>CM054938.1:11256453-11308063 GCA_029168755.2 Tillandsia fasciculata
TGTACTGTTGGAGTTAGTAGATGCCATTCATGTTTCCATCTGTTTCATTTCCTTGAGCATCTAGATAGAGGCATAGTAGCTGTAGAGTTACTTTTCCAGCCCTTTCATTTCAGTATTATTATTGTTACTTTATGCCTCTAGTAGACTTAGTGGGCAGACCGTCGGGCTTGTTGGCGGCACCCACTGAGAACTACTTGGGACGTAGTTCTCACACCCGTCGTGGTGTCTTTTCCCACAGGGACCTCTACTCCTGTTCCAGTTGCTCCTGTTGCTGCTTCTTCTGATCGAGGTAAGGGAGTCGCGAGCTAGATCCCTACCAGTCGCCGTCCTGAGAGTAGATGTACCCTTATTACTTTTGGAAGTTCATGTTGAGAGAACTTTGTAGTGAGGTATAGAGTTGTATTTATTTCACTGCTCGAGAGATTTCTGTATTTTGGTGAGGTTGGATTGTACTATTTGAGAGTGTAGTTGTACACTTAGTTTTATTTCTAGCAGTTTTACTTTCAGCTCTGATATCTGTATAGTATAGTTGATCTTTTGCAGGTTAGTCGCTTCGTCTATACGGGGCTTCCCGTATGGGCGGCGGATCTGTTGGCGAGCCCGGGTCGCAGTTTCGACGCCGGGGCGTGACAACGCGAGCGCCGGAACAGTGCTCCAACAACCTCGAAATCCGTGTTTTCGCATTCGGGCTTCGAAAAAAATAAGTAAATAGTTCACTTTCATCGTTTTCACGCTGAATCCAAATTCGATGTCCGTTTTGCCCAATTCCACTTCTAAAATTTGTCAAAGGCTTCCGATTAGCCTATCTTTCTCCCATTTTACACCCTGAATCCATTCCTTGGGCCCGACGCACGCACAAACACTCCCAGAAGCCACTAAACCAACAGTAAACCCTTAAGCGGGGATTCGGGTCCTCACATCCTCCCCCACTAAAAGAAAGTTTCGTCCTCGAAACTAACACGGCTCAAAAGGGAGTCTCAAAGTCAAGGGTAGGTATCCATCAACACCGTCTCCAGCTCTCCAGTCGCTACTCAGTCTCCGTGATTACTCCTCAACAAAACCCTAACCAGTACGGCATGGCCCGGTTGCGCAATTCTCTCACCTCACGAGCCAGAATCCGCAACGGGCGTCCCTCGTACTCCGAATACTCACAAACCTCAGTGGAGCGAGTCCATCACGGGCGAAGAGTCCAAAAGCAAAACACCTCTGAACTGAGATGTGGCAAAACCTCAGGAACTCCAAAAGGCTGGAGACAAGGAAGAACAACCAATCAACTCGTCCAAAACTACACGAAGTACGCCAACACAACCAAACAAGAAAGGTAAAGGCCCCACCAGCAGGAAAGTCGTCAACCCCAACTCTCTATTTAGAAAACGGCTGAAATTAACGAAAAGTCCAAAAATTCCGAAAAGACCAGTGCCTTCACCCTAATCAAACAAGAACAGGTTCGGGCACCGTCTCTATCTCTGGAGTAGTCTTTCAAAGCTTTCGTCCTGTTCGTAAATTTCAGCACAAGGGCGAGAAAAAGGGAGAGAAGTGTTGAAGTCGTTCCTGCCGTGGCTACAAAAACGGAAACTACAATCTAACCATGACCCCTAGGGACACAACCTTTAGTCCTAATCGTCACCTACGCTCAATAGGTAGCACCTAACCCAAAACCGCTTAAGCCACTGCTGCAGGAAGGGTACCCTGGTGACCTGTGAAAAAGGAACTCCTGCTATCCAACTCGCGGAAAGGTCCTGTTCTCATTCCACAATTAGTCGTTGCACGATACCGCACCAGCTGGTCCATCCCGTGTGCTCGATTAGAGTCTTGGAGCTGTCACCAAACCGTCACGTCTGCCAGTATAATTCCAAGTCTCCTCTGCACTGGACACGATCCACAAGGCTCCCCCACATGCACAACACTAACAGGAACCTGTACCTCTAGTGCACGTGGTAACAACTCTACCTCTAGTCCATGCAGGAAAGCAAAAATACTCTAACTCAGACTGCTGTGATGAAATCATGCTTGCGACAACCCGGTCCACTGCCGTGGCGTCCTCCAACCGGCAGCACAGACTCATCCGCTCGACGTAGGTGGTCGTCGCTCAGTCTACCTCGACGTCAAAGTCCAATCTGTCGGAAAATATCTAGACTATCCACATAGGGAGCATGGCCTCTGCCTCTGCTCCTACTGGGGCGACGAATGCGGTCTTCCGCAACAACACATCTATGCTACCATCGCTGCTGATACCGATGCTGATGCTGCCCTCGGGGTCCACCCGACCTCTGACATCTCAAAAATTCACTATCCTAGAGAAGAAATCTGGAATGTCCATGCCGGTTGATCTGTCCTCTATCCTCTAGCCTCTATCTGACACTCTCGGGAAAGAAAGCTTCAAGAAGAATGCTGCAGAACTCCGCCCAAGTAAGCAGTTGGGTCCCAAGCGGACCGACAAGTCACACTCGGCGCCACCATGTCTCGGCATTGTGCTCCAACAAATTTGTCGCCAAAAGAACCTGAAATCGTTCCTCAATAAAAAGGGTCTCAAAGAGTCGCTCCATCACGGTGATCCAAGACTCTGCCTCCCACGGCTCCAAGCTCAATCCTGCAAATCGGGGTGGATCAGACTGCCGGGACTGGCTCCATCGACCGATGATGTCCCAAGCTCATCTACTATCCGCTATCCACCCTACCTCGGTGCCTCGGCACTACTCGTCGACACGGAGGGGGGTGCTCGCTCAATCGGTGCCACTGGTATAGCTGGAGATGCCACTGCATAGGGAGAAAGTGCTGGAGGACACTCAGGCAGTACTGCAACTGGCTGTGCTCTCTACTCCAACAAGCGCATCAAACATTCCATGGCCTCCTTCTGGCATCGGACAGCCTCCGACATCTGTGCCATCTGGGCCCGTAACTCCTAGGTCTCGTTCTGCTCTGATAGCTCTGCCTCCTGCTCCTCGGGTTCCTCATCTGATGCGGGATGTGCCCTCTCCACTACACGACATCTCAAGGCATCGTAGTCCACTGCACAATAACAAACATCAGGACACAACAACCAATCGACCCAATCCAGCGAAAGTCTAAGACATGTCATCCATTCCATAGCATTATGTTGTCTGCAGCCAACATAATCGCTTAGGAGAATAAACATGCCAATCACTCATCCCGTCTCTTGGGAGAGGTATAACACTCAATCAGGACTCTCGCTAAAAGTCACGACTCTCACGTAGTCATCCTAATGTCCAACCACAAGCCTATGGTTTCTAAGTCCACAATGACCTACAACCTAGGCTCTGATACCACTCTAATCTGTCACGCCCCGGGGTCGAAACTGCGACTCGGGCCCGCCAACAGATCCGCCGCCCATACGGTGAACCCCGTATAGACGAAGCGTCTAACCTGCAAAAGAAGGATACTATAGCTATACAGATATCAGAGCTGAAAAGTAAACTACTGAAAAACTAAAATCCAATCACTGTACAACTGAAAATAAAGATACAATATCCATCTCCTAAAAATGATCATATACAAAATCCTCTGAACACAATAACCAAAAACTAAACAGGGAGATAAACCCAATAATACATCAGTGTACAGGCTCTCAGTACAAGTCAGATCCTCACAATACAAATGTCTCTCAAAAGTAAAAACAAATAAACCAACTGCTGACTGTACTAATAGATCTCCAATGAAGGGGTACCGCTACTGCTACTCTCCAAAGAAGTACAGGTAGGGATCTAGCTCGCGAATCCCTCGCCTCGATCAGCAACAAAAGGATCAACAACTGGAAAGTAGGTCCCTGGGGAAAAATACACGACAGCGGGTGTGAGAACTACATCCCACAGTAGTTCTCAGTGGGTACCGCAATCAAATCCGACGGTCTGCCCACTAAGTCTACTAGAGGCATAAGATAAAAGAAAACTGAAGAAAAGAAAGCTGGAAATAACTCTACAGCTATCATGCCTCTATCTACTATGCTCAAAGGGTGATACAGATGAAAATGATGCATCGACTCAAACCCAGTATACTCAATCAACCAATCACAGTGACTGCCACATAGGGTCCAGTCAAACCTGCGCCCACCTACTGCCGCACATCCACAAGAGGACGGGTCTACCGTAGGGTGTCCGTGACTGCCAAAACTGGCCCAGCCAGAGGGACTGCGTCGACAAGTCGCGATAGCAAAGTAACAGGCCCAACTCCGGAGTGGCACTCGAGGGGCGCGACCCCACCGAGGAAAGTATCCGCGCATCTCTGTCGAGCTCAACATGGCTCATGCAGGCTATAGTCCAAATCCACGATCAACAAGATCGACAGTAACTAACATCACCTCTCTAACTCACTGGCTAGAAATACTCACAGCCGGGACCACCGTCAACCCAACGGCTCCCACAACAGAACACCAAACTCACAGATAACACAGAAAGGACCGACACCATAAGAGTTCGGAAACCCCGATAGGTCGGCGCCTAGAACCCCAATCAAACAAGAACAGACTCCAGGCTCCGCCTATCGAAGTTCCCGACCCCCTTACAGTTCGGGAACACGACAACCTTGGTACAACATGCGGAAGACACCAACCAGGGTGCGAAAGTTCCGGGAGACCATCACCTACAACCCTATCAAACAAGAACAGATTCCAGGCACGGCCCCCGTAGCTTTCGTCCCGAAAAGGAACGGCCCCTAGAACTCAGATCACCCAAACTCTCTCGGGTGAGGAAGTTGTAATAAAAAGATGACAGTTATTACTCAAAACTATTTAATCTGAGAAACCCAATTTAATATATTTTAGTTCTTTAATAAAAATCAGTTCAAACAAGTTTTATTTTTCAAACCCCGAAGGGCTATTGCCTTACCCAAATCAAACAAGAACAGGCTCCGGCGACCCGCTCGAAGTTTGGAAGGAAAATATTAGTTTACAGAAATTATATGTGTCAAAAAAAAAACAGTCTGGGTTCTAGGTCCTGCTAACACTGGTATACTACTTCCACTAACATAGTGGCGACTTATAAAACAAGAAACAAGACATCCTGGGACCACCGTTTCACCCAAACGGCTCCCGCCACAGATAAAAGACCAACTACATCTACCAGACTCCACTCTGCTCCCAAGCACGAGTGTAACATACATCCCACACTAAAAGGAAACCCGACCACTCGGCTCACTATCCGGGCGAGGATAACACTATGTCTAGGAATAGAATAAGAAGTGTGGATGTCTAAAGTATAAATAAACCTAGCCCAAGTGAGGGTTTTCTACTGGTCTGGTTACGCATGCAACATATGACGGGGTGCTAGGTCAAGTTCCAATAATAGCAATTAATTTAACTAAAGCAGGATCAGGAAACATGAATCAACAGGATATCAACAATAACATAGGAAAGATGACATCTCTCTCTCTAACATGCAATCTAATCCATCTCATGGCATGTATGTTCCCTATATAATAGAATTAGTAGATAGTCCATTATTTTTGGAGGCGAAGCAACCCACCTGAAAATGTTAATTGATCCAATGTCCAAAAAGGCTGAAACTGCACGAGGATAATCCTCGAATTCACCTAATTCCAACGGGTCCAAAAACGCACAAAAACTTCTCCTGGGTACAAAGATAAGCCCCAAACATTACAAACAACACAAAATTCCAAGTGTACAGCTTGCTGAAATTTTAGTCCCAAAGATGCGAAATTTCCACCTGTAAGATACACTCCAAAAATTCTAATAAAAATACGATGGCGATCCTCGTGAAACGTAGATGTCAATCGAGTCCTCAAAAGTTGAAATCCGATGCCCGAGTGCTGAGATAAAAATCCGACAAGCCTCCGCTGTCTAGAAAAACCACCAGCAGAAAGGGGTTTAAAGATGCCTCGTAAACCATGCCAAGAACTCAAAATGAGATGAAATACAGAAATCGAAGGCATACCTCTCGTGAAGGCGTTGCCACAAAAGTTGTCTCAAAATACCATTGGAGTAATCCAGGGTGTCTCGCGGACTAAGAAGTAACGGAGGAAGCCAAAATCCAAGAAATGTGGCAGTGCGCCGCGTCGCAGAAAGCAAGAATGTCTAGGCCTCCAAAAAATTTGAAAATCCCTCAGTAGATGGAGCACAAGATGAAGAGCAACTTCACTTCAGGCCTCAGTTGAAGGGGAGCTCTGGAAAGGGCCCGAAATTGCAGCCCAAAGAAGCTTTATATAGCCCAAACCAAACAATTGCCAAAATACCAACCATGTCCCCACTTTCGGGCGCCCGAAACTTTCGGGCCGCTACAGTATCCCGAAAATGTACCCCAAACCATCAAAGCCCGAATCAACCCTGGAGCGCCACGTGTCCCTGCACAGCAAACAGCGAGCGCAGCCACTGCCTGCGTGCCACGTGGCACACCGCACAGCGCACAACGGCGCAGCCGCTGCGGTCGCGCCACGTGGCGCCGACCGTGCCTGCCCCCGCGCAAGACGCCCGGCTGCCCCGGGCGTACGGCCACCTGCCCCGCACGTCGCCCGCACCTGCCCGCCGTGCTGCGTGGACCGCGCGTACGTGAGCCAGCCAATCTGGAGATGCCACGTGTCCACCCTCCGGTCCACCGTACACCCGCGCTTCTTCCGTGGACCGCGCCTGCTGCGCCGGCCAACCGGATGCCGCCACCTGTCCCGCGCCCGGTGCACGCCTCCGCGGTGGACCGAGCGGCTGCGCCTCCGCCTGCCGCCGCGCTCCGCCGCCTGCCGCCGCTGCCGGCGCCACTCCGGCCGCCGGAACAGTGCTCCAACACCTCGAAATCCGTGTTTTCGCATCCAGGCTCCGAAAGCAATAAGTAAATTGTCCACTTTCATCGTTTTCGCGCGCTGAATCCAAATCCGATGTCCGTTTTTCCCAATTCCACTTCTAAAATTGTCAAAGGGTTCCGATTAGCCTATCTTGCTCCCATTTTACACCCTGAATCCATTCCTTGGGCCCGACGCGTGCACAAACACTCCCAGAAGCCACAGAACCAACAGTAAACCCTTAAGCAGGGATTCGGGTCCTCACAGCGCCTGCTACGCCGGCCAACCGGAAGCCGCCATGCGTCCAACCCCGGTGCACGCCTCGCCCCGTGGACCACGTGGTCCGCGCCTCTGCCCACGCCGCTGCCCGCCGTCGTGCCGCCGCGCTCCGCCGCTGCCCGCCACCGCCGGGGCTGCCCCGACGGCCGGAACAGTACCACATGCCTCGAAATCTGTGCACGGCCATCCGGGCTCCGAAAAATGAAAGTAAATAGTCCATTTTCACCGTTTTCGCGCGCTGAGTCCTAATCCGATGTCCTTTTGCCTAATTCCACTTCTAAAATTTGTCGAAGGCCTCCAAACAAGTGTTCATAACCTAAATTTCGCACCGAGTCCATTTCTTGAGTCCGATATACGCACAAACACCTCCAACACATGCAAAGAGCCTCCAGAAGTTGCCGGACACACTACAAAAGCTCTGTGGAGATCCGTGTCATCACATCCTCTGTCACGCCCCGGGTGTAAACCAGAACCCGGGCTCGTCCACAGATCCGCCGTGCACACGGTATTTCCCGTGTACACGAAGCGCTGGTAACCTGCTCAGATATAAAAGTAATAATACAAGAGTATAAAACAGAGCTAAACTGAAACTAGTACATCTCAGACAAATGCTGGAAATGAAAGTACAATAATCTCTCATGAATATACATGTGTCTCTCCCAGCTCACGAAAGGAATACAACCAGCTGGCCGCAGCCAGACCCAAAAATAAAAGAAAATACAACCGTCTGAGTGTACAGGGGATACAACAAAACTACTAAACTCGAGCCCGGGGTAGCAGCTATCTAGTCAGCGATCCTCTTACCTCGATCCTGGGAAGAGGGTCCCGCAACTCCAACAGATGACTCTGCAAAACAAAGGGGGCAAGAAATGGAAAAACAGTGGGAGTCAGAACTACGATAAAGACAGTAGCCTCCCCTAGTGGGTAAACCTCAACTCCGACCTGCCCACTAGGACTACCAGAGGCTGAAAGAATAAATGTGGTAAACTATAAGTATGACTACTGATAAAAGCTACCACTAATATGCCTCTACCTGCCCAGCTAAAAGATAGCTAAATGAATGCATCAGAATATCGAAGCCTGCCATATCGGGTATGCCAGCCTACGCATAACACCGATATAGGATAGGAGTCTCAATGTCTGCCAAATCGGGTATGCCAGCCTACGCATAACACCGATATGGGACAGGAGTCTCATGGTCTGCCAAATCGGGTATGCCAGCCTACGCATAACACCGATCTGGGATAGGGGTCTCAATGTCTGCCAAATCGGGTATGCCAGCCTACGCATAACACCGATATGGGACAGGAGTCTCAATGTCTGCCAAATAGCGCACTCTGATCTATAAGGAAAAGTACCATCCGCCAAGGAAGCCCAAACCCTCTCCCCGATCTGATGCAATAACAACTGTCCGGTCAACCGCCCAAAATCCGCGGTTGCCGCATTACCCTGCCATCACAGCCTACCCGTTCCGAACCCCTAGTATCTGACTACACTATCCCAGCCCCTGCTCTAACCCGAGCATACTATCCCCTATGTCTAAGTGACTGAAGAAAGAATGAAACATGGTTTCTCCTAAGTCAATTCCAACATGATAGTGTAGCAGAAAAAGGTGGCCTATCTAGGTGACCATTCAAGCATGCATATGTCCTTTTCTTAATGAACCCTTTGAAGTACTCTAATCACATATCCCAACCTTTCATTTAACATTCAACGAGACATGGATTTAGCATGATTTCCAAGTAATTATACTACATATCTAAAGCATGGAAACACCATCGACTAACTTGTAGTTTTCTAACAATGCAATTATTAACGAAGAAACCAGGATCTCATACAAGCATGCTAGGTCCATCTCACAGTTCTACTAACAACATGATCAAGAGCCTACTAATAAGCCTAGTGATGAATCACAAATAGGAGGTTTACAACATCACCCACCTCGAGCGCTAATCCAAGTTCCCACAAGCGAAACTCAAGCTCAGTCCAAACAATCACCACCAATCTGTACAAAACACCCCAAAGGAAAGTACATAAGCTATTCATTCACAATTTCCAAAATCTGTCCCTTAATACCACAGTCCAGAATTCTCCAATTTTTACCTGCGAAGAATGCCCAGAAAAATCCAAGAAAAATACTATCGCGATCCTCGCGACGAACCCGTCGAAACGAGTACCTGCACGCCCAAATCGGAGTTTCCTACGCTGAGATAAAAATCCGGCAAGGGGAACACCCCAAACCAAAGTGTACCAAATTTCTGCAACAAAGAATCACAGAAAAAGGAGATTCTCACCCTCGAGCAAAATCCACAAAAATCTGAGAAAAATCCAGGAGACTCCTTGCGAAGTGTAGATGAAAATTGCCTTTTGAATCGCCTCGATCCGATGTCTGAGCGAAAAGATATGGCAAGAACACCGTGGTGCTGTCCAAAAATCCGCGAAGATAAATGGGTCAAAAGGGTGCTCGGAAAACTCCAAGGTCAGCACGGAAAACGAGGAACCTCAGAACACGGAAGTTGAAGTTCTACCTGTCGTGAGTCCAACGGCGCAAAAATCGGCGAAATCGGATGTCGGGGTGAGTCGGGGAAGCCCAAACACTGAGAAGGGGCGAAACGGGTCGCCGAAGAACAAGCGTTGCGCCGCGCCGCAAAATCGTGAACCTCGGGAAACGTGCCACCAAAAATCTCCAAAGTCCTCCAAAGGATGGTACCCAGTGTGGGGGGAAAATTTCTCTGAAGAACTCCCTGTGGAAAAAGATCCAGAAGAGCTAAAAAAACACTAAGGACCCTATTTATAGCCCAGCCCATAAGTGCTGTTGGGCCGGGTTTTCGGGCGCAGGTTTCGGGCGCACTGCGCCCGGAAACCCGGTTGTACGCCTCCCGTCCGACGCGCCCGAAACTCCCAGGGGCGGCCACGTCACCCCAAACAGGGGACAGCAAATCCAGGCGGCCCGCTGTGCGCCGCGTGTCCCCTCGCGGTCAGCGGGGGTAGGTACGGCCGCCCAACCACGAGGCGACACGTGGCGCACTCGAGTGCGGCCGACCGCCCGCCTGGCGCCACTGTGCGCGCGCTGTCCCGAGGCGCCCCACTGCGCACACCGTGGACCGCGCCCACGTGAGCCAACGAATCCGAAGCCGCCACGTGTCATGCGCCCGGTCCACCGCAACCCCGCAAAACCGGTGAGCCGTGCCGCGTGCGCCGGCCTATCAGGGCACGCCACGCGTCTCCCGCCCGCGGTCCATGCACCGCCGCGCCACCCCGTGGACCGAGCTGCGTGAGCCGGCCAATAATAGGCCGCCACGTGGCTCAGGCCGGTCCACGAGTCTCCCCCATGCACCGAATAACCCCGAAAACTTCCGGAAGCCCGCTTTTGGTCATCCGGACTCCAAATTTAACAAGCAAATAGCCGTTTTCAAGCGTTTTTCCGCGCTGAAACCAAATCCAACCTCAGATTGGCCCAAAACCTTTTCTAAAATTCGGCAAATGCAGCCGAAGGCCAAATCAGCTATCAAAGTCTCACAAGGTCCATCTGTGGCACCCCTTTTGTGCACCATGGGCCAGGCACACCAATACCAGGTGTCCTATACCGTGGATTCATCGGAAAGTTGCATGGGAAAAACCAGAACACTACATCCTCCCCCACAAGAAAAAGTTTCGTCCTCGAAACGGAAAATCATACCTCAAGCAGGGGCCTCGAACAAGTGGGGGTAAGCATCCATCATCGCTGACTCCAGCTCCCAAGTAGCCTCGCGCTCATCATGACTGCTCCAGAGGATCTTCACATAAGGGATGGCCCGACTGCGCAACTCCCTAACCTCACGGTCCAAGATCCTCAACGGCCGCTCAACATAGCTCAGGTTCTCAGCAACCTCCAATGGGGTGAAATCGATGATGTGGGACGGGTCATGAACATACCTCCTCAGAGTCGATACATGAAAAACATTGTGAACACCTGAAAGCCTGGGAGGAAGCGCAAGCCTGTAGGCAACTGGCCCTAAGCGCTCCAACACCTCAAAAGGTCCAATATAACGAGGGCTCAGTTTCCCTCGAATACCAAATCTCCGAATCCCCTTCGAAGGCGAGACTTTCAGAAAAACATGGTCACCCACCTGGAACTCCAAGTCTCGCCGTCGTGTATCAGCATAACTCCTCTGTCGACTCTGGGCGGTCTCGAGATGTCGTCGTACCAATCTGACCTTTTCCTCTGCCTCTAATAGTAGATCAGGACCCAAAGTCTTCTTCTCACCCACGTCACTCCAATATAGGGGTGACCGACACTTGCGTCCATACAACGCTTCAAACGGAGCCATCTGAATGCTCGCTTGATAGCTGTTGTTGTACGCAAACTCAACTAATCCCAAGTGCCGGTACCACCCTCCTCCAAAGTCCAGAACGCATGCTCTCAACATATCCTCAAGGGTCTGAATAGTGCGCTCTGACTGCCCATCGGTCTGTGGGTGGAATGCTGTACTAAATCGGAGCTGCGTCCCCAAGGCTGTCTGTAAACTCCTCCAAAAATGCGAAACAAACCTCGGGTCTCTATCTGATACGATGGAAACGGGTACCCCGTGCAATCTAACCACCTCAGCCAAGTACACCTGCGCTAGACGATCCATCGGCCAAGTCATCTGAACCGGTAAAAAGTGAGCGGACTTGGTAAGCCTGTCCACGACTACCCAGATAGCATCCGCTCCCGTCTGTGCTCTCGGCAAACTAGTGACAAAATCCATCGTAACATGTTCCCATTTCCATTCGGGGATTGGGAGACTCTGCAACTTGCCAGCAGGTACTCGATGCTCAGCCTTTACTTGCTGACAAGTTAGACAGTGTGCTACAAATCTCCCAATGTCTCTTTTCATCCCATTCCACCAAAACTGTGCCTTAAGGTCCCTATACATCTTAGTCCCACCAGGATGGATGGTATAAGGTGTATAGTGGGCCTCCCTCAAGATCTGCTCTCGGATCTCTGCATCCATAGGCACACAAGCTCGGTCCCTGTACCGCAGTACTCCCGCAGCATCAACTGAAAAGTCCCCTATCAAACCAGTCTGCATCTGCTCTCGAATCCTCGTCAAGTGGGGGTCCTCACTCTGCCTCTCCCGAATCCTGTCCAACAGAGTGGGCTGCACGACTAGAGACATAAGTCTAGCAGAGACCCCAGGGGACACAACCTCGAGCTCTAACCGCCTCATCTGCTCAAGTAATGGCGCCTGATCGGTGATCATCAAAGATAGACTCTGTACTGCTCTCCTGCTCAGGGCATCAGCAACCACGTTGGCCTTGCCAGGATGGTATAATATATCTACATCATAGTCTTTCAACAATTCCAACCATCTGCGCTGCCTCAAGTTGAGCTCCTTCTGTGTGAACAGGTATTTCAAGCTCTTGTGGTCGGTGTAAATCTCGCAGTGCTCCCCATACAGGTAGTGGCGCCACAACTTTAGTGCAAAAATTACTGCAGCTAGCTCCAAATCATGGGTAGGGTAATTCTTTTCATAATCCTTCAGTTGCCGAGAGGCATAAGCGATTACCCTTCCCTCCTGCATCAGCACGCAACCAAGTCCACTGTGCGATGCATCACTGTATATCACGTATCCTTTCCCCATAACGGGAAGGGAAAGGATAGGAGCCGACATCAATCTATTCTTTAATTCCTCAAAGCTCCTCTGACAATCCTCACTCCAAGTAAACTTAATCCCTTTTCGCGTCAAACGAGTGAGGGGTGTAGAAAGTTTCGCAAAACCTTCTACAAACCGACGGTAATATCCCGCTAAGCCCATGAAACTGCGGACCTCTGATACCGTCGTCGGTCGGGGCCAATCCCGGACTGCCTCGATCTTCGCCGGGTCTACCGCCACTCCAGCGGCTGAAATCACGTGGCCCAAAAAGGCAACCTCCCGAAGCCAGAATTCACACTTAGATAACTTGGCATACAACTTCCTTTCTCTCAGAAGTTGCAGCACGATCCTCAAGTGCTCCTCGTGCTCCACATCGCTCCGGGAGTAAACCAGGATATCATCAATAAAAACAACGACGAACCGATCCAGGTATGGTCGGAAAATCCTGTTCATCAAATCCATAAAAGCAGCAGGGGCATTTGTCAATCCAAAAGGCATGACGGTGAACTCATAATGCCCGTACCGCGACCTGAATGCCGTCTTAGGGATGTCCTCGGCCTTCACCTTCAATTGGTGGTAACCAGACTGTAAGTCAATCTTGGAGAAGACACAAGACCCTTGCAGCTGATCAAATAAGTCATCAATGCGCGGCAAAGGGTACTTGTTCTTGATGGTCACTTTATTCAACTCCCGATAATCAACACATAGTCGAAGTGATCCATCCTTCTTCTTCACAAATAGCACCGGCGCTCCCCAAGGCGATACACTTGGTCTGACAAAACCTTTGTCCATTAAATCCTGGAGTTGCGCCTTTAACTCTCGCAGCTCAGCCGGTGCCATTCGGTAAGGAGCCTTAGAGATTGGCGCAGTTCCTGGGACTACGTCAATCAAAAACTCAACCTCCCTATCCGGCGGCATACTAATCAGCTCTGGAGGGAACACATCCGGGAACTCGTGGACAATAGGGATATCCGCGAGTCCCGGGGCCGCCGTAGGCTCCTTAACCACAGATGCCAAAAAGGCCACGCATCCACTGCGCATCATCTGCCTCGCACGGGAAGTCGAAACTACCGAGGCGAAGAAAGCACTCTGGCACCCTCTGTAAACAAACACCTCCTGGCCTGGCTCGCTAAAAGTAACAGTCCTCGCAGCACAATCAATCGTCGCGAAATAGCGAGCCAGCCAATCCATCCCCAGTATAACGTCGAAATCTCGCAGCTCACTAAGGACCATCAGGTCCGCTGGCAAAATCCAAGACTCAATCTGTACCGGGCAAGACCAACAACACTCCTCTACATGCAATGTATGCTCAGGAATCCGTACCTCTAATGCATGTGGCAACCGACCTAACTCTAGTCCATGAGATGATGCAAATGCTCTACTGATAAAAGAATGTGATGCACCGGTATCAAATAAAGTGCGAGCTCTAATACCGAAAAGTAAAATGATACCTGCCACCACGTGGTCGGCTGCCGAGGAGTCCCCCACCTGGGCGACGTAGACTCTCCCGCTCTGAGCTGGTGGTGGGTAGTCTGTAGGGTGGGAGGAAGGAGCCCTGCTCGCTGGAGCATAAGGCCGCTGCTGGGGCACCGAAGGAACTGATGCTGAAGATGGAGCCTGCGGTGTCGAGAGAGGGCAAGTGGCTCGAATGTGGCCGGACTGTCCACACCGATAACAGCGGCCATACCTCTGGTCACAAGTATCCGCCGAGTGCTGTCCCCTACAAAAGATGCACCTAACCGTAGACTGGGGCTGCCTCGACTGCTGCTGCTGCTGCCTCTGCCGCTGTGACCCCTGCTGTCGCGACTGCGACCTCTGCTGCTGTCGCTGGGGCTGCTGCTGCTGTGGGGGCCTCTGGGATCCCCCAGGCCCTCGCCGCTCCGAACGCCCACGGCCCGTAAACTGAGGCGGTGGCGGTCGGGGCGGCCTCCAGGAACTGGCCTGTCCCCCATCATCCGTCGCTGGTCGCTTCCTCTCAGAACTCTGAGCGACCAGACCTCCACGTCTAGAAACAACGTGGTCTCCCATCTCGACCCACTGGGCATGATCCACTGCCTCTGATAAAGTCTGGGGCCTCTGGGCGTGCACCAAGGTATAGATCTCAGGGCGCAGTCCTGTCTCAAAAAGCTCCACCTGGTGCGGCCCATCCCTGGCGACATAAGGCACGCAGTTGAGCAACTGCGTAAACTCCTGGTAATAGTCCCACACTGGCCGATCCCCCTGCTGGAGATTCTTCAAGTCATCTTCTATCTTCCTCTTCACGCTCGTGGAGAAATAAGTGTCGAGGATCAACCGCCTGAACTCCGACCACGGTAGCTGCCGGGTAATCTGGAACTCCAACGGCTCGACCCGGCGCCACCAAACATCTGCGTCCCCCTCCAGACAGTGCACAGCCAAATGTACTCTGTATTTCGGGTCAATGAAGAAGTCTCTGAATAACTTCTCCATTGATGCCAACCACGATCCAATCTCCCAAGGGTGAGTGCTCCGCCCCGAGAACCTAGGTGGTCCTCGCTTACAGAACTGGGCGAGTTTGTCAGCAAACTCCTGCTCCTCCACTGGGGTCAATGGCCTGATCGCTCCCTGAGCCCCACTGCTAGACGACGGCGCCGTAGGGACTAGTGGAATAGCCTGCGGTACAACTGGTGGTACAGGGGCCTCTACAGTAGTAGGGGGAGGGGCCCCAACCTGTGCAAGTAACCGCTCGAACCTCTGCTCCTGTCGGCGGTGGCTCTCTGCCAACTGGGCCACCATGGCCCTCAGCTCACTGATCTCAGAAGGCCCGGACTGCTCCGGCTCCTCCGGGGGTATAGGAGTCCCCGGGTAGGAATCTGCCGCCTAGGAGGCATCCTGCCACACAAGAAACCACGGGTCAGTAAACAAAACCACACACGACCCAATCCAGCGAAAGTCATGGACATCCCCCTATTCCTGTAACCTTATGTTGTCTGCAGCCAACATAACAGTCCACCAGAAATAGGCTATGCCGGTCCCTCTCCACTCACAGGAAGAGTTTAATAACAAATTGCCGACTTTCGCAAAATATCGCGTCACTCACGCCCTGCCTTCCTAGGGTCTGCCAAAAGCCTAGGGTTTCCTAAGTCCCAACTGACCTATCCCTAAGCTCTGATACCAAACTAATCTGTCACGCCCCGGGTGTAAACCAGAACCCGGGCTCGTCCACAGATCCGCCGTGCACACGGTATTTCCCGTGTACACGAAGCGCTGGTAACCTGCTCAGATATAAAAGTAATAATACAAGAGCATAAAACAGAGCTAAACTGAAACTAGTACATCTCAGACAAATGCTGGAAATAAAAGTACAATAATCTCTCATGAATATACATGTGTCTCTCCCAGCTCACGAAAGGAATACAACCAGCTGGCCGCAGCCAGACCCAAAAATAAAAGAAAATACAACCGTCTGAGTGTACAGGGGATACAACAAAACTACTAAACTCGAGCCCGGGGTAGCAGCTATCTAGTCAGCGATCCTCTTACCTCGATCCTGGGAAGAGGGTCCCGCAACTCCAACAGATGACTCTGCAAAACAAAGGGGACAAGAAAAGGGAAAACAGTGGGAGTCAGAACTACGATAAAGACAGTAGCCTCCCCTAGTGGGTAAACCTCAACTCCGACCTGCCCACTAGGACTACCAGAGGCTGAAGGAATAAATGTGGTAAACTATAAGTATGACTACTGATAAAAGCTACCACTAATATGCCTCTACCTGCCCAGCTAAAAGATAGCTAAATGAATGCATCAGAATATCGAAGCCTGCCATATCGGGTATGCCAGCCTACGCATAACACCGATATAGGATAGGAGTCTCAATGTCTGCCAAATCGGGTATGCCAGCCTACGCATAACACCGATATGGGACAGGAGTCTCATGGTCTGCCAAATCGGGTATGCCAGCCTACGCATAACACCGATCTGGGATAGGGGTCTCAATGTCTGCCAAATCGGGTATGCCAGCCTACGCATATCACCGATATGGGACAGGAGTCTCAATGTCTGCCAAATAGCGCACTCTGATCTATAAGGAAAAGTACCATCCGCCAAGGAAGCCCAAACCCTCTCCCCGATCTGATGCAATAACAACTGTCCGGTCAACCGCCCAAAATCCGCGGTTGCCGCATTACCCTGCCATCACAGCCTACCCGTTCCGAACCCCTAGTATCTGACTACACTATCCCAGCCCCTGCTCTAACCCGAGCATACTATCCCCTATGTCTAAGTGACTGAAGAAAGAATGAAACATGGTTTCTCCTAAGTCAATTCCAACATGATAGTGTAGCAGAAAAAGGTGGCCTATCTAGGTGACCATTCAAGCATGCATATGTCCTTTTCTTAATGAACCCTTTGAAGTACTCTAATCACATATCCCAACCTTTCATTTAACATTCAACGAGACATGGATTTAGCATGATTTCCAAGTAATTATACTACATATCTAAAGCATGGAAACACCATCGACTAACTTGTAGTTTTCTAACAATGCAATTATTAACGAAGAAACCAGGATCTCATACAAGCATGCTAGGTCCATCTCACAGTTCTACTAACAACATGATCAAGAGCCTACTAATAAGCCTAGTGATGAATCACAAATAGGAGGTTTACAACATCACCCACCTCGAGCGCTAATCCAAGTTCCCACAAGCGAAACTCAAGCTCAGTCCAAACAATCACCACCAATCTGTACAAAACACCCCAAAGGAAAGTACATAAGCTATTCATTCACAATTTCCAAAATCTGTCCCTTAATACCACAGTCCAGAATTCTCCAATTTTTACCTGCGAAGAATGCCCAGAAAAATCCAAGAAAAATACTATCGCGATCCTCGCGACGAACCCGTCGAAACGAGTACCTGCACGCCCAAATCGGAGTTTCCTACGCTGAGATAAAAATCCGGCAAGGGGAACACCCCAAACCAAAGTGTACCAAATTTCTGCAACAAAGAATCACAGAAAAAGGAGATTCTCACCCTCGAGCAAAATCCACAAAAATCTGAGAAAAATCCAGGAGACTCCTTGCGAAGTGTAGATGAAAATTGCCTTTTGAATCGCCTCGATCCGATGTCTGAGCGAAAAGATATGGCAAGAACACCGTGGTGCTGTCCAAAAATCCGCGAAGATAAATGGGTCAAAGGGTGCTCGGAAAACTCCAAGGTCAGCACGGAAAACGAGGAACCTCAGAACACGGAAGTTGAAGTTCTACCTGTCGTGAGTCCAACGGCGCAAAAATCGGCGAAATCGGATGTCGGGGTGAGTCGGGGAAGCCCAAACACTGAGAAGGGGCGAAACGGGTCGCCGAAGAACAAGCGTTGCGCCGCGCCGCAAAATCGTGAACCTCGGGAAACGTGCCACCAAAAATCTCCAAAGTCCTCCAAAGGATGGTACCCAGTGTGGGGGAAAATTTCTCTGAAGAACTCCCTGTGGAAAAAGATCCAGAAGAGCTAAAAAAAACACTAAGGACCCTATTTATAGCCCAGCCCATAAGTGCTGTTGGGCCGGGTTTTCGGGCGCAGGTTTCGGGCGCACTGCGCCCGGAAACCCGGTTGTACGCCTCCCGTCCGACGCGCCCGAAACTCCCAGGGGCGGCCACGTCACCCCAAACAGGGGACAGCAAATCCAGGCGGCCCGCTGTGCGCCGCGTGTCCCCTCGCGGTCAGCGGGGGTAGGTACGGCCGCCCAACCACGAGGCGACACGTGGCGCACTCGAGTGCGGCCGACCGCCCGCCTGGCGCCACTGTGCGCGCGCTGTCCCGAGGCGCCCCACTGCGCACACCGTGGACCGCGCCCACGTGAGCCAACGAATCCGAAGCCGCCACGTGTCATGCGCCCGGTCCACCGCAACCCCGCAAAACCGGTGAGCCGTGCCGCGTGCGCCGGCCTATCAGGGCACGCCACGCGTCTCCCGCCCGCGGTCCATGCACTGCCGCGCCACCCCGTGGACCGAGCTGCGTGAGCCGGCCAATAATAGGCCGCCACGTGGCTCAGGCCGGTCCACGAGTCTCCCCCATGCACCGAATAACCCCGAAAACTTCCGGAAGCCCGCTTTTGGTCATCCGGACTCCAAATCTAACAAGCAAATAGCCGTTTCCAAGCGTTTTTCCGCGCTGAATCCAATTCCAACCTCAGATTGGTCCCAAACCTTTTCTAAAATTCGGCAAATGCAGCCGAAGGCCAAATCAGCTATCAAAGTCTCACAAGGTCCATCTGTGGCACCCCTTTTGTGCACCATGGGCCAGGCACACCAATACCAGGTGTCCTATACCGTGGATTCATCGGAAAGTTGCATGGGAAAAACCAGAACACTACATCCTCCCCTTCTAAAAAAAAGTTTTGTCCTCAAAACTAACACAACTCAAAAGGGAGTCTCAAATACCAAGGGTAGGTACTCATCATCACCGTCTCCAGCTCCCAAGTCGCCACTCACTCCCCGTGATTACTCCTCAACAGCATCAACAACCAGTACGGCATGGCCCAGTGGCGCAATCCTCTCATCTCACGAGCCAGAATTCGCAACGGGACTCCCTCGTACTCCAAACACTCGTGGATCTCAAATAGAGTGAGTAAATCATGGGCGAGGGATCCAAAAACATAACACTTCTGAGCTGAGACGTGGAAAAACCTCAGGGACTCCAACCCAAGTTGGGGGAAAAGGAAAGAATAACCAGTGCAACACGCACCAACACCACACTCAAGTGTCACCCAACCAGGGCGACCTAAAACATAGCTCCATGATCATCCAATAAGACAAGGAGCCCTAATAGGTGGGATCCTCGCTCAGTCACTCTCGGATCCTGCCAATCCGCATGGACTGCTCCACCGCAGTCTACCGTCAAAAGGGACCCCCAGAGATACAATCTCATGCCACTGTTGATGACTCAACATGCTATCATAACCCCAACGGACCCACGGGTCGAAGTCGACCTCTCAGCTAGTAAAGAACACCCTGATGGTGGCCAAATCGCCGGTGACGAGGCTGAAAGTTGGCTAGAAGGCGATCATAGTGCTGCTACTCAAACTCACGGTCAAAAGTCTAAACACTGGGCGATATGGATTGCTGCAAGTTCCATTTTGTGAAAGCAGAAGCCTTAACTTTTTCTTAATTTTTACTTTTATATATTACATAAAAATTCGTAGGCCCAACACTTCCCACACTTTTGGAGGGACGGTGGCTACTAATTATCATATAATGCGTTGTAATATCTATTCTTCTCACATATATATTTAAATTTTTTAAATTTTTTATATTTAAAAATTTAGTAAACTTTTCTTCTCATATAATTAGTCGCATATCTTGGTCAACGATCTTGTAAAATTTTAAAATACATAGAGAAGTACCATGTCTTCTTTACTCTAATGCATGAAAATAATGATAAAATAAGATGCGACGTTCCACTCATCCACTCATCCTATTTTATAATTCAATGTTTAGATAAGCTAATAATTGCAAAATAATTAGTATTCTCTAAACACTTATTTTTAAGTAATAATATTTTTATATTTTTATATTTTTATATTTAATATTTCATCTCATGGTTTAAAATATTTTGATAAAAAAATTTAATCTGACTAAAAATTTGGTAGAGTTGGAACGTTAGAATCATCTATTTTGATACATGTAAAATAGTTGTTATTTCTAAAAAAAAGAATATGAGTGTTTGAAAACAACTGTTTGTTTCTCTCCTATTATAAAAGTTAATACTTTATTAGATGGGTAAATATAAGTGTACACCCCCAAGGGGGTGTACAGGTAGCAATGGCCTTATTAGATAGGTTACTAGTGAATAGCTAGTCTGTGCGGCACTGCAGATAAACTATATTTTAATAATAAATTTTAATAAAATTTATTAAAATTTTAAACTTAAATAAATTTTAAAAAATAATTTATTACTTAAAATCATTTAAATTAAAATAAATTAAATTAGTTTATGTGCGACATAAATTATTTTTGAACAATCCGCGCAATGTGTAGAGATAAAATATTTTAATAATAATTTTAATTAATATTTTTATATTATTTTATTATTTTAATTATTAAAAAATTTAATTTATGATGAAATTGGTTTATGTGCAACATAAATTTTTATATGAGCTTATTACTAATTAATTTTCTTTTTAAAGGCATATGTGAAAAAAAAAAGTTAAGGGAAAAAATTATTAAAATAAATTTATATGAATTAAAAATTTAGTAAATTTAATAGATATATAAACGGTTAGTTATTTGTTGTTTAAATTTATTTCATAATTAATAATTATAATTGTGGTGACCCGAATCTCCGCGGATGTTGGCCACATAGTCACCAGCTTGTTGACACCTATTTTTGAGTGTTGAGTGCGTTTGCGTGCCAAACAGACACAAGAAACGGGCTCAGCGTGAAAAATCGATCAAAATACATATTTTGAGTGTTTTGGGAGGATTCGGCGTCCACATCTGGGTTTCGGGGCACCCGAGAGTAGGTGTGCGAGGTCGCGGACGATGGGTCAACCGAGACACGTGTCGTGTCGTGGTTGGAGCCGGACGGGACACGTGGCGGCAGCGGATTGGGCGGGCGGGCGAGCGCGGCGCAGTTGCCCATACCACCGTGATTGGTTGACGCCTACCAACCCTGTCGACTGACACATGGCGCGCTGTGGACGCGTGATCTGGGTTTCGAGCGCAGCTTGGATGGGCGCCACGTGTTCGGGTGCACCCCTACTGTTTTCGGGCACCCAAATGTTGGGCTTCAAGCTGTGTACTGAGCAGATTTCCTGATGGCTATAAATTGGGCTTTCCTCCTCCATTGTTGAGCTTTTGATGGAGCTTCTTGCATAACAGAGATGGAGCCACACACCCTCCCACCACTCTTGAGCATCTTTTGAGAGATTTGAGGGTATTTCTTCATCTTCTTCCCCACATTTGTTAGCTTGGTCATCCCTACAGCTATTGCCTGTACCGTCGGTGTTTCGTCCGCGGCTTCCTCTCGACAGACCACTTAGAGTTTTGAGCCTTAATTTGGAGAGGATCTTCTCCACTGGTATATCTTCAACTTTCATATTGGTGACCACCCTCCATTCCAGCTCCTCCAGCTCCTACTGAGGTATTTCGTATCATCTCTGGAGCCCTTGTGTACAGGTAGTTTCTGGACAGCAATGGATGCTCATAGAATTTTTTGTCTTTTGTTTATGGATTTTAATATTTAAGGGCTTGAGACTCTTCTAGACTCGAAGAGGAACACGTGAGCACCTTGATTTGGAATTTTTGAAGGTAATTTGTACAAGTTCTTCCCTATTTTTTTGACCCTTGTGACAGATTGGATGTGCAATTTTCTGTGATTGAACCCGTTGTGATGTTCAGCTTTAGGATGTAGATTTTGAGGTGATCTTGAGATGTCTGTGGAGATGTAAAAGTTTGAACACATCCTTATGGTTATAGTTGTCACGCCCCGGGGTCAGAACTGTACCCCGGGCTCGCCAACAGATCCGCCGCCCCTACAGGAAGCCCCGTAGAGACGTAACGTCAACCTGCAAAAATAGATTACTATACTAGCAGATATCAGAGCAGTAAGGAGAAACTAACTATGAACAGAAAATAGAACAGTCTCTCACAATATATATACAACATATCCTCACCAAAATACAAAAGTCTCTCAAAGAAAGCAGAAAAGTACAACTCGATGCCTCACTACATAACTCTCAAACATGACACAACCAAAATATAGGGGTACCTCTAAACACACTGAAGCTGAAGGGGAAGGGATCTATCTCGCGACTCCCTTACCTCGGTCTGGAAGAGCTGGATCAGCAACGGGCACCGCAGGAACTGGAGCTGACGTCCCTGGGGAAAAGACACCACGACGGGTGTGAGAACTACCTCCCACAGTAGTTCTCAGTGGGTGCCGCCAACAAGCCCGACGGTCTGCCCACTAAGTCTACTAGAGGCAAAAGTAACAAAAGAAATGCAGAATGGAAAAGCTGGAAAGTAAAACATCTACTGCTACTATGCCTCTATCTAAATGCTCAAAGGGCGGAACAGAATGAATATGATGCCACGACCAACTCTCTCTCAACTAAGATCACCCAATCCAAACCGACTGTCCCATAGGGTCCAGTCAAGCCTGCGCCTACCTACTGCCGTATATCCCAGAGGACCGGACTTATGTAGGACGTCCGTGACTGCCAAAACTGGCTCAGCCAGAGGGACGACGTCCGTGACTGCCAAAACTGGCTCAGCCAGAGGGACGGTGTCCGTGACTGCCAAAACTGGCTCAGCCAGAGGGACACGTAACAAACCCAACTCCGGAGTGGTACTCGTGGGTAGCGACCCCACCGAGCAAAGTATCTGCACATCTCTGTCGATCTCAAGTATGGCTCCTGCAGGCTAAGATCCAATCACTGTCTCACTCACTGGCTAAAATCCACACTGTCACTATGACCATGTCCCAAAGATCCCAGATCCACTGTCACTACCACTATCACTATCACTATCTCAATGATGAACAATCTACAGACTGCTACCAACACTACTCGGTCCCCAGACACGAGTACAATGCATCATAGCTACTAAATCTCCCAACCCATAACTCAGGGGAAGACCACTATGTCCAAGATGACAAAAGTAACAATGATATGGAAGAACTACAGCAAGGGCGTAAATCCAATAGTAGCTGTCTGAGGATGACATACAATGTCTAATAGATGTGCTAAGTCAAGTCTTTCTCCAATTGTGGTTCATATGATGCAAGAGTTCCAAAAAGGTTATCAATTTTAACAATTATTAACTGTGGTTACAAACATATAAATTGCACAGTTTTATTAGCTCACATACTATCATGCATGCATCTAAATTGCAGAATTAGAGTGCAGTCCATAGGTATTGAGAGCAGGATCACCCACCTGACCGCGCTAACTGTCCAGGATGATACAGATAACAAGCCCAGAAACTGATAAAACTCTGAGTCCACTAAGCAAAGAGCACCATAGTGGTGCGTACAATGTCCTGGGTACAACCACAACTCACAATTACAACCAAATCACACATAAAATCACTATTCCAAAATCTGCAAACAAGGTTACTGTTCACACACGAATTTCACCTGAAAATAAATTTCACGAAATTCCAATAAAAATATCACGACGATCCTCGCGAAGAGTAGATGTCGATAGGCTCTTGAATCGTCGAATTCCGATGTCCGGATGAGGAGATAAAAATCCGCGAAGTGAGTGCTGTCCAGAAATCTCACAACAAAACAGCGGCTCAGTAATGCCTTGAAATCCGTGCCAAAAACCCAAATCTGAACAAAACCCTCAACACGAAAGTCGAAGATTTACCTCTCGTGAATCCAACGCCGCAAAAATCGCTGAAATCGGATATCGGGGTAGCTCTGTAGGTCTCCCAGAAGAAACTGCGACGGTAGTGGGCCTCACACTGTAGAACGTCGCTCCGCACTACGAAGTAGAAAACACAGTCGTCACGACTTCCAGATTTTCTGAAACTTCACCAGGAGTTAGCTAAGAGGGAGAGGAAGATTTTTCATAAAGGGTGCAAGTGCTGGTTCTCACGGGAAAAGGGTGAAAAACCAGCCCCAAGTGACCTATTTATAGGCCTCCAAGAAAAAGCCCACAAAAACCAAGTCAATGGGCTTTTCGGGCCCATTTCCGGGCGCCCGAAAGATTCGGGCGGCTACAGTAACGGGCCGGCCCGTTACTGTGCGCGCCCGAAACGTCCTCAGGCCGCCACGTGTCCCTCCTTTCCGCCTCCTGCACCCGGCGCACGACCCCGACGAATCCAGAGCTGCCACGTGTCCCGACCGTGGGTCATGCACCCGCGCACCCGACCAATCACGGGGCGCCACGTGGCGCCCCCCACGCCGACCCGGTCAACGCGCACGTCGCGCGACGTGCGCGGCCGCGCCGCCGGCGGACCCGGGTCGGGCACGCGCCCCGAGGCACCGCCTCAGCCGCTGCCGCCGTGTGGACCGGGTGCACCAGAACCCGCCAACCACACAACGCCACGTGTCCCCGGTCCACCGTGCACCAGAGCCAAAAGTCCGTGGACTGCGTGCACAACACCGCACCAACCACAGAATGCCACGTGGCCTACCCCCGGTCCACCGTACACCCCGCCAAGTCCTGTGGACCGCGCCCGCTGCGCCGGCCAACCGCAGCGCGCCACGTGGCCCGTGCCCGGTGCACGCGCCCCGCGGTGGACCGCGCGCCTGCGCCGCCCTCCGCCGCCGCGCTCCGCCGCGCTCCGCCGCCGCCGGCGCTCCTCCGGCCGCCGGAACAGTACCCTTTTGCCTCGGTTTCCGTGTTTTCGCGTCCGGGCTCCGAAAAATTCAAGTAGATAGTCCATTTCACTCGTTTTCGCGCGCTGAATCCGAATCCGAGGTCCGTTCGGCCAAATTCCGCTTCTAAAATTTTCCAAAATTTCCCGGAAAAGTAAACTTGATCCAATTTCCGTTCCGGGTCACATTCTTAGTTCCAATAAGCACGCAAACACCTTACACACCCAAAATGGACTTCCAGAAAAGGAAACAAGCTCCCATTTCACCAGAAACTCAAATCTGGGGCCCGACACGCACACACACACACACAGAAACCTCCAAACCCACAGTAAACCCTGCCGTGGGGATCCGGGTCCTCACAATAGTGAGCAACTTTTCTTTTGGTTCCAGCTTGAGATCGCGTATGGATTAGCTTCTACGCCTTATTGAACTTGCTCGTTGTTTTTGGGCAGATTCAGACAGCACTGAAGAGATCTTGCTTTTTCCTGATTTTCGGCACTTGTAGGGAGCTTTGTTATGCTTCCTGTGGGTTATGGGATCTAAGGATCTAAATAGTGAAAAAATCACTTAGAGGGGGGGTGAATAAGTGTAAATAATAAAACTCAGAAATTTTTACGTAAAAATAACCCAATGCAAAAAAATAAATAAAGTACGCAAGATTTTACGTGGAAAACTTCATCACAGGAGTAAAACTACGGGACCGATTGTGATGATCCGGATCTCCACAGAGCTTTTGTAGTGTGTCTGGCAACTTCTGGAGGCTCTTTGCATGTGTTGGAGGTGTTTTGTGCATGTATCGGACTCAAGAAATGGACTCGGTGCAAAATTTGGGTTATGAACACTTGTTTGGAGGCCTTTGACAAATTTTAGAAGTGGAATTAGGCAAAACGGACATTGAATTTGGACTCAGCGCGCGAAAACGGTGAAAATGGACTATTTACTTGCATTTTCGGAGCCCAGATGGCCGTGCACAGATTTCGACGCATGTGGTACTGTTCCGGCCGTCAGGGCAGCGCCGGCGGTGGCGGGCAGCGGCGGAGCGCGGCGGCACGGCGGCGGGTAGCTGCACGGGTAGAGGCGCGGATCGCGCAGTCTACGGGGCGAGGCGTGCACTGGGGTTGGACGCGTTGCGGCTTCCGGTTGGCCGGCGCAGCAGGTGCGGTCCACGGGGTCGCGCGGAGGGTGCATAGACCGGGGCAGGGCCACGTGGCGATCGCTGGTTGGCCGGTCCATGTGCGCTCGGTCCACGCAAGGAGCGGAGCAGGTGTCTCGGGCTGCGTGCGCGGCATGGTCAGCGGCAGCGCGGGTGCGCGCCGACCGAGGCGCTGACGCGGGCACGGGGGCTCGGCCACGTGTCGTGAGCGGGATGGCCAGGCTCGCTTTTTGCTGTTCAGGGCCACGTGTCGCAACCTGGTTGATTTGGGCGCTGATGGTTTGGGGTACGTTTTGGTGGACTGTAGCAGCCCGAAATATTTCGGGCCCCCGAAACTAGGGACATGGATGGAATTAAGTGATTTGTTGGGTTTTGGCTATATATATCTCCCTTTGCCTGCCATTTTGAACCCTTTCCCGAGCTCTCCTTCGACAGAGCCTTGAAGCAACATTGTTTCTCTCCCTGTGATCCATCTTGTGAGGAGTTTTCAGATTTTTTGGAGGCCGCGACATCGGCGTTTCCTGCGACGCGGCGTACTTCGACGCTTCTTCGATTTTTGGCTTCTACCGTTGCATTTTAGTGCACGAGACCCCCTGGATCACCCCGATAGACTTTTGAGCCGATTTTTGCGGCAGCGCGTTCATGAGAGGTACGTCTTCGATTTTCGTGTTGATCATTTGCCTCATTTTAGATTTTTGGCATGGTTACCGAGGTGTTTTTATGACCGTACTGCTGCGAGGTTTGGGACAGCAATGTAGGGCCCCTGAACCCTATGTAGCTTTTTCCCGTGAATCCACTGTGTTAAACACCTATTGATGGTGTGTCTGGCCCATAGTGCATCAAGGGGATGCCACAGATGGACCCTGTGTGATATTGATAGCTGGATTGGCCTTTGGCTGCTTTTGCTGAATTTTAGAAAAGGTTTTAGGCCAAACAGAGGTTGGATTTGGATTCAACGCGGAAAAACGCTTGAAAACGGCTATTTGCTTGTTTAATTCTGAGTCCGGATGCCCAGAAAGAACTCCCGAAAGTTTTCAGTGGATTCTGGTGCATGGGGGAGGTCGTAGACCGGCTGGGTGCCACGTGGCGGCCTATTATTGGCTGGTTCGCAGTGCGCGGTCCACAGAGCAGCGCCGGGTGGCGCATGGACCCGGCGCGGGGACACGTGGCGCCCCAGGAGTAGCCGGCGCGCGATGCGCGGTCCACGGAACCCCGCGCTGGTGCATAGACCGGGCGCGGGGACACGTGGCAGCAGGAGATTGGCTGGCTTTTTCGGGGCGGTCCACGAAAAGGTGCGCCGGCGCCTCGGGGCGCGTGCGCGCGTGGGGGGCAGGCGGCGCGACCGGCGAGGCAGCGCGACCGGTCGGCGGGTCGCGCAGCGGGCCACGTGTCGCCCGCTGATTCGCGGGCGCCACCCACCGGGTTGACCGGTGGCGTGGACACGTGGCGGTTTTCTACTAGGCTTGCACGGCTGTCCCGTGTTCTGGGACACGTGTCGAGCCAGGTTCGGCCACGTGGCTGCTTCCGACTGGGCTTGCACGGCTGTTCCGTGTTCGGGACACGTGTCAAGCCCAGGACGTTTCGGGCGCTGGTCGGATGGCGGGATTTATCCGACTAGCAGATTCGGGCGCCCGAAAGTGTGCGCCCGAATCCGATTGGTAGCCCTTTTGGGCTTGGGCCTATAAATAGGCCCCTTGGCCTTCTTTTGTGCATTTTCTGACCCTTTTCTCAGAGGAAGTTCTACAGAGTTTTTGCTCACCTATTTGTTCTACACCTTGTGGAGGAGTTTCAGGATTTTTGGTAGCACGCACCTCGAGATTGTATTTTTCCGGCGCACTACGACGCACTTTCCTTATTTGTCCTTCTCGTCACGTTTCGGTCCGAGGACTCCCCTGGCCTTCTTCGACCATCGTTATCGACGATTCTTGCGCCGGTGTGTTCCTGAGAGGTAGGGCTTCGTTTTTTGTGTTGGTTGTTTCATCGTATTCTAGACTTTTGGCATAGTTCCCGAGGCACTTTTGACCCCCTGTTTGCTGTGTGGTTTTTGGACAGCAACGGAGTATTTCGTTGATATCTTTGCGTTCGGATATCGGATTGAGGCGTGCCATACTTGATTTCTATCTACGCGTCGCAAGGAACATCATCGTATTTTTCCTGGATTTTTCTGAGCTTTCCCCGAAGGTGAAAATCCCACTTTTCAGAGCAAAGTTCTACAGATTTTGTACTTGGGATTTTTGAGGTAGTCACTTTGTCGATTTTGTAACTTGACCTACAAAGCTCGGTTTGGGACGTGCAGGTACTCGTTTCGAAGGGCTCGACGCGACGATCGCAGCGGTATTTTTGTTGGATTTTTCGGAGTCCCTCTTATAGGTGAAAATCGAGCATCTTTTTGACTGATTTTAGAGGACAGCGATTGATTGTGGAATTGTATGTTTAATTGGACACTGGTTGGTATGTTTGTAGTGTTGCTACAGTTCTTGCATTGTGGAGATTGTTGGAGATTGAGGATCTTGGCGGCGGGGAATCTCTTTTTGTCATTGGTCATGCTTTTTGAGGTGGGTGGTTGTTGTATCCCTCTCTTTTGGTATGCTCACTAGGAACCTCAGAATATTCCGTGTTAATAAATACTGAACATGATACTGATAAACCTTGCATGCAAAAGGGATTAAATAATTGATAACTTATCTATGTAATTTAGATATTGGTATTTGGACACGATTATTATACTCTAATCACTCCTGTTAAAGTGAGCATTTATCTGTAATAGTATGAGCAGTTGTATGATAGTACTTAGAGATTATGCAAAAAGGGGATCATCACTTTGACACATTAGTGTTGGCGCTCGTTGCTATGTCATAACTATTCATGTGAAATAGATTAAAATATTGGGACATTTACATGCTTGAATGGACATATAGATAAGCCACTATTTACTGCTACACTATCATTGGGATTTGACTTAGGAGAAACCATGTTGGCACCTCTTCTCCTTTCATTGTGTTACTTGTAGTATTACTCGGGTTGAGCAGGGTTGTAGGATAGTTTAGCCGGGTTTGTTGAGCGGGTATGTCATACCAGATTGGGGTTTTGGGTTATTGCGGCAACCACAGACATTGGGCGGTTGACCGGATGTTTACTTATGCATCAGATTGGGGATAGGATTCCTTTAGTGGACGGAGTTTCCACTTATTGAGTTGCATTAGATTGGGGGAGCGAGTTATCTTTAGTGGAGGGTTTTCCCCACTTCGATCATTGTCATGATCTAGTCCTGCTATACAGTGATACTTTACTCGTGTGGGTCTCTCCCCTCGAGTGCCACTCCGGAGTGTGCGACCGGACGGTTCGAGGCCGATCTGTTACTTACCTTAGGGTACGATCGGACGGTACGAGGCCGATCTGTTACTTACTTTGGGATGCGACCGTACCGGTCCGAAGTCGGTCTGTATCCCGCACTTGAGTTCTTGAGTTCAACAGTAGAGCAGGCAGTGCTAGTGATTACTGGTCTATCGATTGGGTTTATTCAGGCAGACATTCATGTACTGACGCATACATTTAGCTATCCTTTTAGATCGTCATTTTAGAGGCATACTAGTGGTAGAATTTTCATCTGTAGTTATCTTTATAGCTTACCATCTTTTCTTTTCTTTTGCCTCTGGTAGACCTAGTGGGCATGTCAGAGTTGAGGCTTAACCCACTAGGGGAGGCTACTGTTTCTATAGTAGTTCTCACCCCCATCGTCTTTTTCTTTGTTTTTCCCCCCTTTATTTTGCAGAGTCCTCTGCGGGAGTTGCTGGGCCGTCAGCAGCAGATCGAGGTAAGAGGATAGCGGACTAGATAGAGAGTCCACCCGACAGTCGCTAGCTGAACTTTTGTTATACCCTATCTTCTCAGACAGTTTCTATTGTACTTTATTTTGGGTCTGGCTTTAGCCAGCTGTTTGTACATTTGTGGTGAGCTGGGAGTGTTACTTGTATTTATTTTACAGTTATTCTTTACTTTATTCCCAGCTTTTGTCTGAGATGTAGTAGTTGTAGTTCAGCTCTGATTTTATGCTCTTTTATTATTATTTCTTATATCTGAGCAGGTTACCGACGCTTCGTGTACGCGGAAAATACCGTGTGCACGGCGGATCTGTAGACGGGTCCGGGTTCTGGTACACCCGGGGTGTGACAGGACTAACGACACTCCTCCACGTGCCAACGATCGGGAATATGAACCTCCCGAACACCAGGTAACCGTCCTATCCCTAACCCATGCAAAGAGATAAATGCACTCCTAACAAATGACTAGGATGCTCAAGTGCAATACAATGCAAAAACTAATGCCGGTAAATAAAATAAAATAATACCTGCCACCACATGGTCGGCTGCTGTAAAGTCCTCCACCTGAGCGGCATAGACCTGACCGCTCTGATCAGGCGGCTGGTGATCCGCAGGGTATAAAGAAGGTGATCCGCTCGCTGGAGCATAAGGCCGCTGAGCTGGCAACAGTTGCTGAGGCGGAAAAAAAGCCGATGCTGATGAAGGTGCCACTGAAGTCGAAAAGGGGCACGAAGCTCGAATGTGGCCTGGTTGTCCACACTTATAACAACGACCCCACCTCTGATCACAGGTGTGCGACAAATGAGGTCCTCCGCAGAATATACATCTGAATCTGTCGCGAAGCCGTGGCTGTCCCGGCTGCTGCTGTCTCTGTGTCTGATGCTGAGACTCCTGCTGCTACTGCGGTGGCCTCTGGGATCCACCAGGCTCTCGCTGCTCCACACTCCCACGGCCCGAGAACTGAGGCGGTGGCGGTCGGGGCGTCCTCCAAGAACTGGCCTGTCCTCCATCGCCCAATGCTGGTCGCTTCCTATCGGAGCTCTGGGCGACCATACCACCACGTCTAGCAACCACGTGGTCTCCCCTCTCAACCCACTGGGCATGCTCTGCGGCCTCCTCGAGAGTCTGCAGCCGCTGGGCATGCACTAGAGTGTAAATCTCCGGGCGAAGACCCGTCTCGAAAAGCTCCACCTGATGAGGTCCATCTCGGGCGACAAAAGGTACGCAGTTGAGCAACTGCGTAAACTCCTGAAAGTAAGTCAGTACTGGCCGGTCGCCTTGCCGCAGGTTTTTCAGGTCATCCTCCGGCTTCTTCACGCTTGAAGAAAAGTAAGTGTCCAATATCATCCGCTTGAACTCCGACCAAGGTAACTGCCGAGTGATCTTGAACTCCAAGGGCTCCACCCGACGCCACCAGGCGTCTGCATCTCCATCCAAACAATGCACTGCCATGTGCACTCGATACCTCTGATCAATGAAGAAGTCCCTGAATAACTTCTCCATTGCCGCTAGCCAAGCTCCAATCTCCGATGGCTGAGTGTTCCGCCCCGAAAATCTAGGCGGTCCTCGCTGACAAAACTGGGTGACTTTGTCAACGATCTCCTGCTCCTCCGCCGGGGTCAACGGCCGAATCGCTCCCAGTGCCCCGCTGCTCGACGATGGTGCCGTCGATATTGGTTATATAGCTGGTGGTGCCGGCATCTCAAAAGTAGTAGGGGGAGGAGCCTCTCTCTGGGCGAGCAACTGCTCTATCCTCTGCTCCTGCCGGCGGTGACTCTCCGCCAACTGGGCCACCATGGCCCTCAACTCGCTGATCTCAGAAGGTCCAGCCTGCTCCGGCTCTACAGGGGGTATAGGGGCACCCCAGGTAGGAATCCGACGTCGAGGAGGCATCCTGCCACAAGAAACCACAAATCAGCAACATAACCACACACGACCCAATCTAGCGAAAGTCAAGGACATCCCCCTATTTCTGTAACTTTATGTTGTCTGCAACCAACATAACTGTCCCACAGAAATAGGATATGTCGATCCCTCTTCACTCACTGGAAGAGTAAAAAAAACTAAATCACCGACTTTCGCAAAATGTCACGTCCCTCACGCCCTATCATCCTAGGGCTAACCAAAAGCCTAGGGTTTCCTAAGTCCCAACCGACCTATCCCTAAGCTCTGATACCAACTTAATCTATCACGCCCCGAGTGTAAACCAGAACTCGGGCTCGTCTACAGATCCGCCGTGCACACAAAATTTTCCGCGTACACGAAGCGCCGGTAACCTGCTCAGATAAATCAGATATAATAAAAGAGCAATAAAAATAGAGCTGAACTGAAACTACTGCATCTCAGACTGAACTGGAAGTAAAAATACAATACATTTGTAAAATAAAAGTACAAGTATCTCTCCCAGCTCACCACAAAAAGATACAACCAGCTGGCTAAAGCCAGACCCCAAAAAGGTAAAAGTACAACCATCTGAGATAGAATACATAAGAGATACAAGTCTAGCTAGCTCACTGTCAGGCCCACTGTCTATCTACTCAGTCATCCTCCCTCCTCGACCCACCGCTGTGCGCCCAGCAGCACCCGCAGAAGACTCTGCAAAACAACGCTCAGTGAAGTGATGGACGACGATCCGTATGCGTGACGACATTTCTGCGATGACCACGACGAGAAACAGGTAGGCTTGGGTTCGCCGTAAGCTGCAAACAGCAAAGAGGCAGGCTGCTGTCCAGACGCTAGGGCAGCCTGGATTCAAGTGTGCATAATAGCTTTAGGGCGCCCAGAACATAGGGAAGAAAGGAGGGCTTGTGGCACTGGCCAGGCGCAGCGCAGCTCAGCGCACGAGAACGCTTGGGCCGAATTGGGCGCGGCCCAGCAGGGTACGGGTTAGGGCTGGCCTAACAAAGGGCGGCAGGGCGCTTAGGCGGCATGCAGGCGCGGGCGTGTCACAGCCTACACGTAGTAGCGGATAGGGCACGGATCACGTGCCCTCTACAGAGAGCGTGTCACACCCCGAGTGTAAACCAAAACTAGGGCTCGTCTACAGATTCGCCGTGCACACGGAATTTTTCGCGTACACGAAGCGCCGGTAACCTGCTCAGATAAATCAGATATAATAAAATAGCAATAAAAATAGAGCTGAACTGAAACTACTGCATCTCAGACTGAACTGGAAGCAAAAATACAATACATCTGTAAAATAAAAGTACAAGTATCTCTCCCAGCTCACCACAAAAAGATACAACCAGCTGGCTAAAGCCAGACCCCAAAAAGGTAAAAGTACAACCGTCTGAGATAGAATACATAAGAGGTACAAGTCTAGCTAGCTCACTATCAGGCCCACTGTCTATCTACTCAGTCGTCCTCCCTCCTCGACCCGCCGCTGTGCGCCCAGCAGCACCCGCAGAAGACTCTGCAAAACAAAGGAGAAGAAAAAAGAAAAAGAAGAATCGGGGTGAGAACTACTAGTAAACCAGTAGCCTCCCCTAGTGGGTAAAGCCTCACGCCCTGACACACCCACTAGGTCTATCAGAGGCAAAAAGGGGAAGAAGAGTGGTAAGCAATAAAACTACTGTAAAGGGGAACTACCACTACTATGCCTCTAAATGCACCTGCCATGCCTCTAAGTACAGTCCCAGACTGAAACAGCCGTAAGTATGCATCAGTTACCAAAACCATCCCAGTAACCCAATCTAACCACCAGTAACACTAGTACCGCCTGCTGCCGCCCTCATCATCGGGCAAATAAAGCCGCGCCGATGTGATAGCAAAACCCAATAACTGTCCGGCACCTAGCTGGTGCCCCGCGCGCTCCGGAGTGGCACTCGAGGGGAGCTACCCATACGAGGAAAATAGCCATGTCACAAGTATCATAAAAGCAGGATTGGATCACTATAAAGCCCTAGTGGAACACACCCCTCCACTAAAAGAAAACTGATCCCCAATCTGATGCACAAATGAACATCCGGTCAATCGCTCAAAATCCGCGATTGCCGCAATATCCCACAATCTATAGCCAAGACCAATAATCGACACCTGGCCAACCGCCTACTGTCTGCGGTTGCCATGATACCCTGCCATCAACAATCATATCCCACAACTGACATCCAGTCAACCGCCTAATATCCGGGGTCACCGCTATACCCCAGAAGCTAAAACCCAGGCCCCGGCTACACTATCCCAACCCTTGCTCAAACCCGAGCAACAATGTCCCCCTGACTAAAGAATGAGGAGAAAGAAAGCAAACATGATTTCTCCTAAGTCAAGTTCCAATAAGATAGTGTAGCAATAAATAGTGGCCTATCTAGATGTCCATACAAGCATGCAATTGTCCTCATGCAAATTGAAAGAAGTATAACAACTAATAGTCCCACATGTGATTAGGTAATAGTTCCGCATAGATATAACCATCATGCTAAGGTCATTAAATATTTACACATGTCCAAAATCCACTGACTACCTTCACATAAACCATCCACCTATATATGTCCAAAAGAGCCTCAAGTAGTACCTACCAACAAGATATTTCACATTGTCCAAACATGACACTAACCACCACATGCAAGATTAAGTACTCATATTATGTCCATGCCAGCATGTATAAGTTCCAAATACAATCATAATTCCAACTTAGTAATTTCCTAATAACATTCCCAACATGATATGTCTCACATGATAGGCTCATAAGAATAGCAAATACCGATCATAAATGTCCCAAAAAGATCTCTGTAATATTCCTAGTGGGTATGTCAGAAAAGAGGGATATAACAACGACCCACCTTAAAACGCGCAATCCACAGCTGTAAAACCTCCTCGCTGTCTAATATCCCTTTTCCATGCCAAACGCCCAAAATTGAAAATATAAACCAAACGGTGCACAATTAAACCAAATTATGTGTACAACGCCGCTGTCCATACAACCAGCCCCGAAGATTGCTAAATCTCACCTGCGAGATGAACTCAGAAAAATCTAGAAAAATAACCGCTGCGTTCGTCGCATCGAGCCGATCGAAACGAGTACCTGCACGTCTCAATCCGAGTCTTGTAGGCCAAGTTACAAAATCAACAAGATGACCATCTCGAAATTCCCAAGAACAAAATCTGTACAACTTTGCACAGAAAAAGTGAGATTTTCACCTTCGTGCCTACCTCCAAAAATTCTAGAAAAATCACGGTGATATTCCATGCGTCGCGTAGATACGAATCGAGTACTTGCACACCTTATTCCGTCACTCGAGCGCGGAGAAAACTCAAAAAAACTCCATTGCTGTCCAAAACTCCGCCCCAAAAAATGAGGTCACAAAATGATCCGTAAAACCCATGAAAAGCTCAGAATAGGAAGGAACAGTAAACATAGGAAACGTAGCCCTACCCGTCGTGAAGACGATGGCGCAAGAATCGCCAGAAATTACTGCCGGAGTAGCCCGGGGGAGTCCACGCACCGAAATGCGACGGAGAAGAACACCAATGCAAGAACGTCTCGCTGCGCCGTAAAATCGAAAACCTCGAAGTGTGTGCAACCAAAAATCCTAGAACTCCTCCACAAGGTGTAGATCAAAGAGGGGAACAATTTCTCTGTAGAAGTCCCCCAGAGAAACCGGCCAGAAAAACCAGAAACGAAGCTCCAAGGGGCCTATTTATAGGCCCACAAAAACAATTGCCAAAATACCCAATGTGTCCCTAGATTCGGGCGCCCACACCGGATTCGGGCGCCCGAATCCGCTGCAAGGCCCCGCACAGCGTGCGCCCGAAACGCCCTGGGAGCGCCATGTCACCCCGAACAGGCGACAGCAAGCCCCGCCACTCGCGGGGCGCCGCGTGGCCGCTCCCGGTCAACGCGGGTGGGTGGCGCCCGCGAATCAGCGGGCGCCACGTGGCCCGCAATGATGGCCCCGACCACTCCTGCAGCGCCGCCTGGCGCCCACCTGCCACACACGGTTCCCGAGGCGCCCCGGCGCGCTTCGGTGGTCCCTGCCTGCGTGAGCCCGCCAACCGGAATCCGCCACGTGTCCCGCCCGGTTCATACACCACCCCGCGCTGCTCTGCGGACCGCACCCTCTGCGCCACCCAACCACACGCTGCCACGCGTCCACCGCGCTCCAATGGGAAGCTGCCACCTGGCACACCTGCTCCGCTGCACCCTGCCCTGCCCGCGTGTCACGCCCCCGGGGGTTTTTGAGTCATGCGAAGCGGAAAAACGTGTCTATTTTTTTTTTTCTTTTTAATAAGGAAACATAATCTTCAACCCCGGTGCGTGCCAGACCGCCACATACGCAAATTCACTCTGTCCACGGACAGAGTCTCCTTTGCATATGCACGGCGTCTTATTTACAACATGTCATTCAATCACAAATATTATGCATCAATTCCCAACCAACAACCATACCGTAGACGTTCACCATCAATTATAGCAAGTTAATTAAGCGGCATCACTGTTTGGAAAGGATAAAGCCCAGAGTTGAAAACCCGTGCCCACACGGCACTTCATTTTGAGAAAACATTTTCGCAATCCTTTAACTCATCATGAAAACATGCCGCACATAAGAACACTACTAATAGTATCATACTATAACCTACACCTCATCCACAGAGCTAATACAAGTTCACAACTAAGCCATCCACAAGCAAAATAAAGATTCATGCATAAGGAAATGAGTTGGAGTCAAAAGAATCAAGATAACCAAGTGTCCGACTACGGTCCTCACTACGCAGTCCCACCGTCACCCCGGCTGACGCACCTAATAGCAGTACCTGTCACGGAGTGGGTAACGTCAGTGACAAACAAAGTAGATGTCTAATAGTAACAAGAAGGAAAACAAACCGAATACACCGAGTACCCCGTAACCTTTCGTTAAACCCCCTGTGCATATTTTAAGCTGGGCACCAGTCCCAGAGTACCTGTCGGGGTGACTAAAGTCCCCCCTCGTGCACAAACACCTTTTGATGCTTTAACCACTTCACGGGGCTAGTGCGGCCCCTATAGCAGCCGTGAAGAGGTCCTCACGGCTCCCACTCCTTTGTGAGGCACACGGGTCAAAAAGACCACTTTTCCGGAAAAGTACACCATGCGGTGGCCCGGTCCGCCAGTGTACGTGCAGCATCCGTCACCGGATTGCCAAAATTGGCGTGTAGTGAGCACCGCGACCGCAGCCGCTTAAATTGTCAGATAGAATATCTTTAATCGAAAGGTTAGCTTACCATCTACTTTGTTAGGTAAATTAAAGAATACTTTAATGGCGATAAATGCACTTACTGCACTTGTTGCACTTATGGCAACTCTACCCACCTGGTTGGAGAGAAGACGGGTCACCCGAGCCCTTTGCACTCTCCCGCTGCGCACCCGGACCTATATAAAGTCCGCACGGACACTAAGGTCAGAAAATATACTAACATATCGCAATAGAAAAATACCCCACATTATTATTTACAAAAGTCCGGCACCGTCCCGCTGTCCGGCGGGGCACCCATGCCTTGAACGGCCGTCACCGTCCGTCGGAGCCGCGCATGGCGGGGCTCCGCGGACGGCGTCCTCACAGCACCCAGCGCGGCGTTCGCGCGGTGCTCGTGCGGACACGGGTCCGCGCGGCGCCCGCGCGAACGCCCGCGCGGCGCCCGTGCGGCACCCCGCGCGGGTGCCCGGGCGGCACCCCGCGTGGCTCCCCGCGCGGGGCCGCCCGCGCGGCACCCCGCGCGGGGCCGCCCGCGCGCGGCACCCCGCGCGGCACCCCGCGCGGGTGCCCGCGCGGCACCCCGCGCGGGGCCGCCCGCGCGGGGCCGCCCACGCGGCACCCCGCGCGGGTGCCCGCGCGGCACCCCGCGCGGGCCGCCCGCGCAGGGCCGCCCGCGCGGGGCCGCCCCGCGGGGCCGCCCGCGCTGCGCCCCGCGCGGGTGCCCGCGCGGCGCCCGCGCGGCACCCGGCGCGGCACCCCGCGCGGGGCCGCCCGCGCGGTGGCCGCGCGGTGTCCGCGCGGCGCCCGCGCGGGTGTGACCCGCGCGGCGCCGCCGCCGCTTGCGGTGGCGCCCGGTCGTCCGTGTGTTTCTCCCCTTCACCCCGCGCGATGCCCTAGTGGCACCGCGCGCCTCCTTTGTCCGTTCCGTTCGTCTAACATAACTACGATGACGACGACGGTAACGGGGACGGGGGAGAAATTCAAGAAACCTAAAACGGGCGACTAGGAAAATTCGGAAAAATTATTAAAAAATATAAAACTAACCGGAGATCTTCGGGAAAGTGTCCGGTCACGTTTCTTGCCCTCGGGTCGGCGTTTGGGACGATTGGTTCCTTCTCCTTTCTCCGGTTATGGATCCGTTCTCTCTTTTTTCTTACTTTTCCTCACCGGTTGGGGGTTTCGGTAGCACGAAAGAGGAGGGTTTGAGGAGGCGGTAAAATAAGAATAGGGTTTCACTCGGCGCTCGGTAAACAGGAGAATAAATAGTTCTCCCATTTACTTATCCAAAATCACGCCAAAAATCCCTTCGGATATTTTCGGTTCGATTAATTAATTTATTAATTAATTAATCCCTACCGATAACCCTATCTTTAACTTCCTTAATTTTACGTACGTAGGAAAACCCGAATCTCCCCGTTTCTATCTCTCACATAAATATCGGCTGACGGGATATTAAATCTTAAAATCTGACCACCGGTTATTTAATCACCTTAAATTCTGACCACCCGATTATTTAACCACCCTTATTAAATAATCAAATCCCAATTGGATTCAAATTACCGGATATTTAAATCAACCCTTTTTAAATTTTAGTCACCGATTATTTAATCACCTTTATTAAATAATCTTGTGGGAAACAAATCCCCGATTTAAATATCCTGATTTTATCTCTTATCTAATGCACGAGATAAAATCCCACAATTTAAATCCTAAATTAATTCGTACGTAGGAGGATTTAAATTTCCCTCACCGGATAATTAGTTAATTAATTAATTAATTACCCCTACAAGATAACCCACCTTATCTCTAACGGGTGCAAGATATTTTGCACGGTCCCCGATGCGTGACTAATTACCGCAACGCTAAGGATCCCGTTCCGGGAGATCCCGATATCGGATTTCGAATCCGATCGCACCGTCGGTCATCGTTTTTCGCGCTCTATTGCAGAAAAATACACACACCTAGTCCCGGCCGACTTAAGAAAATTAAATAAATTTTATTTCGCTTAAGGCCTAAGCGATTACATGTGAGTTCAAAAATACCCGAAGGGTCGGATCACTACACCGCGCCCGCGTGCTGCCCGCGGTCGCTCCCGTGGGCCGAGCCCACTGCGCCACCTTTCCCGCTCCGCCACGTGGCGTACGGCACCAGTAGAAAGCCGCCACGTGGCACTCCCTTCGGTCCACCGATCCACCGGTCCACCATGCACCCAAAAACAGTAAAAACTTCCGGGTGTCCGTTTTCGGGCGTCCGGACTCTGAATAAAACGTGCAAATAGTCAATTTCCATCATTTTTCCGCGCTGAATCCAAATCTGAAGTCCGTTTCGCGCAAAGCCACCCCTAAAAATCGACAACTGCCTCTGACTACACTCGGGGTCAACTTAACACATAGGGTCCAATTCTTAAGTCCAAGATGCCCACAAACCACTCGTACACCCAACATAGGCTTCCAGAAGCTGTGTTGGGAGGTTGCTTCTTCTTTCGCTCTTGCCATAATGATAGGATATGAAGATTAGTTGATGCAACTTAACCCTCAGGTTTTAAATAAAGGCGCAAACAGAAGGACATCCTACTCACACAAGAGGAACTCCTGATGCAACTCCCCGAAGGAAGTCCCCTAATCCGACTTAAAAGAAGAATTCGAAGAACTTTTCCATTTTGTTTAGAGAGAGTAGCTTTCCACGCTCCCCGGTTGGGAAGAGTAGAGTGCCCTTCTCGTCTCGAACAGTAATCCTCCCGCGAGATTTGGGTCCTCACAGAGCGGGCGCCTGAGGAAGGAGGACCCACAGGGCTTTGGTCCAGGCGGCGCGCAGCCTAACTAGGGCAGCGGCGGCTCCCACGCGTGTGGTGCGTGCCGTGCCCTATGTGCGCGGTCGCAGCAGGCGGGGTGGCGGGGTAGTGGGCGCCCCGGATAAGAGGGATTAGGGCCCGAAGCCTTGGGTGCTCTCTTCGGCTTCGACGGTGACGGTGGAGAGGTGTACGAACGAAGGGAAAGAGAAGGAGAGAGCTTCTTGCGGCTGAGGGATTCGGGGAATTAGGGTTTAATAAGGTTAAGCTAACCCTAAACCACTTTTATACACAAGTGGTCAAATTCCTCCTACGTCCCAAATTCAAATATTAAGATAATTGATTCAGAATCCGCAAGTATGGATTCCGAATTCCTCAAAATGCATGCCAAAAACGATCGATTTTATGCATTTCCACGTGTAAACACTGTGACTTATACCGAATTTACCATAAACCGATTTTTCGGTCCGATTTACAAGCAAAACATGCATTTTCGGGAGATCCAATTGTCAGATTTAAGATTCGATTGTACCACCGTTTTCAGTTCGACGACGCCATCAGAGCGACAATTTTATTTTTCGAAGCACCACCGTTTTCAGTTCGACGACGCCGTCAGAGTGACGATTTTCTTTTCCGAAGATATCATCAAATTAATTAATTGGTCGACTATCAAACTCCGTTTTGTATGTTTTTTGATGCTTTCGGCTTGCCGAACTCAAAAACGGACGTCACCGTGTCGTTCTACTCGATGAAATAGATCAGGTGGCGATTTTACTTCGTCAGGATCGGGTCTCGTTTTGTCAGGTTAGTAGTTTCCTCACGAAGACCCCTTTAGGAGTTCGAATTTCCAAATTTCAATATCCAGACATTTTTGAAATTATAGTTCTCTCAAATTTTAGATCATTTAAATTTCACAGTTACTATACATACCTTAATCTAAGGGCGTGTTTGGTTCGAGTTATCTTGCCAGAATTACAGATAATTCTATCAGGATTACTGCATTTGGTTTTTTTAATATGTAATTTAGTCGGCAATATAACATAACAAATAGTGTAGGATTACTCTGAAAAAATTACAAAAATGTGGCAAGTACCTCGTATTATTGATGGCGGATTATCTTGGATATTATGTAAAATTATAAATTTACCTCCAACTCTTCCAAATCCTTTCAATACATTATTTTAAAATTTTAAATAGTCAAATTTTAAATTTTAAAATTTTAAAATTTTAAAATTCTAATTTAGATTTTAATTTTTTAATTTTAAAATTTTCAATTTAGATTTTAGTTCTCAAATTTTAAATTTTAAATTTCAAATCTAGTTTTTAAATTTTTAATTTTCAATTTTGTAATAATCCGCCCACTAATAATAATAACTCATTGGGCCCAACCACTGACTCCAAAACAAAAATTTAAGGCCTGTTATTATTATTCATGTGCATGTTCACAAACTCCACTGTTTAAGCTTTACGTCATCATCAGCCACTCCACTGTTTAAGCTTTATGTCATCATCAACCCTTGTCTCGCTAGCCTGGTTGTCACGCCCCGGGGTGTAACCAGACCCCGGGCCCGTCTACAGATCCGCCGTGCACACGGAACTTCCCGTGTACACGAAGCGCTGGTAACCTGCTCAGATATCAAATGTATAATAAAAGAGCATAATACAGAGCTGAAATAGAAGAACCACATAGTATCTCAGACTGGTACTACAAATACAGCTGTAATATGTACAATAATCTCCCAGCTACTAAAATAATACAACCAGCTGGCTAACGCCAGACCCCAAAATAAAAGGAGAATTCCACAGTCTGAGTGAAGGGTACAGTGTCTATCTACAGCTCTCAGTCTCCCAGGAGATCTATTCAGCGATCCCCTTACCTCGATCAGCTGCCGATGGCCTAGCAGCTCCTGCAGATGACTCTGCAAAATAAAGGAGAAAGAAACAGAAAACAATAATGGGGGTGAGAACTACCAGATAAACCAGCAGCCTCCCCTAGTGGGTAAAACCTCAACTCTGACGCACCCACTAGGACTACCAGAGGCGACATAAAAGAACAGTAGTAAGTTACAAAGGCTGCTGAAAAGAAAGGAAACTATCACCACTATGCCTCTAAATGCCATGACTGTATGTAACAATAACTGATACTGTCTGCTATGCCTTGCCAAATCGGGTATGCTGGCCATTGCATAACACCGATGGGGATAGTTGCCAAATCGGGTACCGATAGGGGATAGGAGTCTCAAAGACTCTAAGCATGTCTGCAACACACTCCGGAGTGGCACTCGAGGGGAGCGACCCACACGAGTAAAATATCTCTGTCATCAGTATCACAAGTATCTCTGTAGCATATGTCCCACAAGTATCACAATATAGCAGGACTGGATCATGACTATGATCAAAGTGGAAAAACTCCATCCACTATAGAAACCCAATCCCCCAACTGATGCAATAAATAAACCAAACTCAACCCCAATCTGATGCAAGGATAAACATCTGGTCAACCGCCTACTGTCCGCGGTCACCGCAATACCCCACAAGTCCACAATCTAGCACAACCTTGGCTACACTATCCCAAACCCCTGCTCACACTTGAGCAACAACATATGAATGCAAAGGACAACAATGAAACATGTTCAAATCCCAATATGATAGTGTAGCAATAAATAGTGGCCTTACCTGATGTCCGGGCATGCATGCAACTGTCTTTACTTTTAAAAGTTGTAAAATAGTGTCAAAGGTTTAAAACAATTGATTTACTGAATAAAAGTCATTTGCATGCGAGATCATAGCCTTTGTCTCGATCACAGTGTCCCAATATAAGTCATCATATCATTTGTGGGGTTATATTAATTTTTAGGGGAGTTTGTCCCAGCGGTCCTTGTCATTTGTCATATTAATTTGTCCCAATGGTTCTCATTAATTGTCCTGTTAGTTGTCCTGTTAGTAGTCTGTTAGTAGTCCTGTTAGTAGTCCTGTTAGTAGTCCCAATGGTTCTCATCAATAATCATGTTACTTTGTCCCAATTGTTCTCGTTAATTGTCATATTTTAGGGGATCTCTAGTAATCCCAGTGAGCTTGTCAAAAATGAGGTAAGCAACAACCGCCCACCTCGAACAGCTCAAACAACACCCCAGGTAGTCTCCTGGCTGTCCGCAGTCCTCAAATCCTGCAAATCAACGCTCCCGGTATAAATACAAATCCCAAAAAGCACAATATTTGCTGTTTTTCAGACAGCACGGGAAAAGAGGAATTTTTCACCTCTAAAATGAGCTCCTAAAATCCCAGAAAAATCACGGTTGCGTTCCTCGCGAAGAGTAGATCAAAATCGACTCCTAAAACGCCTCGATCTGACGCTCCTACGTCAAGATAAAAATCGGAGAAGTCGGTGCTGTCCAAAAACCATCACAGTAAAAAGGGGGGTCAAAGAGGACTTGGAAACTGTGCCAAAAGTACGAAACGGAGCAAAATGATCAATACGGAAATCGAAGCCCTACCTCTTACGGTCGCGCTGTCGCAAAAATCGTCCAAAAATTCCACCTGGTTAGCCCGCAGTGAATTTTCGACGGAACTGCGACGGGAAATGGGCCTAAAAAGAAAATCGTCGCAGTGCGCCGCGTCGCAGATATCTTGCTATCTGTAACTCCTAAAATCCTGAGATTGTAGAGAGAGAAAGAGGAGAGAGAGAGGAAAAACTTTTGTATTGGGCACTTTTTCTGATTCTCTCTCCTCGGCGCGCAAAACGAGGTGGAATGAGAGGGGGGTGGGGTTCCCTCTTTATAATGGGCCAAAGGGAATATTCCCTCACGGGATCAGATCCCGAACAGGAAACACGGAAACTGGCCATCCAGGAAGCGCCACGTGTCCACAGAACAGGAAACAGCCTGTGCAGGGCCAATCAGATTTCGCCACGTGGCCACGTGGTCCACGTGATCGGTCCGCGCTCCGGGTTTTCCGGAAAATGTCGGCCTATAGGAGCTGCCACGTGTCACCCTCCCACGTGACTTCTAGAAGCCGGCCAGCCAATCGGGTGCCGCCACGTGGCAGAGGAAAAACTCGGTGCTCCCGGTGCACGCCAGGTCCATGGACCGCGCGCCCGCGCCTGCTGCCCGCGCCTGCCCGCGCTGCCCGCGCCGCGCGCCTCCGCGCTCCGCCGCTGCCCCGCCGCTGCGCCGCTGCCCGCCGCCGTGCGCCGCCGCCCGCCGCCGCTCGCCGGCGGCCGCCGCCGGCCGGAACAGTAATTCCGGCCGGCGGTTACTGTTCCGGTGAACAGTACCAAGTGCCGAAAAAATAAAGCGAATACACCGTTTTGACCGTTTTCGCGCGCTGAGTCCAAATACGACGTCCGTTTCGCCAAATTCTCATCCGAAATTTTGCAAAAAGCTCCCGAAAAATCCCATTTGCTCTGATTTTCGCGCAGAGTCAATTTTAAATATCCAATTTCGTTTTTACAAGCTCCGTTGCACAGTACAAGCCTTCTACAGTCACTATTAATGTTGCGGAGGTTCTGCGGGGGTCCGGATCATCACATCCTCCCCCACTAAAAAGAGTTTCGTCCTCGAAACGAGACTTAAACAATAATCCTCAGTCCGATGTCTCGAATAAGTAGGGGTGAGCATCCTTCATCTCTGACTCGAGCTCCCATGTAGCCTCGCGCTCGTCATGATTGCCCCATTGGATTTTCACATAGGGAATGGCCCGACTGCGCAATTCTCTCACTTCTCGATCCAGAATTCGCAGTGGGCGCTCCTCATACCTCAAATCCTCGCTGATCTCAAGCGGTGTGAAGTCGATGACGTGCGATGGGTCGAAGACATACTTCCTCAAGGTAGAGACATGAAATACATTATGGACACCAGCAAGCCTCGGAGGAAGTGCAAGTCGGTAGGCAACTGGCCCGATACGCTCCAATACCTCAAAGGGTCCAATATATCGGGGGCTAAGTTTTCCACGAATGCCGAACCTCCTGATTCCTTTGGACGGCGAGACTTTTAGGAATACATGATCACCAACTTGAAACTCCAAGTCTCGTCGCCGAACATCGGCATAACTCCTCTGTCGGCTTTGGGCGGTCTGAAGATGCTGTCGGATTACTCGGACCTTCTCTTCTGCCTCTATCAAGACATCTGGTCCCAAGGTCCGCCTTCGCCCACGTCACTCCAATAAAGCGGTGATCGACACTTGCGTCCATACAATGCTTCAAACGGAGCCATCTGAATGCTCGCTTGAAAGCTATTGTTGTACGCGAACTCAGCTAAAGATAAGTGTCGAATCCACCCTCCGCCGAAATCCAAGACGCAAGCCCTCAGCATATCCTCCAGAATTTGTATCGTCCGCTCTGACTGCCCATCGTCTGTGGATGAAAAGCTGTGCTGAACCTGAGTTCAGTCCCCAAGGCTGTTTGCAAACTTTTCCAGAAATGCGAAACAAATCTCGGGTCTCTGTCTGATACAATGGAGGCGGGTACTCCATGTAATCTCACTATCTCATCCAGATATAACTGGGCTAGCCGGTCAAGTGGCCACGTAGTCTGCATGGGCAGAAAGTGCGCCGACTTGGTAAGTCGATCCACGACTACCCAGATAGCGTCTGCTCCCCCTTGTGCCCTAGGAAGTCCGACCACGAAATCCATCGTAATGTGGTCCCATTTCCACTGGGGAATTGGGAGACTCTGTAACTTGCCAGCTGGCACTCGATGCTCAGCTTTCACCTGCTGACAAGTTAAACACTGAGCCACGAATCTCCCGACATCCCTTTTCATGCCATTCCACCAGAAGTGTGCCTTGAGGTCCTTATACATCTTAGTCCCACCAGGATGTAGGGTATAAGGTGTATAATGGGCCTCTCGCAAAATCTGCTCTCTAATCTCCGCATCTACTGGCACACATGCTCGGTTCCTGTACCTTAGTACTCCCGAGGTATCTACCGTAAAGTCCCCAGACTGATTACTCGGATTTTGATCTTTAATCTTGATCAAGTGGGGGTCCTCACTCTGTTTCTCCTTGATCCTGTCTAGCAGAGTGGGCTGCAAGACTAAAGATGTCAGTCTAGCAGAGACCCCAGGGGACACAACTTCTATCTCGAGCCGTCTCATCTCCTCTAATAGCGGTGCCTGGTCTGTGATCAACATAGACAAACTTTGCACTGCTCTCCTACTCAAGGCGTCAGCGACCACATTAGCTTTGCCTGGGTGGTAGAGAATATCTACATCATAATCTTTTAATAGCTCTAACCACCTACGCTGCCTTAAATTTAGCTCCTTTTGCGTAAACAGGTATTTTAGGCTCTTGTGGTCGGTGTAGATTTCACAATGTTCCCCATATAGGTAATGACGCCAAAGTTTCAGTGCAAATACTACAGCAGCAAGCTCCAAGTCATGGGTAGGGTAATTCTTCTCGTAATCTTTGAGTTGCCTTGATGCATAAGCAATTACCTTCCCTTCTTGCATCAACACACAACCAAGTCCACTGTGTGATGCGTCGCTGTAGATCACATATCCTTTCCCCATAACAGGGAGGGAAAGGATAGGGGCGGTCATTAATCTACTTTTTAGCTCCTCAAAACTCCTCTGACAATCCTCACTCCAGACAAATTTCACTCCTTTACGCGTCAAGCGAGTGAGGGGTGTGGAAAGCTTCGCAAAGCCTTCCACAAACCGACGATAATACCCAGCTAAACCCATAAAGCTACGTACCTCCGAAACCGTCGTCGGTCGGGGCCAATCACGGACTGCCTCAATCTTTGCTGGGTCCACTGCCACTCCTGCGGCAGAAATCACATGGCCCAAGAAGACCACCTCCCGAAGCCAAAATTCGCACTTCGCCAGCTTGGCATACAACTTCTTCTCTCGCAGAAGTTGCAGCACAATTCTTAGGTGTTCCTCATGCTCGGCATCACTTCGGGAGTAGATCAAGATGTCATCGATGAACACCACCACAAACCGGTCTAAGTATGGTCGAAAAATCCGGTTCATTAAATCCATGAATGCGGCAGGGGCATTAGTTAGCCCAAAAGGCATAACTGTAAATTCATAATGCCCGTACCGTGATCTAAATGCCGTTTTCGGAATATCCTCGGCCTTCACCTTTAACTGGTGGTAACCGGATTGCAGATCTATCTTAGAGAAGACACAAGACCCTTGCAGCTGATCAAAAAGATCATCAATGCGCGGCAAAGGGTACTTGTTCTTGATGGTCACTTTATTTAATTCCCTATAGTCTACACATAGTCTAAGTGACCCATCTTTCTTCTTCACGAATAGCACCGGTGCTCCCCAAGGCGACACACTTGGCCTGATAAAACCCTTATCCATTAAATCCTGGAGTTGCGCCTTAAGCTCTCGCAACTCAGCCGGTGCCATTCGGTAAGGAGCCTTCGAGATTGGCGCGGTTCCCGGAACCACGTCAATCACGAACTCGATCTCCCTATCTGGCGGCATGCTAGTCAGCTCAGGTGGAAAAACATCCGGGAACTCGCGGACAATAGGGATATCCCCGAGTCCCGGCGCCGCCGTAGGCCCCTCAATAACACTAGCCAAAAAGGCTACACATCCACGATGGATCATCTGCCTCGCTCGGGAAGTCGAAATCATAGAGGCAAAGAAAGCACTCTGACATCCCCGGAATACTAACATCTCCTGGCCTGGCTCTCTAAAAGTGACCGTCCTCGCGGCACAATCAATAGTTGCGAAATACCGAGCCAGCCAGTCCATCCCGAGGACCACATCGAAGTCCTTCAGCTGTCTCAAGACCAACAGGTCTGCTGGCATAATCCAGGACTCGATTTGCATCGGGCAGGACCAACAACACTCCTCCACGTGCAAGGTGTGATCGGGAATCTGAACCTCTCGTGCACGTGGTAAAGGTCCTACCTCTATCCCATGTAATGATGCAAATGATTTATTAATAAAAGAATGCGATGCTCCAGTATCAAATAATGTACGAGTCCTAATGCCAGAAAGTAAGGTGATACCTGCCACCACATGATCTGCGGCTGGAGAGTCCTCTACCTGCGCAGCATACACTCGCCCACTCTGAGCTGGAGGGCGATACTCCGTGGGATAGGAAGAAGATGGCCTGCTTGCTGGAGCATATGGTCGCTGAGCTGTCGACCACTGCTGAGACGAAGAAGGAGCAGATGCTGAAGAAGGAGCCGTCGATGGTGCATATGGGCAGGCAGCTCGGAGGTGGCCAGACTGTCCACATCGATAACAGCGGCCAAACCTCAGATCACATGTATCAGAGTTATGCTGTCCCTGACAGAAAATGCACCTAACCGTAGCCTGGGGCTGCCTCGCCTGCTGCCTCTGTCGCGGAGGCCCTTGCTGCCGCGACTGCGATCTCTGTTGATGCGAATGCTGTTGCTGCTGATGTTGCGGTGGCCTCTGGGATCCACCAGGCCCTCGCCGCTCAGAACGTCCGCGGCCAAAACTGAGGCCGTGGCGGTCGCGGCGGCCTCCACGAACTGGCCTGCCCCCCGTCGTCCTGCGCTGGTCGCTTCCTGTCAGCGCCTTGAGCGACCAGGCCCCCACGTCTGGCGACGACGTGGTCTCCCCTCTCAACCCACTGGGCATGCTCTGCTGCCTCCTCCAAGGTCTGTAGTCTCTGAGCATGCACCAGAGTATAGATCTCTGGGCGCAAGCCCGACTCAAAGAGCTCTACCTGGTGGGGTCCGTCCCTGGCGACATAAGGTACGCAGTTGAGTAACCGCTTGAACTCCTGAAAATAGTCCAATGCTGTCCGGTTGTCTTGCTGGAGATTCTTCAAATCATCTTCCAGCTTTTTCTTCATACTCGTGGAGAAGTACGTATCTAAAATCATCTTCTTGAACTCAGACCAGGGTAGCTGTCGAGTGATTTGAAATTCCAGGGGCTCCACCCGACGCCACCATGCATCAGCATCCCCGTCTAAGCAGTGTACAGCCATATGTACCCTGTACTTCGGGTCAATGAAGAAGTCCCGAAATAACTTCTCCATCGAAGAAAGCCAAGTCCCGATCTCCCAAGGCTGAGTATTTTGCCCTGAAAACCTGGGCGGTCCCCGCTTACAGAATTGAGTAAGTTTGTCAGCAAACTCCTGCTCCTCTGCAGGAGTCAATGGCCGGATTGCTCCCTGAGCAACAGGGGATGCCAGGGTCACTGGTACAACTGGGGGATTCACGGCAGGGGAAGAAGGTACGGGAGAATTCTCCGAGGGTGCTACAACAGGCTGCGCCCTCTGTTCTAACATCTGCGTCAGCCGGCTCATGGCCTCCTCCTGACGCCGAACAGCTTCAGACATCTGGGCCATCTGAGCCTGCAGCTCTTGCACCTCACTCTGCTGGCCCTGCTCGGACTCCTCCTGATCGGGTTCAGGGGAATCAGGCTGAGAACGCGTCAACATTCTACGTCGCGGAGGCATCCTACCACAAGAAACCATACTCAGTATCATCACCCCACACGACCCAATCTTAGCGAAAGTCAAAGACATTCTCCTATTTCTGTGACTTTATGTTGTCTGCAGCCAACATAACTGTCCACCAGAAGTAGGCTAAGTCGATCCTTCTTACTTTACTAGAAGAGTTAAATAAGTAACCCAACGACTTCCGCAAAATTATCACGTCTCTCATACCCTATTATCCTAGGGTCTGCCAAAAGCCTAGGGTTTCCTAAGTCCCAACTGACCTATCCCTAAGCTCTGATACCAACTTAATCTGTCACGCCCCGGGGTGTAACCAGACCCCGGGCCCGTCTACAGATCCGCCGTGCACACGGAACTTCCCGTGTACACGAAGCGCTGGTAACCTGCTCAGATATCAAATGTATAATAAAAGAGCATAATACAGAGCTGAAATAGAAGAACCACATAGTATCTCAGACTGGTACTACAAATACAGCTGTAATATGTACAATAATCTCCCAGCTACTAAAATAATACAACCAGCTGGCTAACGCCAGACCCCAAAATAAAAGGAGAATTCCACAGTCTGAGTGAAGGGTACAGTGTCTATCTACAGCTCTCAGTCTCCCAGGAGATCTATTCAGCGATCCCCTTACCTCGATCAGCTGCCGATGGCCTAGCAGCTCCTGCAGATGACTCTGCAAAATAAAGGAGAAAGAAACAGAAAACAATAATGGGGGTGAGAACTACCAGATAAACCAGCAGCCTCCCCTAGTGGGTAAAACCTCAACTCTGACGCACCCACTAGGACTACCAGAGGCAACATAAAAGAACAGTAGTAAGTTACAGGCTGCTGAAAAAGAGGAAACTATCACCACTATGCCTCTAAATGCCATGACTGTATGTAACATAACTGATACTGTCTGCTATGCCTTGCCAAATCGGTATGCTGGCCATTGCATAACACCGATGGGGATAGTTGCCAAATCGGGTACCGATAGGGGATAGGAGTCTCAAGACTCTAAGCATGTCTGCAACACACTCCGGAGTGGCACTCGAGGGGAGCGACCCACACGAGTAAAATATCTCTGTCATCAGTATCACAAGTATCTCTGTAGCATATGTCCCACAAGTATCACAATATAGCAGGACTGGATCATGACTATGATCAAAGTGGAAAAACTCCATCCACTATAGAAACCCAATCCCCCAACTGATGCAATAAATAAACCAAACTCAACCCCAATCTGATGCAAGGATAAACATCTGGTCAACCGCCTACTGTCCGCGGTCACCGCAATACCCCACAAGTCCACAATCTAGCACAACCTTGGCTACACTATCCCAAACCCCTGCTCACACTTGAGCAACAACATATGAATGCAAAGGACAACAATGAAACATGTTCAAATCCCAATATGAGTGTAGCAATAAATAGTGGCCTTACCTGATGTCCGGGCATGCATGCAACTGTCTTTATTTTAAAAGTTGTAAAATAGTGTCAAAGGTTTTAAAACATTGATTTACTGAATAAAAGTCATTTGCATGCGAGATCATAGCCTTTGTCTCAATCACAGTGTCCCCATATAAGTCATCATATCATTTGTGGGGTTATATTAATTTTTAGGGGAGTTTGTCCCAGCGGTCCTTGTCATTTGTCATATTAATTTGTCCCAATGGTTCTCATTAATTGTCCTGTTAGTTGTCCTGTTAGTAGTCCGTTAGTACCTGTTAGTAGTCCTGTTAGTAGTCCCAATGGTTCATCAATAATCATGTTACTTTGTCCCAATTGTTCTCGTTAATTGTCATATTTTAGGGGATCTCTAGTAATCCCAGTGAGCTTGTCAAAAATGAGGTAAGCAACAACCGCCCACCTCGAACAGCTCAAACAACACCCCAGGTAGTCTCCTGGTGTCCGCAGTCCTCAAATCCTGCAAATCAACGCTCCCGGTATAAATACAAGTCCCAAAAGCACAATATTTGCTGTTTTTTCAGACAGCACGGGAAAACGAGGATTTTTCACCTCTAAAATGAGCTCCTAAAATCCCAGAAAAATCACGGTTGCGTTCCTCGCGAAGAGTAGATCAAAATTGACTCCTAAAATGCCTCGATCTGACGCTCCTACGTCAAGATAAAAATCGGAGAAGTCGGTGCTGTCCAAAAACCATCACAGTAAAAAGGGGGGGTCAAAGAGGACTTGGAAACTGTGCCAAAAGTACGAAACGGAGCAAAATGATCAATACGGAAATCGAAGCCCTACCTCTTACGGTCGTGCTTGTCGCAAAAATCGTCCAAAAAGTCCCCCGAGTGGTTAGCCCTCAGTGAATTTTCGGACGAACGGCGACGGGAATGGCCCCTAAAAAGAATCGTCGCATGCGCCGCGTCG
>CM054938.1:11308163-11417867 GCA_029168755.2 Tillandsia fasciculata
AGCCGCCTTGTTCCCCGCTTTTCTTTCCTCTTCCTAGCTTCAACCTTCGGGAGGTCTTCAGCAAAGTTGTTCCTCTCGCAGTGTAGCTTCCATCTGCAAAGTTTGGGGATTTTTTGGGGGCACGCTTTTCGAGATTCTCTTTTTCTGTGGCGCGGCTCGACGCTCTTTCTTCTGTTTCTTCCGTCTCTCTTCGGTGCACGAAGCTCCCTCGACCTACTGCCAACCATCTTTTTGAGCGATTTCTTCGCCGTTGGATTCGTCAACAGGTGAGGCTACGATTTTGGGTTTCACGCACATTTTCAGATTTCGCGTTTTTTCGATGTGTTTTCTCGTGCTCTTTGGGACCCTTCTTGCTGTGAGATTTTGGAGAGGGCAGCAGCTTCTTTTTGAGGAGATCTTCGCGCACAAATCTCGGATCAGGACGTGCTTATAGACTTTTTTCATCTACTCGACGCAAGGATCATCGTGGTACTTTTCTTGGAATTTCCTGAGAGCTTCCCGGAGGTATACATCTTCCTCTCTATCTGTGCAAGATTTTACAGTTATGTGGTTGTATGTTTTCGCTCGCCCGTGTTGTGGAATTTATATCTTGGCCTACGGAACTCCGATTTGGGCGTGCAGGTACTCGTTTCGAAGCTATCGGCGCGAGGAACGCCAGGATGTTTTTATTGGAATTTATTGAGCACTTTCTACAGGTGAAATATTGGCTTCTTTGCAGCTGAAAATTCAGCGTGTGTTTTTGGGCAGATTTTTGGGATTTAAGTGTAACTGTAGCCTTTTGTTGTACCCAGGAGGGCTTGAGTACTGTACTGGACCTGTTGGACATAAGAGTTGCTGTTCTTCTGGTTTTCTCAGCTGTGTGACCCGGACAGTTAGCACCTTCAGGTGGGTGGCCTTATCTTCAAGTTTGATGGTCTGAACAGTAAATCTGCTATAGTAGGAACATGCATGATAGTGGATTCTTGTGTAGCATGCTAGAATGTAGGAATGGTTATTCCTTGTCATTATCTGTTGATCGTATGATCTCTACTGCTTCCTACTACCTGTTAAATATTTGTTCTCTTGGAACTTGACCTAGCACCCCCGTCATATGTTGCATGTGTAACCAAACCAGTAGAAAACCCTCACTTGGGCTAGGGTTATTTATGTTTAGACATCCACACTGTTCTTTCATTCCTGGACTTAGTGTTATCCTCGCCCGGGTAGTGGGCCGAGCGGTCGGGACTTCTTTTTAGTGTGGGTTGCATTTTTCACTCGTGCTTGGGAGCAGAGTGGAGTCTGGCAATTGTAGTGGGTCGCTCATCTGTGCCGGGAGCCGTTTGGGTAAACGGTAGTCCCGGGAGGTCTTGTATCCCTGTTGGTGCTGTCGCCACTGTGTTAGTGGCAGTTGTGTGCTTGTGTTAGCTGGACCTAGAACCCAGAACTTTTTTGACATACACATGATTTTTAGTCTATCTATGTTTTCTTCCAAGCTTCGAAGGGCCGCTGAAGTCTGTTCTTGTTTGATTGGACAAAGGCATCAGCCCTTCGGGGTTTGGGTAAAACACTTGTTTTCTAACTGTTTTTCTAAAAAGAACTAAAATCATTAAACATGGATTTCTTCCAGATCAAAATGGTTTTCAATAACAATTGTCACCTGTTTCCTGTAATCTCCCCACTCAAAAGGATTCGAGTGGTCTGGGTTCTAGGGGCCGTTCCTTTGTCGGGACGGAAGCCGCGGGGGCCGAACCTGGAACCTGTTCTTGTTTGACAGGGTTGTAGGTGTAGGTCTTCCGGACTTCCGGGCCCTAGTTAGTATTTTCTGCGTGTTGTATCGAGGTTGTCGTGTTCCCGAACTGTAAGGAGCCGGGAACTCCGATAGGCGGAGCCTAGAGTCTGTTCTTGTTTGATAGGGTTCTTAGCACCGACCTATCGGGTTTTCCAAACCCTTATGGTGTCGGTCCTTCCTGAGTTATCCGTGTGGTTGATGTTCTGCTGTTGGGAACCGTCGGGGTTGACGGTGGTCCCGGGTTGTTGAGGGTCGTCCAACCTGAATTGTTAGCCCTGAGTTGTGGGTTGGTCCTGGCTGTGGAGTATCCCCTGCCGGTGTGTTTTGTGCTGTGAGTTGTTGGTGAGGCTTGGGTCTCGTGTTTCGCGTGAGCTGATCAGCTGAGTCGTCGAGAGTGCTCCGACTGTTGTGCGAGATGTTGTGGATTTTGAGTCTTTCCGTTCAGAGCGTGAGCGTGGATTTGGACTATAGCCTGCAGTGCCACTTTGAGCTCGACAGAGTGCGCGGATACCTTTTTCCTCGGTAGGGTCGCTCCCCTCGAGAGCCACGCCCGGGGTGGATATGTTACTTCTGTATCGCGACTTGTCGACGCCGTCCCTCTGACTGGGCCAGTTAGTGGCAGTTACGGACGCAGTCCCTCTGGCTGGGCCAGTTAGTGGCAGCCACGGACGCCCTACGTAAGTCCGGTCCTCCGGGATGTCACGGCAGTAGGTAGGCGTAGGTTTGACTGGACCCTATGCGGCAGTCAGTGTAGATTGGGTGACTGTACTGTTTGAGTTAGTAGATGCATCATGTTTCCATCTGTTTCATTTCCTTGAGCATCTAGATAGAGGCATAGTAGCTGTAGAGTTTACTTTTTCCAGCCCTTTCATTTCAGTATTATTGTTGTTACTTTATGCCTCTAGTAGACTTAGTGGGCAGACCGTCGGGCTTGTTGGCGGCACCCACTGAGAACTACTTGGGACGTAGTTCTCACACCCGTCGTGGTGTCTTTTCCCACAGGGACCTCTACTCCTGTTCCAGTTGCTCCTGTTGCTGCTTCTTCTGATCGAGGTAAGGGAGTCGCGAGCTAGATCCCTACCAGTCGCCGTCCTGAGAGTAGATGTACCCTTATTACTTTTGGAAGTTCATGTTGAGAGAACTTTGTAGTGAGGTATAGAGTTGTATTTATTTCACTGCTCGAGAGATTTATGTATTTTGGTGAGGTTGGATTGTACTATTTGAGAGTTGTAGTTGTACACTTAGTTTTTATTTCTAGCAGTTTTACTTTCAGCTCTGATATCTGTATAGTATAGTCTGATCTTTTGCAGGTTAGTCGCTTCGTCTATACGGGGCTTCCCGTATGGGCGGCGGATCTGTTGGCGAGCCCGGGTCGCAGTTTCGACGCCGGGGCGTGACAACGCGAGCCGCCGGAACAGTGCTCCAACACCTCGAAATCCGTGTTTTCGCATTCGGGCTTCGAAAAAAATAAGTAAATAGTTCACTTTCATCGTTTTCCCACGCTGAATCCAAATTCGATGTCCGTTTTGCCCAATTCCACTTCTAAAATTTGTCAAAGGCTTCCGATTAGCCTATCTTTCTCCCATTTTACACCCTGAATCCATTCCTTGGGCCCGACGCACGCACAAACACTCCCAGAAGCCACCAAACCAACAGTAAACCCTTAACGGGGATTCGGGTCCTCACATCCTCCCCCACTAAAAGAAAGTTTCGTCCTCGAAACTAACACGGCTCAAAAGGGAGTCTCAAAGTCAAGGGTAGGTATCCATCAACACCGTCTCCAGCTCTCCAGTCGCTACTCAGTCTCCGTGATTACTCCTCAACAAAACCCTAACCAGTACGGCATGGCCCGGTTGCGCAATTCTCTCACCTCACGAGCCAGAATCCGCAACGGGCGTCCCTCGTACTCCGAATACTCACAAACCTCAGTGGAGCGAGTCCATCACGGGCGAAGAGTCCAAAGCAAAACACCTCTGAACTGAGATGTGGCAAAACCTCAGGAACTCCAAAAGGCTGGAGACAAGGAAGAACAACCAATCAACTCGTCCAAAACTACACGAAGTACGCCAACACAACCAAACAAGAAAGGTAAAGGCCCCACCAGCAGGAAAGTCGTCAACCCCAACTCTCTATTTAGAAAACGGCTGAAATTAACGAAAAGTCCAAAAATTCCGAAAAGATCAGTGCCTTCACCCTAATCAAACAAGAACAGGTTCGGGCACCGTCTCTATCTCTGGAGTAGTCTTTCAAAGCTTTCGTCCTGTTCGTAAATTTCAGCACAAGGGCGAGAAAAAGGGAGAGAAGTGTTGAAGTCGTTCCTGCCGTGGCTACAAAACGGAAACTACAATCTAACCATGACCCCTAGGGACACAACCTTTAGTCCTAATCGTCACCTACGCTCAATAGGTAGCACCTAACCCAAAACCGCTTAAGCCACTGCTGCAGGAAGGGTACCCTGGTGACCTGTGAAAAAGGAACTCCTGCTATCCAACTCGCGGAAAGGTCGCTGTTCTCATTCCACAATTAGTCGTTGCACGATACCGCACCAGCTGGTCCATCCCGTGTGCTCGATTAGAGTCTTGGAGCTGTCACCAAACCGTCACGTCTGCCAGTATAATTCCAAGTCTCCCTCTGCACTGGACACGATCCACAAGGCTCCCCCACATGCACAACACTAACAGGAACCTGTACCTCTAGTGCACGTGGTAACAACTCTACCTCTAGTCCATGCAGGAAAGCAAAAATACTCTAACTCAGACTGCTGTGATGAAATCATGCTTGCGACAACCCGGTCCACTGCCGTGGCGTCCTCCAACTGGCAGCACAGACTCATCCGCTCGATGTAGGTGGTCGTCGCTCAGTCTGCCTCGACGTCAAAGTCCAATCTGTCGGAAAATATCTAGACTATCCACATAGGGAGCATGGCCTCTGCCTCTGCTCATACTGGGGCGACGAATGCGGTCTTCCGCAACAACACATCTATGCTACCATCGCTGCTGATACCGATGCTGATGCTGCCCTCGGGGTCCACCCGACCTCTGACATCTAAAAAATTCACTATCCTAGAGAAGAAATCTGGAATGTCCATGCCGGTTGATCTGTCCTCTATCCTCTAGCCTCTATCTGACACTCTCGGGAAAGAAAGCTTCAAGAAGAATGCTGCAGAACTCCGCCCAAGTAAGCAGTTGGGTCCCAAGAGGACCGACAAGTCACACTCGGCGCCACCATGTCTCGGCATTGTGCTCCAACAAATTTGTCGCCAAAAGAACCTGAAATCGTTCCTCAATAAAAAGGGTCTCAAAGAGTCGCTCCATCACGGTGATCCAAGACTCTGCCTCCCACGGCTCCAAGCTCAATCCTGCAAATCGGGGTGGATCAGACTGCCGGACTGGCTCCATCGACCGATGATGTCCCAAGCTCATCTACTATCCGCTATCCACCCTACCTCGGTGCCTCGGCACTACTCGTCGACACGGAGGGGGGTGCTCGCTCAATCGGTGCCACTGGTATAGCTGGAGATGCCACTGCATAGGAAGAAAGTGCTGGAGGACACTCAGGCAGTACTGCAACTGGCTGTGCTCTCTACTCCAACAAGCGCATCAAACATTCCATGGCCTCCTTCTGGCATCGGACAGCCTCCGACATCTGTGCCATCAGGGCCCGTAACTCCTAGGTCTCGTTCTGCTCTGATAGCTCTGCCTCCTGCTCCTCGGGTTCCTCATCTGATGCGGGATGTGCCCTCTCCACTACACGACATCTCAGGCATCGTAGTCCACTGCACAATAACAAACATCAGGACACAACAACCAATCGACCCAATCCAGTGAAAGTCTAAGACATGTCATCCATTCCATAGCATTATGTTGTCTGCAGCCAACATAATCGCTTAGGAGAATAAACATGCTAATCACTCATCCCGTCTCTTGGGAGAGGTACAACACTCAATCAGGACTCTCGCTAAAAGTCATGACTCTCACGTAGTCATCCTAATGTCCAACCACAAGCCTATGGTTTCTAAGTCCACAATGACCTACAACCTAGGCTCTGATACCACTCTAATCTGTCACGCCCCGGGGTCGAAACTACGACTCGGGCCCGCCAACAGATCCGCCGCCCATACGGTGAACCCCGTATGGACGAAGCGTCTAACCTGCAAAAAGAAGGATACTATAGCTATACAGATATCAGAGCTGAAAAGTAAACTACTGAAAAACTAAAATCCAATCACTGTACAACTGAAAATAAAGATACAATATCCATCTCCTAAAAATGATCATATACAAAATCCTCTGAACACAATAACCAAAACTAAACAGGGAGATAAACCCAATAATACATCAGTGTACAGGCTCTCAGTACAAGTCAGATCCTCACAATACAAATGTCTCTCAAAAGTAAAAACAAATAAACCAACTGCTGACTGTACTAATAGATCTCCAATGAAGGGGTACCGCTACTGCTACTCTCCAAAGAAGTACAGGTAGGGATCTAGCTCGTGAATCCCTCGCCTCGATCAGCAACAAAAGGATCAACAACTGGAAAGTAGGTCCCTGGGGAAAAATACACGACAACGGGTGTGAGAACTACATCCCACAGTAGTTCTCAGTGGGTACCGCAATCAAATCCGACGGTCTGCCCACTAAGTCTACTAGAGGCATAAGATAAAAGAAAACTGAAGAAAAGAAAGCTGGAAATAACTCTACAGCTATCATGCCTCTATCTACTATGCTCAAAGGGTGATACAGATGAAAATGATGCATCGACTCAAACCCAGTATACTCAATCAACCCAATCACAGTGACTGCCACATAGGGTCCAGTCAAACCTGCGCCCACCTACTGTCGCACATCCACAAGAGGACGGGTCTACCGTAGGGTGTCCGTGACTGCCAAAACTGGCCCAGCCAGAGGGACTGCGTCGACAAGTCGCGATAGCAAAGTAACAGGCCCAACTCCGGAGTGGCACTCGAGGGGCGCGACCCCACCGAGGAAAGTATCCGCACATCTCTATCGAGCTCAACATGGCTCATACAGGCTATAGTCCAAATCCACGATCAACAAGATCGACAGTAACTAACATCACCTCTCTAACTCACTGGCTAGAAATACTCACAGCCGGGACCACCGTCAACCCAACGGCTCCCACAACAGAACACCAAACTCACAGATAACACAGAAAGGACCGACACCATAAGAGTTCGAAAACCCCGATAGGTCGGCGCCTAGAACCCCAATCAAACAAGAACAGACTCCAGGCTCCGCCTATCGAAGTTCCCGACCCCCTTACAGTTCGGGAACACGACAACCTTGGTACAACATGCGGAAGACACCAACCAGGGTGCGAAAGTTCCGGGAGACCATCACCTACAACCCTATCAAACAAGAACAGATTCCAGGCACGGCCCCCGTAGCTTTCGTCCCGAAAAGGAACGGCCCCTAGAACTCAGATCACCCAAACTCTCTCGGGTGAGGAAGTTGTAATAAAAAGATGACAGTTATTACTCAAAACTATTTTAATCTGAGAAACCCAATTTAATATATTTTAGTTCTTTAATAAAAATCAGTTCAAACAAGTTTTATTTTTCAAACCCCGAAGGGCTATTGCCTTTACCCAAATCAAACAAGAACAGGCTCCGGCGACCCGCTCGAAGTTTGGAAGGAAAATATTAGTTTACAGAAATTATATGTGTCAAAAAAAAAAACAGTCTGGATTCTAGGTCCTGCTAACACTGGTATACTACTTCCACTAACATAGTGGCGACTTATAAAACAAGGAAACAAGACATCCTGGGACCACCGTTTCACCCAAACGGCTCCCGCCACAGATAAAAGACCAACTACATCTACCAGACTCCACTCTGCTCCCAAGCACGAGTGTAACATACATCCCACACTAAAAGGAAACCCGACCACTCGGCTCACTATCCGGGCGAGGATAACACTATGTCTAGGAATAGAATAAGAAGTGTGGATGTCTAAAGTATAAATAAACCTAGCCCAAGTGAGGGTTTTCTACTGGTCTGGTTACGCATGCAACATATGACGGGGTGCTAGGTCAAGTTCCAATAATAGCAATTAATTTAACTAAAGCAGGATCAGGAAACATGAATCAACAGGATATCAACAATAACACAGGAAAGATGACATCTCTCTCTCTAACATGCAATCTAATCCATCTCATGGCATGTATGTTCCCTATATAATAGAATTAGTAGATAGTCCATTATTTTTGGAGGCGAAGCAACCCACCTGAAAATGCTAATTGATCCAATGTCCAAAAAGGCTGAAACTGCACGAGGATAATCCTCGAATTCACCTAATTCCAACGGGTCCAAAAACGCACAAAAACTCCTCCTGGGTACAAAGATAAGCCCCAAACATTACAAACAACACAAAATTCCAAGTGTACAGCTTGCTGAAATTTTAGTCCCAAAGATGCGAAATTTCCACCTGTAAGATACACTCCAAAAATTCTAATAAAAATACGATGGCGATCCTCGTGAAACGTAGATGTCAATCGAGTCCTCAAAAGTTGAAATCCGATGCCCGAGTGCTGAGATAAAAATCCGACAAGCCTCCGCTGTCTAGAAAAACCACCAACAGAAAGGGGTTTAAAGATGCCTCGTAAACCATGCCAAGAACTCAAAATGAGATGAAATACAGAAATCGAAGGCATACCTCTCGTGAAGGCGTTGCCACAAAAATTGTCTCAAAATACCATTGGAGTAATCCAGGGTGTCTCGCGGACTAAGAAGTAACGGAGGAAGCCAAATCCAAGAAATGTGGCAGTGCGCCGCGTCGCAGAAAGCAAGAATGTCTAGGCCTCCAAAAAATTTGAAAATCCCTCAGTAGATGGAGCACAAGATGAAGAGCAACTTCACTTCAGGCCTCAGTTGAAGGGGAGCTCTGGAAAGGGCCCGAAATTGCAGCCCAAAGAAGCTTTATATAGCCCAAACCAAACAATTGCCAAAATACCAACCATGTCCCCACTTTCGGGCGCCCGAAACTTTCGGGCCGCTACAGTATCCCGAAAATGTACCCCAAACCATCAAAGCCCGAATCAACCCTGGAGCGCCACGTGTCCCTGCACAGCAAACAGCGTGCGCAGCCACTGCCTGCGTGCCACATGGCACACCGCACAGCGCACAACGGCGCCAGCCGCTGCGGTCGCGCCACGTGGCGCCGACCGTGCCTGCCCCCGCGCAAGACGCCCGGCTGCCCCGGCGTACGGCCACCTGCCCCGCACGTCGCCCGCACCTGCCCGCCGTGCTGCGTGGACCGCGCGTACGTGAGCCAGCCAATCTGGAGATGCCACGTGTCCACCCTCCGGTCCACCGTACACCCGCGCTTCTTCCGTGGACCGCGCCTGCTGCGCCGGCCAACCGGATGCCGCCACCTGTCCCGCGCCCGGGTGCACGCCTCCGCGGTGGACCGAGCGGCTGCGCCTCCGCCTGCCGCCGCGCTCCGCCGCCTGCCGCCGCTGCCGGCGCCACTCCGGCCGCCGGAACAGTGCTCCAACACCTCGAAATCCGTGTTTTCGCATCCAGGCTCCGAAAGCAATAAGTAAATTGTCCACTTTCATCGTTTTCGCGCGCTGAATCCAAATCCGATGTCCGTTTTTCCCAATTCCACTTCTAAAATTTGTCAAAGGGTTCCGATTAGCCTATCTTGCTCCCATTTTACACCCTGAATCCATTCCTTGGGCCCGACGCGCGCACAAACACTCCCAGAAGCCACAAAACCAACAGTAAACCCTTAAGCAGGGATTCGGGTCCTCACAGCGCCTGCTACGCCGGCCAACCGGAAGCCGCCATGCGTCCAACCCCGGTGCACGCCTCGCCCCGTGGACCACGTAGTCCGCGCCTCTGCCCACGCCGCTGCCCGCCGTCGTGCCGCCGCGCTCCGCCGCTGCCCGCCACCCCGGCCGGCGCTGCCCCGACGGCCGGAACAGTACCACATGCCTCGAAATCTGTGCACGGCCATCCGGGCTCCGAAAAATGAAAGTAACTAGTCCATTTTCACCGTTTTCGCGCGCGCTGAGTCCTAATCCGATGTTCGTTTTGCCTAATTCCACTTCTAAAATTTGTCGAAGGCCTCCAAACAAGTGTTCATAACCTAAATTTCGCACCGAGTCCATTTCTTGAGTCCGATATACGCACAAACACCTCCAACACATGCAAAGAGCCTCCAGAAGTTGCCGGACACACTACAAAAGCTCTGTGGAGATCCGTGTCATCACATCCTCCCCTTCTAAAAAAAAGTTTTGTCCTCAAAACTAACACAACTCAAAAGGGAGTCTCAAATACCAAGGGTAGGTACTCATCATCACCGTCTCCAGCTCCCAAGTCGCCACTCACTCCCCGTGATTACTCCTCAACAGCATCAACAACCAGTACGGCATGGCCCAGTGGCGCAATCCTCTCATCTCACGAGCCAGAATTCGCAACGGACTCCCTCGTACTCCAAACACTCGTGGATCTTCAAATAGAGTGAGTAAATCATGGGCGAGGGATCCAAAAACATAACACTTCTGAGATGAGACGTGGAAAAACCTCAGGGACTCCAACCCAAGTTGGGGGAAAAGGAAAGAATAACCAGTGCAACACGCACCAACACCACACTCAAGTGTCAACCCAACCAGGGCGACCTAAAACATAGCTCCATGATCATCCAATAAGACAAGGAGCCCTAATAGGTGGGATCCTCGCTCAGTCACTCTCGGATCCTGCCAATCCGCATGGACTGCTCCACCGCATCTACCGTCAAAAGGGACCCCCAGAGATACATCTCATGCCACTGTTGATGACTCAACATGCTATCATAACCCCAACGGACCCACGGGTCGAAGTCGACCTCTCAGCTAGTAAAGAACACCCTGATGGTGGCCAAATCGCCGGTGACGAGGCTGAAAGTTGGCTAGAAGGCGATCATAGTGCTGCTACTCAAACTCACGGTCAAAAGTCTAAACACTGGGCGATATGGATTGCTGCAAGTTCCATTTTGTGAAAGCAGAAGCCTTAACTTTTTCTTATTTTTACTTTTATATATTACATAAAAATTCGTAGGCCCAACACTTCCCACACTTTTGGAGGGACGGTGGCTACTAATTATCATATAATGCGTTGTAATATCTATTCTTCTCACATATATATTTAAATTTTTTAAATTTTTATATTTAAAAATTTAGTAAACTTTTCTTCTCATATAATTAGTCGCATATCTTGGTCAACGATCTTGTAAAATTTTAAAATACATAGAGAAGTACCATGTCTTCTTTACTCTAATGCATGAAAATAATGATAAAATAAGATGCGACGTTCCACTCATCCACTCATCCTATTTTATAATTCAATGTTTAGATAAGCTAATAATTGCAAAATAATTAGTATTCTCTAAACACTTATTTTTAAGTAATAATATTTTTATATTTTTATATTTTTATATTTAATATTTCATCTCATGGTTTAAAATATTTTGATAAAAAAATTTAATCTGACTAAAAATTTGGTAGAGTTGGAACGTTAGAATCATCTATTTTGATACATGTAAAATAGTTGTTATTTCTAAAAAAAAGAATATGAGTGTTTGAAAACAACTGTTTGTTTCTCTCCTATTATAAAAGTTAATACTTTATTAGATGGGTAAATATAAGTGTACACCCCCAAGGGGGTGTACAGGTAGCAATGGCCTTATTAGATAGGTTACTAGTGAATAGCTAGTCTGTGCGGCACCGCAGATAAACTATATTTTATAATAAATTTTAATAAAATTTATTAAAATTTTAAACTTAAATAATTTTAAAAAATAATTTATTACTAAAATCATTTAAATTAAAATAAATTAAATTAGTTTATGTGCGACATAAATTATTTTTGAACAATCCGCGCAATGTGTAGAGATAAAATATTTTAATAATAATTTTAATTAATATTTTTATATTATTTTATTATTTTAATTATTAAAAATTTAATTTATGATGAAATTGGTTTATGTGCAACATAAATTTTTATATGAGCTTATTACTAATTAATTTTCTTTTTAAAGGCATATGTGAAAAAAAAAAGTTAAGGGAAAAAATTATTAAAATAAATTTATATGAATTAAAAATTTAGTAAATTTAATAGATATATAAACGGTTAGTTATTTGTTGTTTAAATTTATTTCATAATTAATAATTATAATTGTGGTGACCCGAATCTCCGCGGATGTTGGCCACATAGTCACCAGCTTGTTGACACCTATTTTTGAGTGTTGAGTGCGTTTGCGTGCCAAACAGACACAAGAAACGGGCTCAGCGTGAAAAATCGATCAAAATACATATTTTGAGTGTTTTGGGAGGATTCGGGCGTCCACATCTGGGTTTCGGGGCACCCGAGAGTAGGTGTGCGAGGTCGCGGACGATGGGTCAACCGAGACACGTGTCGTGTCGTGGTTGGAGCCGGACGGGACACGTGGCGGCAGCGGATTGGGCGGGCGGGCGAGCGCGGCGCAGTTGCCCATACCACCGTGATTGGTTGACGCCTACCAACCCTGTCGACTGACACATGGCGCGCTGTGGACGCGTGATCTGGGTTTCGAGCGCAGCTTGGATGGGCGCCACGTGTTCGGGTGCACCCCTACTGTTTTCGGGCACCCAAATGTTGGGCTTCAAGCTGTGTACTGAGCAGATTTCCTGATGGCTATAAATTGGGCTTTCCTCCTCCATTGTTGAGCTTTTGATGGAGCTTCTTGCATAACAGAGATGGAGCCACACACCCTCCCACCACTCTTGAGCATCTTTTGAGAGATTTGAGGGTATTTTCTTCATCTTCTTCCCCACATTTGTTAGCTTGGTCATCCCTACAGCTATTGCCTGTACCGTCGGTGTTTCGTCCGCGGCTTCCTCTCGACAGACCACTTAGAGTTTTGAGCCTTAATTTGGAGAGGATCTTCTCCACTGGTATATCTTCAACTTTCATATTGGTGACCACCCTCCATTCCAGCTCCTCCAGCTCCTACTGAGGTATTTCGTATCATCTCTGGAGCCCTTGTGTACAGGGTAGTTTTCTGGACAGCAATGGATGCTCATAGAATTTTTTTGTCTTTTGTTTATGGATTTTAATATTTAAGGGCTTGAGACTCTTCTAGACTCGAAGAGGAACACGTGAGCACCTTGATTTGGAATTTTTGAAGGTAATTTGTACAAGTTCTTCCCTATTTTTTTGACCCTTGTGACAGATTGGATGTGCAATTTTCTGTGATTGAACCCGTTGTGATGTTCAGCTTTAGGATGTAGATTTTGAGGTGATCTTGAGATGTCTGTGGAGATGTAAAAGTTTGAACACATCCTTATGGTTATAGTGAGCAACTTTTCTTTTGGTTCCAGCTTGAGATCGCGTATGGATTAGCTTCTACGCCTTATTGAACTTGCTCGTTGTTTTTGGGCAGATTCAGACAGCACCGAAGAGATCTTGCTTTTTCCTGATTTTCGGCACTTGTAGGGAGCTTTGTTATGCTTCCTGTGGGTTATGGGATCTAAGGATCTAAATAGTGAAAAAATCACTTAGAGGGGGGGTGAATAAGTGTAAATAATAAAACTCAGAAATTTTTGCGTAAAAATAACCCAATGCAAAAAAATAAATAAAGTACGCAAGATTTTACGTGGAAAACTTCATCACAGGAGTAAAAACTACGGGACCGATTGTGATGATCCGGATCTCCACAGAGCTTTTGTAGTGTGTCTGGCAACTTCTGGAGGCTCTTTGCATGTGTTGGAGGTGTTTGTGCATGTATCGGACTCAAGAAATGGACTCGGTGCAAAATTTGGGTTATGAACACTTGTTTGGAGGCCTTTGACAAATTTTAGAAGTGGAATTAGGCAAAACGGACATTGAATTTGGACTCAGTGCGCGAAAACGGTGAAAATGGACTATTTACTTGCATTTTTCGGAGCCCAGATGGCCGTGCACAGATTTCGACGCATGTGGTACTGTTCCGGCCGTCAGGGCAGCGCCGGCGGTGGCGGGCAGCGGCGGAGCGCGGCGGCACGGCGGCGGGTAGCTGCACGGGTAGAGGCGCGGACCGCGCGGTCTACGGGGCGAGGCGTGCACTGGGGTTGGACGCGTGGCGGCTTCCGGTTGGCCGGCGCAGCAGGTGCGGTCCACGGGGTCGCGCGGAGGGTGCATAGACCGGGGCAGGGCCACGTGGCGATCGCTGGTTGGCCGGTCCATGTGCGCTCGGTCCACGCAAGGAGCGGAGCAGGTGTCTCGGGCTGCGTGCGCGGCATGGTCAGCGGCAGCGCGGGTGCGCGCCGACCGAGGCGCTGACGCGGGCACGGGGGCTCGGCCACGTGTCGTGAGCGGGATGGCCAGGCTCGCTTTTTGCTGTTCAGGGCCACGTGTCGCAACCTGGTTGATTTGGGCGCTGATGGTTTGGGGTACGTTTTGGTGGACTGTAGCAGCCCGAAATATTTCGGGCCCCCGAAACTAGGGACATGGATGGAATTAAGTGATTTGTTGGGTTTTGGCTATATATATCTCCCTTTGCCTGCCATTTTGAACCCTTTCCCGAGCTCTCCTTCGACAGAGCCTTGAAGCAACATTGTTTCTCTCCCTGTGATCCATCTTGTGAGGAGTTTTCAGATTTTTTGGAGGCCGCGACATCGGCGTTTCCTGCGACGCGGCGCACTTCGACGCTTCTTCGATTTTTGGCTTCTACCGTTGCATTTTAGTGCGCGAGACCCCCTGGATCACCCCGATAGACTTTTGAGCCGATTTTTGCGGCAGCGCGTTCATGAGAGGTACGTCTTCGATTTTCGTGTTGATCATTTGCCTCATTTTAGATTTTTGGCATGGTTACCGAGGTGTTTTTATGACCCTTTGTACTGCTGCGAGGTTTGGGACAGCAATGTAGGGCCCCTGAACCCTATGTAGCTTTTTCCCGTGAATCCACTGTGTTAAACACCTATTGATGGTGTGTCTGGCCCATAGTGCATCAAGGGATGCCACAGATGGACCCTGTGTGATATTGATAGCTGGATTGGCCTTTGGCTGCTTTTGCTGAATTTTAGAAAAGGTTTTAGGCCAAACAGAGGTTGGATTTGGATTCAGCGCGGAAAAACGCTTGAAAACGGCTATTTGCTTGTTTAATTCTGAGTCCGGATGCCCAGAAAGAACTCCCGAAAGTTTTCAGTGGATTCTGGTGCATGGGGGAGGTCGTAGACCGGCTGGGTGCCACGTGGCGGCCTATTATTGGCTGGTTCGCAGTGCGCGGTCCACAGAGCAGCGCCGGGTGGCGCATGGACCCGGCGCGGGGACACGTGGCGCCCCAGGAGTAGCCGGCGCGCGATGCGCGGTCCACGGAACCCCGCGCTGGTGCATAGACCGGGCGCGGGGACACGTGGCAGCAGGAGATTGGCTGGCTTTTTCGGGGCGGTCCACGAAAAGGTGCGCCGGCGCCTCGGGGCGCGTGCGCGCGTGGGGGGCAGGCGGCGCGACCGGCGAGGCAGCGCGACCGGTCGGCGGGTCGCGCAGCGGGCCACGTGTCGCCCGCTGATTCGCGGGCGCCACCCACCGGGTTGACCGGTGGCGTGGACACGTGGCGGTTTTCTACTAGGCTTGCACGGCTGTCCCGTGTTCTGGGACACGTGTCGAGCCAGGTTCGGCCACGTGGCTGCTTCCGACTGGGCTTGCACGGCTGTTCCGTGTTCGGGACACGTGTCAAGCCCAGGACGTTTCGGGCGCTGGTCGGATGGCGGGATTTATCCGACTAGCAGATTCGGGCGCCCGAAAGTGTGCGCCCGAATCCGATTGGTAGCCCTTTTGGGCTTGGGCCTATAAATAGGCCCCTTGGGCCTTCTTTTGTGCATTTTCTGACCCTTTTCTCAGAGGAAGTTCTACAGAGTTTTTGCTCACCTATTTGTTCTACACCTTGTGGAGGAGTTTCAGGATTTTTGGTAGCACGCACCTCGAGATTGTATTTTTCCGGCGCACTACGACGCACTTTCCTTATTTGTCCTTCTCGTCACGTTTCGGTCCGAGGACTCCCCTGGCCTTCTTCGACCATCGTTATCGACGATTCTTGCGCCGGTGTGTTCCTGAGAGGTAGGGCTTCGTTTTTTGTGTTGGTTGTTTCATCGTATTCTAGACTTTTGGCATAGTTCCCGAGGCACTTTTGACCCCCCTGTTTGCTGTGTGGTTTTTGGACAGCAACGGAGTATTTCGTTGATATCTTTGCGTTCGGATATCGGATTGAGGCGTGCCATACTTGATTTCTATCTACGCGTCGCAAGGAACATCATCGTATTTTTCCTGGATTTTTCTGAGCTTTCCCCGAAGGTGAAAATCCCACTTTTTCAGAGCAAAGTTCTACAGATTTTGTACTTGGGATTTTTGAGGTAGTCACTTTGTCGATTTTGTAACTTGACCTACAAAGCTCGGTTTGGGACGTGCAGGTACTCGTTTCGAAGGGCTCGACGCGACGATCGCAGCGGTATTTTTGTTGGATTTTTCGGAGTCCCTCTTATAGGTGAAAATCGAGCATCTTTTTGACTGATTTTAGAGGACAGCGATTGATTGTGGAATTGTATGTTTAATTGGACACTGGTTGGTATGTTTGTAGTGTTGCTACAGTTCTTGCATTGTGGAGATTGTTGGAGATTGAGGATCTTGGCGGCGGGGAATCTCTTTTTGTCATTGGTCATGCTTTTTGAGGTGGGTGGTTGTTGTATCCCTCTCTTTTGGTATGCTCACTAGGAACCTCAGAATATTCCGGTGTTAATAAATACTGAACATGATACTGATAAACCTTGCATGCAAAAGGGATTAAATAATTGATAACTTATCTATGTAATTTAGATATTGGTATTTGGACACGATTATTATACTCTAATCACTCCTGTTAAAGTGAGCATTTATCTGTAATAGCATGAGCAGTTGTATGATAGTACTTAGAGATTATGCAAAAAGGGGATCATCACTTTGACACATTAGTGTTGGCGCTCGTTGCTATGTCATAACTATTCATGTGAAATAGATTAAAATATTGGGACATTTACATGCTTGAATGGACATATAGATAAGCCACTATTTACTGCTACACTATCATTGGGATTTGACTTAGGAGAAACCATGTTGGCACCTCTTCTCCTTTCATTGTGTTACTTGTAGTATTACTCGGGTTGAGCAGGGTTGTAGGATAGTTTAGCCGGGTTTGTTGAGCGGGTATGTCATACCAGATTGGGGTTTTGGATTATTGCGGCAACCACAGACATTGGGCGGTTGACCGGATGTTTACTTATGCATCAGATTGGGGATAGGATTCCTTTAGTGGACGGAGTTTCCACTTATTGAGTTGCATTAGATTGGGGGAGCGAGTTATCTTTAGTGGAGGGTTTTCCCCACTTCGATCATTGTCATGATCTAGTCCTGCTATACAGTGATACTTTACTCGTGTGGGTCTCTCCCCTCGAGTGCCACTCCGGAGTGTGCGACCGGACGGTTCGAGGCCGATCTGTTACTTACCTTAGGGTACGATCGGACGGTACGAGGCCGATCTGTTACTTACTTTGGGATGCGACCGTACCGGTCCGAAGTCGGTCTGTATCCCGCACTTGAGTTCTTGAGTTCAACAGTAGAGCAGGCAGTGCTAGTGATTACTGGTCTATCGATTGGGTTTATTCAGGCAGACATTCATGTACTGACGCATACATTTAGCTATCCTTTTAGATCGTCATTTTAGAGGCATACTAGTGGTAGAATTTTCATCTGTAGTTATCTTTATAGCTTACCATCTTTTCTTTTCTTTTGCCTCTGGTAGACCTAGTGGGCATGTCAGAGTTGAGGCTTAACCCACTAGGGGAGGCTACTGTTTCTATAGTAGTTCTCACCCCCATCGTCTTTTTCTTTGTTTTTCCCCCCTTTATTTTGCAGAGTCCTCTGCGGGAGTTGCTGGGCCGTCAGCAGCAGATCGAGGTAAGAGGATAGCGGACTAGATAGAGAGTCCACCCGACAGTCGCTAGCTGAACTTTTGTTATACCCTATCTTCTCAGACAGTTTCTATTGTACTTTATTTTGGGTCTGGCTTTAGCCAGCTGTTTGTACATTTGTGGTGAGCTGGGAGTGTTACTTGTATTTATTTTACAGTTATTCTTTACTTTATTCCCAGCTTTTGTCTGAGATGTAGTAGTTGTAGTTCAGCTCTGATTTTATGCTCTTTTATTATTATTTCTTATATCTGAGCAGGTTACCGACGCTTCGTGTACGCGGAAAATACCGTGTGCACGGCGGATCTGTAGACGGGTCCGGGTTCTGGTACACCCGGGGTGTGACAGGACTAACGACACTCCTCCACGTGCCAACGATCGGGAATATGAACCTCCCGAACACCAGGTAACCGTCCTATCCCTAACCCATGCAAAGAGATAAATGCACTCCTAACAATGACTAGGATGCTCAAGTGCAATACAATGCAAAAACTAATGCCGGTAAATAAAATAAAATAATACCTGCCACCACATGGTCGGCTGCTGTAAAGTCCTCCACCTGAGCGGCATAGACCTGACCGCTCTGATCAGGCGGCTGGTGATCCGCAGGGTATAAAGAAGGTGATCCGCTCGCTGGAGCATAAGGCCGCTGAGCTGGCAACAGTTGCTGAGGCGGAAAAAAAGCCGATGCTGATGAAGGTGCCACTGAAGTCGAAAAGGGGCACGAAGCTCGAATGTGGCCTGGTTGTCCACACTTATAACAACGACCCCACCTCTGATCACAGGTGTGCGACAAATGAGGTCCTCCGCAGAATATACATCTGAATCTGTCGCGAAGCCGTGGCTGTCCCGGCTGCTGCTGTCTCTGTGTCTGATGCTGAGACTCCTGCTGCTACTGCGGTGGCCTCTGGGATCCACCAGGCTCTCGCTGCTCCACACTCCCACGGCCCGAGAACTGAGGCGGTGGCGGTCGGGGCGTCCTCCAAGAACTGGCCTGTCCTCCATCGCCCAATGCTGGTCGCTTCCTATCGGAGCTCTGGGCGACCATACCACCACGTCTAGCAACCACGTGGTCTCCCCTCTCAACCCACTGGGCATGCTCTGCGGCCTCCTCGAGAGTCTGCAGCCGCTGGGCATGCACTAGAGTGTAAATCTCCGGGCGAAGACCCGTCTCGAAAAGCTCCACCTGATGAGGTCCATCTCGGGCGACAAAAGGTACGCAGTTGAGCAACTGCGTAAACTCCTGAAAGTAAGTCAGTACTGGCCGGTCGCCTTGCCGCAGGTTTTTCAGGTCATCCTCCGGCTTCTTCACGCTTGAAGAAAAGTAAGTGTCCAATATCATCCGCTTGAACTCCGACCAAGGTAACTGCCGAGTGATCTTGAACTCCAAGGGCTCCACCCGACGCCACCAGGCGTCTGCATCTCCATCCAAACAATGCACTGCCATGTGCACTCGATACCTCTGATCAATGAAGAAGTCCCTGAATAACTTCTCCATTGCCGCTAGCCAAGCTCCAATCTCCGATGGCTGAGTGTTCCGCCCCGAAAATCTAGGCGGTCCTCGCTGACAAAACTGGGTGACTTTGTCAACGATCTCCTGCTCCTCCGCCGGGGTCAACGGCCGAATCGCTCCCAGTGCCCCGCTGCTCGACGATGGTGCCGTCGATATTGGTTATATAGCTGGTGGTGCCGGCATCTCAAAAGTAGTAGGGGGAGGAGCCTCTCTCTGGGCGAGCAACTGCTCTATCCTCTGCTCCTGCCGGCGGTGACTCTCCGCCAACTGGGCCACCATGGCCCTCAACTCGCTGATCTCAGAAGGTCCAGCCTGCTCCGGCTCTACAGGGGGTATAGGGGCACCCCAGGTAGGAATCCGACGTCGAGGAGGCATCCTGCCACAAGAAACCACAAATCAGCAACATAACCACACACGACCCAATCTAGCGAAAGTCAAGGACATCCCCCTATTTCTGTAACTTTATGTTGTCTGCAACCAACATAACTGTCCCACAGAAATAGGATATGTCGATCCCTCTTCACTCACTGGAAGAGTAAAAAAAACTAAATCACCGACTTTCGCAAAATGTCACGTCCCTCACGCCCTATCATCCTAGGGCTAACCAAAAGCCTAGGGTTTCCTAAGTCCCAACCGACCTATCCCTAAGCTCTGATACCAACTTAATCTATCACGCCCCGAGTGTAAACCAGAACTCGGGCTCGTCTACAGATCCGCCGTGCACACAAAATTTTCCGCGTACACGAAGCGCCGGTAACCTGCTCAGATAAATCAGATATAATAAAAGAGCAATAAAAATAGAGCTGAACTGAAACTACTGCATCTCAGACTGAACTGGAAGTAAAAATACAATACATTTGTAAAATAAAAGTACAAGTATCTCTCCCAGCTCACCACAAAAAGATACAACCAGCTGGCTAAAGCCAGACCCCAAAAAGGTAAAAGTACAACCATCTGAGATAGAATACATAAGAGGTACAAGTCTAGCTAGCTCACTGTCAGGCCCACTGTCTATCTACTCAGTCATCCTCCCTCCTCGACCCGCCGCTGTGCGCCCAGCAGCACCCGCAGAAGACTCTGCAAAACAACGCTCAGTGAAGTGATGGACGACGATCCGTATGCGTGACGACATTTCTGCGATGACCACGACGAGAAACAGGTAGGCTTGGGTTCGCCGTAAGCTGCAAACAGCAAAGAGGCAGGCTGCTGTCCAGACGCTAGGGCAGCCTGGATTCAAGTGTGCATAATAGCTTTAGGGCGCCCAGAACATAGGGAAGAAAGGAGGGCTTGTGGCACTGGCCAGGCGCAGCGCAGCTCAGCGCACGAGAACGCTTGGGCCGAATTGGGCGCGGCCCAGCAGGGTACGGGTTAGGGCTGGCCTAACAAAGGGCGGCAGGGCGCTTAGGCGGCATGCAGCGCGGGCGTGTCACAGCCTACACGTAGTAGCGGATAGGGCACGGATCACGTGCCCTCTACAGAGAGCGTGTCACACCCCGAGTGTAAACCAAAACTAGGGCTCGTCTACAGATTCGCCGTGCACACGGAATTTTTCGCGTACACGAAGCGCCGGTAACCTGCTCAGATAAATCAGATATAATAAAATAGCAATAAAAATAGAGCTGAACTGAAACTACTGCATCTCAGACTGAACTGGAAGCAAAAATACAATACATCTGTAAAATAAAAGTACAAGTATCTCTCCCAGCTCACCACAAAAAGATACAACCAGCTGGCTAAAGCCAGACCCCAAAAAGGTAAAAGTACAACCGTCTGAGATAGAATACATAAGAGGTACAAGTCTAGCTAGCTCACTATCAGGCCCACTGTCTATCTACTCAGTCGTCCTCCCTCCTCGACCCGCCGCTGTGCGCCCAGCAGCACCCGCAGAAGACTCTGCAAAACAAAGGAGAAGAAAAAAGAAAAAGAAGAATGGGGGTGAGAACTACTAGTAAACCAGTAGCCTCCCCTAGTGGGTAAAGCCTCACGCCCTGACACACCCACTAGGTCTATCAGAGGCAAAAAGGGGAAGAAGAGTGGTAAGCAATAAAACTACTGTAAAGGGGAACTACCACTACTATGCCTCTAAATGCACCTGCCATGCCTCTAAGTACAGTCCCAGACTGAAACAGCCGTAAGTATGCATCAGTTACCAAAACCATCCCAGTAACCCAATCTAACCACCAGTAACACTAGTACCGCCTGCTGCCGCCCTCATCATCGGGCAAATAAAGCCGCGCCGATGTGATAGCAAAACCCAATAACTGTCCGGCACCTAGCTGGTGCCCCGCGCGCTCCGGAGTGGCACTCGAGGGAGCTACCCATACGAGGAAAATAGCCATGTCACAAGTATCATAAAAGCAGGATTGGATCACTATAAAGCCCTAGTGGAACACACCCCTCCACTAAAAGAAAACTGATCCCCAATCTGATGCACAAATGAACATCCGGTCAATCGCTCAAAATCCGCGATTGCCGCAATATCCCACAATCTATAGCCAAGACCAATAATCGACACCTGGCCAACCGCCTACTGTCTGCGGTTGCCATGATACCCTGCCATCAACAATCATATCCCACAACTGACATCCAGTCAACCGCCTAATATCCGGGGTCACCGCTATACCCCAGAAGCTAAAACCCAGGCCCCGGCTACACTATCCCAACCCTTGCTCAAACCCGAGCAACAATGTCCCCCTGACTAAAGAATGAGGAGAAAGAAAGCAAACATGATTTCTCCTAAGTCAAGTTCCAATAAGATAGTGTAGCAATAAATAGTGGCCTATCTAGATGTCCATACAAGCATGCAATTGTCCTCATGCAAATTGAAAGAAGTATAACAACTAATAGTCCCACATGTGATTAGGTAATAGTTCCGCATAGATATAACCATCATGCTAAGGTCATTAAATATTTACACATGTCCAAAATCCACTGACTACCTTCACATAAACCATCCACCTATATATGTCCAAAAGAGCCTCAAGTAGTACCTACCAACAAGATATTTCACATTGTCCAAACATGACACTAACCACCACATGCAAGATTAAGTACTCATATTATGTCCATGCCAGCATGTATAAGTTCCAAATACAATCATAATTCCAACTTAGTAATTTCCTAATAACATTCCCAACATGATATGTCTCACATGATAGGCTCATAAGAATAGCAAATACCGATCATAAATGTCCCAAAAAGATCTCTGTAATATTCCTAGTGGGTATGTCAGAAAAGAGGGATATAACAACGACCCACCTTAAAACGCGCAATCCACAGCTGTAAAACCTCCTCGCTGTCTAATATCCCTTTTCCATGCCAAACGCCCAAAATTGAAAATATAAACCAAACGGTGCACAATTAAACCAAATTATGTGTACAACGCCGCTGTCCATACAACCAGCCCCGAAGATTGCTAAATCTCACCTGCGAGATGAACTCAGAAAAATCTAGAAAAATAACCGCTGCGTTCGTCGCATCGAGCCGATCGAAACGAGTACCTGCACGTCTCAATCCGAGTCTTGTAGGCCAAGTTACAAAATCAACAAGATGACCATCTCGAAATTCCCAAGAACAAAATCTGTACAACTTTGCACAGAAAAAGTGAGATTTTCACCTTCGTGCCTACCTCCAAAAATTCTAGAAAAATCACGGTGATATTCCATGCGTCGCGTAGATACGAATCGAGTACTTGCACACCTTATTCCGTCACTCGAGCGCGGAGAAAACTCAAAAAAACTCCATTGCTGTCCAAAACTCCGCCCCAAAAAATGAGGTCACAAAATGATCCGTAAAACCCATGAAAAGCTCAGAATAGGAAGGAACAGTAAACATAGGAAACGTAGCCCTACCCGTCGTGAAGACGATGGCGCAAGAATCGCCAGAAATTACTGCCGGAGTAGCCCGGGGGAGTCCACGCACCGAAATGCGACGGAGAAGAACACCAATGCAAGAACGTCTCGCTGCGCCGTAAAATCGAAAACCTCGAAGTGTGTGCAACCAAAAATCCTAGAACTCCTCCACAAGGTGTAGATCAAAGAGGGGAACAATTTCTCTGTAGAAGTCCCCCAGAGAAACCGGCCAGAAAAACCAGAAACGAAGCTCCAAGGGGCCTATTTATAGGCCCACAAAAACAATTGCCAAAATACCCAATGTGTCCCTGGATTCGGGCGCCCACACCGGATTCGGGCGCCCGAATCCGCTGCAAGGCCCCGCACAGCGTGCGCCCGAAACGCCCTGGGAGCGCCATGTCACCCCGAACAGGCGACAGCAAGCCCCGCCACTCGCGGGGCGCCGCGTGGCCGCTCCCGGTCAACGCGGGTGGGTGGCGCCCGCGAATCAGCGGGCGCCACGTGGCCCGCAATGATGGCCCCGACCACTCCTGCAGCGCCGCCTGGCGCCCACCTGCCACACACGGTTCCCGAGGCGCCCCGGCGCGCTTCGGTGGTCCCTGCCTGCGTGAGCCCGCCAACCGGAATCCGCCACGTGTCCCGCCCGGTTCATACACCACCCCGCGCTGCTCCGCGGACCGCACCCTCTGCGCCACCCAACCACATGCTGCCACGCGTCCACCGCGCTCCAATGGGAAGCTGCCACCTGGCACACCTGCTCCGCTGCACCCTGCCCTGCCCGCGCCCGCGTGCTGCCCGCGGTCGCTCCCGTGGGCCGAGCCCACTGCGCCACCTTTCCCGCTCCGCCACGTGGCGTACGGCACCAGTAGAAAGCCGCCACGTGGCACTCCCTTCGGTCCACCGGTCCACCATGCACCCAAAAACAGTAAAAACTTCCGGGTGTCCGTTTTCGGGCATCCGGACTCTGAATAAAACGTGCAAATAGTCAATTTCCATCATTTTTCCACGCTGAATCCAAATCTGAAGTCCGTTTCGCGCAAAGCCACCCCTAAAAATCGACAACTGCCTCTGACTACACTCGGGGTCAACTTAACACATAGGGTCCAATTCTTAAGTCCAAGATGCCCACAAACCACTCGTACACCCAACATAGGCTTCCAGAAGCTGCTAGTCTAACAGTAATCCTCCCGCGAGATTCGGGTCCTCACAGAGCGGGCGCCTGAGGAAGGAGGACCCACAGGGCTTTGGTCCAGGCGGCGCGCAGCCTAACTAGGGCAGCGGCGGCTCCCACGCGTGTGGTGCGTGCCGTGCCCTATGTGTGCGGTCGCAGCAGGCGGGGTGGCGGGGTAGTGGGCGCCCCGGATAAGAGGGATTAGGGCCCGAAGCCTTGGGTGCTCTCTTCGGCTTCGACGGTGACGGTGGAGAGGTGTACGAACGAAGGGAAAGAGAAGGAGAGAGCTTCTTGCGGCCGAGGGATTCGGGGAATTAGGGTTTAATAAGGTTAAGCTAACCCTAAACCACTTTTATACACAAGTGGTCAAATTCCTCCTACGTCCCAATTCAAATATTAAGATAATTGATTCAGAATCCGCAAGTATGGATTCCGAATTCCTCAAAATGCATGCCAAAAACGATCGATTTTATGCATTTCCACGTGTAAACACTGTGACTTATACCGAATTTACCATAAACCGATTTTTCGGTCCGATTTACAAGCAAAACATGCATTTTCGGGAGATCCAATTGTCAGATTTAAGATCCGATTGTACCACCGTTTTCAGTTCGACGACGCCATCAGAGCGACAATTTTATTTTTCGAAGCACCACCGTTTTCAGTTCGACGACGCCGTCAGAGTGGCGATTTTCTTTTCCGAAGATATCATCAAATTAATTAATTGGTCGACTATCAAACTCCATTTTGTATGTTTTTTGATGCTTTCGGCTTGCCGAACTCAAAAACGGACGTCACCGTGTCGTTCTACACGATGAAATAGATCAGGTGGCGATTTTACTTCGTCAGGATCGGGTCTCGTTTTGTCAGGTTAGTAGTTTCCTCACGAAGACCCCTTTAGGAGTTCGAATTCCAAATTTCAATATCCAGACATTTTTGAAATTATAGTTCTCTCAAATTTTAGATCATTTAAATTTCACAGTTACTATACATACCTTAATCTAAGGGCGTGTTTGGTTCGAGTTATCTTGCCAGAATTACAGATAATTCTATCAGGATTACTGCATTTGGTTTTTTTAATATGTAATTTAGTCGGCAATATAACATAACAAATAGTGTAGGATTACTCTGAAAAAATTACAAAAATGTGGCAAGTACCTCGTATTATTGATGGCGGATTATCTTGGTATTATGTAAAATTATAAATTTACCTCCAACTCTTCCAAATCCTTTCAATACATTATTTTAAAATTTTAAATAGTCAAATTTTAAATTTTAAAATTTTAAAATTTTAAAATTCTAATTTAGATTTTAATTTTTTAATTTTAAATTTTTCAATTTAGATTTTAGTTCTCAAATTTTAAATTTTAAATTTCAAATCTAGTTTTTAAATTTTTAATTTTCAATTTTGTAATAATCCGCCCACTAATAATAATAACTCATTGGGCCCAACCACTGACTCCAAAACAAAAATTTAAGGCCTGTTATTATTATTCATGTGCATGTTCACAAACTCCACTGTTTAAGCTTTACGTCATCATCAGCCACTCCACTGTTTAAGCTTTATGTCATCATCAACCCTTGTCTCGCTAGCCTGGTGATACGTCAACCCAAACACACACATCCCAAAATCACTGGGTGGATCACAAAGATATGTGATCTTGGCTCAAAGACTCGTCACTTTCGGCTGGTGATTGGCTCCAATACCAAATATAACGACTTGCCCACTAACAATAATAACTTTTTGGGTTCAACCACTGGCCCAAAATGTTTAAGCCCAATTATTATTACTCATGTGCATGGGTTTTATAAATCCAATCATAATTCTATTCCCATCTGATATAAAATTATTGAGGTGTCCCAAATTTAGATTTTAAACTTTAATTTTTAAAATTTATATTTATATTTATATTTATATTTTAATTAAATTTTAAAATTTTTAATTTTCAAATTAATATTTTAATTAAAATATTAAAATTTATATTTTTATTCAGATTTTAAATTTAAATTTAAATTTTAAATTTAAATACAAATTATATTAAAGTTATAGTTTAGTACAAAATATAATTTGACCACAATTAAGGATAATTTTGAAATAGAATGACTTTTATAATCAGCATTACTAAATTTTATAAAATGAACCAAACTTAATAATTCTATATATATTGTAATTTAATATTCTATTATTGAACTAAATAAAGCACGATAATACTAAAATTAATCATAATTTAATTCAGAAATCTTAGATACATATAATGTTATATAATGTGAACCAAACGCGGCCTACGGGCTACGGGCTAAAAATCTATTTTGTGCTATGGATAACATAGTAACCTAGTTTTATATATATATATATATATATATATATAGAGAGAGAGAGAGAGAGAGAGAGAGAGAGAGAGAGAGAGAGTTCGGCTACTATGTTTGTACAAGCACCAAGTAATTGGTGCTTAAAAGTTTTCTACCGTTAGATCTACCCGTTGACTAATTTTATTCCTTAAATCATTTTATTTCACCAACCACTCACTTAACCAAAGGGGCCCACTATCTTCCTAACCACACATATTTTCACCCAAGGGCTAAAAACCTACAAACACAAATGACTTGGTATTTTTACAAGCATATATAGAAGCTCAATTCTATATTGTTTAGACCAGATTTTTCGCCGCATGAGAAAGCGGCACGTGGCGTACACCGTCGGCTAAAATCATTAGCTGATGAAAGAAAGGGTCAACCGAAGAAGGGCCCGTGTCCATATCTGGATCGGTTTCAGTCGAAGCACAGCACGCGACACCCGTCATCGGCTAAGGGTATCAGCCGGCTGGAGAAATAGCCAACAGAAGAATCTGCTGACGAGATAAAACGGATCAGTCAAGACCGATTTCGGCTAATAGCGTCCACTAGACCTCTCCAGTCAATCGGCAGAAAAGGTAGAAATTGGAGTTAGCGTGCAGGGATTCGAACCGATGAAAGAAAGATTTCAAAAAGAAGGAATACGAGATTTGGGCGCAAATCCCACAACCAACCCAAAGCGGCAGGCAACGCCCAGTATTGGAAAGCGCCGAGAATCACGCTCAGGCGCAACAATCAGGAGATGAACCTGGATGGAGAAGCGACTACTATCCTGTTTAAGGGTGTTTAGCTCAAAAGGAAGTAGTTGCTGGATATCCTATAACTTCCTCTAAATTGTGCCAATAATTCAAATCGGCGCCTAATAATATAGTTCAGGATGTGTATAAATACCCGAACCATCGAAGGAAAAGGGATCCGGCAACCTTGTAAGCCCGGTACCACCCCAACATTTCCTTTTATCTAGAGTAGGGTAACTTAACTTTTACCACTTTTCTTTACTGTTTCTCTAGGAGTAGGCTTAATTATAATTCTTCTATCCCTATCTTCTTCCTTGTTCCCCTTTTTCAAATTAATATAAAGTGTAAGCCGGTCCATTCGACCGTGTCTTTATTTGTGCATTCAGAGTGTAAACCGGCCCATCAGCCGTATCTTTATTTGCTTTTGTTGCACTTTAAAGTTACAATCGTCTCCTTAGCCGTACATTTATCTCTCTATCCGATTCGGCTATTCTAAGCCGAAACCGGAGATCCCTCTATACCTCTGTAAACCCGCTTCGGCTGTCACCGGTCGTTGCGGTCATGAGAGTTACCAGAGGAGAACCCGGCCGAGCGGATCCCTCCTCGGTCCGATCGCTTGATTGTTGGCACGCAGCACACTTCGACACCTCTGGAGGGTCACCTAGGGGCCGATTGCGCACAAGCCATAGTTTGGCCCCAACAACCTTCTTGGCACGCCCGGTGGGACACTCTGGTAATTTTTTACCTGATCCTACCGCTATTATGTCAGGATTTTCGGAGTCGTATGAGGAGTCGGCACTAAAGGAGCCATCTCTATCAGAATTATATGGGCAGTTAACCCAAATGATGCGGTTTCTGGAGAGAAGAATTCGAGCCTGGGACGCCAGCGCCCCGGCCTCGGAAGAGAGCCTCGCTCGATTCGGGCAATTTTTAGCCTGAGAAGAGCTATGGGGAGCTCCAGGAGTCCCACCACCACTGCTATCGACATAATCGGTTGTGTCGGCGGCCAAGGCGCTATTGGTTTCACCCCCCACAACGGCCATTATGCTAGGGGTAGAGCATCTACAAACAGCTCCTACCCCAACGCAAGATTGGCCGGTGAATTCAAGCATCAGCCACCAGCGAGAGACCGACCAGGGGTTACCTGCATCGTATTTTTCGCCGGTGCATCAGCCCCACGCAGGGGGCAGGCCCCGGAGATGGGATCTGCCCAAAAGCAGGCAGGCCCAGACGCGCTGCCGCCTATTTTGTTTCCCCCATCATTTCAACGGACCAACGCGAAAGGTGGGTCGGCGTGGGGGCAGGCCTTGAATGAAAAACCGGCTCAAGGCCGGGCGGGTCAGGTGGCCTCGTCTCCCGAAACAGTGAAACTGGTAGAGCCGGCGACCCCGACGGTCCCGGCAGTAAATGTTCGGCTACACGCCCGGAAACGGGACATGTTCGGCACGAAGGCCAGGATAGCGTGTCCCAGGAAAGTAGATGTCGGACACCCTTATTTGGTCAATTGGAAAGGGTCGTTATTCGATATACTCTCGGGGGAGGCAACCGAGAGCGTAGTTGAACACGTGGGCCAAGAGTAATCAGGTCATCAGCATTGACTTCGACTGATACTGGATAGTCGAAGAAAGTGTCGGCTCAGGAAGCCGACACCGAAATAAAGAAAATTAACGAGGGTCGGCTTATACTTGCCGACCATGAGAATAAATCAGAAACTAATGCTTTTCTCTTGCAGGTGAACATGATCGGCCCCAAAGGGAAGGAGCCAACCAAGGAACCCGAGCCTACCGCAGAGGAGAAATCGGCTCGGAATATGCTTCGGCTTTGCACCTGTTGCATGGCCGAAATGACGGAAAAAAATTAGGATGATCTCCTTGTTCACGTACCCGAGGAGGTGGAGGATTGGTACGCCTTTATCTTCGGCGTTGAAGGCACGAACTGCCTTGACCACCGGCGGGGACCAGAGTCGGCTGAAGGGTCCAGCAGGCAGCCCTCCAAAGAGGAGGACGACAAAGAAGAACGTGTTGGTTTTTATATAATAGGATCCACAAGGATCTAAATAGGTACTATCAAACAACTAGAGGGGGGGGTGAATAGGTGTAATATTCAAAAACCAATCTCAGTGCAAAATAAAAACCAATGCGGAAAATAAAAACAGCACACCGAGATTTACGTGGAAACTCCAATCCAGGAGAAAAACCACGGGACCAACACGCAATAACAATCCACTAAGAATTGAAGAATAACAAGGTGATTATCGACTCCACGGACTCAAACCCCTCCTTCAACTTCTTCGGATCTTGCGCTCCACCGATTGCACGTCCACTGCACACGTTCGAATCCATGAACGCCACTCGAATCCACGAGCACACATTTCGAATCCACGAAACGCCTTCAACACACCGAATCCACGGTGCTACGTCGAATCCACGACGCAAACTCAGCCAATACATAATATAGGCTTCGATGGTGATCCTTTGCTTAGAATATCATTGAAGAACCGTAGAAGGAATCTCTAAGCAAAGTCTAGATCAATTCGACAAAAGGTATATCTTGGAAGAACCGTCGAATTGACCTAAAAGAGGCTAAAGAGAAGAACAATAAGAACCTAGCCTCTAGGGTTGCTCTCGAGTGTTTCTGAATTGATCAGTTATTATCGAGAAACCCTAAGTATCTATTTATAACCCTTGGAAACTAATTAGAGTCGGTTTAGTAATCTTATCACGACATGGCATTGTGTACCGGTACTAAATAATGGGTTCCGGTACTCAATGGTGCAAAACACAGATTTTTCTATTGTGTTCCGGTACTCCAAACTGTGTTCCGGTACTCAATAAAAAATACAAAAAATTCTGTGTCGGGTTTGAGGAACTCAAAGTGTGGTTCCGGTACTCAATGTAAAAACTGATTTTTCTAAGATAAGTTTTATCCAAAACAGACCAAGTACCGGAATCCAAACTTAAAATAAGTTGTGAGTTAAAAACCAAGTTCCTAAAACCATGTCTAAACCGGGTTTCAATTAATTCCAGATTCCAATGATTATAAATCACCATTATTAAATTAAACATACCTGAGTGTCATCTTGAGCTTATGTTGAATTTTCTTCGAGTCTTCTAATGCTGATTGACAATTTGATCACTTTTAGACTCCGACTCAACTCACGAAATATGCCAAAACAAAAAGCCGTAACAGAACCCGGGCCTCTCATCCAAAGATCTCCACGAGAGTCTTATAATCGAGAGATGCCTAGGCTGACTCAAGACGACCAAGAAATGTCACAAGCCCCGCAGCGACAGCAAAGCCCCCACCACAGACACGGGCAAAGCTTGGTCCATGGGGTACCCCGAGCGCCTTTTGGCCAGAGGCCAGGGACTGGCATTTGGGGTCTCACAGTGCTCATTATTGTGATGACCCGGATCTTCATTGGGGGTTTATGGCTTGATCAATGGCTTCTGGAGGACTATCTTAGGAGTTGGGAGTGTTTGGCTGTGTATCGTACTCAAGAAATGGACTCAGCGCGTTGAATAGATTCCGAGTGTATTCGGGTACCCCCGTCGAATTTTGGGAGGAGCTTTGGGCAAAACGGAGGCCGTATTTGGATTCAGCGCAGAAAAACGATGAAAAACGGCTATTTACTTGTATTTTTCTGAGTCCGGACGCCCAAAAACGGACACACGGAAGTTTACTGTGCAAATTGGTGCACGGGGGACCGTGGACCGGCTTGGGACACGTGGCGGGCGCCCATTGGGCCGGCGAACGCCTCCCGGTCCATGGAGGTGGGCCGCCGGTGCACGGTGGACCGGCGGGCCACGTGGCAGCACGCTGTTGGCCCGGTGCTGTGCGCGCGGCGCGCGGGGGCGTGCGCGGGCAGGCCGAGCAGGCCTGGCAGGCGCGGGGAGGAGGCGCGGTGCACGGTGGACTGGGGCGCGCCACGTGGCGGCCCCGGGTTGGAGAGTGCAGGTGCGTGCGGTGCACCCGTGGGCGCGCGGCTGCAGCCGTACGCGCACGCGGGCGCAGACGCGCGGGCGGCGCACTGACCGCGCCGGCTGGCGTGTCGGGCGAGGCGGCGCCGCGCCACGTGGCGCCGCGCCAGCTGGCTGGCGCCGAGCCGGGCGGGACACGTGGCGGCGCCCGATTTGCGAGCGCCGCTGTCCTCTGTTATACGGACACATGTCGCGCCTGGGATTTTCCGGGCGCTGGAGTTGGGCCGCAAATTCGGCCCGGTTTCGGGGCCCGAAAAATTTGGGGGCCCGAAAAATTCGGGCGCCCGAAACCAGGGACACAGAGGTAATTACTTCAAATGTTGGTTTGGGCCTATAAATACCTCCTCCTCTCCCTATTTCTCTCCTTTTTTCGAGCTTTAGAGAGGGAATGAGAGGGAGAGCTCTATATGAGATTTGTTTCCCTTGATGTTCTTGATCTCGTGGTGGATCGTCGGAATTTTTGGAGGCTCGGCAACGGCGATATCGATTTTACCGTACGCCTCAGTTTTTGCCCCATTTCGGCCCATTACCATCGCAGTTCAGTCAAAAATTCACTGTGGGCAAACCAGGAGGAATTTTTGGGAGATTTCTATGACAGCGCGTTCCTAAGAGGTAAGGCTTCGATTTTTGTGTTGATTACTTTGCCCTGTTTCGCACTTTTGGCATGGTTCCTGAGGCATTTTTGACCCCCCTTTTTCTGTGATCGATTTTGGACAGCGGAGGCTTGTCGATTTTATATCTTGGCTTAGAAGCATCGGATCAAGGCGTATAAGGACTCGATTTAGATCTACTCGTCGTGAGGAACACAGTGGTGATTTTTCTGGGATTTTTGGAGATTGATTTGAAGGTGATAATTAAGCTTTCCCTGGACTATTTGCCACAGGATTTTGGTTGTGTGGCATTGCGACTTACCGCGGTGTTTTATTTGTAACTTGACCTATAGGTATCGGATCGGAACGTGCGAGTACTCGTTTCGATCGGCTCGATGCGACGATCGCAGTGGTTATTTTTCTAGATTTTTCAGAGGACTGCAGAGAGGTAAAAATCCTTGTTTTCACTGCTGATTTACAAAACAGCAAGGTGCTGTTTTTTTTTTTGGAAGTTGGTTTGTATACCGGAGGTGACTTTTGTACAGTGGTTTGCTGTTTTTGGTGTTTTGCGAGGAAATGGGAGGTTGGACAGCAAGGAAACTTTTACGACTGTGGATTGCGCTTTTCGAGGTGGGTGGTTGTTGCATACCTCTACTTCTGACTTGCTCACTAAGTTTATTAGAAAAGCCCTCTATTGGACATATTGATTGATTACCATGCATGATTGACTGATATTAATGTGAGCTTATCATTTGAGATTAATTTTGTGGACATAGCATGTTGGGAATATTATTTGGATAATATTATTGTGGAAACATGATTGTGGGGACATATTTAATAGTGATAATTAACATGCCATATTAGCACATAGATTTTATGAAAGTTGGTTAAATGGACTAATTATCGGGACATGATGACATATCTATGTGCAGGTACCACTTTGGGATTTATTATGGATCAGGGATTATATACATGTGTAGTTGACTGATGATTTTAGCATGATGGTTATATCTATGTGGATTTATTATTGGTTACACATGTGGATCTGTAATTTGATATTCTCTCTTTCATCTTGCATGATGACTTTTGCATGCTTGTATGGACATCTAGATAGGCCACTATTTATTGCTACACTATCATATTGGGATTTGACTTAGGAGAAACCATGATTGTTTCCTTTCTCCTTCTTATTTAGACTTTCGAGTCATGTTGCTGGGGTTCGAGCAGAGGTTTGGGATAGTGTAGCCGGGACCTTAGGGTCGGAGACAAGGTGTACTTGATGTTGGATTTGTGGGTTATTGCGGCAATCGCGGACAGTATGCGGTTGACCGGATATTGATTATTTTACCCGATTGTGGATTGTGGGTTATTGTGGTAACCGCGGACATTAGGCGGTTAGCCAGATGTTGATTATTTTATCAGATTTTGGGTCTTGTGGGGTGTTGCGGCGACCGCGAACATTGGGCGGTTGACCGGATGTTTACTTATTGCATCAGATTGGGTATCAGATTCCTCTAGTGGATGGAGTTTTTCACTTATTGAGTACTATTGCATCAGATTGGATATCAGATTTCTCTAGTGGATGGTGTTTCCCACTTATTGAGTACTATTGCATCAGATCGGGGTTTCATTAGTGGATGAAGTTTCCCACTTTGATCATAGTCTTGATCCAGTCCTGCTATATTGAGATATGTGTGACAGGGTTACTTTACTCGTGTGGGTCGCTCCCCTCGAGTGCCACTCCGGAGTAGGCTTTAGACCGTGACGGGTGCCGGTCCATCTGATTGGGATTTCGAGCCTTGTGTGCTGGTCCCCTACTGAGTTCTTGAGTTCGACAGCAGAGCAGGCAGTACCAATTTTATTGGTGGCTAGATTGGGTTTGTTTGGTCAGATACCGTTTCCTGATGCATTCATATAGTCATTTTTTTCGGTATTGCATTTAGAGGCATACTAGTGGTAGTTTTCCTTTATTCAGCAGTTCTATTTACAGCTTTACCACTTATTCCTTTTCTTGCCTCTGGTAGACTTAGTGGGTACGCCGGAGTTTGAGGCTTTACCCACAGGGGGAGGATACTGGTTTACTAGTGGTTCTCACCCCCATTGTTGTTTCCCTCTTTTCTTCCTCCTGTTTTGCAGAGTCTTCTACGGGAGTTGCTGATTTTTCGGTCGTTGTTCGAGGCGAGGGAGTCACGAGCTAGATCCTTACCGCCCGAGGAGTGTAGCTGTATCCCCTGGTTGGAGATTCCTTGTAGCTGTCAGCTGGTTTTTACTGTTTACTTTGGAGAGGGATCTTTTGTATTTGGAGAGACTATTGTAGAGACTGATGTACTATAGTTTTAGTTTATCTCCCTTTTATAGTTGAGAGATGCTGTACTGAGGACATTGTATGGTGATTATCTGTATTTGAGGAGATGGATGTTGTACTTTATTTCGTGTTGTACAGTGATTGGATTTTATTTTACAGTATTTTATTTCCGCTCTGATATTTGCGTAGCTATAGTACTATCTTTTGCAGGTTAGACGCTTCGCCTATGCGGGGTTTTGCATAGGTGGCGGATCTGTTGGCGAGCCCGGGTCGCAGTTTCGACCCCGGGGCGTGACAGATTAGGTTGCTATCAGAGCTTAGGGATAGGTCAGTTGGGACTATAGAAACCCTAGGCTTGTGGTTGGACCCTAGGATGACTTCGTGAGAGTCGTGATTTTAGCGAGAGTCCTGATTGAGTTTTATACCTCTCCCAAGTGATGGGATGGATGATTGGCATGTTTATTCTCCTAAGCAATTATGTTGGCTGCAGACAATATAATGCGGTGGAACGGTTGACATGCCCTAGACTCTCGCCGGATTGGGTCGAGTTTTGTTTTGTGCTGTGGTGCAGTTGGTCGTGGTGAGGGGTGTCTCCCCGACGCGTTGTGCGGATTGGTGTGCACTTGTTGCAGCAGTGGAGCTTGAGCGGATTGTTTTGGGGTCGGATACCCGGATTGAGGTCAGAGAGCTCCGGACCCAGATGACAGGATTGTCAGAGGCTTATCAGCGGCAGAGTGAACAGCTGGTCTGGGTGACGCAGTTATCGGAGCAGTGGGCAACCCGACAGTGCTTTTCTCCTGAGACCACCTGGTTGCAGTATCCTCAGCGGCAGTGATTTCTGTGGCGCCGATGGAGCGAGTAGCCCCCTCCGTGCCAATGTTTAGTGCCGAGGCTGTCACGCCCCGGGTGTAAACCAGAACCCGGGCCCGTCTACAGATCCGCCATGCACGCGGTATTTCCCGCGTACACGAAGCGCCAAATCTGCTCAGATAATAATAAAAGAGCAATAAAAACAGAGCTGAACTAAAACTAATACATCTCAGACTGAAGCTGGAAATAAAATATAATACATCTGTAAAAAATAAAGTACAAGTCTCTCTCCCAGCTCACCAAAAAAATACAACCAGCTGGCTAAAGCCAGACCCCAAAAGTGCAACCGTCTGAGATAGAATACATAGGAGGTGCAAGTCTAGCTAACTCACTGTCGGGTCCACTGTCTAGCTACTCAGCCGTCCTCTCTCCTCGGCCCGCCGCTGTATGCCCAGCAGCACCCGCAGAAGGCTCTGCAAAACAAAGGAGAAGAAAAAAGAAAGAAGAATGGGGGTGAGAACTACTAGTAAACCAGTAGCCTCCCCTAGTGGGTAAAACCTCAAACTCTGACACACCCACTAGGTCTACCAGAGGCAAAAAGAAAAGAAGTGCGGTAAGCAATGATGACTGCTGAAGAAAGGAAACTACCACTACTATGCCTCAAAATACAGTCCTAGACTGGAATAACCGTATGCAACAATGACCAACCATCCCAGATGGACCCAATCTGTACCGCCCTCATCATCGGGCAAGTAAGCCGCACCGATGTGATAGCGAAGCTCCTGCTGCCGTCCTCACCATCGGGCAAATAAGCCGCGCCGATGGGATATCAACCCTGTCCATAACTGTCTGGCCCTGGCCTCCGGAGGGGAACTCGTGGGGAGCGACCCACACGAGGAAAGCACCACCGGGCAATAACCGCGCCGGTAAGATAAGTACCAAAAGTAGGAGTAGATCACAACTGTAAAGCCCTAGTGGAACACACCCTCCACTAAAAGAAACACAGATCCCCCAATCTGATGCACAAATGAACATCCGGTCGATCGCCCAAAATACGCGATCGCCGCAATACCCCACAATCTAGAACCCGGTCTCACAACCGACCTCCGGTCAACCGCCCAAGATCCATGGTCGCCGGAATACCCTCTAGTCCATAACCATATCCTACCACCGATGTCCTATTACCGACATCCAGTCAACCGCCCAATATCCGCGGTCGCCGCCAAAACCCATAAACCACAATCCAGGCCCCGGCTACACTATCCCCAAACCCCTGCTCAAACCCGAGCAACCTGAACCACCTGACTAACGAAAAGGAGAAAAGAAGCACACAAGGTTTCTCCTAAGTCAAGTTCCAGCATGAAAGTGTAGCGATAAAAGATGGCCTATCTAGATATCCATACAAACATGTAATTGTCCTCATGCAAAAATTGAAGGAAGAATAACAACTAATAGTCCCACATGTGTATTAGATAATAATTCCGCATAGATATAACCATCATGCTAAAGTCATTAAATATTTACACATGTCTAAAATCCACTAACTACACTCACATAAACCATCCGCCTATACATCTCCAAAAGAATCCCAAGTAGCACCCACCAACAAGATATATCACACATTGTCCAAACATGCCACTATCCACTACATGTAAGATTATGTACTACTATTAAATCCATGCCAACATGTCTAAGTTCCAAATACGATCATGGTTCCAACATAGCAGTTTTCTAAAAGCATTCCCGGCATGATATGTCTCACATGATAGGCTCATAAGGTTAGCAATTATCAATCACAAGGTTCCAATAAATTCTCTGTAATATTCCTAGTGAGCATGCCAAAATAGAGGTAAGCAACAACCACCCACCTGAAAAGCTGACTGTCCAAAGCCCAATAGCTGAAAATACCAGGAAAAATCCAATCTCCTACTCCAATGGGTCCAGCAATACCCGCAACTCTCCTGGGTACAACACAAGGTCCACAAACACACATAAGTTCCCAAAACTGCTCTTACAATCACATACAAAATTAGTCCCAAAGATGTCCAAATTTTACCTGCTGAAAATGCCCAGAAAATTCCCAGAAAAATATCTCAGCGATCCTCGTGTCGATACCTTCGAAACGGCTACCTGCACGCCCTAACCTGAGTTCGGTAGGTCAAGATATAAATTCGGCAAGGTGGTACACTCAAACAAATTCTGCATCAAAAATTGTAGCACTTAAAACAGGGAAACAAGGATTTTCACCTCTAATAAAATCTCTGAAAAATCCAAGAAAAATACGAGCGCGTTCCTTGTGATCTGTAGATGAAAAAGTTGTATAAGCACATTTCCGTCTGACGCTCGTGCGCGAAGATATGGCCAATTACCACAGTGCTGTCCCAAAAATCCACACAGAAAAAGGGTCACAATGATACCTCGGGATCCGTGCCAAAAACTCAGAACGGGAAAGCGCGATCAATATGAAAGATGAAGCCCTACCTCTCAGGAGTAAGTCGGCGCAAGAATCGCTGGAAAAGGAGGTCGGGGTAGCCCAGGGGAATTTTCACACCGATCTGCGACGAAGAAGAACACCAAAGAAGAAACGTCGCACCGTGCCGTAAAATCAGGAACCTCGGGATGCGTGCCACGAAAAATCATAGAAATCCTCCAGAGGATGTAGAACACGAAGGGGAACAATTTTGCTGAGGACACCTTGGCGAGAGGAGGCTCGGAAATGGTAGAAAAAGGGAGAAGAAAGAGGCTCGGGTTGCTTAAATAGGCCCCAAAGAAACAATTGAAGAAATAACGAATGGGTCCCAAGAATCGGGCGCCCGAAAAATTCGGGTTGCTACAGTAATGGGCCCGGCCCATTACTGTGCAGGCCCGAAGTCACCACGGCTCGCCACGTGGCCCACCCGCTCCCCGTGCGCCCGGTGCACGAGCTCCCGCCAATGGCGGCGCGCCACGTGGCACCGACAAACCCTGCACCGCGCACGACGCGCACCTGCCCCGCGCGTACGGCCACCTGCCCCGCTACCTGCCCTGCACAGTACCCGACCAATGGGGAGTCGCCACGTGTCAAACCTCCGCTCGCTGCGCCCGGTGCACGCACGCCGATGCACCGATCCAATAGCCAGCTGCCACGTGTCCGAGCCCAGTGCACCATACACCCGTGCCGTTCCGTAGACCGTGACCAGTGAGCCGTCGAATGGGAAACCGCCACGTGTCCTCCCTCCGGTGCACGCCGGCCGCGTGGACCGCGCACCTGCCCGCGCCCCCGCGCGCCTGCATGCGCCCCTGTGCGCCTGCCCGCGGCCGCACGCCGCCTGCCCGAGCCTGCGCCGCCGCCTTCCGCCGCTGCCCGCCGCCGCCGCGCGCCGGCCGGTCGCCGGAATTACTGTTCCGGCGGTGAACAGTAATTTTACTATTCCAAACTCCGAAAAATGCATGTAAATAGCCCATTCTGACCGTTTTCGCGCGCTGAATCCAAATCCGCCATCCGATTTTCCAAATTCCACTCCTAAAAATTGCCGAAGGCATCCGGAAAGGTATTTCTTCGTCCAAACTTCGCGCTGAGCCCAATTTTAATATCCATTTCATGCGAAACCACTTCTAAAGATCCGACGGAGTCAACCGATCACCCACGTGATCCATTTAAGCCCAAAGTCCAACACTTGTGTCCAAATTGTGCACAAACACCACCGACATGCAAAACAGGCTCCCAGAAGCCACCAATGACTCCACCACAGCTCTGCAGAGATCCAGGTCATCACAGAGGCACCGAGGCGGGGTGGATAGCTGACAGTTGATGAGCTGTGGGACATCATCGATCGATGGAGCCAGTTTTGGCAGATGAACCACCCCGATTCATGGAATTGAGTTGGAGCCTTTGGAGGCAGAATCATGGTTTCTGGTGATGGAGTGATCAATTGAGAGCCTCCCTGTGCTAGAGAGTTTATGCAGTTGATGAACTGCGCACTCCAGGTTTCGAGGGACGAGGCGCATAGGATATGTGTGACTGGGAGTGGATTGTGCCAGGATACCTTTCAGTTTATTTGATCCCTCCGTTTTGAATTTTGGATGCCTCGATGGAGTAGGCATTGTGTGTGGAGCGTGGCGTTGCAGTTCCTTTGGATAGGGATCTGCCGCCAGAGGCGAGTTCTGGATAGAGGCGCTTGGCGCTAGGTGTTGGAGGACTGATCGGCTGGCAGAGGCATTCTCGTTTTCCTTTCCCAGATGGTGGATATCCTTGTGGACGGATTATGTAAAGCTTACCCAAGGGAATGTTACCCTTTGTGATTTATAACATGCATGTTTGGGGTACAATATATGTGATTGAGGGGTGAGCTTAGTAAGGATAATTGTATAAGGAATTACATGAATTAATTGTGTTTTGTCATATGACGGTTGCAATAATGAATTTTCTGAGATGTCAGAGGTCGGGTGGACCCCGATGGCAGCATCAGCATCTTTATCAGAGTAGTGCAGTGGTAGCGTGGATTTGTTGTCTGCGGAGGGCCATATTCGTCGCCTCAGTGTGAGCAGAGGCAGAGATCGTGCTCTCTATGTGGGTAGTTTGGATATTTTCAGGCAGACTAAGCGACGACCACCTACATCGAGTGGATGAGACAGTGCTGCCTGGGTGGAGGGCGCCAAGGCAGTGGATCGGGTCGTCGCATGTGTGATTCCATCACAGCAGTCGGAGTTAGAACACTCTGCATTCCTGCATGGACTAGAGGCAGAGTGGTTATCACGTGCACTAGAGGTACAGGTTTCGGTTGGTGTGGTGCATGTGGAGGAGGCTTGTGGATCATGTCCAGTGCAGTTGAGACCTCGAGTGGTATCGGCAGACTTATTGGTATTTGTGTCAGTTCGGTGTTTTGACCCAGTGCGTGGGATTGGTTGGCACAGTGCCCCATGATGTTTGACTGCGGAGAGAGAAGGATATGATCTTCTGCGAGGCAGACAATAGAGGCTTGTTTGTTGAGACAGTTAGAGCACACAGGTTGCAGCGACAATATCTTATTTGAGAGTTGAGGAGGGCTGATGTGTCGTGCCCTCCTCAACTCTCTCACCCCTTGGTTCTCTTCCTCAAGTGGCAAGATAATAAATTAAAATTGAATATATATATATATATATATATATATATATATATATATATATATATATATATATATATATATAATCATTCCAATAGATTCGTGAAGATTCGTATCTTTAGTATCATTGTTTGCAGATTTTGCAAAATATTTTGTTCGATTTGTAATCATCTCAAGTGATTTGGCTATTGGAGCCTATAAAATGACACTCACACAAGAGAGCAAGGGGGAGAGGGAGCTCTATGCAGAAAAAAAAAAAAAAAAAAAAAAAAAAAAAAAAAAAAAAAAAAAAAACCTCCATTCACTATTAGCATAGGAAGAAGAAGGGGACTTGGGGGAGTAGGAAAATATTTTGTTCGATTTGTAATCATCTCAAGTGATTTGGCTATTCGAGCCTATAAAATGACACTCACACAAGAGAGCAAGGGGGAGAGGGAGCTCTGTGCAGACAAAAAAAAAAAAAAAAAAAAAAAAAACCTCCATTCACTATTAGCATAGGAAGAAGAAGGGGACTTGGGGGAGTAGGATCGGGAAGCCACAAGCCGCTATCCCCGCTGCTCGCGTCGCCGCCTTCGCCTCGCAAGCCACAAGCCGTCGCCGCGCGCGCCCCACGTCATCGTGTCGCCCAGTCGCCATCACAGCGCCGCGCCGCCCCGTCGCCATCGCCCCCCCCCCCCCCCCGCCCCCCCCCCCCCCCCCCCCCCCGTCGATGAAGCCGCTTTGGCCATCACTAGCGTCGTAGCCAAAGCCGCCGAAGCCATCACCGTCCCCGTCGTTCTCCGCTTCCCCGCCGCTCGCATCGCAGCCGAAGCCGATCACCTTCTTCCTCTGCTTCGTGAGCAGGAGCCAAAGAAAAAAATTCAAAAAAGTGGAGTCTCACTTTATTATGTTTAGGTGATGTAGCCTATAATATATATTTATTAATAAAATTATTATTAATTTTACTTAAAAAAAAAAAAAAAAAAAAAGAAAAGAGAACTTAGTTGTTTGGTGTGCTGTTTTGGTGTAGACAGCACACGTGTGTATATATATATATATGTTTAAAATTTAAGATCATATTATCTATTTTTTAAAAAATAAAATATTAAGCTAACATAATTGCTGTTAGATAAAATAAATACTAACTTTAAAGTTAATATATATATATATATATATATATATATATATATATATATATATATATATATATATATATATAAGCTTAACAGAGAAGAGATTGTGTTTAATTGTAAAGACAATATGACAATTGTGCTGAACAATATGAACTTCGCGGAATTATATATATTCTCTGATTGCGTTTAATTGTAAAGACAATATGACAATTGTGCTGAACAATATGAACTTCGCGGAATTATATATATATATATATATATATATATATATATATATATATATATATATATATATATATGCTGGATATTATGAATTTCGTGGACTAATTATGTATATACATAAATATATACATGACTAAATTAAATCTTTAATTTTTAATATTCATCATCATTATCATTATAATAATAATAATAATAATAATAATAATAAAATTATATATTTGGAATAATGTATTGTAATATCACAGATGTAACGTTTTACCCTCCTGCTAATAAAGTTTAAGTTATGGGAAAGTAAATTAACGGGTTTATTTAAGTTGATAATCTTGAGGTGCGGGTATTTTTCTGTGATAGAGCTCGAAAAACGGTGAACGGCGGTGCGACCGAATCCGGAGTCCGACTTACGGAACCTCCAGAAAGGGATTGTTAGGATCGCGGTAGCCGGGGGGTGCATCGAAATCCGTGCAAGTGATTATGCACGCTTTTCGAGGAGATAAGGAATTTTCTTTAAGAATTATCTTAAAGGAATTATCTTTAAGGAATTATCTTAAAGGAATTATCTCTAAGGAATTATCTCCGATGATTAATTAAATAATTAATTAATTAGAGATTGAAATACCCGATGTGGATTTTGACGGTACGTACATATGAAAAGGGAAAATAAAAGAAATAAATTAATAATAAGATTTTTTTATTCTCCGTATACCGAAAGGAAAACCCTAGTTTTAAAAGATCGCCTCCTCAAACCCTTCCCTCTGGTGCGTGCCGAAAACCAAACGAAACCCTAGTTCGAAAAGAGAGAAAAGAGAAAAGAAAAGGAAGCCCTAATCGGAGGAAGAAGAAATAGAGAAGGAGGAAGCGGAGAAACTCGTTCGTTCCCGATCAACGTGCCGGAGACCGGAGAACGAGACGTCACCGCCATCGGAGGGCGGATCCGGATTCTCACCACCGCAAAGAACGGAGATCGGGATCGCGTTGCCTCCTCCATCGGAGCAAGGCCGCGTGAAGTTCTGATTGCCTAGGAGGGTCACGGGCGCGGTCGTTTATCTTCGTTCAGGTGGGTACCTTTGGTTATTTTCGGTGTAATGTCGTTCCCGAGTATTTTGCATGATAAAGTAGATGTTTTGGTAAACTGTCTAACCCCATTGCATGTAAATCCTGTTTTATATTCTAACTGAGGCGGCTGAGGTTGCAATACTGTTTTATGTTCTAACTGAGGCGGCTGAGGTCGCATGACAGTTTATATGCTCATATTGCTTACACGCACACCGGCGGTTTGGCCACCACACAGGGTGTATTTTTTCGGAAAGATTGTAAGTTTACCCGTGTACCCTACGACTAGCGATGATGGGGACCCCTCAAGGAGAGGCGGCTACTACTTGGGCAGTCGAGGGGATCGATTGGTGGCATCAAGAAAATGAGTATGGTATCTGGGGTTGGGGCCCAACTTGTTTTAAAATCTGGGGTAGGTGCCCAGTGTGATTTGTGACAGGAATTTAGCGGTACATGAGGGGGAAGTAAATGCTCCGGGGTATCGGTTTGTCTTTTCCGTTATTGCATTTACTGTTTATATCTACTTTATCAGTCACTGACTACCCACACTGTGACAGGTCCGAGCAGGGGTGGGAATCGGGACGACGGTGAGGCAACGGTTAGAGGACGTACCCTAGCCCTTGAGGCTATTAAACTTTATTGTTTTATGGTTATCTTTTATTATGTTTGGTTAGTCTAGCTGTGATTACTTGTGCATGGTTTGTCGTGGATGTTGGATTGAGGACTTAGTATAGGATTACCTTCTCTTATCCGTGAATGTTAAGATATATGATTGCGGCTCGTTTTCAAATACGAACATGGTTTCAAAAGTATTTTCAAGCCAAGTGTCGTGTGGGCACTGACTTCAAAACCCGTGGATTTATCCTTTCAAGTGTAGTGGCCGCTTAAAAGAGATTTCGAAAATGTTTTGGAAAATCGGGTGTCGTGTGGACACCGACTTTCAAACCTATGGGTTTATGCTATAGTCTCAATATGATAAATGTGACTGTATGGTTAAGTGTAATCTCTCCTCGTTGTCGTTCATTGTTTGCATGGTTAAAGTATTTGTCGTGCTCGGAACGCCGTGCATATACAAAGGAGGCTCCGCCCGTTTGGGGAGTGAATTTGTACATGTGGCGGGTCTGGTGCGCACCGGAGGCGAGGTTAATTTAAGAAAAAAAAAAATGGATACGTTTTCCGCTCTTTTAGAACCTCCGGGGCGTGACATGTATTTTGATCACAACTAGCTTAATCGGAGGTGGCCGGAATGTAATAAGGCCGAACCCTTCTAATATATTATTCCAAATTATATATTTGGAATAATGTATTTTGATCACAACTAGCTTAATCGGAGGTGGTCGGAATGTAACAAGGCCGGTTTAATTAACCGAGTACCTGCAGTATTCATGTTTTCTCTTCCTCTCCCCCAACACAAAATATTTCCCACTCCCCCCCCCCCCCCCCCCGCAAACAAAATATCTATAAAATCCCCCCCTCTCTCTCTCTCTATCTCCATCTCTCTTTCTCTATCTCTTTTTCATTCCCCCTTTCCCCTCCATGCTCTCTCTCTCTTTCTCTTATGCAGGGTGCGGGCGGCGCGCTGGCAGCGAGGGCTTGGGCCGCACCCGGCGTTGAGTAGGGCTGACAGGCACGCGACGCTAGCTGAGGCAGGGCGTGCGGCGTGGCATCGCGCGGTGCGGGCTGGGGCAGGAAGTGTGAACTATTGACCATTATATATATTTTATTTATATTTTATATATGCTTTGTGTGAATTTCTACCTCAGATGACGAAACTATCTGGTGAATAATTACTATCCATGAAACAATTTATTTTTTTATTTTATATTTGTTTTGTCTGAATTTTGTGTAAATTAATTCGTGCGTTTGCTGAGACTACCTCGAATAATTTCGTGTAAATTAATTCGTGTTTTTGCTGAAGCTATCTCAAATTATATGTTTACCCACTTTATATTTTTCTATAAACTACATTTAATTATATATTATATTCTGTCTTTAAATTTTTGATCCTTCAAATTATTTTTTGCCCTATATTTTTGTACATAATTTTTGTTTATCCGCAGCAAAGCGCGGGTACTCTGCTAGTGTATATATATATATATATATATATATATATATATATATATATATATATATATATATATATTCTAAAATAAATTTTTATTTACATTTGTAAGCAACGTGTGGCAAACAATTAATTATTCTTTGGGGTGACGGTGCTAGAGGAGGAAAGGCCAAAACGTTCTGGGCGACGGTTCAGGACGATGACGCGGCGCTGCGAACGGTGGAGAGGGGTCCACGTAGGACAGACGAAGTGGGGCCCGTGAGATCAATTTAATACTAAATGTGGTGGTGTGCGATGTGTCGCATGCGCCGGGTATGTAAAATTAATCCGCGGTCGGATTTGTATTCGCGGCCCGCCTCGGGCGGCCTCTGGGCCCACCGAAGGACAAAGCTTCTCTTGTCGTGTGGCTCGATTTGTACGTAATAATTTGGATATAAGAATACTTTAAAAAAAATTAATCAATACTAAATAAATATAATTTTACTTATAAATATAAAAAATAAAAATCAAATAAATATAAATTTTATTGTATTCAAACTGATTTTACATTATATAATATATAAATATTTTAATAATTTATCAATATTTTTAGTGTTATAGTTATTTTTTTATTTTGAAAGTATCATAGTAGGTGAGTTCGAATTTCTAGAGAACGTCCCAAAAGGTGAAAATATATAAAAATATATATTTTTTATTTCTTAATGATATAATAAAAAATATATCATAATCGTATACGATACACGTATTGTGATATTACTTATGAAAGCAAATAAAATATTTTTTCATTAAAGTTGTTTACCGAATGTAAATAAAATATTTTTATTATCGTGCATTTTTACCATATGTAACATAATCTGCTTGCAATTACAAATTGAACGATAGTTATTCCAAATAGTTGTGGGATGGTGGGATCACCCGAATATAAAAGTTTTCATTTAAAAGCTAATTAGGTTGGAAAGCTTATGTAATAATAGTAGATTTTAAATTTTGAAATTCAAAATAAATTTAATTTTAGGAGATTTTAAAATTCAAAATTTTGAATTTCTGGGGTGTTCGTGATGAAACGATTAATGTAATGAAACGAAATCCGAACTTGACGAAATAAAACTGCTATTTGAACGGTCTCGTCGAGTTGAACGTCTTAGTGAAATCCAATTTTGAATTCGGAGAATCAAAACCACAAAAAAAAAAAACAAACAAACAAAAAACAAAAAACTATATTTTTACAGAGTTTTTATGCAAAAGTGCCTATATTTTATCCGACGAATCGCGCGAGATCGCACGTGGAGGGTTCTCTGTACAAAATACACCACCAGGCTGAGACCCAACTAAAAAAATTAAGGAATTGTGGGTCTTTTAGCATCTTTTCTCTATCTCTATATAAACACTTAACGTTTCCTCTTTGGAAACCCTAGCCGCACAGGCACATGCCTTCCCACAGCCACCTGCGCCACCTCCCTCTTCTCTGCCATCTTTCTCCGAGCATGCTAGTCGCCAGCCGTCGCCACATATCGTCGGAGAAGCAAGCCACCTTCCTTGCTTTTCTATGTTCTCGGGCTAAGGGGTGTTCGAGTCCATCAACTTGGATCCTATTTGCCCTTGAACCACCCAGCGACCTTTCCCAGAGCCTCTCCGAGCAACCTTATCATTGGTCACCGCGAGATATCCCCGAAACAACAACCTTCTCCTTCTTCCTTGCTTCTCTCGGTCTAGAGGTAACCCAAGACCACTATTCTCGTTTTCTTTCCTCGTGGATCACCCCTGGGTCTTCCTCACCACCTGGGGACTCTCCCTGTGCAGCCCCGACGCGGGAGAAGGCCCTGCAAACTGTGCGGTGCAGAGCAACTGGTCGAAACCCTAGTATTGGCCGGTTTTTATCTAGCACCGCCACCACTGGTTTCCATCGGGTTTGAAGGCTTAGGTTAGATTCTGTTGGTCCCTAGGAGGCTCCCCATCGTTTCCCAAGCGCTCTCGATTAGCAAAAGACGCTGAAAAAGCTAGCCCTAGCTTTCTATGGCTAAGGCTTGGCCGATCTCTGTCGTGCACCACCATCGCTGCTTCATACCGCCGGCTGCGTACCTGGGTGACCTCCCCTTATTGGATCCAAGCCCCAAGTGGCCTGTCACGCCCCGGGGGTTTAAAAAAATGAAAAACGTGTGAGTTTTTTTTTTTTTTTTTTCTTTCCTTTCCACCCACCGGTACGTGTCCAGACCCGCCGCACGTACAAATTCGCCTCGCAAATGGACGGAGTTTTCTTTGTACATGCACGACGTCGCAAGCATAAAACATACTTTAACCATACCAGCCAAGAAGTTAAGTTGAGGGAAAAATATCATCATGTGCAATAACCAAGACGGCCACCTATTTTTTTGAAAGGATGAATCCACAAGTTAATAAAGCAGTGCCCACACGATACCTAGCAGTGTTGAAGTAGGTCTCGCCGTTTGTTCCGATGATCAGATATGTATAAACTATGCGTCAATCAATTTTTATGATCTACAAGATGAAACATATACATCAATAAAGTGAAGAGTGAAAATTATATTTCTGTTCATTCAAAGACATAGAGTAAAAACTAAATAAGCAACATAAACCCATTTTATCAAATAAAACTGACATATTAACTATGTCAAGATGGAGAAGGAAAAAAATAACAATTTTACCATTTCAGGGTAAAATTATACATTGATATCATCATGCATGGTTTAATTAGAGTTAGAAAACCAATATCCTTTCAAGCTTACCATTTCATGGATCCCTTGAGTTTAATGGGTGATTGGAAAAATAGTAAAATCTAACGGATGAAAATAATTAAAGAGATTGATATAAAAATAGAAAACTTGATAGCATCAAATGCTTGGTGCTATCGATAGTATAGTATTTTTAACCCTTAGATTAAAATATGTGTGGTTTAGATGATAGTGGGTCGCTTGGGTTTAATGTGTGGATGGAAAAATAGTAAAATCTAACGGATGAAAATAATTAAAGAGGTTGATCTAAGGATAGAAAATTTGATAGCACCAAATACTTGGTGCTATCTATAATATAGTAGCCGAACTCTCTCTCTCTCTCTCTCTCTCTCTCTCTCTCTCTCTCTCTCTCTCTCTCTCTCTCTATATATATATATATATATATATATATATGAAAAATGTTCCGGTAAGCTTTACTATTTAAATTTTATGCCATCAATTTTTTTGTGAACTTTAATTATTAAATTAAAATTTTAATTTTTTATTTTTTTTTTAATTTTACATTTAATAGTGAAAATAAAAAATCATCGTGGTCGACTCGTTAATAAACGAGCCGAACACGAGTCGAAATTTTCAGCTCGATATTTTAAACGAGCTGAACACGAACCGACCCCAGCTCGTTCGTGTTCGGCTCGTTAACACCTCTACTAATTATTAATGAGATATTGCTCATAAGCAAAGACGTGTCATGTTTGATAACCATTTCTTAACTCCAATAATATGAGCTTAATAAATGACAAAAAAAAATCTTGGATAGGGATGGATATATTATCAAAATATTTGGCTCCTACAGTGGACACAAATGGACAATATCCGAAGAAGCACAAACAATCGGTTGGAAAATGATGCAACATAATGTTAGTGGCCCTATTATTATGCAAGTAGTGGATGAATGTAGTGCTAGTAGTGGACCAATTTAGTTAAAAATTAACTAAGTCATGAAGTGATGGATTAATTTGTGTAAGTAGTGGGTTATATAGTGGAGTTCATACTAACTAATTTTTAGTAACTAATTTTTAGGAACACATATGTAGTGGGTGTAGTAAAAACATGTGTTAAGTTAGGTTTTCTTAAACTTTAAGTTTTCTTCTTCTATTTAAATCCTTTGATTGTAAGTTTATAGGTGACAAAACAAAAAAAAAAATTTAAGTTTAAAAAAAAAAAAAAAAAAAAAAGAAAATTGAGTTTAAAAGTGTTTCTTCCACTTCATTTGCTGTAGCAAATTTTATTAGTAAATTTTTACTTTAGAAAACTTCTTCATCCTACACAATCTCTCTCTCTCTCTCTCTCTCTCCTTCCCCCCCCCCCCCCCCCCCCCCCCCTCTCTCTCTCTCTCTCTCTCTCTCTCTCCTCCATATTGTCTAGAAAGTTTTCCTTTATGTAATGCATCTTTTTTTCTTTTGATTCATTTGTTCAATGTTTTCTCACTATTACATTCAAATATAATATCTTAGAAAGTTCGTGGACACCATCGAATTGAGTACGAGGGTGTTTGGATATATCTAAAATAAATTTTTGTAAAAGTTTTGGTGGAATATTATATTTTGTAGTGTTATGTTTGTAGGAAACAAAAAAATAAAATTTCAAAATATTTGATTGTTTAATTGAAAGAAAAAAATTTAAATTTGTTCGAAAAAAAAAAAATTATGCATTTTGAATTTTTGTTTTCTGTCAAAAATTAGCAAAAAGAAAAATAGAAACACACCTTTTTTCCAAATTTGTAAAATAATTTTTTTAAAAAAATTTATGGCCAAATAAATATATAAAAATTAATTTTTTAAGTCAAAAAATAATTTTTAATATATTTTACGCCAACCAAACACACTAAATTTGGTTTGTAAAATAATTATATATGTTAGCATTTTCTTTCTTTCGCATATTAATTTTGTACTTATTCACTATCTTATTTATTAGGATTTTATAAAAATAAATAAATAGACTAATTAAAATTATAAAAATAAACGACGTATTTAATTTTTAAAATTAAAAGTACTGGACTCAAATCAAATAAATAGAAAAGTTGAGTACTAAAATTAAAATTTTGAAAAATTAGATAGTCCACTCAAAATGATTTATGATTCACATAAATTCTATATTTTTATCTAAAAAAAAATTCAAAACAGTTTAGCTACTTATTTGATTAGATAAACATGATGACTATTTTATTACAAAATTTAGCCACACTAATTTTTTTTAAGAGCAATACTATCTGTACATTCACTTTTAGGTGTACGAAATACATTCCATCTATTTCAGAATATGATAAATTTTATTAGTTATTTTGAAATGACAAGTAAAATTTACTTTATTCTGAAATGGATGGATGTATATCGTATACTTCATTTAAAATGTATAAAATTATTTTCTTTTTTTTAATGGGGGCATGTAGTCCCGTGAATGTGAGATATATAACAATTAAACCAGATAAAATAGATCATAAAATAAACTCTATAATAAAAAAGTCATTAAATAATTTAAATTATATAATCTGAAATATTAGATAACAAAATTAAATTTTTTTGAAATTAATTTAATTTTAAAAATAAATAATATATATAGTTAAAAAAGTTAAAAGAGAATGGTAACATATTATTCATATTATTTGTTATGTTTATTTTTTAAAAATAAATTTTACTTAAAATATAAAATAATTATCAAATTTTGAACATAGGATCGATCTTGGCTACCAACTAATTTGAAATGTGAAAACTCTACATTTTACCAAAATTTAATGCTAGATAAATTTGTCAGATATGTCTATAGAATTCACCTGGCTAGCATGTTCTAGACAAGGATATGAATGATGAAATGCTTATGTGTTATTAGACGTCAAAACGTTGAATCTAATCGAGTACTTTGAATTTCCGATGAGTTCGACATATATAGCTGTGTTTAAGTATCACGTCTTTTGTCTCACTAATTAAAATATTTGAAGAACAATTATTGAATTCTTGCAATAATAAGGGGTAGGTAAGGATGTCTACCATATCCAAAATTTTATTCGAATTGAAACTCAAACCAAGCAAATTTATTTGATAATAAATAAATATAATTTTAAATATAAATATAAAAATAAAAATTTAATAAATTTATATTCAAATATGAATTTATATATATTTAATTCGAATTCCATCCGAAAATTGGAAGTAGAACCGGAATTGATATATATATATATATATATATATATATATATATATATATATAGTGTAGAGCTTATATGCTTTTAAAAAACATAAATTTATTTATTTTTATAAATTTTTTGCCATTAAATTTATATTGAAATTTATTTTTTTTACATTTTCTTTCTCTCTCATTAGTTGACTTTACAATACCACAAATTTCAATACAAATCTAATGGTAAAAAATTTATAAACATAAATTAGCTTATACTTTTGAAAGTATATAAGCTCTACTCACTCACTCACTCTCTCTCTCTCTCTCTCTCTCTCTCTCTCTATATATATATATATATATAGCTAGACTGGAATACTATTAATAGTATCAAGTTATTTGTGCTATTAAGTTTTTAATGCTTAGATTAAAAAATGTGTGGTTGAGATGATAGTGAGCCTCTTAGGTTTAATAGATAGTTAGAAAAATAGGAAAATCTAACGGGTGAAAATGATCAAAAGGATTGATCTAAGGGTAGAAAATTTGATAGCGCCAAATATTTGGTGCTATCAGTAGTATAGTAGCCGGACTCTCTCTCTCTCTCTCTCTCTCTCTCTCTCTCTCTCTCTCTCTCTCTATATATATATATATATATATATATATATATAAAATTGAGTTCCTATGTTTTTAAAAGTACCAAGTCATTAGTACTTGTAGATTTTTTTATCCTTACATAAAAGAATGTGCGGTTAGGATGATAGTGGACCCCTTGAATTTAGTCGGTGGTTGGTGGAATAATTTGATATAAGGGGTGAAATTAGTCAAAGAAATAAATCTAATAGTAAAAAATTAAAAGCACGTAGCAAATACTTGGTGCTTTTACAAGCAGCACAGCCGGATTACATATATATATATATAATTAGGCTACTATACTATTAATAGCACCAAGTCATTGGTGCTATTAAGTTTTGGGTTCTTGGATGAAGGGATGTGCGGTTAGAAGAATAGTGGGCCCAAAGTTTAATGGGTGATTGGAAAAATAGAATGATCTATAACGGATGGAAATGATCAAAAGAATAGATCTAACGATAGAAAATTTGGTAGCACCAAGTGCTTGGTACTATCGATAGCATTACAGCTGGACTCACTATATCACTATATATATATATATATATATATATATATATATATATATATATATATATATATATGCTGGAATACTATTAATAGTACCAAGTTATTAGTACTATTACGTTTTTAATCGTTAAATTAAAAGATGCGTGGTTGAAATGATAGTGAGCCCCTTAGGTTTAATAAGTGGTTAGGGAAATAGTAAATCCTAACGGATAAAAATATTTAAAAAAATTGATTTAAGGTAGAAAATTTGATAGCATTAAATATTTAGTACTATGGATAGTATAAATAGCTGGACTATATATATATATATATATATATATATATATATATATATATTGGATAAAGTTGTTTCCAAATTCGTGTAATATACAGTGATTGAGGCTAAGGAAACGACGTTACTCTTATTACACGTGACACACTCTCTCTCTTTCTTTTTTCCTTGGCAGACCTCTCTCTCTTTCTTTTCCTTGGCGGACCTCTCTCTCTCTCTCTCTCTGCATCTTTGTTTTTCTCCACAGACCCCCCTCCCTCTCTCTCTCTCCATTACTTCAGAGTAGAGAACTGGTGCCGACCACCCAGTCTCTCTCTCTCTCTAAGCATGAATTTTTATTTTTTTTATTATTTTTTTTATGGGAATCATGATTTTTTATTTTTAAAATTTTTAAAATTTTAATTTTTTCTTTTACAGTGTACTTATGAATTTTTATTTTGTTTTAATTTTTAAAATTTTAATATTTTTTCCATCTACAGAGCAAGTATGATTTTTTATTACTATTTTTAAATTTATAAAAAAAAATTCTTCTACAGAACCAGCAGGATTTTTTATTTTGTTTTAAGTTTTAAAATTTTAGTGGAGAGAGAAGGGGGGGTGGGGAGGGAGTCTGTGGAGGAAGACAAAGATGCAGAGAGAGAGAGAGAGAGAGAGAGTGTATGTGTGTGTCACGTGCAATAAGAGTCATGCCGTTTTCTTAGCCTCAGTCACTGTATATTGTACGAATCTCGATACAGTTCATCCAATGCATATAAATTTACAAAGCACAAGAGCTCCTTTTCTTTAACGGGAGCTCTATTATATTTATATATATATATAGAGAGAGAGAGTCCGGCTGTTATACTATCGATAGCACTATACATTTGGTGCTATTAAATTTTTCACTGTTAGATCAATCTCTATGATCATTTCCACCCGTTAGATCATTCTATTTTTCCAACCACACATTAAATCCTAGGGACCCGCTATCATCCTAACCACACATCTCTTAATCCATTGGTCAAAAACTTAATAGCACCAATGACTTGGTGCTATTAATAGCATATTAGCCTAGGTCTCTCTCTCTCTCTCTCTCTCTCTCTCTCTCTCTCTATATATATATATATATATATATATATATATATATATATATATATTAGGACTTGTATGCTATTAGGAATACCGAGGCTTTCGTGCTCCTAAGTCGTTTTTTATTATGGAACATTCGAATCAACGATCAGCTCCGGTAAACATATATGTGTTGAGACCAGAATTTTTGTCATCCAAGTAAGTGCCACGTTGTGACCATCGGTTGTAGGACATCAGCCGACAGGGGGTTTGTTGACAAAGAAGGACTCGTGTGATGATTAAGACCGTTCTCGGTCACGAAAGAAAACAGCTCGCAACGTGTGTTGTCGGCCAAAGACATCAGCCGACGAAGGAAGAGGGATCCGCGTCCTTATCCAGGCCGATCCCAGCCGCGCAAGAATGCGGCACGCGACATAGGTTCTCGGCTAAGAGCATCAGCCGATGGGAAGAGCGGCCGACGAAGTGGAACAATGCCTCGTCTAGGACTAACTTCGGCCGCCACTAGGCATCAAACCGCTCCGTTCAAATGACAAAGTAGGCGGAGTCGGAATTAACCTTCGGTCGATCGAGGCGAAGAAAGAAAGACCCATGTCTTGTTTCAGACCGATCTTGGGCGCGACACATGTCACGCCCCGAGCCCGCCTATTTGGTCATTTCGAGTATGCGCACAGACCGCCGAACGGACAGAGTCTCCCCTGTACCGTCGAAGGCGTACACGAAGCCAGTGTATGACAATGAACGAGAAAGCATTCATATAACATCTCAAAGAGGGTATCGAAAAGCGAGAAATGTAAACCTAGCTATTATAGCATTCGAACATTCACATTACATCTTTACATACATTCCACAACTTTAAATATTTACATTTTCATCTCCCAGAATAAAAACTCTACAAGTTCGGTCGAAATGAAAAGCAACTCTCTCGCTATCCGGGGCGACCTATACCCGAGGCCACTATCTAGGGCACGATGCCCATGCCACGATACTGCGCCGTTGTGCACAGTAGGGGCTCTGCAACAACATGGGGTGAGAACTAAAAGAAGTTTATAGTGGGGTCGGCCCCGATTTGAGCGCCTCTCCCATTAGGACTAAGCAAGGCATAAGTAGATAATAAGGGAAAGCAGTAAACTACTGTACTATGAAATATAAAGAAGACGCTACTCTGTGCCTTGGTATAATGCATCAAACTCAAATCTATATGAATGACTCAATGGTTCATCGACCCGATCATCCTGCTTGACAATTGTCGGGCCCGACTCACAACTAAACCAGGAGGGGAGATACGTCCTTGCCCAACCTAGCCGTCTGCGGGGAGATACGCCCTCAACCCATGGGGAGATACACCCTCGACCCACACAATGACACTCTGGAGTATGACGCTTGTGGATGAGCGACCTCCACAAGCTGTACAGACTATGTGAATATGATCTCGTCCTCTAATCCTGAGGATGCACCAAATCACGACGACGCTAATCCAGGGATACTATCAACCCTAGCATCCAATCTCATCTATGGCTCTATGCAATGCTAATGCAGCCAATCTATAGGACTCATCCTATCACTACGACACTACTCTGGGAGATCAACCATTCCTAGTGTCTAACCCAATCTAAGGTGCTATACAGTACTAATGTAGTTATCACTCTACATATAATAGATGTCACTCGATCTATATTGTCATCAGTAGATTTTGTTCAACTCTCTACATATAATAGATGCCACTTGATCTATACTGTCATCATTAGGTTTTGTTCAACCCTATATTGTCACCTAGTTTTAATACTTGTTTTACTAAGTTCCACACTAGCCTTTCATACATACTAGGGTTCTTGTTTTTGAATGACCCAATTCTCATGCCTTGCACTTTCGGATCTAGACTTATGTCACCTAATCCAGACTTGGAAGCATGTCAGGAACGCGGTCACACACACAACACTAACCCTCATGCATCAATCAGTGACTACATAAACGTATAAACATATATATATATATATATATATATATATATATATATATATATATATATATATATATATATATATATATAATGGCTAAAACAGGAACATAGTCATAGGAGAACATTCGTCCAATTTGGAAAGCACCACCCACCTTGGTTTACCGTCAATTGCTTGTAGACACTTGTAATTGGGCTCCCGCGGTTTACTTGCTCATTTCGAGCCCGTATGCACCAAGCCACCGAGATCGCACCGTCTCCATTTTAAAACCACCATGTCACGCCCCCGGGGGTTTTTGAGTCAATCGAAGCGGAAAATTACGTGTCCATTTTTTTTTTCTTAATAAGGTAATATAAACCTCATTCCCGGTGCGTGCCAGACCGCCGCATACACAAATTCTCTCCGCCAACGGACGGAGTCTCCTTTGTATATGCACGGCGTCTCATTTACAACATGCAATTCAATTACAACATCAAACTTCAACCAACAACCATACAGTAGACATACATCACCAAACAACACAAGTTTATAAAGCGGCGTCAACGTTTGGAAAGGATAAAACCCAGCGTTTGTAAATCCGTGCCCACACGGCACTTGTTTTGAGAAAACATTTTCGCAATCAATTAGTTTATCGTGAAAACGTGCCGCGTAAGAAAGTACCACTAGAAGTATCAAAAGCATATGAGTACACCTCATCCACAGAACTAACTAATACATGTCCAAAACTAAAGTAATCCACAACTAAAGTAATCCACAAGCAAATTAACTATTTAAAGCCTAAAAGGGAAATGAGATAGAAAACCAAGTGTCCTGACTACGGTCCTCGCGACGCAGTCTCACCGCCATCCCGGCTAACGCACCTAGTAGCACCTGTCACGGAGTGGGTAAAGTCAGTGACAAACAAAGTAGATGTCTAATAATAGCAAAGAAGGAAAAACGAACCGAATAACCCGAGTACACCGAAACCTTTCGTTGAAACCCTGTGCATATTTTAAACTGGGCACCAACCCCAGATTTATCAATTAAGTTGGGCACCAACCCCAGAGTACCTGTCGGAGAGACTAAAGTCCCCCCTCGTGCACAATCACCTCTTTGATGCTTTTACCCCTTCACGGTGCTGATGTGCTATTTTCAGCTGGCGCGAAGAGGTCCTCACGGCTCCCACTCCTTTGTGAGGCACACGGGTCAAAAAGACCACTCTTCCAGAAAAGTACACCCATGCGGAGGCCAATCCGCCTGTGTACGTGCAGCATCCGAAACCGGATTTGCCGAGATCGGCGTGTAGTGAGCACCGCGACCGCAGCCGCTTCAATTGTTAGATAAAAATATAATTATGCGAAAGGTTAAACTGTCCATCTACTTTGTTAGGTAAATTGAGAGCATTTTTAATGATGATAGATGCACTTACTGCACTTGTTGCACTTATAGCAACCGTACCCACCTTGTTGAAGAGAAATCGGAACACCTGAATCCTTTGCGCACCCCGCTGCGCACCTGGACCTAAAGAAAGTCCGCAAGGATAACTATGATCAGAAACACGCACTAACATCTTAACTCGGAAAGACCCCACTTTAAACTTTTGACGGAAAAGTCCCGGCACCGTCCGGTTTGCCGAAACCGGAACCTCCGCACCGCCGTCGCCGCCCGTCGGAGCCCCGCGCGGCTCGAACCGGCGCGGCGTGGCTCCGCGAGCGGCGCCCGCGCGGTGCGGCGCTTCGCGCGGCGCCCGTGCGGGTGCTACCCGCGCGGCGGCCGCGCGGTGCCCGCATGGCGCCCGCGCGGTGCCCGCGCGGTGCCCGCGCGGTGCCCGCGTGGTGCCCGCGCGGCGCCCGGCGCGGGGGGCCCCGCGCGCCCGCGCCGGGCCCGCGCGGCGCCCGCGGGGTTGCCCGCGCGGCGCCCGCGCGGCGTTCCGCGCGCGCGCGGCGCCCGCGCGGGCGCGGCGCCCGCGCGGGGTTGCCCGCGCGGCGCCCGCGCGGTGCCCGCGCGGCGCCGCGCGGGTGCGGGCCCGCGCGGCGCCCGCGCGGGGTTGCCCGCGCGGGGTTGCCCGCGCGGGGTGCCCGCGCGGCGCTCCGCGCGGTGCCCCGCGCGGCGCCCGCGCGGTTGCGGGCCCGCGCGGGTGTCGCCCGCGCGGCGGCCGTGCGGCGGCCGCGCGGTGCCCGCGCGGCGCCCGCGCGGGTGCGACCCGCCCGGTGCCCGCGCGGTCCCGTCGCCGCTTGCGGCGGCGTCCGGCCGTCCGCGGCTCTCCTCCGCACGATGCCCTAGCGGCACCGCGCGTCTCCGCCGTCCGTTCCGTGCCCTAGCATGATGACGATGACGGCGACGGTAACGGGGACGACGAAGAACCCAAGAACTTGACAAAAGGGGCGACGGAAAAAACCCAAAAAACTTCTAAAATTATTTTACTCACCGAAAATCGTCGGGAAGGTCGCCCGGTCGTGTTTTTGCCTTCGGATCGGTGTTTGGGACGATCGGGCTCCTTCTCTTTTTCCTTCTCCTTCCTTCGGCTAGGGTTCCGTCTTTTTCCTTTTTCCTTTTTTCTTTCTCTTCTTTCCGGTTAGGGTTTTTAATTTCTTTTCTTATCTTTCGGATAACGGGGATTGTTTAAATACCCCCTTTTATTTAATTATTTATTTTATTATACGATACGTAGAAAGGAAAAATCCGTAAACATCCGGGTTTATTAAATATCCGATCTACGAGATAAAATCCCCACCTTTTAAATCCTGGCCACCGATTATTTAATCCCCTTCATTAAATAATTTCGGGAATAAATTCCCAATTTTAAATACACGTACAATTAATTTCCCCCTTTTATTCGTACGTAGAGAATTCAAATTTCCGTCACCGGATAATTAATTACTTAATTAATTAATTATCCCCTACGAGATAACCCACCTTATCTCCTACGGGTGCAAGATATTTTGCACGGATTCCGATGCGTGACTAATCCCCGCGTCACTAAGGATCCCGTTCCGGGAGATCCCGACATCGGATTTCGAATCCGATCGCACCGTCGGTCATCATTTTTCGCGCTCTATCGCAGAAAAATACACGCACCCCGCCCCGGCCGACTTTTGAAAATTAAATAATTTTATTTCGCTTAAGGCTTAAGCAATTACATGTGAGTTCAAAAATACCCCTAAGGGTCGGATCACTACACCACTCACACTTTATAAAAAGTTTCGTCCCGAAACTTAAGTACAAACCTCACTAAACAATTCGGGAAAACATTCCCTCATCTTTGATTCCAGTTCCCACGTCGCCTCGCGCTCTTCGTGGTTGCTCCACTGGACCTTCACATAGGGGATAGTTCGGTTGCGCAACTTCTTGTCCTCTCTTGCCAAAATCCGCACCGGCGTCTCCTCGACGCTCAAATCCTCTCGCAACTCGATGGTGGAGGCATCCAAGGCATGAGAGGGGTCAGCCAGGTACTTCCGGAGCATTGAGACATGGAACACGTTGTGGACTCGTTCGAGGTTCGGTGGCAGGGCTAATCGGTACGCCACCGGTCCTACGCGTTCCAGGATTTCGAACGGTCCCACGTACCTCGGGCTTAGCTTTCCCTTTATGCCGAAACGTCGGTTCCCCTTGGAGGGTGAAACCCGGAGCAGCACATGCTCGCCCACCATGAACTCTAAGTCTCGGCGTCTGTTGTCCGCGTAGCTTTTCTGTCTGCTTTGGGCGGTCAGTAGCCTTTGTTTAATCAATCGCACCTTTGCTTCGGTCTCCTCCACCAAATCTGGGCCCAGAAACTTACGCTCACCCAAGTCGTCCCAGCATATTGGAGACCGACAGCGGCGCCCGTACAGGGCCTCGTATGGCGCCATCTGAATGCTGGCCTGGTAACTGTTATTGTAGGCAAATTCCACCAGGGGCAAACACCGTGCCCACCCTTCGCCCAAGTCCAAAACGCATGCTCGAAGCATGTCCTCCACGATCTGTATCACCCGCTCTGATTGTCCATCGGTTTGCGGGTGAAAAGCCGTACTGAAGTGCAACTTGGTCCCCATTGCTCGTTGCAGGCTTCGCCAAAAGTTCGACACAAAACGTGTGTCTCTGTCCGACGTGATGGATGTCGGTACTCCGTGCAACCTTACTATCTCGTCGATGTACGTTTGTGCCAGTCGTTCCCGAGTCCACGTCGTGTGTATGGGCAGAAAGTGGGCCGATTTCGTCAAACGGTCCACAATCACCCATATCGCATCGTGTCCCTGTGGCGACCTCGGGAATCCGGTCACAAAATCCATGGTAATCATGTCCCATTTCCACTCGGGCACCGGTAAAGGTTGCAATTTTCCTGCCGGGCGCTGATGCTCGGCCTTCACCTGTTGGCACACCAGGCAGTGTGCCACAAATCGAGTCACGTCTCCCTTCATTTTGGGCCACCAGAAGGTTTGTTTGACGTCCTTGTACATCTTCGTTCCCCCGGGATGCGCCGCATACGGGGCAGTATGCGCCTCCCGTAGGATTTCCTCTTTGAGTTCCGGTAGATCCGGCACGCAGATTCGTCCCCGAAATCGTATCGTGCCGTCGGAGTTCACTGTGAAATCGCCCTCCTGGTCGGCGGTTATTCTACTTCGCACCAGCTGGAGTTGGTCATCAGTCGATTGCCCTTCGAGAATCCTGTCCAGCAGAGTAGGTCTGACCACCAGTGTCAGAAGTTGTGCGACTGTACCTGCCGGTACTACTTCTAGTCTTAATCGCGAAAATTCCGCAATCAGACTATCTTGCTGTGTAATGGCGCTTACATCCGCTTCCTCGGCCTGTCCCTTGCGACTCAGGGCGTCGGCCACCACGTTGGCCTTTCCCGGGTGATAGTGGATCGTTAGATCGTAATCCTTTAGTAGCTCAAGCCACCGCCTTTGTCGCAGATTTAGCTCCTTTTGGGTGAAAAGGTACTTGAGGCTCTTATGATCTGAGTACACATTGCAGTGTGCCCCATACAGGTAGTGTCTCCAAAGCTTGAGGACGAACACCACCGCTGCGAGTTCCAAATCGTGCACGGGGTAATTCCGCTCGTACTCCTTGAGCTGCCTTGACGCATAGGCTATAACCTTTCCCCGTTGCATGAGTACTCCACCCAATCCATTTCGCGACGCATCGCAATATACTTCATAATCCTCCCCTGGTTCTGGCAGGGCGAGAATCGGGGCTCGCGTCAATCTATCCTTGAGCTCCTCGAAGCTTCTTTGACATTTGTCCGTCCAGATAAACTTTTCCCCCTTTCTAGTCAAACGGGTTAAGGGGGTGGCTATCTTGGAGAAACCCTCCACGAAGCGCCGGTAATACCCGGCTAATCCCAGGAAGCTTCGAATCTCCGTCACCGTCGTCGGTTGGGGCCAGTCCGTCACCGAATCTATCTTCTTCGGATCCACCGCGACTCCAGCCGCCGAGATTACGTGCCCCAAGAAACCGACCTCACGGAGCCAAAACTCACACTTTTTGAGTTTGGCGTAGAGTTTCTGTTCCCGTAGGGTCTGGAGGACTGTGCGCAGATGTTCTTCATGTTCCTCGTCTGTACGGGAGTAGATGAGGATATCGTCGATGAAGACCACCACGAATAAGTCCAGGAAGGGTTTGAATACCCTGTTCATCATGTCCATAAACACCGCCGGGGCATTTGTGAGCCCGAATGGCATTACCGTAAATTCGTAATGGCCATAGCGAGTACGGAAAGCCGTTTTGGGGATGTCCTCCCCCTTAACCCGGACCTGATGATAGCCCGACTGCAGGTCAATCTTTGAAAACACCGTCGCCCCCTGTAATTGGTCGAAGAGATCATCGATCCTTGGCAGGGGGTACTTGTTCTTGACGGTGACCTTATTTATCTCCCGATAGTCGATGCACAACCGGAGACTTCCGTCCTTCTTTCTCACAAACAGGACGGGCGCGCCCCAGGGTGACGCGCTAGGTCTGATAAAACCCTTATCCAAAAGGTCCTCCAACTGCGCCTTGAGTTCCTTCAACTCCGCGAAGGCCATCCTGTACGGTGCTTTGGTGATGGGCTTGGTGCCGGGAAGCAGCTCAATTGGGAAGTCAACCTCTCGCTCCGGCGGCATTCCGGGGAGCTCCGTCGGAAACACACCCGGAAATTCCTCTTACCACAGGACCGCTGAACCCCACCTGGGAAGCGGCCCTGAACTATCTAACGGCCCACTGGGTTCTCGACCGCAAGGCATAGGGTAGAGCCTATTTATTCCTTGCGTGGCCCTTAACAGGTCCGAGTACACAGGGTTCTCCTAAGCTTCGAAGCCCGCCTGCGTACATCGGCCGGGGAAGGCTTCGCCTAATACTTAAGGATCCTAGTGAGGGAGAGAGAGAGAGAGAGAGAGAGAGAGAGAGAGAGAGAGAGAGAGAGAGAAAGTCTAACTGGGGGAGTAGGCTAAGGTGCAGCCGGTGCTCCTAATCTAGGAAAAAGAAGGACAGAATAGTAGTCACCTGCCGTCGCTAGGTCTGGGACGTCGCGTCCTCCACTGTAGTATCCCGGGGAACCCGTCCACAGCCCTTGGGCCAGCGTCGTACGGCGTGCTGGGGAAGGGACTTAACGTCTGAGGAGTCTGAGGATTTTTGGTCGCCGGGAGGATCCCTTGGCTGTACGGGAGCCGCAGCACTGTCTGATCCTTCACGTCGAGCTCGGGTGATAGCGAACCCCCGCTCCACGATGGTGGCCCTGTCCACCACCTCCCGGAACGTGCGCAAGTCCGCTGCCTGAACCATCTCGAAAATGTCACTCCGTAGCCCATCAACAAAAAGACGGGCCTTGTGGGGTTCATCCCGTATAGCAAACGGGACGCAATTAACCAATCTTACAAACTCCCTTTGATACTCCACGACCGAGCGGTTCCCTTGTCTAATGTTCTTCAAATCGTCTTCCAGTTGCCGCCTAACGCTATCGGAGAAAAACGCGCCGAAGAGCTCCTCTCTGAAGACCGACCATGTCGGTAGCGGGTCGTTTGTAGACGGATCCGGACATACCGTCTTCCACCAGATGCGTGCATTCCCTTCAAGAAAGTGGACAGCTAGTGGGACCCGCTCATGTTCCTCCATCAGTAGGTCCTCGAAGAGTTTTTCCATGGTATCCACCCACTTCTCGACGACCCACGGATCGGTCGTTTCTCCCTCGAAAGTGGGAGGGTCATGCTTCTTGAACTCGGTCAAATTCGTCCTGATCTTTTCCCGCGTCGCTCGCTGCTCTGTGTTCCCTCCTGCGGTGGCGGACCCCCCAAGAGTTGGGGTCGTTCCTGCCTCTCCTGCTGTCGCTCCCAACACGGGCCCCGAAGTCGTCGGGGTGGGTTCTTCCCTTGGGGCTGGGGGCTGCTCCGTTGTCGTACCACCCGCCCCTTGCGGTTCCGTAGTGGGTGCGGTGGTTTCGGGCGGAGGAGTCGGATCGCGCTCGGCTGGCGTAGTCGCCTGTCGCTGCGTCAGTTGACGAACCTGCTCCGTCAGTGTCGCTAACTGCCCGGCCATTTCCCGCAGTTGTCGCCGGAGGCGCTGGTTCTCTGCGGCGGCCGGGGCCGCTCCGTCTGCGTCTGCATTCTCGGTGGACGATCTAGTCCGAGCCATTGTTCGCTGTAACCAAAGAAACCATGTCAACCCTATGGTTATAACCCTAGTACCCCGTCTCACGATTACACCTATATTACGTTCCCGTTTCCCCGTACTCTCACGTACTACGCACCTATACCTTGGTTATCTCATGTCCAATTTGCTTGTGGCACCTTACACTGTGGATGTGGATCACGTCTACTATGGTTATGGTTGTTTTTCTCTGATACCATTTAATCTGTCACGCCCCCGGGGGTTTTTGAGTCAATCGAAGCGAAAAATTGCGTGTCCATTTTTTTTTTCTTAATAAGGTAATATAAACCTCATCCCCGGTGCGTGCCAGACCGCCGCATACACAAATTCTCTCCGCCAACGGACGGAGTCTCCTTTGTATATGCACGGCGTCTCATTTACAACATGCAATTCAATTACAACATCAAACTTCAACCAACAACCATACAGTAGATATACATCACCAAACAACACAAGTTTATAAAGCGGCGTCAACGTTTGGAAAGGATAAAACCCAGCGTTTGTAAATCCGTGCCCACACGGCACCTTGTTTTGAGAAAACATTTTCGCAATCAATTAGTTTATCGTGAAAACGTGCCGCGTAAGAAAGTACCACTAGAAGTATCAAAAGCATATGAGTACACCTCATCCACAGAACTAACTAATACATGTCCAAAACTAAAGTAATCCACAACTAAAGTAATCCACAAGCAAATTAACTATTTAAAGCCTTAAAGGGAAATGAGATAGAAAACCAAGTGTCCTGACTACGGTCCTCGCGACGCAGTCTCACCGCCATCCCGGCTAACGCACCCAGTAGCACCTGTCACGGAGTGGGTAAAGTCAGTGACAAACAAAGTAGATGTCTAATAATAGCAAAGAAGGAAAAACGAACCGAATAACCCGAGTACACCGAAACCTTTCGTTGAAACCCTGTGCATATTTTAAACTGGGCACCAACCCCAGATTTATCAATTAAGTTGGGCACCAACCCCAGAGTACCTGTCGGAGAGACTAAAGTCTCCCCTCGTGCACAATCACCTCTTTGATGCTTTTACCCCTTTCGCGGTGCTGATGTGCTATTTTCAGCTGGCGCGAAGAGGTCCTCACGGCTCCCACTCCTTTGTGAGGCACACGGGTCAAAAAGACCACTCTTCCGGAAAAGTACACCCATGCGGAGGCCAATCCGCCTGTGTACGTGCAGCATCCGAAACCGGATTTGCCGAGATCGGCGTGTAGTGAGCCCCGCGACCGCAGCCGCTTCAATTGTTAGATAAAAATATAATTATGCGAAAGGTTAAACTGTCCATCTACTTTGTTAGGTAAATTGCGAGCATTTTTAATGACGATAGATGCACTTACTGCACTTGTTGCACTTATAGCAACCGTACCCACCTTGTTGAAGAGAAATCGGAACTCCTGAATCCTTTGCGCACCCCCGCTGCGCACTTGGACCTAAAGAAAGTCCGCAAGGATATCCATGATCAGAAACACGCACTAACATCTTAACTCGGAAAGACCCCACTTTAAACTTTTGACGGAAAAAGACCCGGCACCGTCCGGTTTGCCGAAACCGGAACCTCCGCACCGCCGTCGCCGCCCGTCGGAGCCCCGCGCGGCTCGAACCGCGCGGCGTGGCTCCGCGGGCGGCGCCGCGCGCGGCGGCGCTTCGCGCGGCGCCCGTGCGGGTGCTGCCCCCGCGGCGGCCGCGCGGTGCCCGCGCGGCGCCCGCGCGGGTGGGGCCCCGCGCGGCGCCCCGCGCGGTGCCCGCGCGGGTGCGGACCCGCGCGGGGTTGCCCGCGCGGCGCCCGCGCGGATGCCCCGCGCGGCGTTCCGCGCGGTGCCCCGCGCGGCGCCCGCGCGGGTGCGGGCCCGCGCGGCGCCCGCGCGGGGTTGCCCGCGCGGCGCACGCGAGGGTGCGGGCCCGCGCGGCGCCCGCGCGGGGTTGCCCGCGCGGCGCCCGCGCCGGTGCTCCGCGCGGCGCTCCGCGCGGTGCCCCGCGCGGCGCCCGCCCGGTGCGGGCCCGCGCGGCCCGCGCCGCGCGCGGCCCGCGCGGTGCCCGCGCGGCGCCCGCGCGGGTGCGACCCGCGCGGTGCCCGCGCGGTCCCGTCGCCGCTTGCGGCGGCGTCCGGCCGTCCGCGGCTCTCCTCCGCGCGATGCCCTAGCGGCACCGCGCTTCTCCGCCGTCCGTTCCGTGCCCTAGCATGATGACGATGACGGCGACGGTAACGGGGACGACGGAGAACCCAAGAACTTGACAAAAGGGGCGACGGAAAAAACCCAAAAAACTTCTAAAATTATTTTACTCACCGAAAATCGTCGGGAAGGTCGCCCGGTCGTGTTTTTGCCTTCGGATCGGTGTTTGGGACGATCGGGCTCCTTCTCTTTTTCCTTCTCCTTCCTTCGGCTAGGGTTCCGTCTTTTTCCTTTTTCCCTTTTTCTTTCTCTTCTCTCCGGTTAGGGTTTTTAATTTCTTTTCTTATCTTTCGGATAACGGGGATTGTTTAAATACCCCCTTTTATTTAATTATTTATTTTATTATACGATACGTAGAAAGGAAAAACCCGTAAACATCCGGGTTTATTAAATATCCGATCTACGAGATAAAATCCCCACCTTTTAAATCCTGGCCACCGATTATTTAATCCCCTTCATTAAATAATCTCGGGAATAAATTCCCAATTTTAAATACACGTACAATTAATTTCCCCCTTTTATTCGTACGTAAGAGAATTCAAATTTCCGTCAACGGATAATTAATTACTTAATTAATTAATTATCCCCTACGAGATAACCCACCTTATCTCCTACGGGTGCAAGATATTTTGCACGGATTCCGATGCGTGACTAATCCCCGCGTCACTAAGGATCCCGTTCCGGGAGATCCCGACATCGGATTTCGAATCCGATCGCACCGTCGGTCATCATTTTCCGCTCTCTATCGCAGAAAAATACACGCACCCCGCCCCGTCCGACCTTTGAAAATTAAATAATTTTATTTCGCTTAAGGCTTAAGCAATTACATGTGAGTTCAAAAATACCCCTAAGGGTCGGATCACTACACACCAGACGTATCATTCTAACCTTCAAATTAAAGACTTAAAGAATTATTTTAGTTTACGACTCCAAATCTAAAAATACTAATTCACACCTTTATACAAATGCCCATATGACCGATAAAAAAAAATCAAACATAGCTGGAAACTCGACCGTTCTGGATCGCACCAACTATCTCGTTTTGACGCTAAATGATAGGGAAATAAATTAATTTAACTCCCGGCGTCGTTTCGGCACTTTACGACGCCAACGAATGCGAAAACACCTATTTTGGCCGTCGGAACTCCGCCGGTTTACAAATTAAAGTTGCTAGGCGTGTTTCACCAACCTCTAACTAGGGATTTGCATGATTAATTTAGATCAAAACTGACACGCCTCGGGGGTTTTTCGGTTAAGCGGAAAACGTGAGCTATTTAAAATTTCCTTTTCCAGTGTCCCCCGGTGCGCGCCAGACCCGCCACACGTGTAAATTCCTCGATCCCGAGAGTGGAGTCTCCTTTGCACGTGCACGGCGTTTTCAGTCCCGATATGTATATAAACCAATCTATGAAATCTCATACACACTTTAACCACATCAGTAGAACGAGAGAAAGATAACAGTTAAAACGGCCATCGACATTTAGAAAGGATAAATCCATGGTTTGTAAAACGGTGCCCACACGACACCCATTATTTTCAAAAATTATTTTCACAATCATTTTCCTTGGGTTTGAAAATTGACCGGATAGTTAAGGAGCGTGAAAGCAAAAGGTTCATCGGAGTATTCAAACATCCACACACAGCACAGTCAGACCCACTCACACATAACTACTCAATAAGAAGAAAACATGTAAAAGACTAACAAATGTCACTCATGTAGACAAGTAAAAGTGTAATCAATCGTCGAACTCGTCCTCACTGTCGTCCCAATCCCGCGCCCGACCAAACCTATCACAGAATGGGGAGTCAGTGACACTACCAGGAAGCAACATAAACATAGGGTAAAATATATGCGATAACTGAAAAACTGAAAGTAAAGCAAACCGAAACACCAGAGCGTCCACGCGCCCAAAAGAATCCATAGTACCCTATGACAATCAAACATGTGCACCTACCCCTGCAACAATCAGATATGTGTACCTGCCCCTGTAACATTCGAATATGTGCACCTGCCCCTGTAACATTCAAATATGTGCACCTGCCCCTCCTTGTTGCTTATAACCCCTCTACGGAAACTCGTGCGGCCCCTGAGTAACCGTGGAGGGGTCCCCACTACAGCACCTTGTGAGGTACATGGGCCAACGTGCCATCTTTCCGAAAAAATACACCAGTGTGGTGGCCAAACCGCCGGTGTGTGTGCAAGCAATCCTGGGCTCACAATGTGATAATTATGTGTATCATAAACCAGGGCGACCCGCAGTCGCCAGAGATGTTAGTAATAAAAATGCTTATGTAAAATAGGGGTTAGACATGAACACGATGTAAGTATTGTTATGCTCATGCGTAAACATAATATGAAATACTGAATTCCAGCGATGACAGAGGAGGTACCCACCTGAACAGCGTTTGGTCGGAACACCTGAAATTGACTCACGGCCCCCGAACGACACCCCGACCTATGGAGTCCCCAGATAAAACAACAGTTATAACCAAAGATTATTTGCGAAGACTCGACATTCGAACGACTCAAAAAAAGATAAGTGAAGCCAGGACACAAACGTTTGCGGCGGAAAAACAAAGGAGACGAGCAGCGGCGGCACGACGGGGCCGCGGTAGCGGCGCGGCGCGGCGCAGAAGCAGCAGAGCCGTGTAAGGATGCTGGACCGCGCGGCGTGAGAACGCCTCGCGTGGGCAAGGCCCCATGCGGGCGCGGGCGCGGCGGCAGAACGTCCCGCGCGGGCGCGGCGCGGAGGCAGATCGCCCCGCGCGAGCGTGTGCCCACGCGGGCGGCGGCGCGGCGGCAGAACGCCCGGCGTGGGCAAGGCCCCACGCGGGCGCGGCGCGGCGGTAGATCGCCCCGCACTGGCAAGTGCCCGCGCGGGCGGCGGCGCGGCGGCAGAACGCCCCGCGCGGGCAAGGTCTCGCGCGGGCGTGGTGCGGCGGCAGAACACCCCGCGCGGGTGCGGCGGCAGAACACCCCGCGCGGGCGCGGCGTGGCGGCAGATCGCCCCGTGCGTGCGAGTGCCTGCGCGGGCGACGGCGCGGCTGCCGAACGCCCCGCGCGGGCGCGGCAGCAGAACGCCCCGCGCGGGAAAGGCCCCACGCGGGCGCGGCGCGGCGGCAACAGCGGCAGCGACGGTGGTGGCGTCTGCGACGGCGGCTAGGGCATCCAAACCCTAGAACCCCTCCCCCCCCCCCCCCCCCCCCCTCCCCCCCAAAAAATGACCCGAAAGTAATGAAGGGGACAAATAAGGAGGGATCGGTGATTGCTTACCTTGCGCTCAAGAGGAGGAAGGAGGATCCCTTCTTCCCCCGTCTCTCGCACGTTGATCCGTCAGGATGATCGGGCCGTCCTTCCACTTTTTCCCCCTCCCGATCCTTATCCCTCTCTCACATAAGGCGGCTAGGGTTTGCGTAACTCTTTTCTTGGGGCGTCAGCAGGGTGGTATAAATATATAAGCCTATAAAATATCCCCCCAAAACCCTAGATCCTCGTGCGTATAACTAAAATTAGGCTAATTTTGTTTTCACTCTCGTACAACTAAAATCCCTAATCCGATCCAATAGGAACCTACCCTGTTACCTTGGAAAGCGTGCAAATCAAACGACACGGATTCTGATGCATGTTATAGTTACCGTGAACTTAAAAAAAATTCAATTACGGGAGATCCGGGAGTCGAATTTCAGATCCGACCGCACCACTGTTCATCATTTCTCGAGCCCTATCACCGAAAAATAAAAGCGGACGCCCTCACCCTATCCACCGGAGACCCAAAGAAAAATGCCCCCTCCAGCTAATCCTATCCAGTAAGGGTCAGGGACGAAGTCCAAGAAGTTGGGATACTACATCACACATCTCTTAAAAGAAGTTTCGTCCTCGAAACTTAACACTAACCCCTACTAACCCAAGGTAAAAAACATAACTCCCCCCCCTCCTACTATCGAAGGGCAAGAGCGAAAAAAAATTCGCGGTAGGCGAGGGGTGGGACGCTCCGATGGCGGACGAAAAGCTAAACACAAAAGGAGGAGAAAGAAAAATGAAGAAAGAAGGAAACAACAAAAGGGTAACAGACCATCTAAGGGGTAATACCAGATGCTACCCTCCTCGGGATAGCGCGTCACCTGCCGAGCCGTCGCGGGGGCCTCTACCGCAGCCCGTGGGCCAGTGGCGCACAGCATAGCGTCTTTTGGCCCCAGAGCCACCGTGGTCATCTTCGGGCGAGTCGGCGGATCGGGATATCAGCGGAAGGGTTTCGACGTCACCCAGGTCATCTTCTAGCGGGTCTTCTTCGGACAGGTCCTCTTGGACGGGTTCTCTTCTGCTGGGTCGTCTTCCGACGGGTCATCAGCTGATGGGTCGTCGGTCGAAGTCTTCTGCGGAACGGTGACGGCACTCTTCTCCCTTCGTCGTGTCGCCGGAGGAGCTTTTGTCATCTTCGTAGGACCGAAGGGGTGAAGATGCCCTGACTTGCCGCATCTGTAGTAGTGGTCCTGCCTCTAGACGCACTCGGTCACCTCATGCTCTCCCCCGCAGATTATGCAAGGTCTTCCTCCTCCCTGTCTTCTTGCCGGCGTGCCTCTGTTCTCCTGCCTCGTCTTCAAGCATCTGGATAGTTGGCCGTCCCTGGCAGTGCCTTTCTCGGGGTGCAGGTAGGGTCGCTTCTGGCCCTGGTTGGGCCCACTGTTCTCCCGTCGGAATCAAGGGACCGCCAGCTCCTGCTCTACCCACACGGCTCGGTCAACTGCCTCCTGGAAGGTGGGCATGCCCATTGTTGGCACCACTCGACATGCGTCACCCCTTAGGCCATCTCTAAAGAGGTGAGCGGCGTGAGGTCTACTTCCCCCGGAAGAAGGGACGCGTTCCGTCTCGGCAATGTCCCGCGCCAAGGCATACATGCACTCCGCGAGGGTTAGTAACTGTTCGGCCATATCCCGTAGCTGCTGGCGCAATAGCAGAAACACCACGTCCGTTGGAACTGTCGCATCCATCCCTGGGTCGCTGGAAGAGAATTAAGTCCTGCCTTTATCTGTGTACACATAAAAACGAGTCAGCCCTAGACTCGACTAGGCTAGCGCCGTAACTATCGGTTAACACGGGACTCCCACTACCCTTCCCCGAGATGCCCGCACTCTCCGTACTTATTCCTCAGCTATCTCGTCGATTAGCTGCCAGTGGTATCGCGCTCGGTGGATGTTGGATGTTGACCGCTGTGGTTAAAGTGGTTTTTCTCTGATACCATATAATCTGTCACGCCCCGGGGGTTTTTCGGTTAAGCGGAAAACATGAGCTATTTAAAATTTCCTTTTCTAGTGTCCCCCGGTGCGCGCCAGACCCGCCACACGTGTAAATTCCTCGACCCCGAGAGCGGAGTCTCCTTTGCACGTGGACGGCGTTTTCAGTCCCGATATGTATATAAACCATTCTATGAAATCTCTTACACACTTTAACCACATCAGTAGAACGAGAGAAAGATAACAGTTAAAACGGCCATCGACATTTAGAAAGGATAAATCCATGGTTTGTAAAATGGTGCCCACATGACACCAATTATTTTCAAAAGTTATTTTCGCAATAATTTTCCTTGGGTTTGAAAATTGACCGGATAGCTAAGGAGCGTGAAAGCAAAAGGTTCATCGGAGTATTCAAACATCCACACACAGCACAGTCAGACCCACTCACACATAACTACTCAATAAGAAGAAAGCATGTAAACGCCTAACAAATGTCACTCATGTAGACAAGGAAAAATGTAATCAATCGTCGAACTCGTCCTCACTGTCGTCCCAATCCCGCGCCCGACCAAACCTGTCATAGAGTGTGGAGTCAGTGACACTACCAGGAAGCAACATAAACACGGGATAAAATATATGCGATAACTGGGAAACTGAAAGTAAAGCAAACCGAAACACCAGAGCGTCCACGCCCCCAAAAGAATCCACAGTACCCTATGACAATCAAACATGTGCACCTGCCCTTGTAACAATCAGATATGTGTACCTGCCCCTATAACATTCGAATATGTGCACCTGCCCCTGTAACATTCAAATATGTGAACCTGCCCCTGTAACATTCAAATATGTGCACCTGCCCCTCCTTGTTGCTTATAACCCCTCCACGGAAACTCGTGCGGCCCCTGAGTAACCGTGGAGGGGTCCCCACTACGGCACCTTGTGGTGTACACGGGCCAACGTGCCATCTTTCCAGAAAAATACACCAGTGCGGTGGCCAAATCGCCGGTGTGCGTGCATGCAACCCTGGGCTCACAATGTGATAATTATGTGTATCATAAACCAGGGCGACCCGCAGTCGCCAAAGATGTTAGTAATAAAAATGCTTACGTAAAACAAGGGTTATACACGAACACGATGTAAGTATTGTTATGCTTATGCGTAAACATAATATGAAATACTGAATTCCAGCGATGACAGAGGAGGTACCCACCTGAAAAGCGTTTGGTCGGAACACCTGAAGTTGACTCACGGCCCCTGAACGACACCCCGACCTATGGAGTCCCCAGATAAAACAACAGTTATAACCAAAGATTATTTGCGAAGACTCGACGCTCGAACGACTCAAAAAAAAGATAAGTGAAGCCGGGACACGAACGTTTGTGTAGTAACCACCGGTTTAAAATAATTGCTTGAGTCCGCTTTTGGTTTTATTTATTGTTCAATTAGACTCGGAGGGTGATCCATAATTTCTTGTTCCCGGTCAGACCGTCGGGACTCGCGGGTATTTCTAGTTAATAAAGCTCGCGAAACGGAGAATGGCGGTGCAATCGGATTTGAATTCCGACGTCGGGTGCTTCCAGAATAAATTCCGGAAGTTGGCTAACGATTCAGGCAACCAGCACGGTTTTTGAGGCGGGTCGGACCCCGGTTCGCACCCGTTTTAATCAATTCCGTGTTTTTTTTTTCCGTCGTACAACTCCCGCCCCAACTTCCCACCACTTCCCCACAACTACCCACTAACCGCCCCAACTTCCCACCACTTCCCCACAACTACCCACTAACCGCCCCAACTTCCCACCACTTCCCCACAACTACCCACTAACCGCCCAACTTCCCACCACTTCCCCACAACTACCCACTAACCGCCCCAACTTCCCACCACTTCCCCACAACTACCCACTAACCGCCCCACTTCCCACCACTTCCCCCAACTACCGGCCACTTCCCCACAACTCCCCTTAAACCCCCTGCGTACGAAACCCAAAAGAAAAGCGAAAACCATTTCCCAAACTTTCCATTCCCCAAACCTTCCTTACCGCTGTCAATCGGCGTGGAGTAACCGGTGGAGCAATCAAGGAGGAGGAGGAACACCGTACATCCTTTGCCTTGGGACCGGGCACACCAGACGGGGCGAGTCTTCCCTCGTTCAACCCTAGCCAACGAAATCGAGGTAAGCATGGCTTAGGGTTCTTGTTTCTTGGTTCTCTTAGGAGCAAGGGAGGGAAGTCGCCACCACCCGGAGCCACCCATGCGGGCGCCGCCGCTAGCGGGCGCCTCCGCATGCGGGCGGCACCGCATGCGGGCTGCCGCATGCGGGCGCCCCCGCATGCGGGCGCCGCCGCATGCGGGCGCCCCGCATGCGGGTGCGGGCGGCACCGCATGCGGGCTGCCGCATGCGGGCGCCGCTGCTTGCGGGCGCTACCGCATGCGGGACCGCATGCGGACGACGCCGTATGCGGGCGTCACCGCATGCGGACGGCACCACGCGCAGTTAGTACACCGCCCAACCGTGCGAGACCAGGCACATACGTGTGCGATTTGTGCACAAGGTGAGGGGGCGCCGGGCGTTCTAATCGTTAATCTGACAAGTCTTAATTCCTGACTCCTATATGACAGATTCGTGTAGGCCCGGGCGGGTACCCGAGACGCGAGAGAACCTAACATCGGTCAGGAGCGCGACAACAAGGTGGGTTTTTCTCCCGAGGTTTAGTAATGTTAGTGTTCCGGGGAGGATATTAAATATTATGTTAACCTGTACTAACACTGATGGCTCTATGGTTTACTATATTACCCCGTGTTTTGTTACTATGCTCGAGTGCGACACGCGCATCCGCGGTTTGGCCACCGCAAAGGGTGCTCTTTTCCGGAAAGGCGGTCTTTGACCCGTGTTTACCCACGAGGTGACGTAGTGGGGCCCCGTAGGTGTGGGGTTTGAGGCACGAAGGTGCGAGCGGTGGGACCTATAGGGATTGGATCCCGATAAGGTCAGGTGTGGGACCGCCGGGATTGGATCCCGACGCGGTCAGGTGTTACAGGTGTTACCGGGGTTGCAGATGTTACAGGTGGTACAGGTGGTGCGAGTTACCGTTACGAGTAGAGCGGTTATTTCGGCTAGTCTTACTTTATGGTTTGGTACTACTTTACTGCTTTAGTACTATTTTTGTGATAGTGTCGCTGACTACCCACTCTGTGACAGGTACCTCCAGGGGGTAGAGGTAGGCGACGGTGAGGCCGAGGCGGTAGCAGTCGGGCCGAGGCGGCCCTAGTATGCTGTTGTACTTACTTTCTCTGCATTTCATTCGGATTTGTAGGTTATTGTGTGGTTCTCGATACCCTCGTGGGGTCGTGTGGATGTTGAGTACTTTCATTCTGGTTACGCACTACTGTTTCCTTATCATTCCCGGTTGGCCGTTTTCTAAACAAATCAACTAGAAAACAAAAGAAAAAGGACTTCGTAAACTGTTTTCTAAAGTCTAGGGTCGGGTGGGCCGTTTTCCCAAACCTTGTGGATTTATGCCGTTTTCCAAATCGGTTTTCAAAACCTCAGACCGTGTGGGTCTGTTTTCAAAACAGTGAGTTTATACTTTCAACTTGACTGGCCACGGGTATTGTTTGTCTTCATGCACCATACTACTTCGAACTGTTGTGATTAATTGGAAGTGATTGCTTGTGTTTGACGGTTGTAATAGCCGCGACGCCGTGCATATACAGAGGAGACTCTGCCCGACTTTCGAGTGAATCTGTATATGTGGCGGGTCTGGGCACGCGCCGGGGAAGGAGGTTTTAAAGAAAAAATTTTGTACGCACCTTACGCTTACCTCTGTGTACCGTTTCCGCTAAAATATAACCCCCGGGGCGTGACAGTTTGCGGCGGAAAAACAAAAGAGACGAGCGGCGGCGGCACGACGGGGCCGCGGCAGCAGAAGTGGTAGCGGCGCGGTGCGGCATAGAAGCAGTAGAGCCGTGCGCGGATGCTGGCCCGCACGGCGGCAGAACGCCCCGCGCGGGCAAGGCCTCGCGCGGGCGTGGCACGGCGGCAGAACGCCCCGCGCGGGCGAGTGCCCGCGCGGGCGGCGACGAGGCGGCAGAACACCCCGCGCGGGCGTGGTCGGCGGCAGATCGTTCCTCGCGGGCGTGTGCCCGCGCGGGCGGCGGCAGAAGGCCCTGCGCGGGCAAGGCCTCGCGCGGGCATGGCGCGGTGACAGATGGCTCCGCGCGGGTGGCGGCACGGTGGCAGAACGCCCTACGCGGGCAAGGCCCCGCGCGGGCGTGGCGCGGCGGCAGATCACTCCGCGTGGGCGTGTGCCCGCGCGGGCGGCGGTGCGGCGGCAGAACGCCCCGCGCGGGCGCGGCGCGAAGGCAGAACGCCCCGTGCGGGCAAGTGCCCGCGCGGGCGGCGGCGCGGCGGCCGAACGCCCCCTGCGGTTCCCAAAACATAAACACTGGCCTAATCTCAGCCACCAGACCCCACTCAGCCCCCAGGCCCGAGTGCAACATACGTCCCACAATAACCTGACCACTCGGCCTACTACCCTGGTGAGGAACTCTATGTCCAGGAAGAAATGCAATGTGTGGGATGTCTAAAGCATAAAAGAACCTAGCCCAAATTAAGGTTCTCTACTAGTTTGGTTAAACACATGCAACATATGACGGAGGTGCTAGTCAAGGTTCCAATAACTCTACAAACATCAATAATAGCACCAATTCTAGCATGCTGAGTCCGATCATAATAGAATTAGAAAGAAGTCCGCAGACTTGAAGAAAAATCCAACCCACCTCGGTTTGCCACAAATTGCTCGTAGACACTTGCAATTGGGCTCCGCGCGATTTCCTTGCCTCCTCGCGACTACACGCAAAACGATGAATGCCACCCTAGTCCGCACGCAAAACGGTGCACGCCACCCGAGTCCGCAAGCAAAACGGTGCACGCCATTCGAGTCTGCACGCAAAACAGTGAGGTAAACAATGGTCCCTAATAAGCACAAAGGCAAGGGGTCAAATCCAAAATCCAAAAGGGTAAACCCTAAAACTGTGCCGAAAACACCGCAAAAAGACGAGCGAAACCAACTTTAAAGTCGGCTCGTCATCAAACATGCACACGCACGCTCGCCCCGCTCTAAGAAACACCTCGCGCGCGCTCCACGGCACAAACGGTGTGCTTGCGGTACCCCACAAACTCCCCCACATGCCCTTTCTCTCTTCCTCTCACATGCACGGACGCAGCAAAAAGAGGAAATAGGAGAAAAAGGGATGTTTTGGGCTTTATATAGCCCAAAGCGTCGAGATTCGGGCGCCCGGATTCCACATTCGGGCGCCAGAAACCCCCAAATTTGGGCGCTATAGTAACCCGAGGAAACACCCCGCACCGCGCAACCAACCGGGGGCCGACACGTGCTAGCACCGGCCCCCCACTCCCGCGCGCGACCACTCGGGGGCCGACACGTGGCAGCACAGCGCCGCTCCGCGACCACGCGCCCAGCGTCGAGTCCCGTTGTGCGGCGAGGCCGAATCGGGCCCCGCCACATGTCACCACCTGCGCATCTCCCGCGCTGGCCCGCGCCGCTTCCCTGCGCACGTCAACGCGTTGGCCAACGAGCCCAACGCGGAGCGGTCGCGTGGCACCTCCCACGTGCGCCACACCCCATGCCAGCGCGCTTTGTCGCCGCGCCCCCGCCTGCGCCTGCGATCGGATCGACCAACCAACGCTCGCCACGTGGCAGCAGCGCGGGTTCGTTGCACCCGGTGTGCGCGTGTGGGCCTTGGACCGGCCCGCGACCACAATGGGCCCGTTAGCCCATTTATGCCCGAAAATAGCCAATTTTGACTGTTTTCGCGCGCTGAGTTCGATTTTGGCATCCATTCGACGCACAACGCACTCAATACACCAAAAATAGGTGTTTCCTCACCACCAACCACACGGTCATGTCGCACGGAGATTTCGAAACACCACATCCTCCCCCACTAAAAGAAAGTTTCGGCCTCGAAACTAAAACACACCCCCAACCAAGAAAAGAAAAGCCCAACATCAGGAACATCATCAACCCCAACTCTCTATTTGGAAAGCAGCCGAAAATAGCGAAAAGTTCAAAAATTCCATAAGGCCGATGCCTTCATCCCAATCAAACAAGAACAGGTTCCAACATCGTCTCCATTTCTGGAGTAGCCCTTTCGAAATTTTCGTCCCGTTCGCAAGTTTCAGTGTAAAGACGAGAAAACAAAGAGAGAAGTGTTGAAGCTGTCCTTGCTATGTGTCACGCCCCGGGGGCTTAAACGCGTGGAAGGGTAGCCACCGATGCTCCCAAATTTACATATATATATTTTTTTGAAATCGATCTCCCCCGGCTCGTGCCCAGACCCGCCGCATATACCAATTCACTCTGCAAACGGGCAGAGTCTCCTTTGTATATGCACGGCGTCCTGACTACAAGGTCCATAATGTCATACCTTTAGCCACACTAGTTCAATCGTCAAATGCATACAACCATTTTCCATAAGTAATAAAGAGGCCGACTATTTTTGAAAGGATAATACTGCAGGGTTTTGAAAGCGGTGTCCACACGACACCCTAGTTTTACAAAGCCATTTCGAAATCCATAAATCCACAGGGTTTTGAAAATGGTGCCCACATGACACCAGTATTTTTCAATTCCTTTTCGCAATGTTTTCTTTCTTTTCTTTTAGTTTGAAAACGGTCAATTATCCGATAGTAACTAAACATGCATCCATAGAGTACTGTAATAAATCCAACATCCAAAACAACCTCACAGAAGTATCACACCCCCCATAGCTATTAACAGATAATGAAATGAGCAAGAGAAGAACTAACCATAGTCTGCAGCCTCAAAGGGCCGATAGACCTCTCATCGCGGCCTCACCGTCGCCCTAGCTCTCACCCCTGTCTGAACCTGTCACAAGGTGGGAAGTCAGCGACACAAAATACAAAGTATGAAAAGCATGAGGGTTATAGCTAAAGCAAACTGTAAGAAAGATCGGAGCAACCGCCCTCGACAATGTGCAACCAACAATGAGAAACCTGTGTAAAACAATCCGGGCACCTCCCCCGGCAACCACACCGAGCACCTACCTCGGAAACCCCTGCCAAGCACCTGCCTCGGCCGCCGAGCACCTGCCTCGGCCGCCGAGCACCTGCCTCGGCCGCCGAGCACCTGCCTCGGAAGCACCGCTCACTCCCTCCACCCACGAGGGCCCCCAATGCGTCACCATCACGTGGGGTACACGGATCAACGTACCACTTTTCCGGAAAAGCACACCCTTGCGGAGGCCAAGCCGCTGGTGTGCGTGCAGCAATCTCGAGCCTCGACCGAGCACCAACCTCGGCCAACCAGACCGAGCACCAACCTCGGTAAACCAGACCGAGCACCTGCCTCGGCTGTCTCCCAGAACATGATGTATCATCGGGCACAGCGACCCTCAGTCGCCATAAACATAGTGATAACAAAACATAAGCATAAATGGGGTTAGCAACATTTCAACGTGTCAAACCTTCGCTCTTACCAATTGCTCTCGTTTCCCGACTCAAGAACTGTCGGGAGCGGAACCCACCTTTCGATGTCCGACTGGTCACACCAATCGCCGCCCTCATCGCTAGTACGCTCCAACAAAAACCCTACTGTTGTTCGGAGGGGCGAACTGCCCATCCAGACTCCCACCGCGACGTTCATTGAACTCGGAGGTCCACGTCACCCCTTACAAGATATAAATAACAATAACGGAAACATGCACAAAGATGTTCTAAGGGGTACCCACCTTTCGATGCAAGTCGAACGAAACACCTGGGGCGCCCCGCGCCCTCGAAAGACAATCGGACCTAAAAGGAAATCCCCAGGGAGTACAAATCAATAATAGACCAATTTTCTTCGAACAAAAACGTGTTTAATCCGACACCGCCGATGAATCGACCATTTTGCCGATTCACGGGTCGCAAAGCGAAGATCTATTCAAAGGGAGTCAACGGATTCCGAACGAAAGGTTCAGAGATCAAGTGGACGCTGTCCCCAACAGCCTACCCAGCTACAAATACATTTAGACCCCCCGGACTTTGATAAAATTGCACTTAATTTCTACAAAACTACTAAATAAGCCACAACTTTTAATCCGGGAACCCAAATACCAAAAATAAATTACCCGTAGATAAATATTAACGTGCTGGACCCCGTGCTCACAGTCTAGGATCAATTTGAGCCATAAAACACAAGTTGGCCCATTCCTAAAGTGCATTGAGGGCTCGACTTCGCCAAAAAGATGAAAATGATGGGTCATCTTCAACTTTTGCGTGAGCATCACCCCCAAGGATCCCAAAATCAACAGGGGCTCACCTCAGGTCCATCGCAGAACCCTCAGGTTGCTAAAAACCCGCACACGACTTTCACCTCGCTCCTTTAGAGCTTGGTTCAAGCGCCAAGCCAACCCAAAGGTTCTGGGCCAAAAATAAAGCGAGCAACAACGAGAAACCCTTAAAAACATACCTGGGCTCACCCTTGGGAGATGGCCGGCCCGATAGAAAACCTGCCGGAGCAAGGAGATCCCACCTCGGACCTTGATGGAGCTCACGTTGGCCGATGTCACCTTCCACTCGGTCAATCTACAAACAAAGGTGAGCACCACCTTTCTGGGACTTCCAGGAGTGGAAGAAGCCTCAGCCCATGAAGCTTGGTAGCTCCCTGAGCTCCTCAACCCGAGGAAGACGAAGAAGAGCTTGAATTAGCCCATTAATGGCGGTTCGAGAACGGGGCTGCATGGGTTGTATGCAAGTGGACCAGAGGCAAGCCCAAGGTGTCAGAAGACTTACCAGGCCTGGCCGGCGCCGGAGGAGCGACGGCGGCGATGGGGCGGCGTTGCTCGGCCAACACCAAGAACCCGCAAGCTAGGGTTTGCTCCCCCGCTCTCCACACGGCACCAAACCCTCCCAATCTTCGTGGGACTTCATCTAGGAACCAGCAGAAGGTTTTGGTCATCTTGGTTCTAGCGCCGGAGCTCCGGAGGCAGCGCGCGCCGAACCCGTCGAAGACTAGGGTTCCGGCGACCCATTTGCAACCGCCGGCCACCCGGAGGTCCGGAGGCTTCGGGGCTTTACCTGGGTCACCCAAATAATATCAGGATCCTGCTGCCAGGGTCCAGGTTGCAAGAAACCAAGAAGGGAAGGCTCCACACCAGGCTCGGGAAGGAAGAAAAGGAGAAGTGCTCCGGCGGCGCGTGGCGGATCTGGGCGCCGGTGCTTCGCAGGCCGCGTCCCCAGGGGTCGAAGGCACCTTCAGAGGTGACTTGGAGGGATCCGAAGCCTTCCCATTGCGTAACTCCCAACATGACCGTGAGTAGGGCATCACGTTGCTTTCTCCGGGGAGGGGAGGCGGCGGCTGGCGGTGCAGCCCTCGTGGAGCACGTAAGGGATCCGAGGGGTTTGCTCTGGTGGCGGCTGGGTAGCTAGGGCTCCCGAGCTAGGGCTCATCGGGTCCCTCAAAACTATGTGAAGCCTTTGCATAAAATGCTAACAAGTCCCTCCACACTCCTTCATTCGAACTAGGTCCATCACTCTATAACCATCTTGCGCCGAAGACCCTCTCCGCCAATTCTCTCGCCGTTTGACACATAAAATATTAGGACTTTTCGCGAAAAAGTGCGAATTTCTGAGCATTTCACGCTTTTTGAGGCCACCGGGTCGTCAAACTGAAAAATGGACACCACCACGACGTCCGGCTCGATGAGATCCATAAAGTAGTGATTTTAGTTTATCGCATTCGATCCCCTATAATTTTAAAATCCATCAAATACGGTGAAAAAAATAGTTCTGCACGCTTTACGATGTTTCCGGCTCGTCAAACGAAAATTTGGTCAATGCCACTGCGCTCAGAACGACGACGCCATTCAAATCGACTACCTGGATCGTCAGATTCGGACCCCAGACAGTAGATCGGGTGACGTTGGCCAACGCGGGAATTAAATCAGGGTGTTACTATTCCAATCACTATTCACTTAAGTCGCGGGTCCCACTAGTTTCCTCGCTAAGTTCAGGGCGATCCGACCGTCGGATCGACAAACGGTTTATATCATTTTCACTCGATTCGATGAGACGGTCGCACTGGAGACCTCAAATTTCTGAGATCAGACTCGGATCGAAAAGGCGGAATTTGTGCTTCGGAAACTGTGCCATCCGCACACCGGTATACACACCACTAAGGTTAAATTTGTTCCCTCGCACCCATTCGCACCAGAAAGACACTCTTTAAACCAACTCAAATTTTCCGAGTATTACACTATGGCTGTAAACAAAAGCTACAATCTTCCAACTCAATCCTCCTCAGGCCATGCAGGGATGCAAAATGCTCTACTAAAACATGCATGAGAGGTGTCGGTAACAATTATGCTCTAACTCCGACGACTAAAAAGAAAATCATACCTAGTACAATGCGATCCACTATCATGGCGCCCTCCAATCGGGCGGCCCAAACTCATATTCTCGATGCGGGTGGTCGTCGCTCTGTCTGCTTGACGTCGTGGCCCTATCTGCCTGTCGGTAAATCGAAGGAGCTCCTTCATCCTGAAGAGGTAGTGGGTGTCACGCCCCGGGGTCGAAACTGCGACCCGGGTTCGCCAACAGATCCGCCATCTGTACGGAAACTGCCGTACAGACGAAGCGTCTACCCTGCAAAAGATCTATAGCTAAACATGTATCAGAGCTGGAAAAGAACAATAGCTACAGAAATCAACTGAACATCTGATATAAATAAAATCTCAATACAAGTCTCTCAGCTATAACAAGTACAAGCAATCCTCACTGATCTCTCAGAAAGTTCAGTACAAAAGGGGTAACATACAAATAAAACCGGGTACATCTACCTCAGACTCTCAATGCTGGTAAGGAACTAGTCGGCCACGTCCTCACCTCGATCTGCTGTCCCTGCGCGAACCAAGCTGGAACAGCTGCCTCAAACCTGTCACCGCAGCGGGTGTGAGATCTACCGCAAAAGGCAGATCTCAGTGGGTACCGTCCTAATATCCACGGTATGCCCACTAAGTCTACTGGAGGCAAAACAAATAGGTATGCAAATAGATAGATAAAAGCTGAAAGCAGGAAAGGAACTACAGCTAGTATGTACCAACCTCATGCTCAAGAAAACTCTACTCTGATCCTGCTATGCATACACCCTCACTACTAATAATATGCCTCAAGTACCATGCTCAAAGGAAATCTCATCTATGAACATGCTATGCAATCACTCTCTCAATATCACCCAATCTCAATGACTGCCTCATAGGGTCCAGTCAAGCCTGCGCCAAACCTACTGCCACCTCATCCTCACTGGGACGGGACTTACGTAGGGCGTCCTACACGGACTATCACAAGCGAACTCTAGTGTATCAACTAGTCGCATACATCGCAGCCTCGTCAGGCTCGGTATCATCATCGCACCCGGGGCATAGCTCGAGGGGAGCGACCCCACCGAACTCAAGTATCACATCTGTCTCACTGTCTCATAAGCGGCACATGCAGGCTATAATCCACGATCAAACAGATCGGTATCACGAGCTCAATAGCACAACTCAGTTGAAAAAGAACCTCGACTCACTCAGGAAATGCCCAACTCCTCACTTAATCTGTCGGAGAACCCTCTACGACTCCATCTGACAATGCACAACTCATGATCTAGGGTAAACCAATCGACTTCCATGAAGGGCCGAATATTCCGAAGGACTGGCACCTACAACCCAAATCAAACAAGAACAGGTTGCAGGTACAGCCGCCCGTAGCTTTCAACCCAACAATGGAATCAGTCCTCAATCTCGCACACAAGAGGCTCGGAAATTCCGAAAGACTAACGCCTACAACCCAAATCAAACAAGAACAGGCTGCAGGCGCAGCCGCCCGTAGCTTCCGCCCCTAAAGTGAAACAAATGCCCAATCTCTCATGACACTAGAACTCATCTCACAAGGCTCTAAAAATTCCCTCGGCCCCCCGGCACGAGGACACATGCATCCCGAACTGCCTGGACCATTCATAATGCTCTGGATATTTTAAAACATTTTAAAATCAGGGTTTATCTTAAAACCGGTTATAGAAATTTTATGAAGGTCCAGATACATTCCGTGTCACGCCCCCGGGGGTTTTTGAGTCAAGCAAGGCGGAAAATTGCGTGTATATTTTTTTTTTCTTAATATAGTAACATAAACCTCATCCCCGGTGCGCGCCAGACCGCCACATACACAAATTCTCTCTGCCAACGGACAGAGTCTCCTTTGTATATGCACGGCGTCTCATTTACAACATCATCCATCAACCATCAACCATCAACCATACAGTAGACATACATCACCAATCAGAGTACATTAATTTAACTACTGTTTTACGAGACCGGTGTCCACTCGACACCTTATTTTTTTTCAAGCAAGTTATTAAAGCGGCGTCACCGTTTGGAAAGGATAAAACCAGCGGTTGCAAAACCCGTGCCCACACGGCACTTCGTTTTGAGAAAACGTTTTCGAAATCATTTGGTTTTTCATGAAAACGTGCCGCATTTGAAAACATCACTAGAAGTATCTAAAACGTAAAAGTACATCTCATCCACAGTGCTAGCTAATACATGTCCACAACTAATATAATCCACAAGCAAATTAACTAATAAAAGCATGAAGAAAAATGAGATAAATCCAAGCATCCTGACTACGGTCCTCGCGACGCAGTCTCACCGCCATCCCGGCTAACGCACCTAGTAACACCTGTCACGGAGTGGGTAAAGTCAGTGACAAACAAAGTAGATGTTTAAGTAACAACAAGGAAAGAAGAGCAAACCGATTACACCGGGATCTTTCGCTAAAACCCTGCAACTTACTTTACTCACTTTAATTACTTTAGTGACACCGTCCCGTCAGAGTAGTCGACGATCTCCCCACGGGACATTTGATGCTTTTAACCTCTTCACGGGGCTAGTGCGACACTTATAGCAGCCGTGAAGAGGTCCCCACACTACGTGGGGCACACGGGTCATATAGACCACTTCTCCGGAAAAGTACACCCATGCGGGGGCCATTCCGCCTGTGTACGTGCAGCATCTGGAAACACCTTGCCGAGATCGGCGTGTATTTAGCACCGCGACCGTAGCCGCAACAATTATTATATAAGATAAAATGCAATCATGCGAAAGGTTAGACAGTCCATCTACTTTGTTAGGCATGTTAAGAATACTTTTTATGATGATAGATGCACTTACTGCACTTGTTGCACTTATAGCAACTGTACACACCTTGTTGCGGGAAGATCGGAACACCTGGATCTTTCACACACTCCCGCTACGCACCCAGACCTATGAAAAGTCCGCAAGGATAAACTATGGCCAAAAACACATACTAACATCTCAAAACGGAAACCCCAATTTACTTATTTTGACAGAAAAGTCCAACACCGTCCGGTTCGCAGAAAACCGGAACCCCGCGCCGCCGTCGCCGCCCGTCGGAGCCCCGCGCGGCTCGGAACCGCGCGGCGCGGCTCCGCGGCGGCGCATCCGTGGGTTTCGGCCCACGCGGCGCAGCGCGGCGCCTCGCGCGGCGCCCGCGCAGGTACTGCCCGCGCGGCACCCGCGCGGCGCCCGCGCGGGTGCGGCCCCGTGCGGAGCCCGCGCGGCGCCCCGCGCAGGTGCGGGCCCGCGCGGCGCCCGCGCGGCGCCCGCGCTGGGGCTGCCCGCGCGGGTGCCCCGCGCGGCGCCCGCGTGGTTGCGGGCCCGCGCGGGTGCTGCCCGCGCGGCGCCCGCGCGGGCGCCCGCGCGGTTGCGGGCCCGCGCGGCGCCCGCGCGGGTACGGCCCGCGCGGTCTTCTCCGTCGCCGCTCGCGGTGGCGACCGGCCATCCACGTAAATCTTCCGCGCGATGCCCTAGCGGCATCGCGCGTCTTCGTCGCCCGTTCCGCGCCCTAGCACGACGACGGTGACGGCGACGGTAGCGGAGACGACGGAGAAGCCCGAAACTCAACAAAAAGGACGACGGAAAAATCCTGAAAAATTCCAAAAAATATTTTACTCACCGAAGATCGACGGGAAGGTCGCCCGGTCGCGTTCTTGCCTTCGGTTCGGTGTTCGGGAGGATCGGGCTCTTTCTCTTTTCCCTTTTCCTTTCTTCCGGCTAGGGCTCCGTCTTTTCCTTTTTCTCTTTCTTTCTCTCCTCACCGGTTAGGATTTTATTTTTCCTTTCTTTCCCTCCGATAATCGGGATCACTTATATAATCCCTATTATTTAATTATTTATTTAATTAATTTCCTCTTTAATTCGTACGTACGTAGAAAGGAAAAACCCACAAATATCCGGATTTTATCTCTCAACAATAAATATCTGATCCACGAGATAAAATCCCACCCTTTTAAATCCTAGTCACCGATTATTTAATTTATTTAATTAAATAATCATGAGAAATAAATTCCCAATTTTATTTATCATCACCGATTAATTAATTTTTTAATTAATTAATCACACGGATTATCCGAACTTCCTCAGAAAGCGTGTCGGATATTTTACACGAATTTCGATGCGCGCCTTAAGTTATCGCGATCTTAGAAACCTCATTCCGGGAGATCCGTACATCGGATTCCCGATCCGATCGCACCGTCGGTCTTCATTTTTCGGGCCCTTTGCCAGAAAAATACCCGCACCCCGCACCGGCCGACTTTTAAAAATTAAATAATTTTATTTCACTGAAAGGCTTAAATAATTTACATGTGAGTCAAAAATACACCTAAGGGCCGAATCACTACATTCCGAATCTTAAGAAAATATGCAGTCTAGTGTCAAAACATCTCTAGATCATGCTAAAAATATCAGGGGCTCAGGAAAGTATTTTTACAATTTTCTATGCAACTATCAGATTTAATAAGCATAAAACAGATAAACTAAACATGATCAACATGCTTGCAGAAGCTTTAGAGGGCATTCCACACATTTCAGAGAATTCCAACCCACCTGGAACGCTTTCCGTAGGCATTGCTGAAGTCGGTGAAGCGCCGAACTTGCTCACTGTCGAAAACTGTCGGAAAAACGAAAACCGCGCCGCGCGCGCGCTCGCGATCCTTGGAAAAATCCCCGGAAACTCGAACGGATCCCACGTGTCCTCTAAAAAAAATCCGGCGCGCTCCGGCTCCCTCGCCGTCCGTTCACAGTATGCACGCATGAGCGCGTGCACCCTCGGCTCCGCACAGTGCAAAAACCCAAGCTCACAGCCACACCTCAGCTCAGCAAGCACAAAGGAGAAGAAATACAACCAAAATCCAAGCTCAAAAATCCATAAGAATCCATCTAAGAAAAATCTTAAATCCAAACTACAAAATCTGCCATCATACCTCAAGTATGGCCGACGTGCGCGCGGCTCCGTCCAGCTCCAAGCAACAGACCACACAAGAAGCACCCTCTCTTTTCTTTCTTTTCCTTACATTCTCTCTTTTCCTTCACTTTCTTTCTCTCATTTCTTTCTTTCTTTTCCTTTCTCTATAACCATGGGAGAAGAGAGGAGTCCAAATATATAGAGAGGAGAGGGGTCAATCCGGTCAACATGTGATGGAAAGTGAAATTACCAAAGTGCCCAAGCTTAAAATCCTCAAAAAAACATTATGCACTATGGGGGTACCGGTACACTCCATGTGGTACCGGTACCCAAAGGCCCGTTCCGGAATCCTTCGTTGGTTCCGGAACGCAAGCCAAAATCACAAGCAAAAGAAGGCAGCCGCACATGCGCGGCGCATGGGCCAGCCGCGCAGCGGCCCAGCCCGCCACGCGCAAGCCCCCGCGCGGCGCGCTCCTGCGCGGCGCCCGCGCGCGCCTTGCACCAGCCACGCGCCAAAGCTGCTACTCCTCCACACATGGGCAGCAACTAACCCACACACACACTCACACACACCTCCAACACTATTACCATGGTCAACCAAGCTCAAATTCAAGCTCTCTCTCTCTCTCACTAAAAACTGCAATGTACCCTCCAAGTGATTCGACGCACGCTTGCTCCGCTCGGCACCACGTGGCAACTAGCGATGGATTCGCGCCGTCAAGACGATTAAAACTCTCTTTTACTTTCCTTTAATTCATCTTCTTCTTCTTCTCCTTCTTCCCTAATTTCCAATTCCTCTATTACACAAAAATTACTCTGTTTCAAAACTATGAAGAAGGTGATGGCATGGCACCTTAATTAATTAGTGCTAGTGCATGGTCTATGGTGTAAAGGACTTCATACCTTTTCCAACACCAACATTAATTCCATCCATACACCAACACACTCTCTTTTAATTCCATTTTCATTCTTTACACAATCTCTCTCTAATTTCCTCCACAGTCAACACTAATAAATTAATTAATTAATTAAATAATTCAATTAAGCCCACTCCAACTCACTTTTTACCCTCGGGGCCTCCGCACCAGTCCGAAACTTTCCGAACTCCGCTGTAATCTAAAAATACACATGTCTAAAAATTTTCCCACTCAAAAAGCTCAATCGTAGAGTCAAGGTGCTCAATCCAAAAACCGGCTCCCATATCTGCCGACTCCAACTCACTTTTCGCCTTCGGAGTCTTCGCACCAGTCCGAAACCTCCCGAACTCACCTGTAAACAGAAAATACACCTGTTCCAAACCTTCCCAATTTTTGCAAACCACATGGAGTCGTGGCTCTAGCAAACCAGTCCCCAAACGGCGCACAAAGCCCGGAAAAACTCCGATTCAAGCTGGGGCTTCCGCGTCGATCCGAATCAACCCGAAATCATCTGCAAACAAATATGGAACACGTCCAAGGCGATTTCTCCGCACCACGCCATCTTGCGAGGTCGTACACTCCACCAAGTCCCGGTACTCTACAGTGGGGGTGCCGTCGCAAGCAGTAGTGCCGTGAGTACTGCTCGAGGGCACGCTGCCTGAAAATGTCCTAACTGTCCACATGAAAAGCATCGCCCCTGTCTGTGGTCACACTGCCGCGCTGAATGCAGCCCACTGCAAATGACGCACCTGTTCCGTTGCTGCTGCTGGTGCCTCGGCTGTGGAGAACCTCCTGGTCTCTGTCTCCTCTGAGACCCACGACCCTCAGACTGGAATCATGGCGGCCCCGGGGGTCTTGATCTACTCGACTGTCCAAAATCAGGCAGCACTGGATGCCTCTCCCCGGAGCTGGTCCCTGGCGCTCCGTCCCTCTCAGACATGATCGCATATCCACTGTCAACCCACCGAGCATGCTCAATCGCCGCATCTAGTGTCGGCGCTCGCTGAGAATGCAAGAAGTGATAAATGTCCCGATGCAGTCCTCTCTCAAATAGATCAACCTTCTGGGCCTCATCCCGGGCGACATGGGGCACACTGTTAAGCAAACGCAAAAACTCACGGACGTAATCCTGAAGAGGCCGACTCCCCTGCTGCAGGCGTCTCAAATCTCCTTCTAGTTTCTGCTTTACATTGTCGGGGAAAAAGGCCCCAAGCAACAAAGCACGAAACTCGCTCCATGTCATCAACTGAACCCCAGGTGGTCCAACAGGACGAACTCAACGCCACCAAGTCTCGGCGTCCTTCACCAAAAAGTGTGCGGCCAAATGCACCTAATGCTTCTCTTGGATGAACAAACTCTTGAACAGCTTTTCCATAGCAGCGATCCAGTTCTCGACCTCCCAAGGCTCCAAACTCTGCCCTGAAAACTGTGGCGGATGGAACTAGTTAATGTAAGACAACTGATCAGTAAGCTCTCGTTGCTCCTGCACTATCAACAGTACAATCGGGGTCAAAGTCGGCGATGTCGCAACCGGAGGCACTACTGGTCGTACCACAGGAGATGCTCTCTGCTCAAGCACGCGCACCATGCGCTCCATGTTCTCTTCCTGGCGCCGCATCGCCTCTGACATTTGGGCTACCTGGGCCCGCAGCTCTCGGACCTCACTCTACTCTGTCTGTTCGGCCTCCCGCTGCTCGGGCTCCTCATCGGATGCAGGATGCGCCCTCGTCGCTGCACGACGTCCCGGCGGCATCGCAGACAACTACAACAACAACAAACGTCAGGACACAACAACCACGCAACCAGATCAGGCGAAAGTCTAAAACAGGTTACCCTTTCTAAAGCATTATGTCGTCTGCAGCCAACATAACCACTTTAAGAGAATAACATGTAAAATCACTCATCCCATTCCTTGGGAAAGGTAAAAACTCAATCAGGACTCTCGCTACAAGTCACGACTCTCACGTAGTTATCCTAGGGTCCAATCACAAGCCAAGGGGTTCTAAGTCCACAACGACCAACATCCTAGGTTCTGATACCACTCTAATCTGTCACGCCCCGAGGTCGAAATTACGACCCGGGCTCGCCAACAGATCTGCCGTCGATACGGGAAGCCCTGCATAGACGAAGCGTCCAACCTACAAAAGATAGTACTACAGCTACACAAATATCAGAGTGGAAAATAACAGCTGTAAATATAAAAGCAAACTACTGTAAAACTGAAATAAATACAAGGTCCATCTCCCAAATACAAGAATAATACAAAGTCAGATCCACAGGAAAGGTACAAATAAAAATCAACCTATACAACTTCTATGAATCCAAATAGGGAGATAACTAAAAACTAGAAATATAACAGTATACAGTGAATCTCACAGTCGGGGATGTGTCAGCCCCGGGGGTTTAATGAAGCGGAAAATAGCGCAATAAATTTTTTTTTGAAACATTCCCTCCCTCCGGCACGTGCCCAGATCCACCGCATATACAAATCCATCCCGCAAACGGGCGGAGTCTCCTCTATATATGCACGGCGTCACAATCACAGCATTCACTTTAACCACTCTAGTGCACAGGTAATAGAGTAAAACAGTCATCCACATGAATACGAAACCATCCCAACATCCACATCAACCATACAAAGGTATCAACTCACATAAGCTACTAACCCAAATGAAATAAACAAAAAGCAGGTAAATAAGTCCTTAGCCCTGAATAGGGCCACAGTCCTCAAGTTGCGGCCTCACCGTCACCCCAGCTCTCACCCCTGACTGGACGTGTCACAACGTGGGAAGTCAGTGACACAGAGAGTAAAGTAAAACATGCTGTAAAGACTGTAAATAAAGCAAACCGGAAGAACCGGAGCATCCGCACCCCTCATCGTGCAGTCAATAGTAACCCCCCTGTACAAACCAGACCGAGCACCTGCCTCGGCAAACCGCACCGTTCTCACCTTGGCGCCTTTAACCCCCCACCTGCGGGGGCCCCCACTACGTCACCTTGTCGGGTACACGGGTCAACATACCATCCTTTCGAAAAAGTACACCCACGCGGTGGCCAAACCGTGGGTGTGCGTGTAAGCAACCTCGAGCATCGTACCTGAAACATGATGTAATATATAGCACCGCGACACTCGATCGCCACAGATAACAGTGATAATAATCCACAAACATAAACAAGGAATAACAGGATTTTAACAAGCATATACTTTACCCTTACAACTTTACCCTTCGTTCCAGACCCTGAAAGCGTCAAAAAAGGTACCCACCTTAGTGTGCGTCAACACGGACTCGTCCTGCGTCCTCGTGTGACTCCCGAACCTTAAAAGTCCCCCGAAGAAAAGCATCAGTGACACTAAAACTGACTACCCCGAAATAACCGCAAAACGAACTGAACCCGTCACGCAATAGCGGCTCCAGGGACCTGGCGGCGGAGCATAGTAAAACCTACGTGGCAAAACCCCCCACCTCCCGCGTGGCGTGCGCGGTGGAGCCACTCCGCGCTGCGTGCGGCAGCCCCGCGCGGCACCAGCCCGCGTGGGCGCGCACTGACTGCGGGGAGCCCTGCCTGCGGGCAGCCCCGCGCGGATGCCTGCAAGCGCGGGGGGCCCCGTGCGGCACCAGCCCGCGCGGGCGGCCCCGCGCGGCACCCGCCCGCGCGGGTGCCCTGCCTGCAGGTGCGGGCGGCCCCGCGCGGCACCAGCCCGAGCGGGTGCCCTGCCTGCAGGCGCGGGCGGCCCCGCGCGGCACCAGCCCGCGCGGGCGCCCTCTGCGGCCTGGCCCTCGCGGTGGCGGCGGCGGCGGTAGCGGCAGCAGCGAGGACGGCGGCGGCACAAGCCAAAAAACTCACCCACGACCCCTACGCGGCTACAGAAAGAAAACCCAACACGAAAACCGAAGCAAACCCAACACGAAAACCGAAGCAAATGCGAACCGCTCACCTTGATCTCGCGGAAGGGAGAGGAAGAAGAAGGGTCACCCGCTCCTCGCAGGCGATGGGGCTCCGGTTCCGTTCTCCGCCTCAGGCACGCTTTATCAACATCGTCGATGGAAAACCCCTCCCTTTTTCTCTCAGTCTAGGGTTCGCCCGTCACGTTCCTTGAAAAGAGAGAAAATGTGGGATTTTCGAGTTCTCCCCCGTACGCACCCGATCCAAAAAAATAAAATAATAAAATAAAATAAAATAATAAAAATAACCCCTTAGTCATTTGAAATTTGAACGAGGGGTCCAGATTATCTTGAAAAGCATGCCGATCGCCAGCACGGATTCCGATGCACCTTAGCGAATAGGGAACTTCAAAACTCTATTCCGGGAGATCCAAGAGTCGGAATTCAAATCCGATCACGCCACCGTTCACCGTTTTGCGAGCTCTAGCACCTAAAAATACCCGCAAACACCGACAATCAGCCCAGGAATTCACAAATTTTCAACCCCTTAACAACTAGTTAATTCAAATTAAAATAAAATGGAAAACGGGAAGGTCGAGATACTACATCACTCACCCCTTAAAAGAAGTTTCGTCCTCGAAACTTAACCCTGGTCCACGTCGAACAAATCTGGGTAGTACTCCCTCATCTTCGACTCTAATTCCCATGTCGCTTCCTGCTCTTCATGGTTGCTCCATAGCACCTTTACATAGGGGACCGTCCGATTGCGCAGTTTTTTTTTTCCTCCCATGCCATGATCCGCACCGGTGTTTCCTCCAAGCTCAAGTCCGCTATGAGCTCGATAGCAGTGACATCAAGAACATGCGACAGGTCGGGGAGGTATTTTTGGAGCATCGAGACATGAAACACATTGTGTACCCGGACGAGGTTTGGTGGCAGGGCTAGACGATAGGCCACCGGGCGACGCGCTCCAATATTTCAAAAGGTCCCACAAACCATGGGCTCAACTTGCCTCTCAGACCGAACCGCTTAATCCCTTTGGACGGCGAAACCCGGAGTAGCACGTGTTCCCCCACTTGGAATTCCGAGTCGCGACGTCTCTGGTCTGCATAGCTCTTCTGCCGGCTCTAGGCGGTCAACAACCGCTGCCTGATAAGGCGTACCTTTTCCTCGGTCTCCTCCACCAAGTTCGGGCCCAAGAACTTTCGCTCCCCCCAAGTCGTCCCAACAGATAGGGGATCGACAGCGTCGCCCATACAAGGCTTCGTACGGCGCCATTTGAATGCTAGCCTGGTAACTTGTTGTTGTAGGCGAATTCCACGAGAGGTAGATAACGTGACCATCCGTCACCCAAATCAAGTATGCAGGCTCGGAGCATATCCTCGCTCCGATTGTCCGTCGGTCTGGGGGGTGAAAAGTCGTGCGGAAATACAGTTTAGTCCCTAAAGCCCGCTGTAAACTCTGCCAAAAGTTCGAGGCGAACCGGGTGTCTCTATCTGAAGTAATCGATGCCGGCACCCCATGCAATCTCACGACCTCGCTGATGTAGACTTGGGCCAACCGGTCTCGAGTCCACGTCGTATGAATGGGTAGAAAATGCGCTGACTTCGTTAATCGATCCACTATGACCCAAACCGCGTCGTGTCCCTGTTGCGATTGCGGAAACCCAGTGACAAAATCCATGGTGATCCGCTCCCATTCCATTCTGGTACTGGTAGAGGTTGTAGCTTCCCCGCCGGACCCTAGTGTTCGGCTTTTACCCGTTGACAAATCAGACAGTGTGCTACGAGCTGTGTTACATCCCCTTTCAGTTTGGGCCACCAGAAGGTCTGCTTGAGGTCCCTGTACATCTTCGTGCCCCCAGGATGCGCCGCATAGGGAGCGCAGTGCGCTTCCGACAATATTTCTTCCTTCAACTCTGGCGAATCGGGCACGCAAATCCGTCCTCGGAAACGTATCGTGTCGTCTGTGCCCACCGAGAAGTCGCCCTCCTGGCCCGGGGGAATCTTGTCCCGAACGAGCTGTAGCTGCGTGTCTGTCCTTTGGCCTTCCCGGATCTTCTCAAACAAGGTCGGCCTGACCACTAAGGACAACAATCGCGTAACTGTACCTGCCGGTACCACCTCCAACCTCAAACACGAGAACTCCGCGATTAAGCTGTCCTGCTGAGTAATCGCGCTCACCGACATCTCCTTGGTTTGACCTTTCCTACTCAAGGCATCAGCCACCACATTTGCCTTCCCGAGGTGATACTGGATGGACAAATCGTAGTCCTTCAGCAACTCCAACCAACGTCTCTGCCGCAAGTTTAGTTCCTTCTGTGTGAACAAGTTTTTAAGGCTTTGGTGATCCGAAGATACATTACAATGGACTCCATAAAGGTAATGCCTCCAGAGCTTCAACACGAAGACGACCGCCGCCAGTTCCAGATCGTGTGTAGGATAGTTTCGCTCATAATCTTTAAGTTGTCTTGACGCGTAGGCTATGACTTTCCCCTGTTGCATCAGCACGCCTCCAAGACCAATCCGCGATGCATCACAATAAACCTCAAACTCTTCGCCGGGTGTCGGTAGTGCAAGTACGGGTGCCCGTGTTAGCCTGCCTTTAAGTTCCTCAAAGCTCTCCTGGCATTGGGCTGTCCAGATAAATTTTTCCCCTTTTCGGGTTAACCGATTTAGAGGGGCGGCGATTTTTGAAAACCTTCCACGAAGGGCCTATAATAACCTGCCAGGCCCAAGAAACTTCGGACTTCAGTGACTGTAGTCGGTCGGGGCCAGTCAGCCACCGACTCTACCTTCTTGGGATCCACTGCAATTCCCGCTGCCGAGACTATGTGCCCCAAAAGTCCACTTCGCGAAGCTAGAACTTACACTTCTTAAGCTTAGCATATAATTTCTGATCCATGAGAATCTGGAGGATTACCTGCAAGTGCTTCTCGTGCTCTTCATCTGTATGCGAGTAGATCAGGATGTCGTCAATAAAGACCACTACAAATTGATCCAAGAAGGGTCTGAAAATTCTGTTCATCATATCCATGAACACCGTTGGGGCGTTCAAATACCCACCCCCGAAGCATTGACACGTGAAACGCCCTATAAATCCTGTCGGAACTTAGTGGTAACCCAGAACGATAAGCTACCGGGCTGAACCCGCCTTAGGGTTTCAGGCAGACTGCGGGCTCAACCTGCCTTGCAACCCTACCGTCCCGTCCCTCTTGAGGTGACACCTGAAACTAAGCCTCAAGACTATGCCTTGGTCATGGGAAGCTGGTGACAAAAACCAAGAGATATGGTCCTACTTCCATCCTGGCACCGAAGGGGGTGCGACACTCTGATTAACCACTAACGCTCGGTCCTAATCCGTTGCCCCTCAAAGCACCGGGCATCGAACTGAGCTGCAAACCCCCAGACCAAACAGTCACACTCCCAACTAGGAAAATTCTAAGCTCAAAGCCCACTAAAACAAAGGCCTCCAGGTACAATAAACTACCCATCCAAAACCTATCGGGTCGGAAAAAGGACATGCAACGAATACAGCGAGAAAAACCCTGTCATAAAACTGCCTAGGTTTACTAAGCGCACTCGAGGGATCACGCGCCAACCCACCAGTAAGACAACCTAACCGACCCTCTTGTGCAGAACACTAGAACCCAACTCAGAGCTACACCACCACAATCCCCTTAAAAAGAACTAACTGGCACCACCCAGCGTCAAAAAGCTAAACCCCCAATATAAAGTCCCCACTTACGCACACTTGTGCGAAACGAGACACGGCCTCTCTAACCAAAATCGAGCCCAAACGAACAAGATTTACTAGCCCCGGTGGTCTCTTTTTTAACCCAAATGAGCACCCCAAAACCCCACCACGATGATTTCTACGACCATCGCAGTGACCACAGTAAAAGCCGAACTATGGGTAACAACCGTAGGGGAAGAATCCTCATTCCCACCCATACCTTGCCCAAGATGCAAAAGGAATCGGCCGACTATCTACTGTAACCTAAAACCAGAAGACCTAAAAGGTATAAACTTAGACAAGAGGCTACCCAGTTACCCACGACCGACAAAACAGCTGACACACTAACAAACACCGGCGGATTACACTACCACCAGTCACCGTTACTAACGACGACCAGGACGTCGGCAGAGGAAGGGGTTCGAAAAATAAAGGCCGGCGCAACGATCTGCTGTGTTAACAGCCGCACCAAGTGCATGAACACTGTCAGCAGTCCCACCGTGTCCTGTGCTGGTTGCTTAATCCATTGATTCCCAGCAACCATCAAGAACCCGGTAGCAGCCGGCCTCGACCCCAACCTCCAAAACAACACGACTACACTAGCACAACACCCGAGCTAAACCGAGAAACAATACTCAACAACCCCGCACTCTCGCATCTCTACGCACCTATACCTTGATCATTTCATTGGTTAGGGTGTTGTACCCCGTGGATGTTGGACACCGACTACCGTGGTTAAATTTGTTTCTCTCTGATACCATCTTAATCTGTCACGCCCCGGGGGTTTAATGAAGCGAAAAATAGCGCAATAAATTTTTTTTTTGAAACATTCCCTCCCTCCGGCACGTGCCCAGATCCGCCGCATATACAAATCCACCCCGCAAACGGGCGGAGTCTCCTCTGTATATGCACGGCGTCACAATCACAACATTCACTTTAACCACGCTAGTGCACATAAGTAAAGGAAAGCAAAGACCACATTGCATCAGGAATTAAAGAGGCCGACTAACTTTGAAAGGATAAATTCACAGGGTTTTAAAAATGGTGCCCACACGACACCTAAGTTTTTCAAAATATTTTCGCAATCCATAAATCCACAGGGTTTTAAAAACGGTGCCCACACGACACCTATGTTTTTCAAAATATTTTCGCAATCCATAAATCCACAGGGTTTTAAAAACGGTGCCCACCCGACACCTATGTTTTCAAAACATTTTCGTAAAGCTTTTTCAGTTATTTGCAACCGGCCGGCTAGCAGGTAATAGAGTAAAACAGTCATCCACATGAATACGAAACCATCCCAACATCCACATCAACCATACAGAGGTATCAACTCACATAAGCTACTAACCCAAATGAAATAAACAAAAAGCAGGTAAATAAGTCCTTAGCGCTGAATAGGGCCACAGTCCTCAAGTTGTGGCCTCACCGTCACCCCAGCTCTCACCCATGACTGGACCTGTCACAACGTTGGAAGTTAGTGACACAAAGAGTAAAGTAAAACATGTTGTAAAGACTGTAAATAAAGCAAACTGGAAGAACCGGAGCATCCGCACCCCTCATCGTGCAGCAAACCGCACCGCTCTCACCTTGGCGCCTTTAACCCCCCACCTGCGGGGGCCCCCACTACGTCACCTTGTGGGGTACACGGGTCAACATACCACCCTTCCGGAAAAGTACACCCACGCGGTGGCCAAACCGCAGGTGTGCGTGTAAGCAACCTCGAGCATCGTACACGAAACATGATGTAATATATAGCACCGCGACACTCGATCGCTACAGATAACAGTGATAATAATCCACAAACATAAACAGGGAATAACAGGATTTTAACATGCATATACTTTACCCTTACAACTTTACCCTTCGTTCCAGTGTTAGGTTTTTGGGCAAAAATAAACGCAGCGGAAAAGGAAATCAAATAGGCAAATATGAAAAAACTTGAGATCTGATCTCAAAAACCACGCAAAACAGGATCCCTCATGTATCTAAGATTAAAAGGAAGAGGAAGATCTAATCTTCACCTTTGCGCGGGGAGATCTACACCGCAATTTGATGATTGTGGAATTTGGTTATCTTGAAGCCGCACACGCGTCCGACCTCTACGGGTATCCACACGAGGTTGTCGACTTGATCGAAATTCTCACCGGGGTGCTAGTTCCCTTGCAGAGAACGTCTTTCTTTTAATGTGGATATTTAGAAAAGAGGAAGACGAGGAAAGATGACGGCTAGGATTTTCTTTTTCTTTTCTTTCTCTTAAAGAAAACTCGTACGTATAAAGAGGATATAATCCTATTTATAATTATTAAGATAAACATTAAAATTAGATTTAAATTTATCTTATCCCTAATCGGTTCAATCGATTAAATCCTAATTTAATTCGATTTGAACTCAATCATAATTTGATCAAATCAAATTATTAATGCAACATTAGCACTTAAGTCCTCTCACAACTTACTAACTATTAGTAAGCCCTCTCTTGCAACATTTGCACTTTAATATCCTTAATTTGTAACAATTACAAATTAGTCCAATTATCAATATATTGATAATTAAGTCCTCAGGCGATTCAAAAATCGCGATCCAACTATCCGATCAGTCATAACCTCTTATGTGTGTGACCCCATAGGTTCTATTCTATCTGGTAGTGAAATATATTGTGATTACCATCAACAATATCACTGAAACTCTTTTCAGTGGGTTAGAACTATTCAAACTCAGCCCAATAAGAATTATCGATCATCATCCAGATAATTCTCGTGAGTCCCACAATCCACCAGTGACGCCTAGCAGCATGTAGTGGCATTCCAGTAGAATGGAATGCTGAACCTCTAGGTGCAGTTAACGTGTGATACAATCCTTCTATCCGGAGTCCCAACTAGACGAAGGTCATGGAATTGCTCGTCAAACCCTACCGTCTGTCATATGTCAAATTTATTCGACTCGAGTTTCTAATATCGAAAACCCTTTCCGTTATTTACTACGCCTTGGCCAAGGTCTTCTAAACTCGGTCTCATAAATCACATAGGACTAACTCCCTTCTCTACTAAAGGCGATAGATTCCATATAGGTGTACACCCTATTTCTACAATGAACCTACTGTAGCCAACATGCACCCACTGCAAGGACCCAAATGGCTAGGGACCAAGTGTATGTACAGTCAAACTACAGTAACCCCATTGTGAATAGCCGAGACACCGCAGGTCAAAGGACCAGTCACACTACTGCAACATCGAGTAAGTCACTGACGAGTGAGTAGACATCCAAGTGACTTCTCGTGATGATCACGCTCGGTACCCTTGTTCTCCAACAACCACCTGCACATTCGCTCCAGTGTCCCCACACTGTTGACTCAAGACTCGTCTACCCTAAAAGGGAAGCGACTGTGCACCAATCTCACCGAATCAATCACTGTCCCCGTGATGATCCATCGATCGGGAGCATTTAGGAATTAATCACTAATGATACATGTCTCAAATTCTCAACTCTTGAGAATACGTATCATCATCTTATTAATTCCTTGGACAATTCATGGACACATACATAACACGAATGGAAATAAAAACCCAATAACATTCATAATGTAAAATATCAAATACAAATTTATTTCCTAGAAAGAATATATGTGTCGGCCAAGTTGGCTTCTAGGGCATACATCTAACAATCTCCCACTTGCACTAATGCCAATTAGCCATATACCTAAGCCCATCTTCTCAAGGTGGGCTTCAGTCTTCTGCTGGCTCAGCTACTTAGTCAGTGGGTCTGCCACGTCATCCGTGGAGTCTACTCTCTGCACCTCGATAAATTTCTTCTCGAGATATTCGCGTATAATATGAAACCGTCGCTCTATATGCTGGGACCTTTGATGAGACCTTGGCTCCTTAGCTAGGGCTATGGCGCCATTGTTGTCGCAGTAAAGTGGAATGGCATCTGATGGCATCACACCTAGTTCCGCAACAAATTTCTTGAACCAAAAGGCTTCCTTTGCAGCCTCAGATGCGGCGATATACTCTGCTTCCATAGTAGAGTCAGCGATGATTAGTTGTTTGGAACTCTTCCAACACACCGAACCACCATTGCACAAGAACACGTACCCCGACGTAGACTTTCTATCGTCAACATCAGACATGAAGTCTGAATCAGTGTATACTTATACTTTCAGTTTTCCTCCTCCAAAGACCAAAAACATATCTTTAGTCCTTCTTAAGTACTTGAGTATGTTTTTCACAGCAGTCCAGTGCTCCTCACCTGGATTGGACTGATATCTGCTTGTGATGCTCACAGCAAGTGCAATATCAGGTCGTGCACATAGCATGGCATACATGAGGCTCCCTATAGCTGAAGCATAAGGGATCTGGCTCATTCGTTGAATCTCTTATGTATTGGGGCACATTTTCTTGGAGAGATAAATTCCACGCCTAAGGGGTAGAAGTCCCCTCTTAGAGTTTTCCATGCTGAACTTCTTCAGCACCTGCTCTATGTACATTTTCTGTGAGAGGCCTAGCATCCTTTTAGGTCTATCTCTATAGACTTTAATTCCCAAAATATAGGATGCTTCCCCTAGGTCTTTCATAGAGAATTTCTTAGATAACCATATCTTAACCGAAGTCAGCATTGGAATATCATTTCCAATTAGGAGAATGTCATCCACGTACAATACGAGGAATGTAATAGCACTCCCACTAACTTTCTTATAAACACATGGTTCCTCCTCATTCTTAATGAAATCAAACGATTTGATTACGTCATTAAAACGAGTATTCCAAGTCCGAGATGCTTGCATAAGCCCATATATAGACCTTTGCAGCTTACATACTTTGTGACTTTCGTCACTGGAAGTGAAACCCAAAGGCTGCTCCATATAGATATCTTCCTCAAGAAATCCATTTAGGAAAGCAGTTTTCACATCCATCTGCCAGATCTGATAATCATGGTATGCTGCAATGGCAAGTAGTGTTCGAATGGACTTGAGCATGGCCACAGGCGAAAAGGTCTCTTGATAGTCAATGCCTTCGCGTTGACTATAGCCTTTCGCCACCAGCCTTGCTTTATAGGTCTCTACCTTTCCATCCGAACCTATCTTTCTTTTGTAAATCCACTTACACCCAATAGGTACTATACCTTTTGGTGGATCTACCAAGGTCCAGATTTGGTTGGAATACATTGAGTCAATTTCTGACTTCATGGCTTCCAACCACTTCTCGGAGTCGATGTCAGACATCGCCTCGTTGTAGGTTTTAGGATCATCTCCATGTTCCTTATCTCCTATGAGGAACATTTCCTCTACTTCCTCTGTAAGAATACCTAAGTATCTTTTAGTAGGAAGGGAGATCCTACTCGATCTTCGAGGTGGATTAGGTGCTACATGTACTGGCTCAGCATGAATAGGTTCCGTAGGTTTTGGGACTCGTTGCTCTTCAGAGACTCTCTCTTCGAGCTCAATTTTTCTCCCACGTACTACTTCTTGAATAAACTGTTTTTCCAAGAAAGTAGCGTGTCGACTCACAACTATATTGTGATCCTTTGGGATGTAAAAATAGTAACCTAAAGATTCTTTAGGATACCCTATAAAATGAGCCCTTTCTGACCTAGCCTCTAACTTGTCCGCCTGTAGTCGCTTGACATGGGCCGAACATCCCAAATCTTAATATGACTAAGACTTGGTTTCTTACCATGCCACATCTCATAAGGCGTGGTAAGAACGGATTTAGAGGGAATCCTATTCAGTAGGTAGGCTGCGGTAAGCAAAGTATGTCCCCAAAGAAACAAAGGAAGATCAGTGAAACTCATCATGGATCGAACCATATCTAATAAAGTTCGATTTCTCCGTTCTGACACTCCGTTGAGTTGAGGTGTTCCAGGAGGAGTCCATTGTGAGACTATGCCGTTTTCTTTGAGATAGTTTAGGAACTCCCCACTAAGGTATTCTCCCCCTCGATCTGATCGAAGAGCCTTGATGGGTTTTTCAGTTTGCTTCTCTACTTCACATCTGAATTCTTTGAACTTTTCAAAAGCTTCAGATTTGTGTCTCATAAGATAGACATATCCATACCGTGAGTAATCATCGGTAAAAGTTATGAAGTAGAGATAACCACCCCTGGCTTGCACATGAAATGGGCCACACACATCAGTGTGTATCAATGCCAGTATCTCAGTGGCCCTTTCCCCTTGTCCTACAAAAGGTAATTTGGTCATTTTTCCTTGAAGACAGGATTCACATATTGGATAAGGCTCAGAAGTCAATGGGCCCAGAAGCCCATCTTTCTCCAATCTGTTAATCCTTTCCTCTCCAATATGACCAAGCCTTAGGTGCCACATATACTTTAGGTTTATCTCTTCTCTAGGTCTCTTAGACCCAACGGCACTCACTACCTGCTCAGAAACATTCACAGATACATCCATATGTAAATGGTAAAGACTATCTATCATAAAACCACGTCCAACAATTTTATTTCTAAAATAAATTGTGCAGTAGTCTTTATCAAAATTAAAAATATAATCGTCCTGTGCTAAAAAGAAACAGAAATCAAATTTCTGCTAGCAGCAGGCACATAATAACAGTCTTTAAGTAATAAAACATGTCCTAACGGTAATCGTAGAGGATAGGTGCCAGTAGCTGTTGGGTTATACTAATATGGATCTAAATAGGGAAAAAAATACCTAGAGGGGGGTGAATAGGTGTAAACAATAAACACTCAAAAAATCATTGCGCAATAAAACCCAATGCGGAAAAATAAATGAACACGCAAGATTTTTACGTGGAAAAACTCCAAACCGGAGTAAAAAAACCACGGGACCGATAACACGGTGAAATCCACTAGAATTAACACACGTATAAGGTGATATAACGTACTCACAGACGACTCAACCTTTTACCATACGCTCCTAGTAGATCTTCTCCGCTCGCTCCACGACGCTTCTCGAATCCACGATCTGCGCACAACGCCGAATCCTCAGCGTCCAACGTCGAGTCCACGACGTCCGACCGAATCCACGGTCTTCACCCAGTAGCACGCTTCGAATCCACGAACGTACCTCGCTCCGAATCCACGAGAGCGGTTGCACCTTGAATCCACAAGGCCACGCGAGTCCACGCGCCGATTTAGGGTAAATCGTTGTTTTTTGGGTGGTGATGATCCGCCGAATACTTAGATTAGAAATAGATCGGAAATACCATCTAAGTATTCATTGATTTGATTCTACTCAAAATCTGAGTATGGAAAACCTAGAATCAAATCAATCAATATAGATGAAGAAACATAGAATTAATCTATTGATTTCCTTTCTTCTCTATATGTGGATTTTTCTCTTTTCGGTCGTATTTTTCTATTATATTCGGATGCCCTAGAAAATGAATAAAGGGTCTATTTATAGGTTAGAAACCATTGGAAGAAGATAAGGATCAAAAACTGCCTTTTCTGGAAATTTTACGGACGGCGATCCGGATCGGATTTCTGCGATCCGGATTGCAGAAGCAAGAAAGACGGTTTCCAGAAAAACATAGTTCGGGATCCGGATCGAAGTTCCCGATCCGGATCGTTCATACAGTTTCACCAAACATCAACGTTCGGGATCCGGATTGCAAATCCTGATCCGGATCGTTCAATACAAAGGTAAAACTAGTGTTCGGGATCCGGATCAAAGGATGCTGCGATCCGGATTGAACCAGTGTATGAACGAACACCCTTCGGGATCCGGATTGCAAGGTCTGATCCGGATCCTGAACATGTCCCATGTCCAGTTTTTGATTTTTATGCAATTAAAAATTCTTCCAGGTGTTTCTACACTACAAGAAGTATTCGGATCACCAAAAATCTTTAGTTAAACATACCTGATCCTTTTGAATTCTTCTTTCTTGAGATTGAGGTATATGATCCAAACTTCTTTCATCTTCAATCTTCAAGACTTAATACTTTCACGAAATACGCCAACTCAAATTCCGTAACAATCTCCCCCTTTGGCGGTTTCGTGACAAAACACAAATCCACAAAGAAAATTCAAAAAGATATTTTTGTTGCTATCACCATACAACAAAAATTTACAATGGAGATCCAAAAATTAAAAACATGAGATAAACTCCTAAAACAGACTCTAGACTTAGACATCTGTACTCTCTGCAAAAGAAATCATTCTTGACAAAAAGATCGTTAGATACCTCAAGAATTGAAACATACAAAACCAAGCAGAGATAGAGTTTATACTCATCATGACATTTAGAATTCAGATATGTAATAAGATCATAATCAAAAACCAACATATCTTCTAAGCAATAAGATTCCAAATGTCATAACTTTGTTTGTTAGTAATCAAACAACTTGTTAGTAATATTACATGCCCAAATAGTTAGTCAAATAGTTAGTAGGGACATGCAACAAATCACCAAATAAAAACCAAAGTTGAATACTTACCTTCATACTTACCTTCAAAGTCAAAGTTCTCACACAAAGTTGTATACTTCCTTCAAAGTCAAAGTTCTCACACAAGTTTCCTCTACTCTCTCTCCCCTTTTTGTCACAAACAAAGCCAAAATTACAAAAGAAAAAGAGAGTTAAAGGTTTAAGACAAACAAGAAACTTGAGAGTTGAAGGAAATAAAACAAACCAAGAACATAAAAACCTGCAAAAGAAAAGATTAGACAAAAAAAAATTTATGCAGAATCGTCAGAGCTGATACACCCAAGCTTCTGAAACATTTTCTTGATCCGTTTGTTCATAGAAGCTTGTTCCTTCTTAACTTCTCTGACTTCTTTCTTGACTTCTTTAAGGTCCTCTTTCATTTCAGCGAACTCAATAGACATGCGTTCTTGCTCATTCGAGAGTCGCTGTTGTTCCTTAAAAATTGAGCTTACTGAAGCATCATCATCAGAAGTTGATGGAGGTGCTTGCTGTGTAGGTGGAACAGGAGGTGTAGAAGTTGTTGCTTGTGGTCGAGCTCTTTGTCGGATTGGAGGAGATGGAGGATCATCTTGTTTTGTCGATAGAGATTTCACAATTGTTGTTTCATTAATGGTGCCCAAACTGTACATGTATGAGCTCGCGCTTGTATCGACTTTAAACTTTCTAAGGATGCGCATAATTATCATTGGATAGGGTAGTCTCTCTGTGGGGTGAGAGTGTTCCACATACCGCGCCATCCTTGACCAAATGAGATAAGGAATATTCAAGTTTGCTCCCATCGATGCGGCCGGGTTTCCAAGAAGATAAAGGAATAACATCCTATCCCATCGAAGAACCTTCGTATTCATGTTGGGAAGAATGTTGTAGCAGACAATGAAGTTTATATACCGATACTCGGTCGAAGCTCTTTTGAGAAACAGAATTTCCGGTCGACAAAGTATCGGAAGACAAATTCCATTTACAACCACTCTCCAGGAGTTGTCGTTGAAGCTTTGAGTTTTCAGGTAATGGAGTCCATCACTTCTGGCTTTCATTCCTAGCACTTCTCCAATCAATTGGGGTGTGACTTTGATCTTGATGTTTGACCAAAGTGTGAAATTCTCGACGTCCTTGATCTTGATCAACTAGACCTGAACCGTTCTGATAAAACATCGTACTGAGTGAGGACAGTACCCAGTAGTCTCAGGGAAGTTGCATATGGGAGCTAGACCTGCCTGGTCAAACAAAGTCCCAAAGACTGTAGATCGTTCCTTCATCGGTTTGACATTGACATGTCTTTCGCCAATGAATTCCCTTTTCTCAAAATCTTTGATCCGTGCTGAGCTAATGAATTCTTGTTGAGGAGGCTGGCTAGCAATAGGTTCGTTAATCGAAATGCCCCGAGCACTGCCTCTTTTTCTTGCACCGGTTTTTATTCTTGTTCCAATTGGACTTGGGTCCATGGGAGCTTTTCCTTTTTCTGCAGCTGTAGGAGGAGGCTTTGCCTTTGAAGCTTCAGCAGTAGCTTTCCCTTTTGAGACAATAGGGACGTCTTCCTCGATCTCGAGGTTATCCCAGTCAATAGAAGCCATCTCAGATTCTGTCTCAGAATCACTCCGAGCTTTCTTCGATCTCTTTGCCTTCTTAGGTTTGGCAGCATCTTTGATATGAACCATGGTAGCAAGCAGAAAAATGATCCAGGTGATCACCATTTTGATTGCCTGTGAAGAACAACTCAAGAACATGAAAAATCGTCAATTTTGAAAAATTTGAAAAATTGTACCCAAACAATCATAATCATGTAGAGAAGCCAAGAATCAAATTAGTTTTGCAAAAAGAATTTTAAAAATAGATCAATTCCATGATTTTCAAAAATTCCTCTTTTATGCCCTAAAACAGAATTTTTAGAAATCGAAGCCCAAAAATTCGTTAATCTTGAGAAAACCCAGCATATAATCAAAACTAATCTACCCAGAGTTCTTATTTCAAAAGAAATTTGATCAAAAACCATTCACAAACGAAAAAGATAGAAAATTTCACTCACGTTTGATGAAAATATAGAAAACTGTGAAAAACCGAGATTTTGATCAATAAAACTTACTTGGAATCGAAGAACTTTGAGTTTGGAAGCTCCAAGATGCAAGAAATCTAGAGAGAGAAACTCTAGAGGCTTAAGAACAAAAGATTGTAGTAAAAGAAATCAAAACCCTTTGTTCTTATAAAACCCTAGCCGTGATCCGGATCGGATCGAGATTGTGATCCGGATCGGCTACCCGCAGGAAGAATCCTGCGTTCGGGATCCGGATCACTTAGTCCGATCCGGATCGGCTCCAACTTTTTCATCAGAAAAATTCAGAAAAATTCTATAAAATCCAGAAAAAGTATGTAAGCACTTTAGCATATCAACTTTAAACAAAAATCATCGTTTCATACAACAAGAAATAGATTATACCAAATCTATCAAAAATACTCAAAAATGAAACGAAAATTTATGGAAATTAAAACTCTTAAAGTTGAACAACTTCAATCACATCTAACCTGATCTTATGCGTAATGCCTTTATCAAATCATCAATTTTGGTAAAGAAAATGAAATACCAAGATCAATAGATGTTTGAAATCCCAGATAAGTTAGATAATATATCTAGACAATCTGTTGAAGAGAGTGGCTCTTTGAGCATCTTTCATCAAAAATCCCACCTTATACCAACCTTGAAATTTGACAGAGTCAAGTATTTCAATATGCATTTCATCATCAATTTTTAAACACAAAAATTTGCTTTGCATACATGGGGTATTTTTTTTTTTTTCTTTTTCTCCATGTGGTGGTAGTTTTCACACTCCTCATTGGGATGTAACTCTTTCCACATCTTTTGAGCATTTTACTTTTCTTTGACTCCCCCTCAATTGGCTATCAATTATTTAATATATAAGGTATTCAACCAAAAATTGATCTCGCATTCATACTCGACTAAGCAATCAAATAAGATAATGACTATACCAAGAGATCATTGAGAGAGAAATTGACTTTGATCACTTAAAAGATGACTTAATTAACATAAATGATCATTGCAACATTGAAATATTATGATATCAAAAGCATAATAAATTTCTAAATGCGTGAAAAGATGCAATTAAAGTCAATTATGATTTATGCTCAATTAATGTCCTATGTACAAAACATAGATAAAGAACAAAACACAAACAAAAACAAAACCTAACCTAAGCAAAAGTTTCAAAAGAGGTTATTTCAAGGAAAGCATGCCAATTGCTTTACGCAAGTGAATAAAACGTTTTTGATCCAAAGGTTTTGTTAAGATATCAGCTAATTGATCCTCAGTTGAAATATATGACAGTTGAAGAATGTTTGATTCAACTAGCTCTCTAAGAAAATGATATCTAAGTTCAATATGTTTTGTTCTAGAGTGCAACACAGGGTTTTTAGAAATGTTAATAGCACTAGTGTTGTCACAAAGAATTGTTACCGAAGATGCTGAAATCCGGAAGTCGCTCAACACGCTTTTCATCCATATCAATTGGGTTGAACAACTTCCTGCTGAAATGTACTCCGCTTCGGCAGTCGAGAGTGCTATGCAGTTTTGCTTTTTACTGTGCCATGCAACAAGGCAATGGCCAAGATAGAAGCATGCACCACTCGTGCTTTTCCGATCATCCACTGATCCAGCCCAATCGGCATCTGAGTATCCAACAATATCCAAACTTGTTCCCATAGGATACCAAATTCCGAAATTTATTGTACCTTTGATGTATCGGATGATCCGTTTCACCGCTTTCAGGTGAACCTCCTTCGGTGCTGATTGATATCTCGCGCAAATCCCAACACTAAAGGATATATCCGGGCGACTAGCCGTGAGATAAAGTAGACTTCCAATCATACTGCGATACAGTTTCTCGTCTACATTCTCACTATGTGATTCACTTCCAAGTCCCTTATGGCTAGTTCCCATTGGAGTCGGAAAATCCTTAGAATTTTCTAAATCAAACTTTTTGACCAACTCCATTGCATACTTGGATTGACACAAGTGAATTCCTTCATCGTTTTGTTTAACTTGTAATCCAAGAAAATAAGTCAATTCGCCCATCATGGACATCTCAAATTCGCTTTCCATGGTCTCCGCGAATTTAGAAGCATCATTATCTCTTGTTGCGCCAAATACAATGTCATCGACATAGATTTGTGCTACAATGAAATTGTTTTGATAATGCTTCACAAAGAGAGTCCTGTCAGCTCCCCCTCGAGTATAGCCCTTTTCCAAAAGGTGCTTTGTCAACCTTTCGTACCATGCTCGCGGTGCTTGTTTCAGACCGTAAAGAGCCTTTTTCAGACGAAAAACATGGTTAGGTAGTTTATGGTCCACAAAACCTTTCGGTTGAGCCACATAAACTTCCTCATTTAAAAACCCATTTAAAAATGCGCTCTTAACGTCCATTTGAAATAATTTGATTTTAAAATGACAAGCTATCGCAAATAGGATACGAATGGACTCGAGTCTAGCTACAGGGGCGAAAGTTTCATCAAAGTCTATACCTTCTACTTGAGAGTAGCCTTGAGCAACTAACCTTGCTTTGTTCCTGATGATAGTACCATCCTCATTTTTCTTATTCTTGAAGATCCATTTGGTACCTATCACATTGTGTTGCTTCGAAGGCTTCGTTAATTCCCAGACTTTGTTTCGCTTAAATTGATGGAGCTCTTCCTGCATTGCTTTAATCCAGTAGTCATCTTGAAGAGCTTCATCAACATTCTTTGGTTCGATTTGAGATACATAGCATGCAAATCCGCAAACCAATTGTCTCCGTGTTCTAACTCCTTCTTGTGGATCTCCAATGATGTTCGATTCAGGGTGATCCTTGGAGATGCGTAACGTTTGAGGTAGAGGAGTAGCGGAGGTACACGAGATGATTCCTGCACATCAGATAACTTGAAGAACCGTTAGATGCATCATTATTATCGAAAGAATTGTTAGAAGAAGATGCATTAGCAGGTGTATCATCATCAAGAGAGATATCGAGGGTAGATTTTTCAGATTCAAAGTGAAAAGCTTCATCTACCTTAACATTTATCGATTCTACGATCGTCTTAGATTCTAAGTTAAAAACTCGATATGCTCTGCTGTTTGTAGAATAACCTAAGAAAATCCCTTCGTCACTTCGAGAGTCAAATTTTCCAAGATTTTCGCGATCACGTAAAATAAAACACCGACTCCCAAAGATACGAAAATATTTGATGTTAGGTTTTCTACAAAACCATAGTTCATATGGTGTATTCAAAGTCCCCGGGCGCAAATACACGCGATTAATAACATAAACAGCAGTGTTCACCGCTTCAGCCCAAAAATATAAAGGTAAGTTCCGGCTATGAAGCATAACACGTGCCATTTCCTGTACGACCCTGTTTTTGCGCTCGACTACACCATTTTGTTGAGGTGTATAGGTGCTGAGAATTCATGTTTAATGCCATTAGAAGTGCAAAAATCAATGAATTTGGAATTTATGAATTCCCACCTCTATCACTTCTAACTCGAGTAATCTTTTCATTCTTTTCAATCATAATACGATGGCAGATTTCGTGAAAAGAATCAAAAGTATCAGCTTTTTCTTTTAAAAATGCTACCCAAGTATATCTAGAAAAATCATCAACCAATAAGAAAATATACCATTTACCTCCCAAAGATGGTTGACGAGTTGGCCCCATTAAGTCCATGTGCAAAAGTTCCAAAGGCCGTTTTGTACCTATGTGGTTCAAGTTCTTGTGTGCAGTCCTAGACTGTTTTCCCTTTTGGCAACCGCCACACACAATGTTTTGTTCAAAAGAAAGTTTAGGAACCCCCTTGACCACATCTTTGTTTGAAATTCTAGCAAGTTCCTTAAAGTTTATGTGACCTAGCCTTTCATGCCAAAGTGTTTCATTTTTCAAAGATGCTAGGTTACATTTTTCAGAAATCTTATGAGGAACTACATAACAATTGTTTTCTGATCTAACCCCTTTTAAAAAGAAAGCATGGTTCTTGTCAGTTACAGTACATTTATCAGATGAAAAATTAACTGAATAACCATTATCACAAAGTTGACTTATGCTTATGAGGTTAGTCTTAAGGCCATGAACAAATAACACATTATTTAGAACCGGGCCATCTGGAATAGCTACCGTTCCCTTTCCAACAATTTTGGAAGACCGACCATCTCCGAAAACAACAAGTCCTCCGGAGTTTTTCTCAAATGTTTGAAAACAGTTTTTGTCACCGGTCATGTGACGGGAACACCCGCTATCCAGATACCAAGACGAACTATCATATGCATGCAAGGAAACATTGGTAACAAGACAAGGAAAAATTTCACCTTTGCGCACCCAAACCTTTTTGGAATGCGTCGGTAATGGTCGTGAAGTTGATCTCCTAGGTGAAAGCGTCTTGTTGAAGATTGCTGCTCCTTGATGATGTCGTCTTGAGCGGTGAACTACCAAGGCTCTTTTCCTTCAATGTTTGCAGTTGATTTCTGAGGAATCACCTTTTGGTAGTCATTGCAAGAGGTGCTTGAGGTGTGCGTTTGGCTCCCGTCTTGCAATTTCTCCTTATGTGCCCTGAAATGCCACAACGAAAACATACCTTAGTTCTTGACGATCCCGAAGAGGATGAAGTAGGCTTGTTGTCGTTGCTTGTCGTGAATTCCGGTGTCGGAGGAGGAGATACCGACTGAGGCACAAAAACTGTCCCACTCGAACTTGGAATGTCTCCAGTTTGAGTGTATCCGAGGCCGAACTTATTTGTTTGACCAAGACCAAGAAGCCTGTCCAACTTACTCCTTCCAGAAGAAAATCTCTTTAAGTCATCCTTTAGTTGGCGTATGGTCTTTGTCATTTCCATTTTTCCTGTCGAGCCTCGCCGTAGAGCTTCAAGAAGTAATTCGCTTTGTCCACCATTTCTCATGTTCTTTCTCGAAAAGCTCATTGGACTCTTGAAGGGAAACATTTGCTTTGGCTAGATTATCCCTTTCCACTTCAAGATCGGTTGAGAGAGAAGTTACCCTTTTTACTTCTTCTTCGAGATCCTGCAATCTCCCTTCAACCCCTTGTTTTGCTTTGCCAGTTTCTTTGAATCCCTCAAAAGCTTATGGTAGGCAAGAGCAAAATCTTCACCTTCAGAATCTCGATTCATCGTCCGTTGCAATCTTTTCAACAGGGAGGAGTTGGACAAGGAATCGGATGTACTTGCCATTAAGCACATGAAGGGTGAAGATGTAGTGGACGCGTGGAAAGCTGTCGCGTTGTCTTCTTCATCACTTGAGGATGACTCATTTGACGTGGAGTTGTCATCCCAAGTAACGACTTGCATCGCCTTCTTCTTTGCCGGATTCTTGTTGGGACACTCCGTTGCAATGTGGCCGTAGCCTCGACATTTGAAGCACTGAACTTGTCCCTCTGAACTTTTCTTATCCTTTGAGAAGTTCTCTTGCTTTCTTGACTTGTAACTTGAAGAACCCTTGCCTTTCTTCGACTTTCCGAAGGATGGAGTTTTGCTTGAATTACCCCTTCGAAAGTTGCGGCGAAACTTCCTTGTCAAGAGAGCGAGCTGCTTCTCAAAGTCCTCCATAGAAAGGTTCTCGTCATCGTCTGAGGG
>CM054938.1:11417967-11454590 GCA_029168755.2 Tillandsia fasciculata
CCCCGCCTACCCCGAGCTCCTTTTTGTTCTGTGATTTTTGCGCTGTTGGCTTCCACGGCAGGTAGGGCTTTCATCTTCATTTTGATCGCGGCATTCTGAGTTGTGCGTCTTTGGCTCGGATCCCGATGTTACATGTCCCCCTTTTTTTCTGTGTAGGAATGTGAGGACAGCCTTCGGGTATTTTGTCCATATCTTCGCGCACGAGCGTCTGATGGAGACGGCTTCTACAACTTTTTCATCTACAGATCGCAAGGAACGCGCGTCGGTATTTTTCTTGGAATTTTATGAGATTTATTTCGAGGTGAAAATCACTGTTTTCTCTCAGTGTACAGTGCGCAGTCTTTTTCCACAGTTGGTTGTTTGGATCACCACCCACTTGCCGGATTTTATCTTGACTTACCGAACTCTGATTTGGGCGTGCAAGGTACCGTGCGAAGCTAGCGACGCAAGAATCGCTGTGATATTTTTTTATTGAATTTTCTGGGCACTTTCTGCAGGTGATAATTTAACAGTTTCGAATCCGAGGTTGTTAAGAGCATTAATTGGGAGCCTAAGTGTAATTAGTGAGCTTTGTATTGTATCAGGAATATTACGGGTGTGCTAAAATGGTGGGAGCAAGGATTTGGATTTTTGGTATTTTCAGCTGTACGGATTGGGACAGTTGCACTTCAGGTGGGTGGTTGTTGCTTACCTCTATTTTGACATGCTCACTAGGAATATTAGAGTGGCCCCTTTACTTGGACATCTTGATTAATCATAATCGGGGTTGGGTTATGCATGCCTGTGTGGGGATTGGGTTGCTATGTTAGCGTTTAACCTTGCATGTGGAATGGAATATTTATTTTGGACTATTTGATTATCCTGTTAGTGGTTGGTACTATTTGAGGATTTTATGAATGCATAGGTGGATAGTGATGCTTTATTATGGAACATGGATTATAGACATGTGTGGTTGGATAATGTTTAGCATGATGGTTATATCTATGCGGAGCTATTAATTGTTACACATGTGGAACCACTATTGGACACCTTTTCCTTTATTTCCTTGAGAACACTTGCATGCTTGTATGGACATCTAGATAGGCCATCTTTTATCGCTACACTTTCATGCTGAACTTGACTTAGGAGAAACCTTGTTTGCTTCTTTCTCCTTTTCCTTAGTCAGGTGGTTCTTGTTGCTCGGGTTTGAGCAGGGGTTTGGGTTAGTGTAGCCGGGGGCCTGGATTGTGGATTATGGGTTTTGGCGGCGACCGCGGATATTGGGCGGTTGACCGGATGTCGGTTATAGGACATCGGTGATAGGGCATGATTATGGACTACGGGTTTTGTGGCAACCGCGGATAGTAGGCGGTTGACCAGATGTCGGATGTGGGACATGATTGTGATTGTGGGTTATTCCGGCTACCGCGGATATTGGGCGGTTGACCGGAGGTCGGTTGTTAAACCTGGTCGTGGATTTTGGGGTATTGCGGCAATCGCGGATTTTGGGCGATTGACCGAATGGTTACTTTTGCATCTGATTGGGAATCAGTTTTCTTTTAGTGGAGGGTTGTGTTCCACTGGGGCTTTATTGTTGTGATCCAGTCCTGCTTTTATCACACCGCGCGGTTATTGCCCGGTGATGCTTTTATTACACCGGCGCGGTTATTGCCCGGTGATGCTTTCCTCGTGTGGGTCGCTCCCCTCGAGTTCCCCTCCGGAGGCCGGGGTCGGACAGTTATTGACGGTTTTGCTATCACATCGGCGCGGCTTTTTGCCCGATGATGAGGGCGGCAGCAGGAGTTTTGCTATCACATCGGCGCGGCTTTCTTGCCCGATGATGAGGCGGTACAGATTGGGTTCATCTGGGATGGTTGGTTATTGTTTCTTATGGTTATTCCAGTCTAGGACTGCATTTTAGAGGCATAGTAGTGGTAGATCTCCCTTTTTCAGCAGTTTTATTTCTTACCACTCTTCTTTCCTTTTCGCCTCTGGTAGACCTAGTGGGTGCGTCAGAGTTTGAGGTTTTACCCACTAGGGGAGGCTACTGGTTTACTAGTAGTTCTCACCCCCATTCTTCTTTCCTCTTTTTCTTCTTCCTTGTTTTGCAGAGTCTTCTGCGGGTGCTACTGGACTTTCAGTGGCGGGTCGAGGAGAGAGGACGGCTGTGTAGATAGATCTCGAGGCAGGATGAGCGTGTTAGCTGGACTGTTGGTGTACCCAGGTTTTCTCAGACGGTTGTACTTTCACTTTTGGGACTGGCTTTTGCCAGCAGGTTGTATTTATTTATTGTGAGCTGGGAGAGACTGATGTATCATTTATACAGATGTATTGTATTTTATTTCCAGCTTCAGTCTGAGATGTATTAGTTTTAGTTCAGCTCTGTTTTTATTGCTCATTTATTATTATCTCTTATGTATCTGAGCAGGTTTGGCGCTTCGTGTACGCGGGAAATACCGTGTGCACGGCGGATCTGTAGACGGGCCCGGGTTCTGGTTTACACCCGGGGCGTGACAGATTAGTGGTATCAGAGCTTAGGGATAGGTCAGTTGGGACTTAGGAAACCCTAGGCTTTTGGGCGGACCCTAGGATGTTAGTGCGTGAGAGACGCGACATTTTGCGAAAGTCGATGATTTATTTATTTGACTCTTCCTGTGAGTGAAGAGGGATCGACATATCCTATTTTTGTTGGACAGTTATGTTGGCTGCAGACAACATAAAGTTACAAAAATAGGGGGATGTCTTTGACTTTCGCTAGATTGGGTCGAGTGTTGGGGTGTGCTGATTTGTGGTTTTGTCGTGGTGAGCGGTGTCTCCCCGACGTTGGGCCCTGACCCGGGTGCACCTTGGTGCGGCAGTTGGGTCTGGGCTGGTTGTTTCGGGCCGGATACCCAGATTGGGGTCTGAGAGCTCCGGACCCGAAGGGTAGTAGTGTTGGGTGGCAGATCGGCATTGCAGTGACACAGTTGTCGGAGCAGCGCAGTGGCACAGTTGTCGGAGTAGCGAGTAGCCCCCTCCGTGCCGACGTTTAGTGTTGAGGCACCGAGGCAGGGTGGATAGTTGACAGCGGGAAAGCTGTGGGATTGCGTTGAAAGAGTGAGCCAATTTTGGCGGATGAGTCGCCCCGATTTGTGGGATTGAGAATGGAGCCTTTGGAGGCAGGGTCTTGTTCGGTGGGGGATTGAGAGTACTAGGGACGCCTCATTGGAGTAGGCGCCGGGTATGGAGCGTGGCATTGTAGTTCCTTTGGATTGGGGGGATCTGCCGCCTGAGGTGAGTTCGGATTGAGGCGCTTGGCGCCGGGTGTTGGAGGACAGGTCAGTCGAATGAGGCATTCCCGATTTCTTTTTCCAGGATAGTGGATTTTTGAGACCGTCAGAGCACTTAGATTCCAGCGGCCAGTGTGGCGGTGGGTTTGAATTGTTCCAGGCTCTTGGGTTCGTATCTTTCGATACGAGGGGTTTTCCCTTCTTGGTGGGTAGTGTTTGGCTTCAGTGCTTTGGGTTAGGGGTAGGACGGTTACCTGGTGTTCGGGAGGTCGTATTCCCTATCTTTTGCACCTGGGGGGAGTGTCGTGGGTCCTGCCCGGTGCGGTTGAGTCCTTGGTTGTACCTGTAGGCCTGATGGTCTTGACCCAGTTGTTGGGCTTGGTTTGGTACTTAGGACGGTTAGGCTGGCTCGGTTTTCTTTTTCTTCTCGCGGCAGCTGATTATGCTGCGAGGACGGTTTTCGTGGGAGCCAGGCCCGGAGGTGTTGGTGTACTTGGTTTGCTTGAGAGTATCTTCGCCTGTTTGGTTTTGACTTTGTGAGCGAGGCGGATGTCTCGTAGTGGGTGAGTAGCCTTTTGGCTGGTGTGTTTGAGGGATCTGCGGCGGCACCAGGACTTGGAGATACCTTTTTGGTTGTGAGTTCCTAGCTGTTCTCCTATCGGAGTTGTTTGGCATGACACCAGTTTGGGAGTTGAGGACCCAACTCCAGGATTTGATGTTTTGGATTATGTCAGGCCAAGTGTGGCACCTCTGGGGGCGCCGGTGCTATTCGAGTTGTGGAAGGTCGGTTCACTTCGGCTTGGTGAGGACCCGTAAGAATTTGATAAAGTGATCATCGGGAGCTGGCACCCTTCTGTCAAGCTTGGAGGATTTGTTTTACCAGCTGCAAGGGTATTGGATCTTCGCGAAGATTGATTTGCAATCTGGTTCTCTTGACTGCTTATGGCTGTGTGCTGATGCCGAAGAGTTGGGGGAATTGCTTTTACATCCCGACGGTTTTAGATTAGAGATCAGAGGTTACGGGACCAGTTGGGGGACTTATATCGGGTGCCTCGGGAGTACCGAGGTACTTGGCTCGAGCTGGGTGTTGTTGGACTTGTGGTTGGATTTTCTGAGGCCTTAGCGGGGACAGATGCTTGTACCGATGCAGATTACCTGATGGCCGAGCAGTTAGCCCAGCTGTACCTAGTTGAGGTGGCGTGGTCCTCTGGAGTGTTCTCCTTTGTTTCGTTCTGGTTAGAGACCCAAGGATTGCATCGCGTCTCTGGATGAGGTATTTGGTAGTTTTGGGAGCTTGAGTGGTGGATGACTGGTTATTTACCCCCCTGTCGGTTGAGATTCCGTGTTGAGGAATGACTTTAGTTTCGAGGACGAAACTTTCTTTTAGTGGGGGAGGATGTGATGACCTGGATCTCCGCAGAGCTGTTGCGGTGCGTTGGGGTGGCCATTGGAGGCCTACGCGGTGTGCGGGAGGTGTTTGGGGCACGATTGGACACTAGTGTTGGACTTTGGACTTAAATGGATCACGCGGGTGATCGGGGACCCCGTCGGATGCTTAGAGGTGTTTTCGCGCGAATCGGATATCAAATTGGGCTCGGCGCGAAATTCGGATTGAAAATACCTTTCCGGGAGCCTCCGGCAAATTTTAGGATTTGAATTTGGCAAAACGGACGCCGGATTTGGAATCAGCGCGCGAAAACGGTCAAAACGGACTACCCACTTGTGAATTTTGTGCAAGGGTTACTGTTCACCGCCGGAACAGTAACTCCGGCGATCGCCGGCGGCGGCGGGCAGCGGCGGAAGGCGGCGGCGGAGGGCGCTCGGGCAGGCGGCGCGCGGCCGCGGGCAGGCGCTGAGGGCGCGGGCAGGCGCGGCGGGGGCGCGGGCAGGCGGCCGGTCCACGCGGCGGGCGTGCACCGAGCGGGGTGCCACGTGGCACGATCTTGTTGGGTGGCTCACAGCACCCGGTCCACGGATCAATGTTGGTGCACGGTGGACCGACGGTAGGACACGTGGCGGCTTGTGATTGGTTCGGTTTTGTGCTCCCGGTCCACGCAAGGGGTGGAGCAGGTGTACGCGACGTGCGGGGTGCGCGGTTCACGGGCGGTGCACGGTGGTTGGGACCACGTGGCGCGCCTCCATTGGCGGGTTCACGTGCACCGGGCGCAGTGAAAATTTTTGGGGACTCAGAGGGAATTATTTGAAAAGATTTTCTGGTTTTCCTATTAATCCCATCCGAGGGCTCTTCAAGGGGGATTTTCGACCCCTTCGAGACCTCAGCTCGAAGGGGAGGTGAGAGGGAGATTTCTTCTCCTTCAAGAGGAGATTACACCTACCAAGTTTCAGATTTTCGGGTGGCACGGATTTCGAGGTCTCGATTTTACGGCGCGGCGCGACGTTGCGTTTTCTGTGTTCTTCTTCGGCGCAGCAGCAGTGTTTTAGCTCCCCCGGCCTACCCCGAGCTCCTTTTTCTGTGATTTTTGCGCCGTTGGCTTCACGACAGGTAGGGCTTCATCTTTCATTTTGATCGCGCATTCTGATTTTGCTTCTTTGGCTCGGATCCCGAGGTAACAATGGTCCCCCTTTTTCTGTGAGGAATGTGAGGACAGCATCGGAGTATTTTGGCCATATCTTCGCGCACGAGCGTCTGATGGAGACGAGCTTATACAACTTTTTCATCTACAGATCGCAAGGAACGCGCTCGTATTTTTCTTGGAATTTTATGAGATTTATTTCGAGGTGAAAATCACTGTTTTCTCAGTGTACAGTGCGCAGTCTTTTTCCACAGTTTGTTGTTTGGATCACCACCTTGCCGGATTTTTATCTTGACTTACCGAACTCTGATTTGGGCGTGCAAGGTACCGTTGCGAAGCTAGCGACGCAAGGATCGCTGTGATATTTTTCTTGGAATTTTCTGGGCACTTTCTGCAGGTGATAATTTAACAGTTTCGAATCCGAGGTTGTATAAGAGCATTAATTGGGAGCCTAAGTGTAATTAGTGAGCTTTGTATTGTATCAGGAATATTACGGGTGTGCTAAAATGGTGGGAGCAAGGATTTGGAGTTTTTGGTATTTTCAGCTGTACGGATTGGGACAGTTGCACTTCAGGTGGGTGGTTGTTGCTTACCTCTATTTTGACATGCTCACTAGGAATATTAGAGTGACCCCTTTACTTGGACATCTTGATTAATCATAATCGGGGTTGGGTTATGCATGCCTGTGTGGGGATTGGGTTGCTATGTTAGCGTTTAACCTTGCATGTGGAATGGAATATTTATTTTGGACTATTTGATTATCCTGTTAGTGGTTGGTACTATTTGAGGATTTTATGACATGCATAGGTGGATAGTGATGCTTTATTATGGAACATGGATTATAGACATGTGTGGTTGGATAATGTTTTAGCATGATGGTTATATCTATGCGGAGCTATTAATTGTTACACATGTGGAACCACTATTGGACACCTTTTCCTTTATTTCCTTGAGAACACTTGCATGCTTGTATGGACATCTAGATAGGCCATCTTTTATCGCTACACTTTCATGCTGGAACTTGACTTAGGAGAAACCTTGTTTGCTTCTTTTCTCCTTTTCCTTAGTCAGGTGGTTCTTGTTGCTCGGGTTTGAGCAGGGGTTTGGGTTAGTGTAGCCGGGGGCCTGGATTGTGGATTATGGGTTTTGGCGGCGACCGCGGATATTGGGCGGTTGACCGGATGTCGGTTATAGGACATCGGTGATAGGGCATGATTATGGACTACGGGGTTTTGTGGCAACCGCGGATAGTAGGCGGTTGACCAGATGTCGGATGTGGGACATGATTGTGATTGTGGGTTATTCCGGCTACCGCGGATATTGGGCGGTTGACCGGAGGTCGGTTGTTAAACCTGGTCGTGGATTTTGGGGTATTGCGGCAATCGCGGATTTTGGGCGATTGACCGAATGGTTACTTTTGCATCTGATTGGGAATCAGTTTTCTTTTAGTGGAGGGTTGTGTTCCACTGGGGCTTTATTGTTGTGATCCAGTCCTGCTTTTATCACACCGGCGCGGTTATTGCCCGGTGATGCTTTTATTACACCGGCGCGGTTATTGCCCGGTGATGCTTTCCTCGTGTGGGTCGCTCCCCTCGAGTTCCCCTCCGGAGGCCGGGGTCGGACAGTTATTGACGGTTTTGCTATCACATCGGCGCGGCTTTTTGCCCGATGATGAGGGCGGCAGCAGGAGTTTTGCTATCACATCGGCGCGGCTTTCTTGCCCGATGATGAGGGCGGTACAGATTGGGTTCATCTGGGATGGTTGGTTATTGTTTCTTATGGTTATTCCAGTCTAGGACTGCATTTTAGAGGCATAGTAGTGGTAGATCTCCCTTTTTCAGCAGTTTCATTTCTTACCACTCTTCTTTCCTTTTCGCCTCTGGTAGACCTAGTGGGTGCGTCAGAGTTTGAGGTTTTACCCACTAGGGGAGGCTACTGGTTTACTAGTAGTTCTCACCCCCATTCTTCTTTCCTCTTTTTCTTCTTCCTTGTTTTGCAGAGTCTTCTGCGGGTGCTACTGGACTTTCAGTGGCGGGTCGAGGAGAGAGGACGGCTGTGTAGATAGATCTCGAGGCTGGATGAGCGTGTTAGCTGGACTGTTGGTGTACCCAGGTTTTCCTCAGACGGTTGTACTTTCACTTTTGGGACTGGCTTTTGCCAGCAGGTTGTATGTATTTATTGTGAGCTGGGAGAGACTGATGTATCATTTATACTGATGTATTGTATTTTATTTCCAGCTTCAGTCTGAGATGTATTAGTTTTAGTTCAGCTCTGTTTTTATTGCTCATTTATTATTATCTCTTATGTATCTGAGCAGGTTTGGCGCTTCGTGTACGCGGGAAATACCGTGTGCACGGCGGATCTGTAGACGGGCCCGGGTTCTGGTTTACACCCGGGGCGTGACAGATTAGGTGGTATCAGAGCTTAGGGATAGGTCAGTTGGGACTTAGGAAACCCTAGGCTTTTGGGCGGACCCTAGGATGTTAGTGCGTGAGAGACGCGACATTTTGCGAAAGTCGATGATTTATTTATTTGACTCTTCCTGTGAGTGAAGAGGGATCGACATATCCTATTTTTGTTGGACAGTTATGTTGGCTGCAGACAACATAAAGTTACAAAAATAGGGGGATGTCTTTGACTTTCGCTAGATTGGGTCGAGTGTTGGGGTGTGCTGATTTGTGGTTTTGTCGTGGTGAGCGGTGTCTCCCCGACGTTGGGCCCTGACCCGGGTGCACCTTGGTGCGGCAGTTGGGTCTGGGCTGGTTGTTTCGGGCCGGATACCCAGATTGGGGTCTGAGAGCTCCGGACCCGAAGGGTAGTAGTGTTGGGTGGCAGATCGGCATTGCAGTGACACAGTTGTCGGAGCAGCGCAGTGGCACAGTTGTCGGAGTAGCGAGTAGCCCCCTCCGTGCCGACGTTTAGTGTTGAGGCACCGAGGCAGGGTGGATAGTTGACAGCGGGAAAGCTGTGGGATTGCGTTGAAAGAGTGAGCCAATTTTGGCGGATGAGTCGCCCCGATTTGTGGGATTGAGAATGGAGCCTTTGGAGGCAGGGTCTTGTTCGGTGGGGGATTGAGAGTACTAGGGACGCCTCATTGGAGTAGGCGCCGGGTATGGAGCGTGGCATTGTAGTTCCTTTGGATTGGGGGGATCTGCCGCCTGAGGTGAGTTCGGATTGAGGCGCTTGGCGCCGGGTGTTGGAGGACAGGTCAGTCGAATGAGGCATTCCCGATTTCTTTTTCCAGGATAGTGGATTTTTGAGACCGTCAGAGCACTTAGATTCCAGCGGCCAGTGTGGCGGTGGGTTTGAATTGTTCCAGGCTCTTGGGTTCGTATCTTTCGATACGAGGGGTTTTCCCTTCTTGGTGGGTAGTGTTTGGCTTCAGTGCTTTGGGTTAGGGGTAGGACGGTTACCTGGTGTTCGGGAGGTCGTATTCCCTATCTTTTGCACCTGGGGGGAGTGTCGTGGGTCCTGCCCGGTGCGGTTGAGTCCTTGGTTGTACCTGTAGGCCTGATGGTCTTGACCCAGTTGTTGGGCTTGGTTTGGTACTTAGGACGGTTAGGCTGGCTCGGTTTTCTTTTTCTTCTCGCGGCAGCTGCTTATGCTGCGAGGACGGTTTTCGTGGGAGCCAGGCCCGGAGGTGTTGGTGTACTTGGTTTGCTTGAGAGTATCTTCGCCTGTTTGGTTTTGACTTTGTGAGCGAGGCGGATGTCTCGTAGTGGGTGAGTAGCCTTTTGGCTGGTGTGTTTGAGGGATCTGCGGCGGCACCAGGACTTGGAGATACCTTTTGGTTGTGAGTTCCTAGCTGTTCTCCTATCGGAGTTGTTTGGCATGACACCAGTTTGGGAGTTGAGGACCCAACTCCAGGATTTGATGTTTTGGAATTATGTCAGGCCAAGTGTGGCACCTCTGGGGGCGCCGGTGCTATTCGAGTTGTGGAAGGTCGGTTCACTTCGGCTTGGTGAGGACCCGTAAGAATTTGATAAAGTGATCATCGGGAGCTGGCACCCTTCTGTCAAGCTTGGAGGATTTGTTTTACCAGCTGCAAGGGTATTGGATCTTCGCGAAGATTGATTTGCAATCTGGTTCTCTTGACTGCTTATGGCTGTGTGCTGATGCCGAAGAGTTGGGGGAATTGCTTTTACATCCCGACGGTTTTAGATTAGAGATCAGAGGTTACGGGACCAGTTGGGGGACTTATATCGGGTGCCTCGGGAGTACCGAGGTACTTGGCTCGAGCTGGGTGTTGTTGGACTTGTGGTTGGATTTTCTGAGGCCTTAGCGGGGACAGATGCTTGTACCGATGCAGATTACCTGATGGCCGAGCAGTTAGCCCAGCTGTACCTAGTTGAGGTGGCGTGGTCCTCTGGAGTGTTCTCCTTTGTTTCGTTCTGGTTAGAGACCCAAGGATTGCATCGCGTCTCTGGATGAGGTATTTGGTAGTTTTGGGAGCTTGAGTGGTGGATGACTGGTTATTTACCCCCCTGTCGGTTGAGATTCCGTGTTGAGGAATGACTTTAGTTTCGAGGACGAAACTTTCTTTTAGTGGGGGAGGATGTGATGACCTGGATCTCCGCAGAGCTGTTGCGGTGCGTTGGGGTGGCCATTGGAGGCCTACGCGGTGTGCGGGAGGTGTTTGGGGCACGATTGGACACTAGTGTTGGACTTTGGACTTAAAATGGATCACGCGGGTGATCGGGGGACCCCGTCGGATGCTTAGAGGTGTTTTCGCGCGAACCGGATATTGAGATTGGGCTCGGCGCGAAATTCGGATTGAAAATACCTTTCCGGGAGCCTCCGGCAAATTTTAGGATTTGAATTTGGCAAAACGGACGCCGGATTTGGAATCAGCGCGCGAAAACGGTCAAAACGGACTACCCACTTGTGAATTTTGTGCAAGGGTTACTGTTCACCGCCGGAACAGTAACTCCGGCGATCGCCGGCGGCGGCGGGCAGCGGCGGAAGGCGGCGGAGGGCGCTCGGGCAGGCGGCGCGCGGCCGCGGGCAGGCGCTGAGGGCGCGGGCAGGCGCGGGGGGGCGCGGGCAGGCGGCCGGTCCACGCGGCGGGCGTGCACCGAGCGGGGTGCCACGTGGCACGATCTTGTTGGGTGGCTCACAGCACCCGGTCCACGGATCAATGTTGGTGCACGGTGGACCGACGGTAGGACACGTGGCGGCTTGTGATTGGTTCGGTTTTGTGCTCCCGGTCCACGCAAGGGGTGGAGCAGGTGTACGCGACGTGCGGGGTGCGCGGTTCACGGGCGGTGCACGGTGGTTGGGACCACGTGGCGCGCCTCCATTGGCGGGTTCACGTGCACCGGGCGCAGTGAAAATTTTTGGGGACTCAGAGGGAATTATTTGAAAAGATTTTCTGGTTTTTCCTATTAATCCCATCCGAGGGCTCTTCAAGGGGGATTTTCGACCCCTTCGAGACCTCAGCTCGAAGGGGAGGTGAGAGGGAGATTTCTTCTCCTTCAAGAGGAGATTACACCTACCAAGTTTCAGATTTTCGGGTGGCACGGATTTCGAGGTCTCGATTTTACGGCGCGGCGCGACGTTGCGTTTTCTGTGTTCTTCTTCGGCGCAGCAGCAGTGTTTTAGCTCCCCCGGCCTACCCCGAGCTCCTTTTTCTGTGATTTTTGCGCCGTTGGCTTCACGACAGGTAGGGCTTCATCTTTCATTTTGATCGCGCATTCTGATTTTGCTTCTTTGGCTCGGATCCCGAGGTAACAATGGTCCCCCTTTTTCTGTGAGGAATGTGAGGACAGCATCGGAGTATTTTGGCCATATCTTCGCGCACGAGCGTCTGATGGAGACGAGCTTATACAACTTTTTCATCTACAGATCGCAAGGAACGCGCTCGTATTTTTCTTGGAATTTTATGAGATTTATTTCGAGGTGAAAATCACTGTTTTCTCAGTGTACAGTGCGCAGTCTTTTTCCACAGTTTGTTGTTTGGATCACCACCTTGCCGGATTTTTATCTTGACTTACCGAACTCTGATTTGGGCGTGCAAGGTACCGTTGCGAAGCTAGCGACGCAAGGATCGCTGTGATATTTTTCTTGGAATTTTCTGGGCACTTTCTGCAGGTGATAATTTAACAGTTTCGAATCCGAGGTTGTATAAGAGCATTAATTGGGAGCCTAAGTGTAATTAGTGAGCTTTGTATTGTATCAGGAATATTACGGGTGTGCTAAAATGGTGGGAGCAAGGATTTGGAGTTTTTGGTATTTTCAGCTGTACGGATTGGGACAGTTGCACTTCAGGTGGGTGGTTGTTGCTTACCTCTATTTTGACATGCTCACTAGGAATATTAGAGTGACCCCTTTACTTGGACATCTTGATTAATCATAATCGGGGTTGGGTTATGCATGCCTGTGTGGGGATTGGGTTGCTATGTTAGCGTTTAACCTTGCATGTGGAATGGAATATTTATTTTGGACTATTTGATTATCCTGTTAGTGGTTGGTACTATTTGAGGATTTTATGACATGCATAGGTGGATAGTGATGCTTTATTATGGAACATGGATTATAGACATGTGTGGTTGGATAATGTTTTAGCATGATGGTTATATCTATGCGGAGCTATTAATTGTTACACATGTGGAACCACTATTGGACACCTTTTCCTTTATTTCCTTGAGAACACTTGCATGCTTGTATGGACATCTAGATAGGCCATCTTTTATCGCTACACTTTCATGCTGGAACTTGACTTAGGAGAAACCTTGTTTGCTTCTTTTCTCCTTTTCCTTAGTCAGGTGGTTCTTGTTGCTCGGGTTTGAGCAGGGGTTTGGGTTAGTGTAGCCGGGGGCCTGGATTGTGGATTATGGGTTTTGGCGGCGACCGCGGATATTGGGCGGTTGACCGGATGTCGGTTATAGGACATCGGTGATAGGGCATGATTATGGACTACGGGGTTTTGTGGCAACCGCGGATAGTAGGCGGTTGACCAGATGTCGGATGTGGGACATGATTGTGATTGTGGGTTATTCCGGCTACCGCGGATATTGGGCGGTTGACCGGAGGTCGGTTGTTAAACCTGGTCGTGGATTTTGGGGTATTGCGGCAATCGCGGATTTTGGGCGATTGACCGAATGGTTACTTTTGCATCTGATTGGGAATCAGTTTTCTTTTAGTGGAGGGTTGTGTTCCACTGGGGCTTTATTGTTGTGATCCAGTCCTGCTTTTATCACACCGGCGCGGTTATTGCCCGGTGATGCTTTTATTACACCGGCGCGGTTATTGCCCGGTGATGCTTTCCTCGTGTGGGTCGCTCCCCTCGAGTTCCCCTCCGGAGGCCGGGGTCGGACAGTTATTGACGGTTTTGCTATCACATCGGCGCGGCTTTTTGCCCGATGATGAGGGCGGCAGCAGGAGTTTTGCTATCACATCGGCGCGGCTTTCTTGCCCGATGATGAGGGCGGTACAGATTGGGTTCATCTGGGATGGTTGGTTATTGTTTCTTATGGTTATTCCAGTCTAGGACTGCATTTTAGAGGCATGGTAGTGGTAGATCTCCCTTTTTCAGCAGTTTCATTTCTTACCACTCTTCTTTCCTTTTCGCCTCTGGTAGACCTAGTGGGTGCGTCAGAGTTTGAGGTTTTACCCACTAGGGGAGGCTACTGGTTTACTAGTAGTTCTCACCCCCATTCTTCTTTCCTCTTTTCTTCTTCCTTGTTTTGCAGAGTCTTCTGCGGGTGCTACTGGACTTTCAGTGGCGGGTCGAGGAGAGAGGACGGCTGTGTAGATAGATCTCGAGGCTGGATGAGCGTGTTAGCTGGACTGTTGGTGTACCCAGGTTTTCCTCAGACGGTTGTACTTTCACTTTTGGGACTGGCTTTTGCCAGCAGGTTGTATGTATTTATTGTGAGCTGGGAGAGACTGATGTATCATTTATACTGATGTATTGTATTTTATTTCCAGCTTCAGTCTGAGATGTATTAGTTTTAGTTCAGCTCTGTTTTTATTGCTGATTTATTATTATCTCTTATGTATCTGAGCAGGTTTGGCGCTTCGTGTACGCGGGAAATACCGTGTGCACGGCGGATCTGTAGACGGGCCCGGGTTCTGGTTTACACCCGGGGCGTGACAGGGTGCGTACGGGGGAGAACTCAAAAATCCCACATTTTCTCTCTTTTCAAGGAACGCGACGGGCAAACCCTAGACCGAGAGAAAGAGGGAGGGGTTTTCCATCGACGATGTTGATCAAGCGTGCCTGAGGCGGAGAACGGAACCAGAGCCCCATCGCCTGCGAGGAGCGGGTGACCCTTCTTCTTTCTCTCCCTTCCGCGAGATCAAGGTGAGCGGTTCGCGTTTGCTTCGGTTTTCGTGTTGGGTTTTCTTTCTGTAGCCGCGTAGGGGTCGTGGGTGAGTTTTTTGGCTTGTGCCGCCGCCGTCGCCGCTGCTGCCGCTGCCGCCGCCGCCGCCGCCGCGAGGGCCAGGCCGCAGAGGGCGCCCGCGCGAGCTGGTGCCGCGTGGGGCCGCTCGCGCCTGCAGGCAGGGCACTTGCGCGGGCTGGTGCGGCGCGGGACCGCCCGCAGGCGGGACGCCCGTGCTGGGCTGCCCGCGCCTGCAAGCAGGGCACCCGCGCGGGCTGGTGCCGCGCGGGGCCGCCCGTAGGCGGGCCGCCCACGCGGGCTGGTGCCGCACGGGGCCGCCCGCGCCTGCAGGCATACGCGCGGGGCCGCCCGCAGGCAGCGCTGCCCGCAGTCAGTGCGCGCCCGCGTGGGCTGGTGCCGCGCAGGGCTGCCGCACGCAACGCGGAGTGGATCCGCCGTGCACGCCACGTGGGAGGTTGGGGTTTTTGCCGCATAGGTTTTACTATGCTCCGCCGCCGGGTCCCTGGAGCCGCTATTGCGTGACGGGTTCGGTTCGTTTTGCGGTTATTTCGGGGTGGTCAGTTTTAGTGTCACTGATGCTTTTCTTCAGGGGACTTTTTAGGTTCGGGAGTCACACGAGGATGCAGGACGGTCCGAGTCGACGCACGCTAAGGTGGGTACCTTTTTCGACGCTTTCAGGGTCTGGATGTTAGATGTATGCCCTAGAAGCCAACTTGGCCGACACATATATTCTTTCTAGGAAATAAATTTGTATTTGATATTTTACATTATGAATGTTATTGGGTTTTTATTTCCATTCGTGTTATGTATGTGTCCATGAATTGTCCAAGAAATTAATAAGATGATGATACGTATTCTCAAGAGTTGAGAATTTGAGACATGTATCATTAGTGATTAATTCCTAAATGCTCCCGATCGATGGATCATCACGGGGACAGTGATTGATTCGGTGAGATTGGTGCACAGTCGCTTCCCTTTTAGGGTAGACGAGTCTTGAGTCAACAGTGTGGGGACACTGGAGCGAATGTGCAGGTGGTTGTTGGAGAACAAGGGTACCGAGCGTGATCATCACGAGAAGTCACTTGGATGTCTACTCACTCGTCAGTGACTTACTCGATGTTGCAGTAGTGTGACTGGTCCTTTGACCTGCGGTGTCTCGGCTATTCACAATGGGGTTACTATAGTTTGACTGTACATACACTTGGTCCCTAGCCATTTGGGTCCTTGCAGTGGGTGCATGTTGGCTACAGTAGGTTCGTTGTAGGAATAGGGTGTACACCTATATGGAATCTATCGCCTTTAGTAGAGAAGGGAGTTAGTCCTATGTGATTTATGAGACCGAGTTTAGAAGACCTTGGCCAAGGCGTAGTAAATAACAGAAAGGGTTTCCGATATTAGAAACTCGAGTCGAATAAATTTGACATATGACAGACGGTAGGGTTTGACGAGCAATTCCATGACCTTCGTCTAGTTGGGACTCCGGATAGAAGGATTGTATCACACGTTAACTGCACCTAGAGGTTCAGTATTCTATTCTACTGGAATGCCACTACATGCTGCTAGGCGTCACTGGTGGATTGTGGGACTCACGAGAATTATCTGGATGATGATCGATAATTCTTATTGGGCTGAGTTTGAATAGTTCTAACCCACTGAAAAGAGTTTCAGTGATATTGTTGATGGTAATCACAATATATCTCACTACCAGATAGAATAGAACCTATGGGGTCACACACATAAGAGGTTATGACTGATCGGATAGTTGGATCGCGATTTTTGAATCGCCTGAGGACTTAATTATCAATATATTGATAATTGGACTAATTTGTAATTGTTACAAATTAAGGATATTAAAGTGCAAATGTTGCAAGAGAGGACTTACTAATAGTTTGTAAGTTGTGAGAGGACTTAAGTACAAATGTTGCATTAATAATTTGATTTGATCAAATTAGGATTGAGTTCAAATCGAGTTAAATTAGGATTTAATCGATTGAACCGATTAGGGATAAGATAAACTTAAATCTAATTTTAATGTTTATCTTAATAATTATAAATAGGATTATATCCTCTTTATACGTACGAGTTTTCTTTAAGAGAAAGAAAAGAAAAAGAAAATCCTAGCCGTCATCTTTCCTCGTCTTCCTCTTTTCTAAATATCCACATTAAAAGAAAGACGTTCTCTGCAAGGGAGCTAGCACCCCGGTGAGAGTTTCGATCAAGTCGACAACCTCGTGTGGATACCCGTAGAGGCCGGACGCGTGTGCGGCTTCAAGAGAACCAAATTCCACAATCATCAAATTGCGGTGTAGATCTCCCCGCGCAAAGGTGAAGATTAGATCTTCCTCTTCCTTTTAATCTTAGATACATGAGGGATCCTGTTTTGCGTGGTTTTTGAGATCAGATCTCAAGTTTTTTCATATTTGCCTATTTGATTTCCTTTTCCGCTGCGTTTATTTTTGCCCAAAAACCTAACAGTGGTATCAGAGCAATCCTCATGTTATTTAAGATTAAAATTATAGTTTTGAATATTTTAAATCATTCTTTGTTGATTGAATGATTGTTAAATCGTTTTACCATATTCGAAGAATTAATAAATTTTGATCAATTCGAAATTATTTTGATCCGCAGAATTAAAATAAAATAAAATAAATAAAATAAAATTTTATTTTTGTAAAATTTGATGAGATCAAATTTTGTTTTTAAAATTTATATAATTTTGATAAGATCAAAATTTATTTTAAAATTTTATTATATTGATTAGATCAATTTATTTTATCGTAAAAATTGATGAGATCAAATTTTATATAGTTTTTTGTTTTCACATAAGATGTGAATTATTGATGAGATCAATAGATATTTTTGCGGGTTAAAATATTGATCAAAATTGTATGAATTAACTGTTTAGTTAAATCAAACGATTGATGAGATCGTATCGTTATGGTGATTTGATCACCTATTTTTTTTTGGATAATTGGTAAACGGTTAATTAAAATATTCAAAATTAATTATTGTGATTGTGATGTATGAGATACATATGGGTGATGATCATGGATAGCAACCAATTTATTTTCTATGGACATGTGATGTATGATGTGTATGCGGAATTCTGTAATTTTAAATTTGTTTAAATTAAGGACTCTGTGTTAGGGCTGTTTGGGTGCCTGCGAGCACGAGCCAATTTTATTTAGAGACCTGCGTGTCTCAATAGATTAGAGATAAAAGTTATTTTATTCTTTAATTGGGTTGTATTATGTATGGTTGCACGTCATTGGCTGATTGGTGGGAAGCCGTTAGCACACAACAAGCCCAGATCGAGACGAGCACTTGATGGCGGTCGAATCAAAGAGTTGATGGTGATCGAATCAAGTTGTAGCTCCGGATTGGATCAAGAAGTTGAAGACGATCAAACCAATGACGTGCGTGTGCTTGTATTTATGACCCCTAGACCCCGATTCCGGCTCAGTGGCTCGAGCACGAATCTTCTTTTTAGATCCATGATCATCACCGGTTGCATTATATTTGTTTTTATGTGCGTTTTATTTTATTTGCATAAGATGTAAATAAATAAAATTAAATATGAGACCTAAATACAAATCTCCTCATAAATATTAAGTCGAGCGGTCTTCCACCGTTGTAGAAGTGCGGGCGTCTTTTCTGGTGTTGATTGGCACGGCTGGTTACAGTGGTCAGTTGCATTGGAAAGGCGCAACCACTCTATTAGCATAAGATGCTGCAGAGTAAAGATGGGGTTGGGCCCAATATCTGTCAGGTGAGGGACCCAATGACGGCTTTGCTTACGCGTTTGAACGGTGGTTCTGACTTAACTAAAGAATGAGGCCAATATCTGTCAGGTGAGGCCTACAGGACTTAGAGACCGAATATCGGTGCAATTTGCTTAAGAAGCATTGGACAAGAGTTGTCCACTTATTGGTTTTCGTGCCACCAATATCTGTCAGGTGAGGTGGTGCGGTAAACTGATGGGACCGTAGTACCCACTTGAAACCCTATCGCGTTGGGTTTCCGTTTCTCTACCTGAGGAGTGTAAGAGACTCGAGGAAATAGTGGGAGGTTAACGTTTGTTTTTAAAAATATCCCTAAAACAAAATTATGAAACAAATACAGATATCTAATTTGAATCTTTACTCTCTGCAGAACAAAATGTCCGCTTCCAATCCTCTTTCTCGCATTCTCGAAACTAACCGCTTAACCGGAACGAATTATAAAGATTGGCTCAGGAACTTAAAAATAGTTTTGAGTTCCGAAAAGCTTAGTTATGTTCTCGACCAGAACCCTCCCACGTCACCAAACCATCAGGTAAAATGGATGGATGACGATAATAAAGTAAGGTGCTACGTCCTGGCGTCGATGTCAAATGAACTTCAACGCCAGCATGAGGATATGAAGACTGCTAATGAAATGCTAACTCACCTCAAGGAGTTGTATGGTGAGCAAAGCCGATCAGCACGTTTTGAAGTGTCCAAAAGACTCTTCAAAGCCAAGATGCATGCAGGGCAGTCTGTTCATGATCATTGTTTGACAATGAACAAAGACCTCGAGGAGCTTGAGAAGCTCGGCATGAAAATGGATAAGGAATTGCAAGTTGATATGATTCTGCAATCTCTTCCAGATTCATATGGACAATTTATTGTAAACTACCATATGAATAAAATGGACTGCACTAATGCTGAGTTATTGAACATGTTGGTAACGACTGAGGGAACCTTGAAGAGTTCAAGGGGCTCGGTTTTTGTTATGGAGCGGGCTTCCTCTACCAAAAGAAAGTCTATTTGGAAGAAGAAACCCGCAAAGAAACAAAAGACTGAAAACAAGCCCAAAAGGGAAGCTCCTAAGAAGATGGCCGCTGACAAAGGAAAATGTTTCCAATGCAATGTTGATGGCCACTGGAAGAGGAATTGTCCCGTCTATCTGGAGAGCCTAAAGAACAAGAAAAAGGACACACCTTCGGAAGGTATGTTAGACCTGCTCGTAATAGAAACTAACCTTACGGTTACCTCTACTTCTAGTTGGGTCATAGACTCTGGTTCAAGTTCTCATTTGTGTACTTCAATGCAGGGTCTAAGAGAAATTAGAGGGCTGAGAGAAGGTGAAGTTACCCTACGGGTAGGCAACGGAGCAAGAGTTGCTGCTGTGGCTACTGTTACGGAATTTGAGTTGGCGTATTTCGTGAAAGTATTAAGTCTTGAAGATTGAAGATGAAAGAAGTTTGGATCATATACCTCAATCTCAAGAAAGAAGAATTCAAAAGGATCAGGTATGTTTAACTAAAGATTTTTGGTGATCCGAATACTTCTTGTAGTGTAGAAACACTTGGAAGAATTTTTAATTGCATAAATATCAAAAACTGGACATGGGACATGTTCAGGATCCGGATCAGACCTTGCAATCCGGATCCCGAAGGGTGTTCGTTCATACAATGGTTCAATCCGGATCCCGAACACTAGTTTTACCTTTGTATTTGAACGATCCGGATCAGGCTTTGCAATCCGGATCCCGAACGTTGGTGTTTGGTGAAACTGTATGAACGATCCGGATCGGGACTTCGATCCGGATCCCGAACTATTGTTTTTCTGGAAATCGTCTTTCTTGCTATGCAATCCGGATCGCAGAAATCCGATCCGGATCGCCGTCCGTAAAATTTCCAGAAAAGGCTGTTTTTGATCCTTATCTTCTTCCAATGGTTTCTAACCTATAAATAGACCCTTTATTCATTTTCTAGGGCATCCGAATATAATAGAAAAATACGACCGAAAAGAGAAAAATCCACATATAGAGAAGAAAGGAAATAACTAGATTAATTCTATGTTTCTTCATCTATATTGATTGATTTGATTCTAGGTTTTCCAAACTCAGATTTTGAGTAGAATCAAATCAATGAATACTTAGATGGTATTTCCGATCTATTTCTAATCTAAGTATTCGGCGGATCATCACCACCCAAAAACAACGATTTACCCTAAATCGGCGCGTGGACTCGCGTGGCCTTGTGGATTCAAGGTGCAACCGCTCTCGTGGATTCGGAGCGAGGTACGTTCGTGGATTCGAAGCGTGCTACTGGGTGAAGACCGTGGATTCGGTCGGACGTCGTGGACTCGACGTTGGACGCTGTGGATTCAGCGTTGGGCGCAGATCGTGGATTCGAGAAGCGTCGTGGAGCGAGCGGAGAAGATCTACTAGGAGCGTATGGTAAAAGGTTGAGTCGTCTGTGAGTACGTTATATCACCTTGTACGTGTGTTAATTCTAGTGGATTTCACCGTGTTATCGGTCCCGTGGTTTTTTACTCCGGTTTGGAGTTTTTCCACGTAAAAATCTTGCGTGTTCATTTATTTTTCCGCATTGGGTTTTATTGCGCAATGATTTTTTGAGTGTTTATTGTTTACACCTATTCACCCCCCTCTAGGTGTTTTTTTCCCTATTTAGATCCATATTAGTATAACCCAACAAGTGGTATCAGAGCAGGAATAGGGTTGTAAACAATGGTTGAAGGTGGAAACATCAATCGACCCCCTTTCTTTGATGGAACAAATTATGCCTACTGGAAAGTACGGATGAAAGCCTTTTTAATTTCCATCGACGAAAGGGTGTGGCAATCAATTGAATTAGGATGGTCTAATCCAACTGAAATTATTTCTGATGTTCGCACCTTAAAACCTAGGTCGAAATGGACCAAGGAAGAGATAGATTCATCTTCTTACAATGTGTCACGCCCCCGGGGGTTTTTGAGTCTTTTGAAGCGGAAAAACGTGTCTATTTTTTTTTTTCTTTTAATAAGGTAGCATATACTTCAACCCCGGTGCGTGCCAGACCGCCGCATACACAAATTCACTCTGTCCACAGACAGAGTCTCCTTCGTATATGCACGGCGTCTCATTTACAACATATCAACCAATTACGAATATCATACAACAATCACCAACCAACAACCATCCAGTAGACATACACCATATTCAGAGTTTAATCGTTTAACTAAAACATGTCATTTGAGCGGCGTCATTGTTTGGGAAAGATAAAACCAGAGTTGTAAAACCCGTGCCCACACGACACTTCCCTTTTTGAGAAAACATTTTCGCAACTTTTATCTTATCGTAAAACATGCCGCAAATGTAAATACTACTGAAAGAATCAACACATAAAACTACACCTCATCCACAGAGCTAATGAAACATGTCCACATATAAAGTAATCCACAAGCAACTAAAAATGGCATAAAGGGAAATGAGTCATAAATACGATAACCAAGAGTCCGACTACGATCCTCACGTCGCAGTCCCACCGCCATCCCGGCTAACGCACCTAGAAATACCTGTCACGGAGTGGGTAAAGTCAGTGACAAACAAAGTAGATGTGTAACAATATCAAGAGGGATAAAACATACAAATGCACCGAATACACCATAACCTTTCGTTAAACACTTGCACTCACATTACATATTTTGTTTACTTTAGTGCCACCGTCCCGTCGGGGTTGTCAACATCTCCCCGAACGGACCACCGTCCCGTCGGGTTGTCAACATCTCCCCGAACAGGACCACCGTCCCGTCGGGGTTGTCAACATCTCCCCGAACAGGACAATAGATGCCCCCTCCCCCGGCTAGTGCGGTACCTTTAGCCGCCGTGAAGGGGTCCCCACCTCACGTGGGGGGCACGAGTCATATAGACCGCTTTTCCGGAAAAGTACACCCATGCGGAGGCCAATCCGCCTGTGTACGTGCAGCATCCGAAACCGGATCGCCAAGGATGGCGTGTAGTGGGCACCGCGACCGCAGCCGCACAATTATTAGATAATCAACAACAATCGAAAGGTTAAACTATCCATCTACTTTGTTAGGTAAATTAAAGAGCACTTTTAGTGACGATAGATGCACTTACAGCACCGGTTGCACTCATCGCAACCGTACCCACCTTGTTGGAGAGCAATCGGAACACCTGTATCCTTCGCGTTCTCCCGCTGCCCTGGACCTAAAGAAAGTCCGCAAGGATAACTATGATCACAATCGTGTACTAACAACCCAAAACAAAAGTCCCAATTTACTCTTTTTGACGGAAAAGTCCAACATCGTCCAGTTCGCCGAAAATCGAAACCCCGTGCGGCACCCAACATAATAAAATAATGACCAAGTAGGTCCCAAGAGGCCATGACATGAAAGCCACTGAAATAACGATCCCAACGGCGAAAACCGCGCTCAAAACGGTGGAAAAACGGACCCAAACGGAGCAAATGAACTCCGGGCTGTCGGGTGGTGCACGGCTGAGGCATGGACCGGGTCTACCGCTCAGGAGGCGCGGCATGCGCCGGGTGCACGCAGGAAGCGTGCACCGCGCTTCTCGGGCCGGGCCGGTGCACGACCCGAGCGTGCACCGGGCTCACGGCCGCAGGGGCCGTGCGCGAACCGGGTGCACGCTGCGGTCGTGCACCGCCCTAGGCGGGCCGGGCCGGCGCACGGAACGTGCGCCGGGTCTGCGGCTTCCGCGCCGCGGGCGTGCACCGGGTGCACGCCCGGCCCGTGGACCGCGGGCCGAGAATGTACAGTAAACCTATTCTTTTTTCCGTTTTCGCTCCCGTTCGCGATTTCTTCTCCGTTTTCGCCCCGTGGGATCCCGGCGACGACCCCGCGAACATGGTAACGACGGCGGCGGCCTCCCGTCTAACAACGGCGGCGGCGGCCTCCCGTTAACCCACTATGTCCCGACGAAGTCGCCCCAAAAATTCCCGAAAAATTCCCGAAAAATTCCCGGTAAATCCTAATAACCAAACCAACGATCGACGAACAACCAAAACGTCGATCGGAAGTTCGATAACAAGAAACCGTTAAAAACCATCAATTAAAATCCGATAAAAATCCTCGATCACACCCGATCAAGAACGAGGATAAAATATGGATCAAAACCCGACTAAAATCTACGAACGATGTTCCGATTAAAATAATCTAACAAGAACACGGAAAACCCCCGATTTGTTTATCAAACGAAACGATGATAACTCACCTTAAATTTATCGGAATAAAAGATCCGATCTTGTTTTCTCGCGGTGTCGGAAATCCGGATCCGCTCCCCGTAGACGATGGCGTCTCGTTCTCCGATCTCCGGCACGTGAATCGGGGCGATCGGGTTCCTCCGCTTCCTCATTCTTTTCCTCTTTTCTCCTCCGGTTGGGGTTTCGGCACGTACGAAAGAGGAGGGTTTGAGGAGGCGGAAAAACAAAATAGGGTTTCGCTCGGTAAGCGGGGAAATAAATAATCCCTATTATGGATACATCCAATTTGTAAGTCCGCACCGTCAAAATCCCTTTCGGGTATTTTGACTCCGATTAATTAATTCGTTAATTAATTAATCCCTACCGATAACCCTATTAGTTAATTGTTTAATTATTATCCTCACCGTCGATCCCCAAATTTGATCGTTGATTTCTTTATTTACGTACGTAGGAAACCCATAATTCCCCGTTTCTGTTTCTCAAGAAAATATCCGACTGACGGGATATTTCTCACTTTTAAATCCTGACCACCGATTATTTGATCACCTTTATCAAATAATCTTGGGAAATCAAATTCCCAGTTGGATTCAAATTACCCGGATATTTAAATCTCTAATATCCAAATCCCGGTCACCGATTATTTAACCACCTTTATTAAATAATCAAGGGAAAACCAATTCCCAACTTAAATATCCGGATTTTATCTCTTATCCCATCCGCGAGATAAAATCCCACCAATTTAAATCCCTTAATAAAATATCCCGATTTTTATCTCTTATCCAATCACGAGATAAAAATCCCACCAATTTAAATCCCTTAATTAATTCGTACGTAGGAGGATTTAAATTCCGTCACCGGATAATTAATAAATTAATTAATTATCCTTCGAGATAACCCACCTTATCTATTACGGGTGCAAGATATTTTGCACGGTTTCCGATGCGTGACTAATTACCGCATCGCTAAGGATCCCGTTCCGGGAGATCCCAGTATCGGATTTCGAATCCGATCGCACCGTCGGTCATCGTTTTTCGCGCTCTATCGCAGAAAAATACACACACCCTGCCCGGCCGACTTTTCAAAATTAAATAAATTTTATTTCGCTTAAGGCCTAAGCGATTACATGTGAGTTCGAAAATACCCCAAAGGGTCAGGTCACTACACCACTCACACTTTATAAAAAGTTTCGTCCCGAAACTTAAACTCAAACCTCACTTAAACAACTCGGGAAAACATTCCCTCATCTTTGATTCCAGTTCCCACGTCGCCTCGCGCTCTTCGTGGTTGCTCCACTGGACTTTCACATAGGGGATCGTTCGGTTGCGTAGCTTCTTGTCCTCTCTTGCCAAAATCCGCACCGGCGTCTCCTCGACGCTCAAGTCCTCTCGTAGCTCAATGGTGGAGGCATCCAAGGCATGAGAGGGGTCTGCCAGGTACTTCCGGAGCATCGAAACGTGGAACACGTTGTGGACTCGTTCGAGGTTCGGGGGCAGGGCCAACCGGTACGCCACCGGTCCCACGCGCTCCAGAATCTCGAACGGTCCCACGTATCTGGGGCTCAACTTCCCCTTAATGCCGAAACGTCGGTTCCCTTGGAGGGTGAAACCCGGAGCAGAACGTGCTCGCCCACCATGAACTCTAAGTCTCGGCGTCTGTTATCTGCATAGCTTTTCTGTCTGCTTTGGGCGGTCAGCAGCCTTTGTTTAATCAAACGCACCTTTGCTTCGGTCTCCTCTACCAGATCTGGGCCCAGAAACTTTCGCTCACCTAAGTCATCCCAGCATATCGGAGACCGACAACGGCGCCCATACAGGGCCTCGTACGGTGCCATCTGGATGCTGGCCTGATAGCTGTTATTGTAGGCAAATTCCACCAGGGGCAGACATCGTGCCCACCCCTCGCCCAAGTCCAGAACGCATGCTCGAAGCATGTCTTCCACGATCTGTATCACCCGCTCCGATTGCCCATCGGTTTGCGGATGAAAGGCTGTGCTGAAGTGCAACTTGGTCCCCATCGCTTGTTGCAAACTTCGCCAAAAGTTCGACACAAAGCGTGTGTCTCTGTCCGACGTGATGGATGTTGGTACACCGTGCAACCTTACAATCTCGTCGAGGTAGGTTTGCGCCAGTCGTTCCCGGGTCCACGTCGTGTGTATGGGCAAAAAGTGGGCTGATTTCGTCAGACGGTCCACGATCACCCATATCGCATCGTGTCCCTGTGGTGATCTCGGGAAACCGGTCACAAAATCCATGGTAATCATGTCCCATTTCCACTCGGGCACCGGTAAAGGTTGCAATTTTCCCGCCGGCCGTTGATGTTCGGCCTTCACCCGTTGGCACACTAAGCAGTGAGCCACGAATCGGGTCACGTCCTCCTTCATTTTGGGCCACCAGAAGGTCTGCTTGACGTCCTTGTACATCTTCGTCCTCCGGGATGCGCTGCATATGGGGCAGTATGCGCCTCCCGTAGAATCTCCTCCTTGAGCTCCGGTAGGTCCGGCACGCAGATTCGTCCGCGAAATCGTATTGTACCGTCAGAGCTCACCATAAAATCACCTTCCTTGTCGGCGGTTATTCTACTCCGCACCAGCTGGAGTTGATCATCAGTCGATTGGCCTTCGAGAATCCTGTCCAGCAGAGTAGGTCTGACCACTAGCGTCAGAAGTTGGGCGACTGTCCCTGCAGGCACCACCTCTAGTCTCAACCGCGAGAACTCTGCAATTAGATTATCCTGCTGCGTAATGGCGCTTACATCCGCTCCCGCGGCCTGTCCTTTGCGACTAAGGGCGTCGGCCACCACGTTGGCCTTTCCCGGGTGGTAGTGGATCGTTAGATCGTAATCCTTTAATAGCTCAAGCCACCGCCTTTGTCGCAGATTTAGCTCCCTTTGGGTGAAAAGGTACTTGAGGCTCTTATGATCTGAGTACACATTACAGTGTGCTCCATACAGGTAGTGCCTCCAAAGCTTGAGCACAAACACTACCGCTGCGAGTTCCAAATCATGCACGGGGTAATTCCGCTCGTACTCCTTGAGCTGCCTTGACGCGTAGGCGATCACCTTCCCCCGCTGCATGAGCACTCCACCCAATCCATTCGCGATGCGTCGCAATATACTTCATAGTCCTCCCCAGGCTCTGGCAAGGCGAGGATCGGAGCTCGCGTCAACCTGTCCTTGAGCTCCTCGAAGCTTCTTTGACACTTGTCCGTCCAGACAAACTTTTCCCCCTTTTTCGTCAAGCGGGTTAAGGGGGTGGCTATCTTGGAGAAACCCTCCACAAAGCGCCGGTAATACCCGGCTAATCCTAGGAAGCTCCGAATCTCCGTCACCGTCGTCGGTTGGGGCCAGTCTGTCACCGAATCTATCTTCTTTGGGTCCACCGCGACTCCAGCCGCCGAGATCACGTGCCCCAAGAAACCGACCTCTCGGAGCCAAAACTCACACTTTTTGAGTTTGGCGTAGAGTTTCTGTTCCCGTAGGGTCTGGAGGACTGTGCGCAGGTGTTCTTCGTGTTCCTCGTCTGTACGGGAGTAGATGAGGATATCGTCGATGAAGACCACCACGAATAAGTCCAAGAAGGGTTTGAATACCCTGTTCATCATGTCCATAAACACCGCCGGGGCATTAGTGAGCCCGAATGGCATTACCATAAACTCGTAATGGCCATAGCGAGTACGGAAAGCCGTTTTGGGGATGTCCTCCCCCTTGACTCGGACCTGATGATAACCCGACTGCAGGTCGATCTTTGAGAACACCATCGCCCCCCGTAACTGGTCGAAGAGGTCATCGATCCTTGGAAGGGGGTACTTATTCTTGATCGTCACCTTATTTATCTCCCGGTAGTCGATGCACAACCGGAGACTTCCGTCCTTCTTCCTCACAAACAGGACGGGCGCGCCCCAAGGTGACGCGCTTGGTCTGATGAAACCTTTGTCCAGAAGGTCCTCCAACTGTGCCTTGAGTTCCTTCAGCTCCGCGAAGGCCATCCTGTACGGTGCCTTGGTGATGGGCTTGGTGCCGGGGAGCAGTTCAATTGGGAAGTCAACCTCTCGTTCCGGCGGCATTCCGGAAAGCTCCGCCGGTACATCCGGGAATTCCCTTACCACTAAGTCAAATGTCGAATCGTTGGCGCTAACCATTAACCCCAAAAGCCTGAGCTTTCAGAGGTGCGCATCCGATTCACTTAAAGCGGCATACACCGCACCACAGATCTCGACCAGACCCAACCCACCTGGATGTTGGGTCTATTGTTGGGCCTCTTGCCGTTAGGTCTATTGCGGACCGCAGCCTACTCAACCTTTCGGCTCACCCAACCCAACTCACTAGTCCCTTGGGCCTATTGTCTCAAGGCAGGAAGTTCGACCTATTTGACCCATAATAAAGGGCCAACACCAAAGACAACTAAGTCTTCGCATCCTTATTGGGCAGAAAGGTACAGAGTATTTGCTCCTAAGGGTTCTCCTGGGGTCAAGACCCACATTACTCTTCGTAAGGGTCTTTCCTGTACTTTCCTATGCTACTGTTCCCTCGGGGGTCGTGTGCGTCCTTTGGGTGTCGGGGCATAAGACCCCTGTCCGTGTCGTGCTTCCGGAATGAATCATTTCCCTCGAGGTGCTCCTCTTGGTATGCCCTCTTCCGAAGTTTGGCCGGGTTCGTTTCTTATCCCTGCTGTGTCCTGAGCTCTCCCGTCGGGCTTGAGACATCGTAAATCCGCGCTCCACCGCGGTGGCTCTATCGTCCACCTCCTGGAAGGTGCGCAAACCCGCCATTTGCGCCACCTTTAAGATGTCGCTCCATAAGCCATTCACAAAAGGACGGGCCTTGTGAGATCCATCTCTTGTATCAAAGGGGAACACATCTGATCAACCTCACAAATGCCCGTTGATATCCCATAACGGTCCGACTTCCTTGCTTGATGAACTTCACGTCACCTTCCATCCGCCGTTTGATGCTGTCGGAGAGAAATGCCCTCAACAGTTCTCCTTGGAACGTGGTCCAAGATGGAAGGGCGGTGCCCTCCGAAGGATCCGGGCGCACCGTCTTCCACCACTTGCGGGCGTCTCCCTCAAGAAAACGGACTGCCAAAGGGACCCGTTCACCTTCCTCATTAGCAAAGCTTCGAAGAGCCTTTCCATGCTATCTACCCATTTTCCTACGACCCAAGGGTCGGTCGTATCTCCCTCAAGGGGTCTCCATTGACGGCTCCCGGCGTAGGTCCCAAGGTTGCTGGTGCGGCTGGCCCGGGCAGAGAAGCCCGGGCGACCTCCATTGGTGCAGTCGACTATTGCACCCACTATGGCATCTGTTCCATAAGGGTTACTGACTGCCCGGCCATCTCTTGTAGTCGTTGTCGGAGAAGCTGATACTCCGCCGCTGTTCGCACCATACTCTTTGCCCCTGCGTTCTCCGCTGATAACCCATTTCGGGCCATCGTCCGCTTGTAACAAAGAAACCACGTTAGGCCTAAGGTTATCACCCTAGCACCTAGACTTACAAACACACCTACATTACGTTCCCCTTTCCCCGTACTCTCACGTACTACGCACCTACACCTTGGTTATCTCATTTCCAATTTGCTTGTGGCACCTTGCACTGTGGATGTAAATCACGTCTACTATGGTTGTGGTTGTATTTTCTCTGATACCATTTAATCTGTCACGCCCCCGGGGGTTTTTGAGACTTTTGAAGCGGAAAAACGTGTCTATTTTTTTTTTCTTTTAATAAGGTAGCATATACTTCAACCCCGGTGCGTGCCAGACCGCCACATACACAAATTCACTCTGTCCACGGACAGAGTCTCCTTCGTATATGCACGGCGTCTCATTTACAACATATCAATCAATTACGAATATCATACATCAATCACCAACCAACAACCATCCAGTAGACATACACCATATTCAGAGTTTAATCGTTTAACTAAAACATGTCATTTGAGCGGCGTCATTGTTTGGGAAAGATAAAACCAGAGTTGTAAAACCCGTGCCCACACGGCACTTCCCTTTTGAGAAAACATTTTCGCAACTTTTATCTTATCGTAAAACATGCCGCAAATGTAAATACTACTGAAAGAATCAACACATAAAACTACACCTCATCCACAGAGCTAATGAAACATGTCCACATATAAAGTAATCCACAAGCAACTAAAAATGGCATAAAGGGAAATGAGTCATAAATACGATAACCAAGAGTCCGACTACGATCCTCACGTCGCAGTCCCACCGCCATCCCGGCTAACGCACCTAGAAATACCTGTCACGGAGTGGGTAAAGTCAGTGACAAACAAAGTAGATGTGTAACAATATCAAGAGGGATAAAACATACAAATGCACCGAATACACCATAACCTTTCGTTAAACACTTGCACTCACATTACAATTTTGTTTACTTTAGTGCCACCGTCCCGTCGGGGTTGTCAACATCTCCCGAACAGACACCTCCCGTCGTGCAACATCTCCCCGAACAGGACACCGTCCCGTCGGGGTGTCAACATCTCCCCGAACAGGACAATAGATGCCCCCTCCCCCGGCTAGTGCGGTACCTTTAGCCGCCGTGAAGGGGTCCCCACCTCACGTGGGGGGCACGAGTCATATAGACCACTTTTCCGGAAAAGTACACCCATGCGGAGGCCAATCCGCCTGTGTACGTGCAGCATCCGAAACCGGATCGCCAAGAATGGCGTGTAGTGGGCACCGCGACCGCAGCCGCACAATTATTAGATAATCAACAACAATCGAAAGGTTAAACTATCCATCTACTTTGTTAGGTAAATTAAAGAGCACTTTTAGTGACGATAGATGCACTTACAGCACCGGTTGCACTCATCGCAACCGTACCCACCTTGTTGGAGAGCAATCGGAACACCTATATCCTTCGCGCTTCCCGCTGCACCCCTGGACCTAAGAAAGTCCGCACAAGGATAACTATGATCACAAACGTGTACTAACAACCCAAAACAAAAGACCCAATTTACTCTTTTTGACGGAAAAGTCCAACATCGTCCAGTTCGCCGAAAATCGAAACCCCGGCGGCACCCAACATAATAAAATAATGACCAAGTAGGTCCCAAGAGGCCATGACATGAAAGCCACTGAAATAACGATCCCAACGGCGAAAACCGCGCTCAAAACGTGGAAAAACGGACCCAAACGGAGCAAACGAACTCCGGGCTGTCGGTGGTGCACGGCTGACCGTGGACCGGGTTTACCGCTCGGTGGAGGCGGGCGGCATGCGCCGGGTGCACGCAGGAAGCGTGCACCGCGCGCTCGGGCCGGGCCGGTGCACGACCCGAGCGTGCACCGGGCTCACGGCCGCGGGGCCGCGGCGCGAACCGGGTGCACGCTGCGGCGTGCACCGCCCCTAGGCGGGCCGGGCGGCGCACGGATTTCGTGCACGGGTCTGCGGCTTCTGCGCCCGCGCGGGCGTGCACCGGGTGCACGCCCCGGCCCGTGGACCGCGGGCCGGAAATGTACAGTAACCCTATTTTTTTTCCGTTTTCGCTTTCGCTCCCGTTCGCGATTTCTTCTCCGTTTTCGCCCCGTGGGATCCCGGCGACGACCCCGCGAACATGATAACGACGGCGGCGGCCTCCCGTCTAACAACGGCGGCGGCGGCCTCCCGTTAACCCTCTATGTTCCGACGAAGTCGCCCCAAAAATTCCCGAAAAATTCCCGAAAAATTCCCGGTAAATCTAATAACCAAACCGACGATCGACGAACAACCAAAACGTCGATCGGAGTTCGATAACAAGAAACCGGTTAAAAACCATCAATTAGAATCCGATAAAAATCCTCGATCACACCCGATCAAGAACGAGGATAAAATATGGATCAAAACCCGACTAAAATCTACGAACGATGTTCCGATTAAAATAATCTAACAAGAACACGGAAAACCCCCGATTTGTTTATCAAACGAAACGATGATAACTCACCTTAAATTTATCGGAATAAAAGATCCGATCTTGTTTTCTCGCGGTGTCGGAAATCCGGATCCGCTCCCCGTAGACGATGGCGTCTCGTTCTCCGATCTCCGGCACGTGAATCGGGGCGATCGGGTTCCTCGCTTCCTCCTTCTTTTCCTCTTTTCTCCTCCGGTTGGGGTTTCGGCACGTACGAAAGAGGAGGGTTTGAGGAGGCGGAAAAACAAAATAGGGTTTCGCTCGGTAAGCGGGGAAATAAATAATCCCTATTATGGATACATCCAATTTGTAAGTCCGCACCGTCAAAATCCCTTTCGGGTATTTTGACTCCGATTAATTAATTCGTTAATTAATTAATCCCTACCGATAACCCTATTAGTTAATTGTTTAATTATTATCCTCACCGTCGATCCCCAAATTTGATCGTTGATTTCTTTATTTACGTACGTAGGAAACCCATAATTCCCCGTTTCTGTTTCTCAAGAAAATATCCGACTGACGGGATATTTCTCACTTTTAAATCCTGACCACCGATTATTTGATCACCTTTATCAAAAATCTTGGGAAATCAAATTCCCAGTTGGATTCAAATTACCCGGATATTTAAATCTCTAATATCCAAATCCCGGTCACCGATTATTTAACCACCTTTATTAAATAATCAAGGGAAAACCAATTCCCAACTTAAATATCCGGATTTTATCTCTTATCCAATCCGCGAGATAAAATCCCACCAATTTAAATCCCTTAATAAAATATCCGATTTTATCTCTTATCCAATCACGAGATAAAAATCCCACCAATTTAAATCCCTTAATTAATTCGTACGTAGGAGGATTTAAATTCCGTCACCGGATAATTAATAAATTAATTAATTATCCTTTCGAGATAACCCACCTTATCTATTACGGGTGCAAGATATTTTGCACGGTTTCCGATGCGTGACTAATTACCGCATCGCTAAGGATCCCGTTCCGGGAGATCCCAGTATCGGATTTCGAATCCGATCGCGCCGTCGGTCATCGTTTTTCGCGCTCTATCGCAGAAAAATACACACACCCTGCCCGGCCGACTTTTCAAAAAATAAATTTTATTTCGCTTAAGGCCTAAGCGATTACATGTGAGTTCGAAAATACCCCAAAGGGTCAGGTCACTACACAATGGCAAAAGAATTAATGCTTTATTTAATGCTTTGTCACCAACAGAGTTCTCTCGCGTCTCGGCATATGAGACTGCGAAAGAAATCTGGGATGTTCTACAAGTTACGCATGAGGGAACTAACCTTGTGAAGATTCAGAAACTGCAAATGCTTACGAGCAAGTTTGACTCTATCTCTATGGCAGAGAATGAATCTTTCACTGACTATTACACACGATTGCAAGACATCGTAAACTCATGTGCTAACTTGGGAGAGAAGATTCCAGAATTTAAAGTTGTAAGAAAAATTTAAGAACTCTTCCTGAACGATTTCGCCCGAAGGTCGCAGCCATTGAAACAATTAAACACCCGGACGAAATGCGTGTAGAAGAATTAGTGGTGCTTTACAAACTTATGAAATGACATTTCCTACTAACTATTCTTCTGGAAAGGCATCCTCTTCTAAGTCTTCAGGTTATGCATTGAAAACAACAAAGAAGAAGACGCGGATTCATCCTCCTCGGACGACGACGAGAACCTATCTATGGAGGACTTTGAGAAGCAGCTCGCTCTCTTGACAAGGAAGTTTCGCCGCAACTTTCGAAGGGGTAATCCAAGCAAAACTCCATCCTTCGGAAAGTCGAAGAAAGGCAAGGGTTCTTCAAGTTACAAGTCAAGAAAGCAAGAGAACTTCTCAAAGGATAAGAAAAGTTCAGAGGGACAAGTACAGTGCTTCAAATGTCGAGGCTACGGCCACATTGCAACGGAGTGTCCCAACAAGAATCCGGCAAAGAAGAAGGCGATGCAAGTCGTTACTTGGGATGACAACTCCACGTCAAATGAGTCATCCTCAAGTGATGAAGAAGACAACGCGACAGCATTCCACGCGTCCACTACATCTTCACCCTTCATGTGCTTAATGGCAAGTACATCCGATTCCTTGTCCAACTCCTCCCTGTTGAAAAGATTGCAACGGACGATGAATCGAGATTCTGAAGGTGAAGATTTTGCTCTTGCCTACCATAAGCTTTTGAGGGATTCAAAGAAACTGGCTAAGCAAACAAGGGGTTGAGAGGGAGATTGCAGGATCTCGAAGAAGAAGCAAAAAGGGCAACTTCTCTCTCAAACGCTCTTGAAGTGGAAAGGGATAATTAGTCAAAGCAAATGTTTCCCTTCAAGAGTCCAATGAGCTTTCGAGAAAGAACATGGAAATGGTGAACAAAGCGAATTACTTCTTGAAGCTCTACGGCGAGGCTCGACAGGAAAAATGGAAATGACAAAGACCATACTCCAACTAAAGGATGACTTAAAGAGATTTTCTTCTGGAAGGAGTAAGTTGGACAGACTTCTTGGTCTTGGTCAAACAAATAAGTTCGGCCTCGGATACACTCAAACTGGAGACATTCCAAGTTCGAGTGGGACAGTTTTTGTGCCTCAGTCGGTATCTCCTCCTCCGACACCGGAATTCACGACAACAACGACAACAAGCCTACTTCATCCTCTCGGGATCGTCAAGAACTAAGGTATGTTTTCGTTGTGGCATTTCAGGGCACATAAGAAGAAATTGCAAGACGGGAGCCAAACGCACACCTCAAGCACCTCTTGCAATGACTACCAAAAGGTGATTCCTCAGAAATCAATTGCAAATCATTTGAAGGAAAAGAGCCTTGGTAGTTCACCGCTCAAGACGACATCATCAAGGAGCAGCAATCTTCAACAAGACGCTTTCACCTAGGAGATCAACTTCACGACCATTACCGACGCATTCCAAAAAGGTTTGGGTGCGCAAAGGTGAATTTTTCCTTGTCTTGTTACCAATGTTTCCTTGCATGCATATGATAGTTCGTCTTGGTATCTGGATAGCGGGTGTTCCCGTCATATGACCGGTGACAAAAACTGTTTTCAAACATTTGAGAAAATCTCCGGAGGACTTGTTGTTTTCGGAGATGGTCGGTCTTCCAAAATTGTTGGAAAGGGAACGGTAGCTATTCCAGATGGCCCGGTTCTAAATAATGTGTTATTTGTTCATGGCCTTAAGACTAACCTCATAAGCATAAGTCAACTTTGTGATAATGGTTATTCAGTTAATTTTTCATCTGATGAATGTACTGTAACTGACAAGAACCATGTTTCTTTTTAAAAGGGGTTAGATCAGAAAACAATTGTTATGTAGTTCCTCATAAAATTTCTGAAAAATGTAACCTAGCATCTTTGAAAAATGAAACACTTTGGCATGAAAGGCTAGGTCACATAAACTTTAAGGAACTTGCTAGAATTTCAAACAAAGATGTGGTCAAGGGGGTTCCTAAACTTTCTTTTGAACAAAACATTGTGTGTGGCGGTTGCCAAAAGGGAAAACAGTCTAGGACTGCACACAAGAACTTGAACCACATAGGTACAAAACGGCCTTTGGAACTTTTGCACATGGACTTAATGGGGCCAACTCGTCAACCATCTTTGGGAGGTAAATGGTATATTTTCTTATTGGTTGATGATTTCTCTAGATATACTTGGGTAGCATTTTTAAAAGAAAAAGCTGATACTTTTGATTCTTTTCACGAGATTTGCCATCGTATTATGATTGAAAAGAATGAAAAGATTACTCGAGTTAGAAGTGATAGAGGTGGAGAATTCATAAATTCCAAATTCATTGATTTTTGCACTTCTAATGGCATTAAACATGAATTCTCAGCACCCTATACACCTCAACAAAATGGTGTAGTCGAGCGCAAAAACAGGGTCGTACAGGAGATGGCACGTGTTATGCTTCATAGCCGGAACCTACCTTTATATTTTTGGGCTGAAGCGGTGAACACTGCTGTCTATGTTATTAATCGAGTGTATTTGCGCCCGGGGACTTTGAATACACCATATGAACTATGGTTTTGTAGAAAACCTAACATCAAATATTTTCGTATCTTTGGGAGTCGGTGTTTTATTTTACGTGATCGCGAAAATCTTGGAAAATTTGACTCTCGAAGTGACGAAGGGATTTTCTTAGGTTATTCTACAAACAGTAGAGCATATCGAGTTTTTAACTTAGAATCTAAGACGATCGTAGAATCGATAAATGTTAAGGTAGATGAAGCTTTTCACTTTGAATCTGAAAAATCTACCCTCGATATCTCTCTTGATGATGATACACCTGCTAATGCATCTTCTTCTAACAATTCTTTCGATAATAATGATGCATCTAACGGTTCTTCAAGTTTATCTGATGTGCAGGAATCATCTCGTGTACCTCCGTCTACTCCTACCTCAAACGTTACGCATCTCCAAGGATCATCCTGAATCGAACATCATTGGAGATCCACAAGAAGGAGTTAGAACACGGAGACAATTGGTTTGCGGATTTGCATGCTATGTATCTCAAATCGAACCAAAGAATGTTGATGAAGCTCTTCAAGATGACTACTGGATTAAAGCAATGCAGGAAGAGCTCCATCAATTGAGCGAAACAAAGTCTGGGAATTAACGAAGCCTCCGAAGCAACACAATGTGATAGGTACCAAATGGATCTTCAAGAACAAGAAAAATGAAGATGGTACTATCATCAGGAACAAAGCAAGGTTAGTTGCTCAAGGCTACTCTCAAGTAGAAGGTATAGACTTTGATGAAACTTTCGCCCCTGTAGCTAGACTCGAGTCCATTCGTATATTGTTTGCGATTGCTTGTCATTTTAAAATCAAATTATTTCAAATGGACGTTAAGAGCGCTTTTTAAATGGGTTTTTAAATGAGGAAGTTTATGTGGCTCAACCGAAAGGTTTTGTGGATCATAAACTACCTAACCATGTTTTTCGTCTGAAAAAGGCTCTTTACGGTCTGAAACAAGCACCGCGAGCATGGTACGAAAGGTTGACAAAGCACCTTTTGGAAAAGGGCTATACTCGAGGGGGAGCTGACAGGACTCTCTTTGTGAAGCATTATCAAAACAATTTCATAGTTGCACAAATCTATGTCGATGACATTGTATTTGGCGCAACAAGAGATAATGATGCTTCTAAATTCGCGGAGACCATGGAAAGCGAATTTGAGATGTCCATGATGGGCGAATTGACTTATTTTCTTGGATTACAAGTTAAACAAAACGATGAAGGAATTCACTTGTGTCAATCCAAGTATGCAATGGAGTTGGTCAAAAAGTTTGATCTTGAAAATTCTAAGGATTTTCCGACTCCAATGGAACTAGCCATAAGGGACTTGGAAGTGAATCACATAGTGAGAATGTAGACGAGAAACTGTATCGCAGTATGATTGGAAGTCTACTTTACCTCACGGCTAGTCGCCCGGATATATCCTTTAGTGTTGGGATTTGCGCGAGATATCAATCAGCACCAAAGGAGGTTCACCTGAAAGCGGTGAAAACGATCATCCGGTACATCAAAGGAACGATAAATCTTTGAAATTTGGTATTCTATGGGAACACAGTTTGGATATTGTTGGA
>CM054938.1:11454690-11484619 GCA_029168755.2 Tillandsia fasciculata
TCACACCCCTTTCGTCGATGGAAATTAAAAAGGCTTTCATCCGTACTTTCCAGTACGCATAATTTGTTCCATCAAAGAAGGGGGTCGATTGATGTTTCCACCTTCAACCATTGTTTACAACCCTATTCCCGCTCTGATACCACTTGTTGGGTTATAGGTAATATGGATCTAAATAGGGGAAAAAACACCTAGAGGGGGGTGAATAGGTGTAAACAATAAACACTCAAAAATCATTGCGCAATAAAACCCAATGCGGAAAAATAAATGAACACGCAAGATTTTTACGTGGAAAAACTCCAAACCGGAGTAAAAAACCACGGGACCGATAACACGGCGAAATCCACTAGAATTAACACACGTACAAGGTGATATAACGTACTCACAGACGACTCAACCTTTTACCATACGCTCCTAGTAGATCTTCTCCGCTCGCTCCACGACGCTTCTCGAATCCACGATCTGCGCCCAACGCTGAATCCACAGCGTCCAACGTCGAGTCCACGACGTCCGACCGAATCCACGGTCTTCACCCAGTAGCACGCTTCGAATCCACGAACGTACCTCGCTCCGAATCCACGAGAGCGGTTGCACCTTGAATCCACAAGGCCACGCGAGTCCACGCGCCGATTTTGGGTAAATCGTTGTTTTTGGGTGGTGATGATCCGCCGAATACTTAGATTAAAATAGATCGGAAATACCATCTAAGTATTCATTGATTTGATTCTACTCAAAATCTGAGTTTGGAAAACCTAGAATCAAATCAATCAATATAGATGAAGAAACATAGAATTAATCTATTGATTTCCTTTCTTCTCTATATGTGGATTTTTCTCTTTTCGGCGTATTTTTCTATTATATTCGGATGCCCTAGAAAATGAATAAAGGGTCTATTTATAGGTTAGAAACCATTGGAAGAAGATAAGGATCAAAAACAGCCTTTTCTGGAAATTTTACCGACGGCGATCCGGATTGGATTTGGCGATCCGGATTGCAATAGCAAGAAAGACGGTTTCCAGAAAAACAATAGTTCGGGATCCGGATCGAAGTTCCTGATCCGGATCGTTCATACAGTTTCACCAAACACCAACGTTCGGGATCCGGATTGCAAAGCCTGATCCGGATCGTTCAAATACAAAGGTAAAACTAGTGTTCGGGATCCGGATCAAAGGATGCTGCGATCCGGATTGAACCATTGTATGAACGAACACCCTTCGGGATCCGGATTGCAAGGTCTGATCCGGATCCTGAACATGTCCCATGTCCAGTTTTGATATTTATGCAATTAAAAATTCTTCCAGTGTTTCTACACTACAAGAAGTATTCGGATCACCAAAAATCTTTAGTTAAACATACCTGATCCTTTTGAATTCTTCTTTCTTGAGATTGAGGTATATGATCCAAACTTCTTTCATCTTCAATCTTCAAGACTTAATACTTTCACGAAATACGCCAACTCAAATTCCGTAACAGTAGCCACAGCAGCAACTCTTGCTCCGTTGCCTACCCGTAGGGTAACTTCACCTTCTCTCAGCGCTCTAATTTCTCTTAGACCCTGCATTGAAGTACACAAATGAGAACTTGAACCAGAGTCTATGACCCAACTAGAAGTAGAGGTAACCGTAAGGTTAGTTTCTATTACGAGCAGGTCTAACATACCTTCCAAAGGTGTGTCCTTTTTCTTGTTCTTTAGGCTCTCCAGATAGACGGGACAATTCCTCTTCCAGTGGCCATCAACATTGCATTGGAAACATTTTCCTTTGTCAGCGGCCATCTTCTTAGGAGCTTCCCTTTTGGGCTTGTTTTCAGTCTTTTGTTTCTTTGCGGGTTTCTTCTTCCAAATAGACTTTCTTTTGGTAGAGGAAGCCCGCTCCATAACAAAAACCGAGCCCCTTGAACTCTTCAAGGTTCCCTCAGTCGTTACCAACATGTTCAATAACTCAGCATTAGTGCAGTCCATTTTATTCATATGGTAGTTTACAATAAATTGTCCATATGAATCTGGAAGAGATTGCAGAATCATATCAACTTGCAATTCCTTATCCATTTTCATGCCGAGCTTCTCAAGCTCCTCGAGGTCTTTGATCATTGTCAAACAATGATCATGAACAGACTGCCCTGCATGCATCTTGGCTTTGAAGAGTCTTTTGGACACTTCAAAATGTGCTGATCGGCTTTGCTCACCATACAACTCCTTGAGGTGAGTTAGCATTTCATTAGCAGTCTTCATATCCTCATGCTGGCGTTGAAGTTCATTTGACATCGACGCCAGGACGTAGCACCTTACTTTATTATCGTCATCCATCCATTTTACCTGATGGTTTGGTGACGTGGAGGGTTCTGGTCGAGAACATAACTAAGCTTTTCGGAACTCAAAACTATTTTTAAGTTCCTGAGCCAATCTTTATAATTCGTTCCGGTTAAGCGGTTAGTTTCGAGAATGTGAGAAAGAGGATTGGAAGCGGACATTTTGTTCTGCAGAGAGTAAAGATTCAAATTAGATATCTGTATTTGTTTCATAATTTTGTTTTAGGGATATTTTTAAAAACAAACGTTAACCTCCCACTATTTCCTCGAGTCTCTTACACTCCTCAGGTAGAGAAACGGAAACCCAACGCGATAGGGTTTCAAGTGGGTACTACGGTCCCATCAGTTTACCGCACCACCTCACCTGACAGATATTGGTGGCACGAAAACTAATAAGTGGACAACTCTTGTCCAATGCTTCTTAAGCAAATTGCACCGATATTCGGTCTCTAAGTCCTGTAGGCCTCACCTGACAGATATTGGCCTCATTCTTTAGTTAAGTCAGACCCACCGTTCAAACGCGTAAGCAAAGCCGTCATTGGGTCCCTCACCTGACAGATATTGGGCCCAACCCCATCTTTACTCCGCAGCATCTTATGCTAATAGAGTGGTTGCGCCTTTCCAATGCAACTGACCACTGTAACCAGCCGTGCCAATCAACACCAGAAAAGACGCCCGCACTTCTACAACGGTGGAAGACCGCTCGACTTAATATTTATGAGGAGATTTGTATTTAGGTCTCATATTTAATTTTATTTATTTACATCTTATGCAAATAAAAATAAAACGCACATAAAAACAAATATAATGCAACCGGTGATGATCATGGATCTAAAAAGAAGATTCGTGCTCGAGCCACTGAGCCGGAATCGGGGTCTAGGGGTCATAAATACAAGCACACGCACGTCATTGGTTTGATCGTCTTCAACTTCTTGATCCAATCCGGAGCTACAACTTGATTCGATCACCATCAACTCTTTGATTCGACCGCCATCAAGTGCTCGTCTCGATCTGGGCTTGTTGTGTGCTAACGGCTTCCCACCAATCAGCCAATGACGTGCAACCATACATAATACAACCCAATTAAAGAATAAAATAACTTTTATCTCTAATCTATTGAGACACGCAGGTCTCTAAATAAAATTGGCTCGTGCTCGCAGGCACCCAAACAGCCCTAACACAGAGTCCTTAATTTAAACAAATTTAAAATTACAGAATTCCGCATACACATCATACATCACATGTCCATAGAAAATAAATTGGTTGCTATCCATGATCATCACCCATATGTATCTCATACATCACAATCACAATAATTAATTTTGAATATTTTAATTAACCGTTTACCAATTATCCAAAAAAAAATAGGTGATCAAATCACCATAACGATACGATCTCATCAATCGTTTGATTTAACTAAACAGTTAATTCATACAATTTTGATCAATATTTTAACCGGCAAAAATATCTCTTGATCTCATCAATAATTCACATCTTATGTGAAAACAAAAAACTATATAAAATTTGATCTCATCAATTTTTACGATAAAATAAATTGATCTAATCAATATAATAAAATTTTAAAATAAATTTTGATCTTATCAAAATTATATAAATTTTAAAAACAAAATTTGATCTCATCAAATTTTACAAAAATAAAATTTTATTTTATTTATTTTATTTTATTTTAATTCTGCGGATCAAAATAATTTCGAATTGATCAAAATTTATTAATTCTTCGAATATGGTAAAACGATTTAACAATCATTCAATCAACAAAGAATGATTTAAAATATTCAAAACTATAATTTTAATCTTAAATAACATGAGGATGGCTCTGATACTACTGTTAGGTTTTTGGGCAAAAATAAACGCAGCGGAAAAGGAAATCAAATAGGCAAATATGAAAAAACTTGAGATCTGATCTCAAAAACCACGCAAAACAGGATCCCTCATGTATCTAAGATTAAAAGGAAGAGGAAGATCTAATCTTCACCTTTGCGCGGGGAGATCTACACCGCAATTTGATGATTGTGGAATTTGGTTCTCTTGAAGCCGCACACGCGTCCGGCCTCTACGGGTATCCACACGAGGTTGTCGACTTGATCGAAATTCTCACCGGGGTGCTAGCTCCCTTGCAGAGAACGTCTTTCTTTTAATGTGGATATTTAGAAAAGAGGAAGACGAGGAAAGATGACGGCTAGGATTTTCTTTTTCTTTTCTTTTCTCTTAAAGAAAACTCGTACGTATAAAGAGGATATAATCCTATTTATAATTATTAAGATAAACATTAAAATTAGATTTAAATTTATCTTATCCCTAATCGGTTCAATCGATTAAATCCTAATTTAATTCGATTTGAACTCAATCATAATTTGATCAAATCAAATTATTAATGCAACATTATCACTTAAGTCCTCTCACAACTTACTAACTATTAGTAAGCCCTCTCTTGCAACATTTGCACTTTAATATCCTTAATTTGTAACAATTACAAATTAGTCCAATTATCAATATATTGATAATTAAGTCCTCAGGCGATTCAAAAATCGCGATCCAACTATCCGATCAGTCATAACCTCTTATGTGTGTGACCCCATAGGTTCTATTCTATCTGGTAGTGAGATATATTGTGATTACCATCAACAATATCACTGAAACTCTTTTCAGTGGGTTAGAACTATTCAAACTCAGCCCAATAAGAATTATCAATCATCATCCAGATAATTCTCGTGAGTCCCACAATCCACCAGTGACGCCTAGCAGCATGTAGTGGCTTTCCAGTAGAATGGAATACTGAACCTCTAGGTGCAGTTAACGTGTGATACAATCCTTCTATCCGGAGTCCCAACTAGACGAAGGTCATGGAATTGCTCGTCAAACCCTACCGTCTGTCATATGTCAAATTTATTCGACTCGAGTTTCTAATATCGGAAACCCTTTCTGTTATTTACTACGCCTTGGCCAAGGTCTTCTAAACTCGGTCTCATAAATCACATAGGACTAACTCCCTTCTCTACTAAAGGCGATAGATTCCATATAGGTGTACACCCTATTCCTACAATGAACCTACTGTAGCCAACATGCACCCACTGCAAGGACCCAAATGGCTAGGGACCAAGTGTATGTACAGTCAAACTATAGTAACCCCATTGTGAATAGCCGAGACACCGCAGGTCAAAGGACCAGTCACACTACTGCAACATCGAGTAAGTCACTGACGAGTGAGTAGACATCTAAGTGACTTCTCGTGATGATCACGCTCGGTACCCTTGTTCTCCAACAACCACCTGCACATTCGCTCCAGTGTCCCCACACTGTTGACTCAAGACTCGTCTACCCTAAAAGGGAAGCGACTGTGCACCAATCTCACCGAATCAATCACTGTCCCCGTGATGATCCATCGATCGGGAGCATTTAGGAATTAATCACTAATGATACATGTCTCAAATTCTCAACTCTTGAGAATACGTATCATCATCTTATTAATTCCTTGGACAATTCATGGACACATACATAACACGAATGGAAATAAAAACCCAATAACATTCATAATGTAAAATATCAAATACAAATTTATTTCCTAGAAAGAATATATGTGTCGGCCAAGTTGGCTTCTAGGGCATACATCTAACATCCAGACCCTGAAAGCGTCGAAAAAGGTACCCACCTTAGCGTGCGTCGACTCGGACTCGTCCTGCATCCTCGTGTGACTCCCGAACCTAAAAAGTCCCCTGAAGAAAAGCATCAGTGACACTAAAACTGACCACCCCGAAATAACCGCAAAACGAACCGAACCCGTCACGCAATAGCGGCTCCAGGGACCCGGCGGCGGAGCATAGTAAAACCTATGCGGCAAAAACCCCAACCTCCCACGTGGCGTGCGCGGCGGATCCACTCCGCGTTGCGTGCGGCAGCCCTGCGCGGCACCAGCCCACGCGGGCGCGCACTGACTCCGGGCAGCGCTGCCTGCGGGCGGCCCCGCGCGTATGCCTGCAGGCGCGGGCGGCCCCGTGCGGCACCAGCCCGCGTGGGCGGCCCGCCTACGGGCGGCCCCGCGCGGCACCAGCCCGCGCGGGTGCCCTGCTTGCAGGCGCGGGTGGCCCAGCACGGGCGGCCCGCCTGCGGGCGGTACCGCGCCGCACCAGCCCGCGCGAGTGCCCTGCCTGCAGGCGCGAGCGGCCCCACGCGGCACCAGCTCGCGCGGGCGCCCTCTGCGGCCTGGCCCTCGCGGCGGCGGCGGCGGCGGCAGCGGCAGCAGCGGCGACGGCGGCGGCACAAGCCAAAAAACTCACCCACGACCCCTACGCGGCTACAAAAAGAAAACCCAACACGAAAACCGAAGCAAACGCGAACCGCTCACCTTGATCTCGCGGAAGGGAGAGAAAGAAGAAGGGTCACCCGCTCCTCGCAGGCGATGGGGCTCTGGTTCCGTTCTCCGCCTCAGGCACGCTTGATCAACATCGTCGATGGAAAACCCCTCCCTCTTTCTCTCGGTCTAGGGTTCGCCCGTCGCGTTCCTTGAAAAGAGAGAAAATGTGGGATTTTTGAGTTCTCCCCCGTACGCACCCGATCCAAAAAAACAAAATAATAAAATAAAATGAAATAATAAAAATAACCCCTTAGTCGTTTGAAATTTGAACGAGGGGTCAAAATTACCTCGAAAAGCGTGCCGATCGCCAGCACGGATTTCGATGCACTTTAGCGAATAGGGAACTTCAAAACTCGATTCCGGGAGATATAGGAGTCGGAATTCAAATCCGATCGCGCCACCGTTCGCCGTTTTGCGAGCTCTAGCACCTAAAAATACCCGCAAACACTAACGATCTGCCCAGGAATTCATGAATTTTCTACCCCTTAACAACTAGTTAATTCAAATTAAAATAAAACAGAAAGCGGGAAGGTCGAGATACTACAGGATGGTACATCTATCTCACTCAAAATAAACTACGCTGGTAGGGATCTATCTCGCGACTCTCTGTCCTCGGTCCGTCAAGCCAGCTAGAGTAGGAACGCAAGAAAAAACCTCGGCAACCTTCACCGACAGAGGCTGTGAGAACTATATCCTACAGTAGTTCTCAGTGGGTACCGTATCCAAGACCCACAGTCTGCCTACTAAGTCTACTAGAGGCATAAGATAACAGAAAAAGACTGTGATAATGAAAAGCTAAGCTGGAAAAGTATCTACAGCTATCATGCCTCTATCTACTATGCTCAATGGGAAAAACACAGATGATGGTATGCATCCACTCGCTCGCATCAACCCAATCTCAGTGACTGCCAAATCTGGTCCAGTCAGGCCTGCGCCCCCTAGTGTATCAACTAGGGTCCCTCGTGTATCAACGCAGGGCATCCAATCGAACTATAAAGTACCACGCGCAGCAGCATCATCAGGCGCATCATCATCGCATCCGGAGCGGTAACTCGAGGGGAGCGACCCCACCGAGGAACAAGCGTGTCACATCTGGCATAATAAGCGGCATCTGCAGGCTATAATCCTCGATCAAACAGATCGACAATGTCCAACTCACAACGCTAACCAACCCACTGGCTGGAGGTACACAACAGTTGGGACCGCCGTCAACCCAAACGGCTCCCAAAACGAGACACCCAACTCGCCTCTCAAAACACACTGGCTGGACATACTCCACAGCCGGGATCACCGTCTATCCAAATGGCTCCCAAACGACACCCCACTCATAGACGAGAAGAACCGACTGACACAGCAAAGGTCCGAGAATCCCGTTAGGCCGGTGCCTAGAACCCCAATCAAACAAGAACAGACTCTAGGCTCGGCCTTTCGAAGTTTTTGACCCCTTACAGTTCTGGAATTCGGCTCCCTCGGTTAAAGCAGGAATCCATCTCAACACACTAAACTCACGGGCTGGAGATACTCTACAGCAAAAGCAACGAAGGGTCCGAAAAGCTCGGGAGACTAATACCTACGACCCCAATCAAACAAGAACAGGCTATAGGCGTAACCTCCCGTTGTTTTCGACCCAAGAATGAAATCAACCCTTAGAACCCAGATTACTCACCCCTTTCGGGTGAGGAAGTTTATGAGAAAAGATGACCTTTATTATAAAATACCATTTTCACTCAAACCCACTCTGGGTGAGGATAAAAATAGCCCCTTTTTGAAAACCGTCTTGAATTGAGAAAACCAACTTTTATAGATTTTAGTTCTTGAGAAAATCAGTTAAAAACAAGTTTATTTTCCAGACTCCAAAGGGTTGATGCCTTCGCCCATTCAAACAAGAACAGGCTTCGGCGACCCCTAGAAATTCGGAAGGAAAAACACTGGTTCACTAAAATCATGAGTATCCAAAAACATTATGGGTTTAAGGTCCTGATACCACACGCGCACCACGATCACAACTTGGTGGTGACAACAAGGCGGAGAAATACCCAACGACCCGGGACCACCGTTTACCCAAACGGTTCCCAAAACACTAACACTGGCCTAATCTCAGCCACCAGACCCCACTCAGCCCCCAGGCCCGAGTGCAACATATGTCCCACAATAACCTGACCACTCGGCCCACTACCCGGGCGAGGAACTCTATGTCCAGGAAGAAATGCAATGTGTGGGATGTCTAAAGCATAAAAGAACCTAGCCCAAATTAAGGTTCTCTACTAGTCTAGTTAAACACATACAATATATGACGGGAGTGCTAGTCAAGGTTCCAATAACTCTACAAACATCAATAGTAGCACCTATTCTACCATGCTGAGTCCTATCATAATAGAATTAGAAAGAAGTCCGTAGACTTGGAGAAAAATCCAATCCACCTCGGTTTGCCACAAATTGCTCGTAGACACTTGCAATTGGGCTCCACGCGATTTCCTTGCCTCCTCGCGGTTGCACGCAAAACGGTGCACGCCACCCGAGTTCGCACGCAAAATGGTGCACGCCACCTAAGTCCGCATGCAAAATGGTGCATGCCACCCGAGCCCACACGCAAAACGGTGCATGCCACCCGTGTCCGCATGCAAAATAGTGCATGCCACCCAAGTCCGCACGCAAAACGATGCACGCCACCCGTGTCCGCATGAAAAAACAGTGAGGTAAACAACGGTCCCTAACAAGCACAAAGGCTAGGGGTCAAATCCAAAATCCAAAAGGGTAAATCCCAAAACTGTGCCGAAAACATCGCAAAATGACGAGCGTAACCAACCTTAAAGTCGGCTCATCATCAAACATGCACACGCACGCTCGCCCGGCTCCAAGAAACACCTCGCGCGCGCTCCACGGCACAAACGGTGCGCTTGCGGTACCCCGCGAACTCCCCCACACGCCCTCTTTCTCTTCTCTCTCGCGCTCCACAGCATCGCTTTCTTAGTAACTGTTGTAGAGCTGCCGCAAGACAAGCAAGTCTGCCGGCATGATCCAAGATCCTAACTGTATTGGACAAGCTCTACAGCACTCTTCTACATGCATGATATGATCTGGAATCTGAACCTCTATTGCATGTAACAATGATCCTATCTCTAGTCCATGAAGAGATGCAAATGATCTACTAACAAAAGAGTGCGAAGCACCGGTATCAAAAAGAGCTCTGGCACGAGCAGCTGAAATCAAAATAATACCTGCGACGACATGGTCTGCCGCTGTAGTATTCTTCACCTGTGCTGCGTACACTCGCCCACTAGGCGTTGGCAGCCGTCGCTCCGGTTGTCTCGAGGAGGAAGCTCGATCAGGCATACTGTAAGTCGAGGGTGGTCCAACCATCTGAAGTGGTATAGGGGGAGCCGAATTTGTCGATAGTGCCGGGGGTCCCGCTCGGGAACAAGCTGACTGGAAGTGTCCGGTCTAACCGCAGCGGTAGCACCAGCCCTGTCCCTGGCTGCACTGCCGCAGCGAATGCGATCCTCCACAAATGACACATCTGTCCTGACGCCGCTGCTGCTGGGGCTGCTTATGTGGTGGTTGTCGCCGCTGCTGCTGACGGGATCCACCAGATCTTTGGCACCCCTGAAACCCAGAACCCTGAGGGTGGAATCGTGGAGGTCTCGGAGGCCCCTAACGGCTAGTCTGTCCCCCGTCAACTGGTGCTGGGCGCTTTGCCCCTGAAATCTCAACTGGGGCAAGGGTCCTCTCCACCATAACCACTGTCCCTCGCTCTACATAGAGCGCCTTGTCAAAGGGTTAGAATCGCTTGATGAAACCCGTGCGGCGCACATCCTGTTACGGATTTTGTGTTGGCGTATTTCGTGAAATTGGTTAAGTCTTGAAGATTGAAGATAAAGAAGTTTGGATCATATACCTCAATCTCAAGAAAGAAGAATTCAAAGGGATCAGGTACGTTTAACTAAATATTTTTGGTGATCCGAATACTTCTTATAGTGTAGAAACACTTGGATGAATTTTTAATTGCATAAAAATCAAAAACTGGACATGGGACATGTTCAGGATCCGGATCGGACATTACAATCCGGATCCCGAACATAGGTTAGTTCATGCGCAATTCCACAGTCCGGACCCTGGGAATTTCAGTCCGGATCCCGAACGTGGAATTTGCAAGAATTGTATGAACGATCCGGATCGTGAGATTTCATCCGGATCCCGAATGTCCTCTTTTCTGGAAAAGTCTGTTTCGTCTGACATCCGGATCGCAGGATTTCAGTCCGGATCGCCGTCCTGTAAAATTCCAGAAATGGTTAGTTTTTTATCCTTATCTTCTTCCAATGGTTTCTAACCTATAAATAGACCCTACGATTCATTTTTAGGGTAGAGAAAATATATGCGAAAAATACGACCGAAATAGAAAAATCCACATATAGAGAAGAAAGGAAATCAATAGAATTAATTCTATGTTTCTTCATCTATATTGATTAATTTGATTCTAGGTTTTCCAAACTCAGATTTTGAGTAGAATCAAATTAATGAATACTTAGATGGTATTTCCGATCTATTTCTAATCTAAGTATTCAGCGGATCATCACCACCCAAAAACAACGATTTTTCCAAAATCGGCGCGTGGACTCGCGTGGCCTTGTGGATTCAAGGTGCAACCGCTCTCGTGGATTCGGAGCGAGGTACGTTCGTGGATTCGAAGCGTGCTACTGGGTGAAGACCGTGGATTCGGTCGGACGTCGTGGATTCGGCGTTGGACGCTGATCGTGGATTCGAGAAGCGTTGCGGAGCGAGCGGAGAAGATCTACTAGGAGCGTATGGAAAAGGTTGAGTCGTCTGTGAGTACGGTATATCACCTTGTACGTGTTTAATTCTAGTGGATTTCGCCGTGTGATCGGTCCCGTGGTTTTTTACTCCGGTTTGGAGTTTTTCCACGTAAAAATCTTGCGTGTTATTTTTATTTCCGCATTGGGTTTTATTGCGCAATGATTTTTTGAGTGTTTATTGTTTACACCTATTCACCCCCCTCTAGGTGTTTTTTTCCCCTATTTAGATCCAATTATACATAACCCAACAAGTGGTATCGGAGCGGGAATAGGGTTGTAAACAATGGTTGAAGGTGGAAACATCAACAGACCCCCATTCTTCGATGGAACAAATTATGCGTACTGGAAAGTACGGATGAAAGCCTTTTTAATTTCCATCGACGAACGGGTGTGGCAATCAATTGAATTAGGATGGTCTAATCCAACTGAAATTATTTCTGATGTTCGCACCATCAAACCTAGGTCGAAATGGACCAAGGAAGAGATTGATTTATCTTCTTACAATGGCAAAGGAATTAATGCTTTATTTAATGCTTTGTCACAAACTGAGTTCTCTCGCGTCTCGGCATGTGAGACTGCGAAAGAAATCTGGGATGTTCTTCAAGTTACGCATGAGGGAACTAACCTTGTGAAGATTCAGAAACTGCAAATGCTTACGAGCAAGTTTGACTCTATTTTCTATGGCAGAAAATGAATCGTTCACAGACTATTACACACGATTGCAAGACATCGTGAACTCATGTGCTAACTTGGGAGAGAAGATTCCAGAATTTAAAGTTGTAAGAAAGATTCTAAGAACTCTTCCTGAACGATTTCGCCCAAGGTTACAGCCATTGAAACAATTAAACACCCGGACGAAATGCGTGTAGAAGAATTAGTTGGTGCACTTACAAACTTATGAAATGACATTTCCTACTAACTATTCTTCTGGAAAAGCATCCTCTTCTAAGTCTTCAGGTTTTGCATTGAAATCAACTAAAGAAGAAGACGCGGATTCATCCTCCTCAGACGATGACGAGAACCTATCTATGGAGGACTTTGAGAAGCAGCTTGCTCTCTTGACAAGGAAGTTTCGCCGCAACTTTCGAAGGGGTAATTCAAGCAAAACTCCATCCTTCGGAAAGTCGAAGAAAGGCAAGGGTTCTTCAAGTTACAAGTCAAGAAAGCAAGAGAACTTCTCAAAGGATAAGAAAAGTTCAGAGGGACAAGTACAATGCTTCAAATGTCGAGGCTACGGCCACATTGCAACGGAGTGTCCCAACAAGAATCCGGCAAAGAAGAAGGCGATGCAAGCGTCACTTGGGATGACAACTCAACGTCAAATGAGTCATCTTCAAGTGATGAAGAAGACAACGCAACAGCATTCCACGCGTCCACATCTTCACCCTTCATGTGCCTAATGGCAAGTACATCTGATTCTCTGTCCAACTCCTCCCATGCTGAAAAGAATGCCATGGACAACGAATCGAGTAATTCTGAAGGTGAAGATTTTGCTCTTGCCTACCATAAGCTTTTGAGGGATTCAAAGAAATTGGCAAAGCAAAACAGGAGTTTGAGAGGGAGATTGCAGGAACTCGAAGAAGAAGCAAAAAGGGCAACTTCTCTCTCAAACGCTCTTGAAGTGGAAAGGGATAACCTGATCAAGACAAATGTTTCCCTTCAAGAGAAAAATGAGCATTTCGAGAAGAAACATGTAAAATTGGTGGATAAGGCTAATTACTTCTTGAAGCTCTATAACGAGGCTCGACAGGAAAAATTGGAAATGACAAAGACCATTTTCCAACTCAAGGATGATTTAAAGAGATTTTTGTCGGGAAGGAGTAAGTTGGATAAACTTCTTGGTCTTGGTCAAACAAACCATTTCGGCCTCGGGTACACTCAAACTGGAGACAGTCCTAGTTCGAGTGGAACAGTTTTTGTGCCTCAGTCGGTTTCTCCTCCTCCGACACCGGAATTCACGATAAACAACGACAACAAGCCTACTTCACCCTCTTCGGGATCGTCAAGCACTAAGGTATGTTTTCGTTGTGGTTTTTCAGGGCACATAAGGAGAAATTGCATGATGGGAGCCAAACGCTCAACTCAAGCACTTCTTGCAACGACTACCAAAAAGGTGATTCCTCAGAAATCAAATGCAAATATTCAAAGGAAAAGAGCCTTGGTAGTTCACCGCGCAAGACGACGTCATCAAGGAGCAGCAATCGATCTAACAAGACGCTTTCACCAAGGAGAATAACTTCACGACCATTGCCAACGCATCCCAAAAAGGTTTGGGTGCGCAAAGGTGAAATTTTCCCTTGTCTTGTTACTAATATTTCCTTGCATGCCTATGATAATTCATCTTGGTATCTGGATAGCGGGTGTTCCCGTCACATGACCGGTGACAAAAACTGCTTTCAAACTTTTGAGAAAATCTTCGGAGGACTTGTAGTTTTCGGAGACGGTCGGTCTTCCAAAATTGTTGGAAAAGGAACAGTAGCTATTCCAGATGGCCCGGTTTTGAATAATGTGCTATTTGTTGAAGGCCTTAAGACTAACCTCATTAGTATTAGTCAACTTTGTGACAATGGCTTTTCAGTTAATTTTTCATCTGTTGAATGTATTGTAACTGATAAGGACCATGTTTTCTTTTTAAAAGGGGTTAGATCTGAAAATAACTGTTATGTTGTTCCAAATAAAATTTCTGAAAATTGTAACCTAGCTTCTTTGAATAATGAAACACTTTGGCATGAAAGGCTAGGTCACATAAATTTTAAGGAACTTGCTAGAATTTCAAACAAAGACGTGGTCAAGGGGGTTCCTAAACTTTCACTTAAACAAAACATTGTGTGTGGCGGTTGCCAAAAGGGAAAACAATCTAGGACTGCACACAAGAACTTGAACCACATTGGTACAAAACGGCCTTTGGAACTTTTGCACATGGATTTAATGGGGCCAACTCGTCAACCATCTTTGGGAGGTAAATGGTATATTTTTCTATTGGTTGATGATTTCTCTAGATATTCTTGGGTAGCATTTTTAAAAGAGAAAGCTGATACTTTTGATTCTTTTCACGAGATTTGCCATCGTATTATGATTGAAAAGAATGAAAAGATCATTCGTGTTAGAAGTGATAGAGGTGGAGAATTCATAAATTCTAAATTCATTGATTTTTGCACTTCCAACGGCATTAAACATGAATTCTCAGCACCCTATACACCTCAACAGAATGGTGTAGTCGAGCGCAAAAACAGGGTTGTACAGGAGATGGCACGTGTTATGCTTCATAGCCGGAATTTACCGTTATATTTTTGGGCTGAAGCTGTGAACACTGCTGTCTATGTTATTAATCGAGTGTATTTGCGCCCGGGGACTTTAAATACACCATATGAACTATGGTTTTGTAGAAAACCAAATATTAAGTATTTTCGTATCTTTGGGAGTCGGTGTTACATTTTACGTGACCGCGAAAATCTTGGAAAATTTGACTCTCGAAGTGACGAAGGGATTTTCATGGGTTATTCTACAAACAGTAGAGCATATCGGGTATTTAACTTGGAATCTAAAACGATGGTAGAATCGATAAATGTTAAAGTAGATGAAGCTTTTCACTTTGCATCTGAAAAATCTACCCTCGATATCTCTCTTGATGATGATACACCTGCTAATGCATCTTCTCATAACAATTCTTTCGATAATGATGATGCATCTAATGGTTCTTCAAGTTTATCTGATGTGCAGGAATCATCTCGTGTACCTCCGAGTACTCCGTTACCTCAAACGTTACGCATCTCCAAGGATCATCCTGAATCGAACATTATTGGAGACCCACAAGAAGGAGTCAGAACTCGGAGACAATTGGTTTGTGGATTCGCTTGTTACGTATCCAAATCGAACCAAAGAATGTCGATGAAGCTCTTCAGGATGACTACTGGATTGAAGCAATGCAGGAAGAGCTCCATCAGTTTGAGCGAAACAAAGTCTGGAAATTAACGAAGCCTCCAAAGCAACACAATGTGATAGGTACTAAATGGATTTTCAAGAACAAGAAAAATGAGGATGGTACCATCATCAGGAACAAAGCACGTTTAGTTGCTCAAGGCTACTCTCAAGTAGAAGGTATAGACTTTGATGAAACTTTCGCCCCTGTAGCTAGACTCGAGTCCATTCGTATCCTATTTGCGATAGCTTGTCATTTTAAAATAAAATTATTTCAAATGGACGTTAAGAGCGCGTTTTTAAATGGGTTTTTAAATGAGGAAGTTTATGTGGCTCAACCGAAAGGTTTTGTAGACCATAAACTACCTAACCATGTTTTTCGTTTGAAAAAGGCTCTTTACGGTCTGAAACAAGCACCGCGAGCATGGTACGAAAGGTTGACAAAGCACCTTTTGGAGAAGGGCTATACTCGAGGGGGAGCTGACAGGACTCTCTTTGTGAAGCATTATCAAAATAACTTCATTGTAGCACAAATCTATGTCGATGACATTGTATTTGGTGCGACAAGAGATAATGATGCTTCTAAATTCGCTGAAACCATGGAAAGCGAATTTGAGATGTCAATGATGGGCGAATTGACATATTTTCTTGGATTGCAAGTGAAACAAAGTGATGAAGGAATCCATTGTGTCAATCCAAGTATGCAATGGAGTTGGTCAAAAAGTTTGATTTAGAAAATTCTAAAGATTTTCCGACTCCAATGGGAACTAGCCATAAGGGATTGGAAGTGAATCACTTAGTGAGAATGTAGACGAGAAACTTTATCGCAGCATGATTGGGAGTCTACTTTACCTCACGGCTAGTCGCCCGGACATATCCTTTAGTGTTGGGATCTGCGCGAGATATCAATCAGCACCAAAGGAGGTTCACCTGAAAGCGGTGAAACGGATCATCCGGTACATCAAAGGAACCGTAAATTTCGGAATTTGGTATCCTATGGGAACAAGTCTGGACATTGTTGGATACTCAGATGCCGATTGGGCAGGATCTGTGGATGATCGGAAAAGTACGAGTGGTGCATGTTTTTATCTTGGCCATTGCCTTGTCGCATGGTGTAGAGTACCGGGTCTTCGGATAGCGCGCCGACCACACAAGATGGCATGGAGCAGAGAGTTGCCTTGGACATGTTGCTTTTGAGTTTACAGTTGATGCCGGGTTGATTCGGATCAACGCAGAAGCTCCAACTCGATTCGGGGTTTTTCCGGGCTTTGTATGCCGATTGAGGATGAGATTTGGAAGTTACCGACTTCGCAGTGGAGTGCCGGAAATGCGGGAACACTTGGAACAGGTATACCTTCAATTTACAGCGAAGTTCGGGAGGTTCCGGACCGACGCGGAGGATCCGGAGGCAAAAAGTGAGTCGGAACTGGCAGTTTCGGAGCCGGTTTTTGGATTGAGCACCCCGACTCAACGGATGAGCTTTTTGAAGAGAAAAAGCTGTGGACACGTGTATTTTCAAATTACAGCGGAGTTCGGGAGGTTTCGGACAGCGGCGGAGGGCCCGAAGGCAAAAAGTGAGTTGGAGTTGGGCCTTTTGGAATACTTTATTAATTTAATTAAGTGGTTTTGCTAATTAGTTCTCCCTTTTTGCTTGGTGGCAGTGAAAGTGGGTTGGGGGCTTTGGATTTAAGGTAAGTGATTTTGTTTTTGTTTTAATATTATTTTGTATGTTGCTTTTGCTTAGTTGGGGCTTAATTAAGATTTTCTTAATTAAGCACCCTGATGCTTAAGGTGACGTAACCTCACCTTAAGAGTTAGCCTCACCTTCTTCTCCAAAAAGCCCCCTCCCTGTTGCTTTTCGAAGCAGAGAAAGAAAGCAAAAGAAAGAGAGAAAGAAAGGAAAGGAGAGAAGAAAACAAGAAGATGGAAGGAGAAGATGAATTTGAAGAAGAGCAAGGGATTTTTGGATGCTACTCTTGGTTGCGGCCTCTCCGTTGGTGGTCGTGGGGAGCGAGGGCGAGCTTCGTGCTACTTCAAGGTATGTAGATTTATGTGTTTTAATGGTGGATTTGATTTTTGGATGTTGTTTATGCTATTTTGGAGCTTTTTGGTTTTTGACTTGATGTTAGAATTTTATGGAGCCTTGGGATTTTGATGGTTTTTTTTTTAAAAGCAAGGAAATGGATTTTTGGAAAAAATTTGGAGTAAAAAGTTTTTTTTTAATTAATTTTGGAGCTAATTAAGTTGTAAATTTTATTTTAAATTTTTTTGCAATTTTTTTGAATTTTTTTCAGAATTTTTTCGCCGCCGCTGGGCGCGGCGCAGCCTGGCCGCGCGCAGGCGCGCGCGCGCGGCATGGCCGCGCGCGGGCCCCGCGGGCCGCGCGCGGGCCTGCGCGGGCGCTTGCCGCTGCGCGCCGCGCGCAGCGCCGCAGGGGCGCCGCGCGGCGCGCTCCGGCGCCGCGCGGCGGGCCCCTGCTCCTCGCGGCCGGTTCCTTGGGCCGCGCGACTGCCGTCTTCGTCGCTTGGCGTGCCACGGGACTTCGTCGGTGCCTCGTTTTGCGTGCCGGCTCTGTTTTTCGCCGTTCGGCGTGCCCCGGGACATCGGTGATGCCTCGTTTTGCGTGCCGGTCGCTATTTTTCACCGCCGCATGCCGTTTTTTCGCCGACGGAGGCCGTTTTTTCGCCGACGGAGGCCGTTTTTTTTCGCCGTCGACCGCTGTTTTTCGCCGTCGACCGCTGTTTTCGCCGCCGCGAGCTGTTTTTCGCTGTCGACTGCTGTTTTTCGCCGTCGACCGCTGTTTTCGCCGCCGCGAGCTGTTTTTCGCCGTCGACCGCTGTTTTCGCCGCCGCGAGCTGTTTTCCGCCGTCGACCGCTGTTTTTCGCCGTCGACCGCTGTTTTCGCCGCCGCGAGCTGTTTTTCGCCGTCGACCGTTGTTTTCCGCCGTCGACCGCTGTTTTCCCCGCCGCCGCTGTTTTTCGCCGTCGGGCGCTGTTTTCCGCCGTCGACCGCTGTTTTGCCGGCGGAGGCCGTTTTTCGCCGCCGGATGCTCGGTTTTCGATCGCTCTTTACTGATTTTGCGATTTCTTTGTTCTTGTCTGTTACAGTGCAGTTTTAGCTTCTGCCTGGGACGCGACCTTGTGACTCCGTTTTGCGTGCGAGTTCCGACATTGTGCTCCGTTTGCGTGCGGACCGCGTGGAGACAAGGTAAGCCCGCTGAGCCCAATTGCAAGTGTCGACAAGCAATTGGTGGCGATCTGAGGTGGGTTGGTTTTTCTCTCCAAGTCTATGGACTTCCTTCTAATTCTATTATGATAGGATTGCATGCTAGTTTAAGTGTTTCTTGGAACTTGACTACCACCCCCGTCATATGTTGCATGTATTCAACCAGACCAATAGAGAACTCTAATCTGGGCTAGGTTTTCTTATGCTTTAGACATCCCACACCATGCATTTCCTTCTGGACGTAGGGTTCCTCGCCCGGGTAGTGGGCCGAGTGGTCAGAGTTGTGTGGGACGTGTGTTACACTCGGGCCAGGGGCCGAGTGGGGTCTGGTAGCTGTGTTAGGCCAGTGTTGGTGGTTTGGGAATCGTTTAGAGTAAACGGTGGTCTCGGGTTTCTAGTGGTGACGTCGTTTGTCACGCCCCCGGGGGTTTTTGAGTCATGTGAAGCGGAAAAACGTGTCTATTTTTTTTTTTTCTTTTTAATAAGAAAACATAATCTTCAACCCCGGTGCGTGCCAGACCGCCACATACGCAAATTCACTCTGTCCACGGACAGAGTCTCCTTTGCATATGCACGGCGTCTTATTTACAACATGTCATTCAATCACAAATATTATGCATCAATTCCCAACCAACAACCATACCGTAGACGTTCACCATCAATTATAGCAAGTTAATTAAGCGGCATCACTGTTTGGAAAGGATAAAGCCCAGAGTTGAAAACCCGTGCCCACACGGCACTTCATTTTGAGAAAACATTTTCGCAATCCTTTAACTCATCATGAAAACATGCCGCACATAAGAACACTACTAATAGTATCATACTATAACCTACACCTCATCCACAGAGCTAATACAAGTTCACAACTAAGCCATCCACAAGCAAAATAAAGATTCATGCATAAGGAAATGAGTTGGAGTCAAAAGAATCAAGATAACCAAGTGTCCGACTACGGTCCTCACTACGCAGTCCCACCGTCACCCCGGCTGACGCACCTAATAGCAGTACCTGTCACGGAGTGGGTAACGTCAGTGACAAACAAAGTAGATGTCTAATAGTAACAAGAAGGGAAAACAAACCGAATACACCGAGTACCCCGTAACCTTTCGTTAAACCCCTGTGCATATTTTAAGCTGGGCACCAGTCCCAGAGTACCTGTCGGGGTGACTAAAGTCCCCCCTCGTGCACAAACACCTTTTGATGCTTTAACCACTTCACGGGGCTAGTGCGGCCCCTATAGCAGCCGTGAAGAGGTCCTCACGGCTCCCACTCCTTTGTGAGGCACACGGGTCAAAAAGACCACTTTTCCGGAAAAGTACACCATGCGGTGGCCCGGTCCGCCAGTGTACGTGCAGCATCCGTCACCGGATTGCCAAGATTGGCGTGTAGTGAGCACCGCGACCGCAGCCGCTTAAATTGTCAGATAAAATATCTTTAATCGAAAGGTTAGCTTACCATCTACTTTGTTAGGTAAATTAAAGAATACTTTAATGGCGATAAATGCACTTACTGCACTTGTTGCACTTATGGCAACTCTACCCACCTGGTTGGAGAGAAGACGGGTCACCCGAGCCCTTTGCACTCTCCCGCTGCGCACCCGGACCTATATAAAGTCCCCACGGACACTAAGGTCAGAAAATATACTAACATATCGCAATAGAAAAATACCCCACATTATTATTTACAAAAGTCCGGCACCGTCCCGCTGTCCGGCGGGGCACCCATGCCTTGAACGGCCGTCACCGTCCGTCGGAGCCGCGCATGGCGGGGCTCCGCGGACGGCGTCCTCACAGCACCCAGCGCGGCGTTCGCGCGGTGCTCGTGCGGACACGGGTCCGCGCGGCGCCCGCGCGAACGCCCGCGCGGCGCCCGTGCGGCACCCCGCGCGGGTGCCCGGGCGGCACCCCGCGTGGCTCCCCGCGCGGGGCCGCCCGCGCGGCACCCCGCGCGGGTGCCCGCGCGGCCCCCGCGCGGGGCCGCCCGCGCAGGGCCGCCCGCGCGGCACCCGCGCGGGGCCGCCCGCGCGGCACCCCGCGCGGGGCCGCCCGCGCGGGCCGCCCGCGCGGGGCGGCCCGCGCGGCACCCCGCGCGGGTGCCCGCGCGGCACCCGCGCGGGGCCGCCCGCGCGGCACCCCGCGCGGGTGCCCGCGCGGCACCCCGCGCGGCGCCCCGCGCGGCACCCCGCGCGGCCCCCGCGCGGGGCCGCCCGCGCGGGTGTGACCCGCGCGGCGCCGCCGCCGCTTGCGGTGGCGCCCGGTCGTCCGTGTGTTTCTCCCCTTCACCCCGCGCGATGCCCTAGTGGCACCGCGCGCCTCCTTTGTCCGTTCCGTTCGTCTAACATAACTACGATGACGACGACGGTAACGGGGACGGGGGAGAAATTCAAGAAACCTAAAACGGGCGACTAGGAAAATTCGAAAAAATTATTAAAAAATATAAAACTAACCGGAGATCTTCGGGAAAGTGTCCGGTCACGTTTCTTGCCCTCGGGTCGGCGTTTGGGACGATTGGTTCCTTCTCCTTTCTCCGGTTATGGATCCGTTCTCTCTTTTCTCTTACTTTTCCTCACCGGTTGGGGGTTTCGGTAGCACGAAAGAGGAGGGTTTGAGGAGGCGGTAAAATAAGAATAGGGTTTCGCTCGGCGCTCGGTAAACAGGAGAATAAATAGTTCTCCCATTTACTTATCCAAAATCACGCCAAAAATCCCTTCGGATATTTTCGGTTCGATTAATTAATTTATTAATTAATTAATCCCTACCGATAACCCTATCTTTAACTTCCTTAATTTTACGTACGTAGGAAAACCCGAATCTCCCCGTTTCTATCTCTCACATAAATATCGGCTGACGGGATATTAAATCTTAAAATCTGACCACCGGTTATTTAATCACCTTAAATTCTGACCACCCGATTATTTAACCACCCTTATTAAATAATCAAATCCCAATTGGATTCAAATTACCGGATATTTAAATCAACCCTTTTTAAATTTTAGTCACCGATTATTTAATCACCTTTATTAAATAATCTTGTGGGAAACAAATCCCCGATTTAAATATCCCGATTTTATCTCTTATCTAATGCACGAGATAAAATCCCACAATTTAAATCCTAAATTAATTCGTACGTAGGAGGATTTAAATTTCCCTCACCGGATAATTAGTTAATTAATTAATTAATTACCCCTACGAGATAACCCACCTTATCTCTAACGGGTGCAAGATATTTTGCACGGTCCCCGATGCGTGACTAATTACCGCAACGCTAAGGATCCCGTTCCGGGAGATCCCGATATCGGATTTCGAATCCGATCGCACCGTCGGTCATCGTTTTTCGCGCTCTATTGCAGAAAAATACACACACCTAGTCCCGGCCGACTTAAGAAAATTAAATAAATTTTATTTCGCTTAAGGCCTAAGCGATTACATGTGAGTTCAAAAATACCCGAAGGGTCGGATCACTACACCACTCACACTTTATAAAAAGTTTCGTCCCGAAACTTAAACTCAAACCTCACTAAACAGTTCGGGAAAACATTCCCTCATTTTCGACTCCAGTTCCCACGTCGCCTCGCGCTCCTCGTGGTTGCTCCACTGGATCTTCACGTAGGGGATCGTTCGGTTGCGCAGCTTCTTGTCCTCTCTTGCCAAAATCCGCACTGGCGTCTCCTCGACGCTCAAGTCCTCTCGCAACTCAATGGTGGAGGCATCCAAGGCATGAGAGGGGTCAGCGAGGTACTTCCGGAGCATCGAGACATGGAACACGTTGTGGACTCGTTCGAGGTTCGGGGGCAGGGCTAACCGGTACGCCACCGGTCCCACGCGCTCTAGGATTTCGAACGGTCCTACGTATCTTGGGCTCAATTTCCCCTTTATGCCGAAACGTCGGTTTCCCTTGGAGGGTGAGACCCGGAGCAGCACGTGCTCGCCTACCATGAATTCTAAGTCTCGGCGTCTGTTATCTGCATAGCTTTTCTGTCTGCTTTGGGCGGTCAGCAGCCTTTGTTTAATTAATCGCACCTTTGCTTCGGTCTCCTCCACCAAATCTGGGCCCAGGAACTTTCGCTCGCCTAAGTCATCCCAGCATATCGGAGACCGACAGCGGCGCCCGTACAGTGCCTCGTACGGCGCCATCTGAATGCTGGCCTGGTAACTGTTATTGTAGGCAAATTCCACCAGGGGCAAACACCGTGCCCACCCTTCGCCCAAGTCCAGAACGCATGCTCGAAGCATGTCCTCCACGATCTGTATCACCCGCTCTGATTGTCCATCGGTTTGCGGATGAAAGGCTGTGCTGAAGTGTAACTTGGTTCCCATTGCTCGTTGTAGACTTCGCCAAAAGTTCGACACAAAACGTGTGTCTCTGTCCGACGTGATGGATGTTGGTACACCGTGCAACCTCACTATCTCGTCGATGTACGTTTGCGCCAGTCGTTCCCGAGTCCATGTCGTGTGTATGGGCAAAAAGTGGGCCGATTTTGTCAAACGGTCCACGATCACCCATATCGCATCGTGTCCCTGTGGCGACCTCGGAAATCCGGTTACAAAATCCATGGTAATCATGTCCCATTTCCACTCGGGCACCGGTAAAGGTTGCAACTTTCCTGCCGGCCGTTGATGTTCGGCCTTCACCCGTTGGCACACTAGGCAGTGCGCCACCAATCGCGTTACGTCTTCCTTCATTTTCGGCCACCAGAAGGTTTGCTTGACGTCTTTGTACATCTTCGTTCCCCCGGGATGCGCTGTATATGGGGCATTATGCGCTTCCCGCAGGATCTCCTCCTTGAGCTCCGGTAGATCCGGCACGCAAATTCGCCCCCGAAATCGTATCGTGCCGTCGGAGCTCACCATAAAGTCGCTCTCCTCGTCTGTGTTTATCCTACTTCGCACCAGCTGGAGCTGTTGGTCAGTCGATTGGCCTTCGAGAATCCTGTCCAGCAGAGTAGGTCTGACCACCAGCGTCAAAAGTCGTGCGACTGTCCCTGCCGGGACTACCTCTAGTCTTAATCGCGAAAATTCCGCAATCAGGCTGTCCTGCCGTGTGATGGAGCTTACATCTACCTCCACGGCCTGTCCTTTGCGGCTCAAGGCATCGGCCACCACGTTGGCCTTTCCCGGGTGATAGTGGATCGTCAGATCGTAATCCTTTAATAGCTCCAGCCACCGCCTTTGTCGCAGATTTAGCTCTCTTTGGGTGAAGAGGTACTTGAGGCTCTTATGATCCGAATACACATTGCAGTGTGCCCCGTACAGGTAGTGCCTCCAAAGCTTGAGCACAAACACCACCGCTGCGAGTTCCAAGTCGTGCACGGGGTAATTCCGCTCATACTCCTTGAGCTGCCTTGACGCATAGGCTATGACCTTTCCCCGTTGCATGAGCACTCCACCCAATCCATTCCGTGACGCGTCGCAGTATACTTCGTAATCCTCCCCAGGCTCTGGCAGGGCGAGAATCGGGGCTCGCGTCAACCTATCCTTAAGCTCCTCGAAGCTTCTTTGACACTTGTCCGTCCAGACAAACTTCTCCCCCTTTTTCGTTAAACGGGTTAGGGGGGTGGCTATCTTGGAGAAGCCCTCCACGAAGCGCCGGTAATACCCGGCTAATCCTAGGAAGCTTCGAATTTCCGTCACCGTGGTCGGTCGGGGCCAGTCCGTTACCGAATCTATCTTCTTTGGATCCACCGCGACTCCGGCCGCTGAGATCACGTGCCCCAAGAACCCGACCTCTCGGAGCCAAAACTCACACTTTTTGAGTTTGGCGTAGAGTTTCTGTTCCCGTAGGGTCTGGAGGACTGTGCGCAGGTGTTCTTCATGTTCCTCGTCTGTACGGGAGTAGATGAGGATATCGTCGATGAAGACCACCACGAACAAGTCCAAGAAGGGTTTGAATACCCTGTTCATCATATCCATGAACACTGCCGGGGCATTTGTGAGCCCGAACGGCATTACCGTAAACTCGTAATGGCCATAGCGAGTACGGAAAGCCGTTTTGGGAACGTCCTCCCCCTTGACCCGGACCTGATGATAGCCCGACTGTAGGTCAATCTTTGAGAACACCGTCGCCCCCCGTAACTGATCGAAGAGGTCATCGATCCTTGGTAGGGGGTACTTATTCTTGACCGTCACTTTATTTATCTCTCGGTAATCGATACACAACCGGAGACTCCCGTCCTTTTCCTTACAAACAGGACGGGTGCGCCCCAAGGTGATGCGCTTGGTCTGATGAATCCTTTGTCCAGGAGGTCCTCCAACTGCGCCTTGAGTTCCTTCAGCTCCGCGAAGGCCATCCTGTACGGTGCCTTGGTGATGGGCTTGGTGCCGGGGAGCAGTTCAATTGGGAAGTCAACCTCCCGCTCCGGTGGCATTCCGGGAAGCTCCGCCGGAAAGACATCCGGGAATTCTCCTACCACGGGAATTTCCGAATGCGGGGGGACGGGTCGGGTGGCTAGATCTACTGAGGCTAGGTAGGCCACGCACCCGCCCTCTATCAACTTCCTAGCTCGTGACGCGGAGATGACGGCAAGAAAGGACGTGCTCTTGCACGCCAAGTACACGTTTTCTGGGAATCCCGGCTTCCGCAGTTGCACCTGTCGCTTCTCGCAGTCGATGACCGCCTGATACTCGGTAAGCCAGTCCACGCCCAAAACCACGTCGTATTCTTTTAACGGTAGGACCACCAGATCCCAGGGGCACGACAACCTTCCCATTCCGGCGGCATACCAGGAGGCTCCGCCGGAAATACATCCGGAAATCTCTTACCACGGGACCGCTAAGCCTGAGTTGGGAAGCGGCCCTGAGCTGCATGACAGCCCACCAAGTTTTCGGTAGCAAGGCTTCGGGCGGAGCCCATTTGTCCCTTGCGCGGCCCTTAGCGGGCCCCGAAAACACTGGATTTTTTTTTTTTTTTTTTTTTTTTAAAACTTCGAAACCCGCCCGTGCGCATAGGCCGGGGGAGGTTTCGCCTAGCACCTAAGGTTCTTAGAGAGGGAGAGAGAGAGTCTAACGAGTGTAACTGGCTAAGGTGTAGTCGGCTCTTTAAGCAAGCGAAGAGAAAAGAAAAAAAAAAAAAAAAATAACTGAACAGTAATCACCTGCCGTCCCTAGGTCTGGGACGTCGCGTCCCCCGCTGCAGTATCCCGGGGAGTCCGCCCACAGCCCCTGGGCCAACGTCGCACGGCGTGCCGGGGAAGGGGTCTAACATCTGAGGAGTCTGAGGAGTCTGTGGGGTCCGAGGGCTCCTGGTCGTCGGGCGGATCCCTTGGCTGGACGGGAGCCGCGGCACCGTCTGCACCCTTTTGCGGTGGCGGCATAGGGGCAGCGGCGGCGGGCCTCTGAGGGCAAACATCCTGAGTGTGATCCGGCAACCCGCACTGGTTGCAGTAATGGTACCTCCAAGTGCACTCCACTACCGGGTGAGTACCCTGGCAAATCACGCACGGTCCCTGGGGTGGTCTCGCGTCCTCTGCTGGAGCCTGTCCTTCCTTCCGCGCCCCCTTCGGGGGTCCCCTTCCTCGGTCTCCTCGGGCGGGGTCCCCTTGGGGAACGGGTGTAGCAGTCCTCTCTGTCCCCCTTGTTCGCGGTGCCGGAGGCCTGGTGACCCCCGGTTTCCAAGGGCAGTGATAACGGTTATGGCCCGGCCTGCCACACCGATAACAATGGTCGTATCTCCACGGACACTCCGTCACCTGGTGCGCTCCCACACATATGGGGCAAGGCCTCCCAAACGGTCTGGGTCCTGCTCCCGCCACCCTTGCGAAATCGCTTTCCGTCCTCGGGCGTTTGTGTACCGGGCCCTCCGTCGGTCCCGGATAGGCAACTCTCTCTCGCGCGCGCATCTCGGCTAGTTCCTGCTCTGCTCGCAGGGCTAACATAACTGCCTCGTTGAAGGTGGGGAATCCGGTTGGTGGCATCCCCCGCTGGACGTCGTTCCTAGCGCCCCGCTGGGTGTGGTCAACACCTTCAAGTTCTCGGATCAGTAAGCCCAATCGTTCCGTAAGGGTCAGCATTTGTCCTGCTATATCGCGCAGCTGATTTAGGAGTAAACGGCTGGCTGCTGCTGCGGGATCCATCTGTTCGTTACGAATCGATTAGTACTCGGTGGCCAAACCTTGGCCGTCTGCTGCTGTAGACAAAGAAACCACGTCAATCCTATGGCTATATCCCTAGCACATCGTCTCACGGTTTCACCTATGTTACGTTCCCGTTTCCCCGTACTCTCTCGTACTACACCTACACCTTGGTTATCTCATTTCCAATTTGCTTGTGGTACCTAGCACTGTGGATGTAAATCACGTCTACTATGGTTGTGGTTGTATCTCTCTGATACCATTTAATCTGTCACGCCCCCGGGGGTTTTTGAGTCATGTGAAGCGGAAAAACGTGTCTATTTTTTTTTTTCTTTTTAATAAGGAAACATAATCTTCAACCCCGGTGCGTGCCAGACCGCCACATACGCAAATTCACTCTGTCCACGGACAGAGTCTCCTTTGCATATGCACGGCGTCTTATTTACAACATGTCATTCAATCACAAATATTATGCATCAATTCCCAACCAACAACCATACCGTAGACGTTCACCATCAATTATAGCAAGTTAATTAAGCGGCATCACTGTTTGGAAAGGATAAAGCCCAGAGTTGAAAACCCGTGCCCACACGGCACTTCATTTTGAGAAAACATTTTCGCAATCCTTTAACTCATCATGAAAACATGCCGCACATAAGAACACTACTAAAAGTATCATACTATAACCTACACCTCATCCACAGAGCTAATACAAGTTCACAACTAAGCCATCCACAAGCAAAATAAAGATTCATGCATAAGGAAATGAGTTGGAGTCAAAAGAATCAAGATAACCAAGTGTCCGACTACGGTCCTCACTACGCAGTCCCACCGTCACCCCGGCTGACGCACCTAATAGCAGTACCTGTCACGGAGTGGGTAACGTCAGTGACAAACAAAGTAGATGTCTAATAGTAACAAGAAGGGAAAACAAACCGAATACACCGAGTACCCCGTAACCTTTCGTTAAACCCCCTGTGCATATTTTAAGCTGGGCACCAGTCCCAGAGTACCTGTCGGGGTGACTAAAGTCCCCCCTCGTGCACAAACACCTTTTGATGCTTTAACCACTTCACGGGGCTAGTGCGGCCCCTATAGCAGCCGTGAAGAGGTCCTCACGGCTCCCACTCCTTTGTGAGGCACACGGGTCAAAAAGACCACTTTTCCGGAAAAGTACACCATGCGGTGGCCCGGTCCGCCAGTGTACGTGCAGCATCCGTCACCGGATTGCCAAAATTGGCGTGTAGTGAGCACCGCGACCGCAGCCGCTTAAATTGTCAGATAAAATATCTTTAATCGAAAGGTTAGCTTACCATCTACTTTGTTAGGTAAATTAAAGAATACTTTAATGGCGATAAATGCACTTACTGCACTTGTTGCACTTATGGCAACTCTACCCACCTGGTTGGAGAGAAGACGGGTCACCCGAGCCCTTTGCACTCTCCCGCTGCGCACCCGGACCTATATAAAGTCCGCACGGACACTAAGGTCAGAAAATATACTAACATATCGCAATAGAAAAATACCCCACATTATTATTTACAAAAGTCCGGCACCGTCCCGCTGTCCGGCGGGGCACCCATGCCTTGAACGGCCGTCACCGTCCGTCGGAGCCGCGCATGGCGGGGCTCCGCGGACGGCGTCCTCACAGCACCCAGCGCGGCGTTCGCGCGGTGCTCGTGCGGACACGGGTCGCGCGGCGCCCCGCGCGCGAACGCCCGCGCGGCGCCCGTGCGGCACCCCGCGCGGTGTGCCGGGCGGCACCCCGCGTGGCGCCCGCGCGGCACCCCGCGCGGGTGCCCGCGCGGCACCCCGCGCGGGGCCGCCCGCGCGGGGCCGCCCGCGCGGGCGACCCGCGCGCGGGTGCCCCGCGCGGGCACCCCGCGCGGGGCGCCCGCGCGGCCCACCCCGCGCGGGTGCCCGCGCGGCACCCGCGCGGGGCCGCCCCGCGCGCGGTGCCGCGCGGTCGCCCGCGCGGCGCTGCCGCGCGGGCGGTGACCCGCGCGGCGCGCCGCCGCCGATTGCGGGTGGCGCCGGGTCGTCGTGTGTTTCTCCCCTTCACCCCGCGCGATGCCCTAGTGGCACCGCGCGCCTCCTTTGTCCGTTCCGTTCGTCTAACATAACTACGATGACGACGACGTGGTAACGGGGACGGGGGAGAAATTCAAGAAACCTAAAACGGGCGACTAGGAAAATTCGGAAAAAATTATTAAAAAAATATAAAACTAACCGGAGATCTTCGGGAAAGTGTCCGGTCACGTTTCTTGCCCTCGGGTCGGCGTTTGGGACGATTGGTTCCTTCTCCTTTCTCCGGTTATGGATCCGTTCTCTCTTTTCTCTTACTTTTCCTCACCGGTTGGGGGGGTTTCGGTAGCACGAAAGAGGAGGGTTTGAGGAGGCGGTTAAAATAAGAATAGGGTTTCGCTCGGCGCTCGGTAAACAGGAGAATAAATAGTTCTCCCATTTACTTATCCAAAATCACGCCAAAAATCCCTTCGGATATTTTCGGTTCGATTAATTAATTTATTAATTAATTAATCCCTACCGATAACCCTATCTTTAACTTCCTTAATTTTACGTACGTAGGGAAAACCCGAATCTCCCCGTTTCTATCTCTCACATAAATATCGGCTGACGGGATATAAATCTTAAAATCTGACCACGGTTATTTAATCACCTTAAATTCTGACCACCGATTATTTAACCACCTTTTAAATAATCAAATCCCAATTGGATTCAAATTAACCGGATATTTAAATCACCTTTTTAAATTTAGTCACGATTATTAATCACCTTTATTAAATAATCTTGTGGGAAACAAATCCCCGATTTAAATATCCCGATTTTATCTCTTATCTAATGCACGAGATAAAATCCCACAATTTAAATCCTAAATTAATTCGTACGTAGGAGGATTTAAATTTCCCTCTCCGGATAATTAGTTAATTAATTAATTAATTACCCCTACGAGATAACCCACCTTATCTCTAACGGGTGCAAGATATTTTGCACGGTCCCCGATGCGTGACTAATTACCGCAACGCTAAGGATCCCGTTCCGGGAGATCCCGATATCGGATTTCGAATCCGATCGCACCGTCGGTCATCGTTTTTCGCGCTCTATTGCAGAAAAATACACACACCTAGTCCCGGCCGACTTAAGAAAATTAAATAAATTTTATTTCGCTTAAGGCCTAAGCGATTACATGTGAGTTCAAAAATACCCGAAGGGTC
>CM054938.1:11484719-11542424 GCA_029168755.2 Tillandsia fasciculata
AGGATCGCAAATAACAATCCACTAAGAATGAAGAATACAACAAGGTGATTACACCAGACTAAGGCACAGAGCTCGTACCCCTCCTTCAACTTCTTCGGACCATTTGCGCTGACCCGGTTGGTATGTCCAACGCAATGCGCAATAACCACTAATAAGAAGAAGAAAACAAGGTGATTTACCGTCTCCACGGATTTAAACCCCTCCTTCAACGTCTTCGGACCTTGCTGCTCACCAACGTTTGCACGTACCACTGCACACGTTCGAATCCACGACGCCACTCGAATCCACGAGCACACGTTTACGAATCCACGAAACGCCTTCAACCACACCGAATCCACGTGCCACCAGAAACGTCGAATCCACGACGAAACTGCCGGTAAGATAATTGGCTTTGATGTGATCCTTTGCTTAGATTATCAATGAGATCCATGGTGGAAAAATCTCTAAGCAAAGATTAGATCAATTCGACAAAAGATATGTTCTTGAAAGAACCATCGATTGACCTAAAGAGGCTATAAAGAAGAACGATAAAACCCTAGCCTCTAGGTTTGCTCTCAAGTGGTTTTATGATTGATCGGCCGTGCTCCCCCACTTTTTGAGAAACCCTAAATGTCTATTATATAGTTTAGAAACCTTTGAAAGAGATAAGAATCAAAAACTTACCTATCTGGAAATTTTCAGGACGGCGATCCGGATCGGATTACTGCGATCCGGATCGTCGTAACTAGATTGACGATTCCAGAAAACCAAGGGTTCCGGATCCGGATTGCAAGGTCCGATCCGGATCGTTCATGAATTTCAGCAACATCCAATGTTCGGGATCCGATCAGAATAGGCTTGGATCCGATTGGATTTGCACAATGAACTAATACCCTTCGGGATCCGGATTGGATCATCTGATCCGGATCCTGAACATGTCCCATGTCCAGTTTTGTTTTTATGCAATTAAAAATCATCCAAGTGTTTCTACACTATAAGAAAGTATTCGGATCACCAAAATTATTTAGTTAAACATACCTGATCCTTTTGAATACTTTCTTCTTGAGATTGATGTAACTGATCCACAATTCTTCATCTTCAATCTTCAAGACTCAAGACACTGAGTGTCAACTTGAGCTCTTGTTGAATCTTCTCTAAGTCTTTGATTGCTGATTGACAATTTGATCCCTTTAAGACTCCGACTCACTCACTTGACTTGACTCACGAAATATGCCAACACCAAAATGCCGTAACAATCTCCCCTTTGGCAATTTCGTGACAAAACCCAAAAATACATAAAAACGCTCAAGTCCACTCATCTTAAACCAAAAAATTCGAAATTCAATGTCATCACCAAAACATTGATTTTCTTTGCGTGAAAGACCAATAAATACAAAATTACATTTGAACCAGTTCTTAGAACACACTCTATGACTTAGGACTTGGAGTCTTAAAGTGATGTAATTCCTGCAAAACAAAACTCCAACCAAAATCAAACGTTAGTCGTTAGAATTAAAATCCTACATTTGATTTGTCCTTTGGGTTCTTTTGTTTTTTCGGCTCTTTCAATTTTTTTCTTTTATCTCCCCCTATCTTGAGCATTTAATGTTCTCCATGTTCTCCATGTGAATAGGATCATCAATTTTTCGTTCTCCCCCCCCTTATTTTCCATTTTCGTTTGTCCTCTCTTGATGATCTCATCTCCGTCATTTCTTTCTCTCTCCCCTTTTTGTCACAAATTGTCAAACAGTGAACATACTAGACAAAAGAAATTAGTTCATAGAGAAAGAGAGATAAAAGCTCAGTTCCGGTATATAACAAAAATGCAGATTGCGTACCGGTACAGAAGGCAAAAAAACAAATAATTCTTGATACAAATCCAGATTTTAGAATCTTTTCAAATCCGATTGTATTCCATCAAGAAATCAATTTAAGTGCTTTGAAGAACATGAATTTCACATAGATGTCATTCAATCCAGATTTCTTTTCATTATAATTATTTAGAAAAATAATAACCAAAAAGAGTATTAAGCACTTTAGCGTATCAACATTTAAAAAAAAGTCACGGTTTCAATGCCATAGCAAATAGATATAAGCCAATCTATCAAAAATACTCAAAATGAAACGAAAATTTATGAAAATTAAAACCCTTAAAGTTGACACAATTTCAATTACATCTAACTTGATCTTATGCGTAATGCCTTTATCAATCATCCATTTGGTAAAGAAAATGAAATACCAAGATCATATAGATGTTTGAAATCCCAGTAAGTTAGATAATATATCTAGACAATCTGTTGAAGAGTGGCTCTTTGAGCATCTTTACTAAAAATCCCACCTATATCCACATTAAATACGACTGAGTCAAGTATTTCAATATGCAGTTTATCACATTTTTAAAACAAAATTTGCTTTTTCATTCCTGGGGTATCCCTTTTTTTTCATATTCTCCATGTGGTGGTAGTTTTCACACTCCTCATTGGGATGTAACTCTTTCCACATCTTTTGAGCATTTGTTACTTTTCATTGACTCCCCCCTCAATTGGCTATCATTATTTAATATATAAGGTGATTCAACCAAAATTGATCTCGCATTCATACTCGACTAAGCAATCCAATAGATAATGACTATACCAAAGAGATCATTGAGAGAGAAATTGACTTTGATTACTTAAAAGATGAATTAATTAACATAAATGATCATTGCAACATTGAATAATTATGATATCAAAAGCATAACAATTTTCAAATGCGTGAAATGAGATGCGATTAAAGTCCTTTAAACCAATGCTCAATTAAACAACTATCCTCTAAATGAAGTGTCTTCAAGATTATGAATATGGAGTCAAGTTGATAATCCCAGAAAATTAATTTGGAGTGAATGAACGTGAAGCCCTTTTTTATTCAATGCACTTGTTCGTTAAAAACCTTTGTTCAAAAACAACATAAACAAAGAGCATTGAAAACATGTAATGCAAAGATTAAGAAAAATATGAAAGAGAAAACCAATCAAAGCATTACATACAGTCATAAGCTATTTAGAACTTAAGACAAGGAAAGATATCACCTTTCCGAATCCAAAATCGCTGGATTTTGGGTTGTCTTGATTCGTTGTGGCCAGGGGTTGTCCCTTTAGACTGTTGGTCCACCTTAGGTCTTTGCCTCGCAATGATCCAGTTGTATGATTGATGTTGTTAGGTGCGGCTCGGCCTTTTGGTGGGTTGAGTGAACTCTTTAACATTGATGCTTCATGTTATGATTCCGTTGATCCGCTCCGTAGATGAAGTTGCCGAAGACTTTTCTTCTTCTCTTTTCGGGCAATTCTCACCAAATGTCCTTCAAGTCCACATAGGTGACAAGTTCTTTCCTCAAATTTTATTGTGGAACTGAAGCCTGCACAGTTTGGTTCTTTAAATCCCAAACCAACCTTGCTTGTTTGACCCAATTCGGACATACAATCAGGTTTCTTCGAACCGGTTGAAATCCTTTTTATGTCGGATTTAAGTTGATGGACTTGCTTGGTCAAAGCTTGGTTGGTGACATGAATCTCTTCAAACTGTTTTTCAAGAAAATCAATCTTGTTAATATGGGAATTAACGATCGTTTCCGATTGATTTATCTTTTCTTGGAGGATTTTATTGTTCTCCAATAGACGTTCTCGTTCCTCCTCGAGATCATGAAGTTTGATCTTTAAAGCTTGATTCTCGTCTTGAATTCAAGTCGTTGCTTCCTCAACTTCTTGTTAAGTTTGGCCATCTTCTTTGATTCCGCAAGAAGTTGTTGGTATGCCTCAACGAGTTCTTCCTCGTCCGACTCCCCCTCACTTGATGACTCTCCTCCGGATGTTGACGTTTCATGCAAAATTAAAGGAATAGAGTCAGTGATTAAAGATGCTAAACACAATTAGAAGAGGGAATTTGAGAGGCATGAAAAGCAACAAATTTTTCTTTTTCCTCTTCACTTGAGGTCGATTCATCGAAACTAGAATCGTCCCAAGTTTTTGCTTGCAAAGCCTTCTTTTTATATAATTTCGGAGAAGGACAATCCGTTGAAATATGGCCGTAGCCTTTGCATCGATAACATCGGATTTCCCCTTCGAAATCATCTTTTTCTTTTTCTTTAGAAGGTTTTGCAACGCCTTGAGTTTAGAGGATTTAGAACCCGATGATCCTTTGATGGTTTCGTGGATGAAGATCCATCGGTTCGATTCTTCCAAAATTTCCGACGAAATTTCTTTGTGATCCGCGCCAATTGTTCTTCAAACTCGGCTAAAGAGATTTCATCGTCGGAACTTGATTCGCTATCTTCTTCCTTTGTTGATTTGAATGCAATACCTGTAAGCTTAGAAGAAGACTTGGAAGAAATTTGATTAGTAGGAAAAGTCATCTCATAAGTTTGTAAAGCACCTACTAATTCCTCTACACTCATCTCATCCGGATGACTAACGGTTTCAATGGCGGTAACCTTTGCCCTAAACCGTTCCGGAAGAGTCCGAAGAATCTTTCTTACAATTTTCGACTCCGGGATCTTTTCTCCTAAATTAGCACATGTATTAATTACATCTTGAAGTCTAGTGTAATAATCTGTAAACAATTCATGCTCTTCCATATGAATAGAGTCAAATTGACTTGTAAGCATCTGGAGCTTTTGAATTTTTACAAGATTAGTACCCTCATGTGTAATTTTGAGAATATCCCAAATTTCCTTCGCGGTTTCACACGCGGAAATTCTTGTAAACTCATCGAGGAAAGAGAATTAATAAAGCGTTCATACCTTTCCCATTGTAAGAAGATCTTTCGATTTCCTCTTTGGACCATCTAGAGCGAGGTTTTGGGGTAGGTAGAATTTCCTACTTCCTCAACCGGATGCACCCAACCGTATTCAACGGTTTGCCATACCCGCTCATCAATGAGATGAGAAAGCTCTCATCCGCATTTTCCAATATGATAATTGGTCCCATCAAAAAGAGGAGGTCTAAAAATATTACCACTTTCACCCAACATGATAGATAAACCTAAACCCGCTCTGATACCAATTGTAGAGTTATTTAGGATCCACAAGGATCTAAATAGGTACTATCAAACACCTAGAGGGGGGTGAATAGGTGTAATATTATAAAAACCAATCTCAGTGCAAAAATAAAAACAATGCGGAAAATAAAAATCAACACACCGAGATTTACGTGGAAACTCCAATCCAGGAGAAAAACCACGGGACCAACACGCAATAACAATCCACTAAGAATAGAAGAATAACAAGGTGATTACCGACTCCACGGACTCGACCCCTCCTTCAACTTCTTCGGACCTTGCGCTGACCGGTTGGATGTCCACGCAATAACAATCCACTAAGAAAAGAAGAATAACAAGGTGATTACCGTCTCCACGGATTTAACCCCTCCTTCAACTTCTTCGGACCTTGCGCTCCACCGTTGCACGTCCACTGCACACGTTCGAATCCACGAACGCCACTCGAATCCACGAGCACACGTTTCGAATCCACGAAACGCCTTCAACACACCGAATCCACGATGCCACGTCGAATCCACGACGCAAACTCAGCCGGTAAGAATATTGGCTTCGATGGTGATCCTTTGCTTAGATTATCAATGAAGATCCATGGGAAAAATCTCTAAGCAAAGATTAGATCAATTCGACAAAAGATATGTTCTTGAAAGAACCATCGAATTGACCTAAAAGAGGCTATAAAGAAGAACGATAAAAACCTAGCCTCTAGGGTTGCTCTCAAGTGTTTTATAAATTGATCGGCCGTGCTCCCACGTTTTTGAGAAACCCTAAATGTCTATTTATAGTTTAGAAACCTTTGGAAAGAGATAAGAATCAAAAACTTACCTTATCTGGAAATTTTCAGGACGGCGATCCGGATCGGATTACTGCGATCCGGATCGTCGTAACGAGATTGACGATTCCAGAAAACCAAGGGTTCGGGATCCGGATTGCAAGGCCCGATCCGGATCGTTCATGAATTTCAGCAACATCCAATGTTCGGGATCCGGATCAGAATAGGCTTGGATCCGGATTGGATTTGCACATGAACTAATACCCTTCGGGATCCGGATTGGATCATCTGATCCGGATCCTGAACATGTCCCATGTCCAGTTTTTGATTTTTATGCAATTAAAAATTCATCCAAGTGTTTCTACACTATAAGAAAGTATTCGGATCACCAAAATTATTTAGTTAAACATACCTGATCCTTTTGAATACTTTCTTCTTGAGATTGATGTAACTGATCCACAATTCTTCATCTTCAATCTTCAAGACTCAAGACACTGAGTGTCAACTTGAGCTCTTGTTGAATCTTCTCTAAGTCTTTGATTGCTGATTGACAATTTGATCCCTTTAAGACTCCGACTCAACTCACTGACTTGACTCACGAAATATGCCAACACCAAAATGCCGTAACAATCTCCCCCTTTGGCAATTTCGTGACAAAACCCAAAAATACATAAAAACGCTCAAGTCACTCATCTTAAACCAAAAAATCGAAATTCAATGTCATCACCAAAACATTGATTTTCTTTGCGTGAAAGATCCAATAAATACAAAATTACATTTGAACCAAACAGTCCTAGAACATACTCTATGACTTAGGACTTGGAGTCTTAAAGTGATGTAATTCCTGCAAAACAAAACTCCAAACAAAATCAAACGTTAGTCGTTAGAAATTAAAATCCTACATTTGATTTGTCCTTTTGGTTCTTTTGTTTTTCGGCTCTTTCAATTTTTTCTTTGTCTCCCCCTATCTTGAGCATTTATGTTCTCCCCCTTTGTGATAGGATCATCATTTTTCGTTCTCCCCCATTTTTCCATTTTCGTTTGTCCTCTCTTGATGATCTCATCTCCGTCATTTCTCTTCTCCCCCTTTTTGTCACAAATTGTCAAACAGTGAACATACTAGACAAAAGGAAATTAGTTCATAGAGAAAGAGAGATAAAAGCTCAGTTCCGGTATATAACAAAAATGCAGATTGCGTACCGGTACCAGAAAGCAAAAATCAAATAATTTCTTGAAACAAATCCAGATTTTGGAATCTTTTCAAATACCGATTTGTATTCCATCAAGAAATCAATTTAAGTGCTTTGAAGAACAATGAATTCACATAGATGTCATTCAATCCAAATTTCTTTCATTAGAATAATTTAGAAAAATAATAACCAGAAAGAGTATGTAAGCACTTTAGCGCATCAACTTTAAACAAAAGTCATCGTTTCATGCAACAAGAAATAGATTATACCAAATCTATCAAAAATACTCAAAAATGAAACGAAAATTTATGAAAATTAAAACCCTTAAAGTTGAACAACTTCAATTACATCTAACATGATCTTATGCGTAATGCCTTTATCAAATCATCAATTTTGGTAAAGAAAATGAAATACCAAGATCAATAGATGTTTGAAATCCCAGATAAGTTAGATAATATATCTAGACAATCTGTTGAAGGAGTGGCTCTTTGAGCATCTTTTATAAAAATCCCACCTTATACCAACCATGAAATATGACTGAGTCAAGTATTTCAATATGCATTTCATCAACATTTTTAAAACAAAATTTGCTTTGCATTCATGGAGTATCTTTTTTTTTTTTTTCTCCATGTGGTGGTAGTTTTCACACTCCTCATTGGGATGTAACTCTTTCCACATCTTTTGAGCATTTTACATTTCTTTGACTCCCCCTCAATTGGCTATCAATTATTTAATATATAAGGTATTCAACCAAAAATTGATCTCGCATTCATACTCGACTAAGCAATCAAATATGATAATGACTATACCAAGAGATCATTGAGAGAGAAATTGACTTTGATCACTTAAAAGATGAATTAATTAACATAAATGATCATTGCAACATTGAAATATTATGATATCAAAAGCATAATAAATTTCTAAATGCGTGAAAGGATGCAATTAAAGTCAATTTAACCAATGCTCAATTAAACAACTCCTCTAAATGAAGTGTCTTCAAGATTATGAATATGGAGTCAAGTTGATAATCCAAGAAAAATTAATTTGGAGTGAATGAACGTGAAGCCCTTTTTATTCAATGCACTTGTTCGTTAAAAACCCTTTTGTTCAAAAACAAAGTATAAAAACAAAGAGCATTGAAAAACATGTAATGCAAAGATTAAGAAAAATATGAAGGGAAAACCAATCAAAGCATTACATACAGTCATAAGCTATTTAGAACTTAAGACAAGGAAAGATATCACCTTTCCGAATCCAAAATCGCTGGATTTTGGGTTGTCTTGATTCGTTGTGGCCGGGGGTTGTCCGCTTTGACTGTTGATCCACCTTAGGTCTTTGCCTCGCAATGATCCACTTGTATGATTGATGTTGTGGCTCGGACCTTTGGTGGGTTGAGTGAACTCCTTTGACTTGATGTGTCTTTTGATTCCGTTGAGTCCGCTCCGTAGATGAAGTTGCCGAAGGATTTTTCTTTCTCTTTTTCGGGCAATTCTTCACCAAATGTCCTTCAAGTCCACATAGGTGACAAGTTCTTCCTTTCAATTTATTGTGGAACTTGAAGCATTCACAGTTTGGTTCTTTTTAAATCCCAAACCAACCTTGCTTGTTTGACCTAATCCGGACATACAATCAAGTTTCTTGGAACCGGTTGAAAGCCTTTGTATGTCGGATTTAAGTTGATGAACTTGCTTGGTCAAAGCTTGGTTGGTGACATGAATCTCTTCAAACTGCTTTTCAAGAAAATCAATCTTGTTAATATGGGAATTAACGATCGTTTCCGATTGATTTATCTTTTCTTGGAGGATTTTATTGTTCTCCAATAAACGTCCTCGTTCCTCCTCGAGATCATGAAGTTTGATCTTTAAAGCTTGATTCTCGTCTTGAATTTCAAGTCGTTGCTTCCTCAACTTCTTGTTAAGTTTGGCCATCTTCTTTGATTCCGCAAGAAGTTGTTGGTATGCCTCAACGAGTTCTTCTTCGTCCGACTCCCCCTCACTTGATGACTCTCCTCCGGATGTTGATGTTTCATGCAAAATCAAAGGAATAGAGTCAGTGACTAAAGATGATAAGCACAAATTAGAAGAGGGAATTTGAGAGGCATGAAAAGCAACAAGTTTTTCTTTTTCCTCTTCACTTGAGGTCGATTCATCGAGACTAGAATCGTCCCAAGTTTTTGCTTGCAAAGCCTTCTTTTTATATGATTTCTTAGAAGGACAATCCGTTGAAATATGGCCGTAGCCTTTGCATCGATAACATCGGATTTCCCCTTCGAAATCATCTTTTTCTTTTTCTTTAGAAGGTTTTGCAACGCCTTTGAGTTTAGAGGATTTAGAACCCGATGATCCTTTAGATGGTTTCGTGGATGAAGATCCATCGGTTCGATTCTTCCAAAATTTCCGACGAAATTTCTTTGTGATCCGCGCCAATTGTTCTTCAAAATCGGCAAAAGAGATTTCATCGTCGGAACTTGATTCGCTATCTTCTTCCTTTGTTGATTTGAATGCAATACCTGTAAGCTTAGAAGAAGACTTGGAAGAAATTTGATTAGTAGGAAAAGTCATCTCATAAGTTTGTAAAGCACCTACTAATTCCTCTACACTCATCTCATCCGGATGACTAACGGTTTCAATGGCGGTAACCTTTGCCCTAAACCGTTCCGGAAGAGTCCGAAGAATCTTTCTTACAATTTTCGACTCCGGGATCTTTTCTCCTAAATTAGCACATGTATTAATTACATCTTGAAGTCTAGTGTAATAATCTGTAAACAATTCATGCTCTTCCATATGAATAGAGTCAAATTGACTTGTAAGCATCTGGAGCTTTTGAATTTTTACAAGATTAGTACCCTCATGTGTAATTTTGAGAATATCCCAAATTTCCTTCGCGGTTTCACACGCGGAAATTCTTGTAAACTCAGTCGAGGAAAGAGAATTATATAAAGCGTTCATACCTTTCCCATTGTAAGAAGATCTTTCGATTTCCTCTTTGGACCATCTAGAGCGAGGTTTTGGGGTAGTAGAATTTCCTACTTCCTCAACCGGATGCACCCAACCGTATTCAACGGTTTGCCATACCGCTCATCAATAGAGATGAGAAAAGCTCTCATCCGCACTTTCCAATATGCATAATTGGTCCCATCAAAAAGAGGAGGTCTAAAAATATTACCACTTTCACCCAACATGATAGATAAACCTAAAACCCGCTCTGATACCAATTGTAGAGTTATTTAGGATCCACAAGGATCTAAATAGGTACTATCAAACACCTAGAGGGGGGTGAATAGGTGTAATATTATAAAAACCAATCTCAGTGCAAAAATAAAAAACAATGCGGAAAATAAAAATCAACACACCGAGATTTACGTGGAAACTCCAATCCAGGAGAAAAACCACGGGACCAACACGCAATAACAATCCACTAAGAATGAAGAATAACAAGGTGATTACCGACTCCACGGACTCGACCCCTCCTTCAACTTCTTCGGACCTTGCGCTGACCGGTTGGATGTCCACGCAATAACAATCCACTAAGAAACGAAGAATAACAAGGTGATTACCGTCTCCACGGATTTAACCCCTCCTTCAACTTCTTCGGACCTTGCGCTCCAACGTTTGCACGTCCACTGCACACGTTTGAATCCACGAACGCCACTCGAATCCACGAGCACACGTTTCGAATCCACGAAACGCCTTCAACACACCGAATCCACGGTGCCACGTCGAATCCACGACGCAAACTCAGCCGGTAAGAATATTGGCTTCGATGGTGATCCTTTGCTTAGATTATCAATGAAGATCCATGGGAAAAATCTCTAAGCAAAGATTAGATCAATTCGACAAAAGATATGTTCTTGAAAGAACCGTCGAATTGACCTAAAAGAGGCTATAAAGAAGAACGATAAAAACCTAGCCTCTAGGGTTGCTCTCAAGTGTTTTATAAATTGATCGGCCGTGCTCCCACGTTTTTGAGAAACCCTAAATGTCTATTTATAGTTTAGAAACCTTTGGAAAGAGATAAGAATCAAAAACTTACCTTATCTGGAAATTTTCAGGACGGCGATCCGGATCGGATTTACTGCGATCCGGATCGTCGTAACGAGATTGACGATTCCAGAAAACCAAGGGTTCGGGATCCGGATTGCAAGGCCCGATCCGGATCGTTCATGAATTTCAGCAACATCCAATGTTCGGGATCCGGATCAGAATAGGCTTGGATCCGGATTGGATTTGCACATGAACTAATACCCTTCGGGATCCGGATTGGATCATCTGATCCGGATCCTGAACATGTCCCATGTCCAGTTTTTGATTTTTATGCAATTAAAAAATCATCCAAGTGTTTCTACACTATAAGAAAGTATTCGGATCACCAAAATTATTTAGTTAAACATACCTGATCCTTTTGAATACTTTCTTCTTGAGATTGATGTAACTAATCCACAATTCTTCATCTTCAATCTTCAAGACTCAAGACACTGAGTGTCAACTTGAGCTCTTGTTGAATCTTCTCTAAGTCTTTAATTGCTGATTGACAATTTGATCCCTTTAAGACTCCGACTCAACTCACTGACTTGACTCACGAAATATGCCAACACCAAAAATGCCGTAACATGTAACTCTTTCCACATCTTTTGAGCATATCACATTTCTTTGACTCCCCCTCAATTGGCTATCAATTATTTAAGATATAAGGCATTCAACCAAAAATTGATCTCGAATTCATACTCGACTAAATAGTCAAATAAGATAATAACTATACCAAGAGATCATTGAGAGAGAAATTGACTTTGATCACTTAAAAGATGACTTAATTGACATAAATGATCCTTGCATCAACTGAATTATTATGATATCAAAAGCATAATAAATTTCTAAACGTGTAAAAGGATGCAGGTAAAGTCAATATAACTAATGCTCAATTAATGTTCTATGTACAAACATAGATAAAGAACAGAAACACAAAAACAAAACCTAACCTAAGGATTGGTTTCAAAAAGAAATTATTTCAAGGAAAGCATTCCAATTGCCTTTCGCAAATGAATAAAACGTTTTTGATCCAAAGGTTTTGTTAAAATGTCAGCTAATTAATCTTCAGTTGAAATATAGGAAAGTTGAAGAATATTTGATTCAACTAGCTCTCTAAGAAAATGATATCTAAGTTCAATGTGTTTTGTTCTTGAGTGCAACACAGGATTTTTGGAAATGTTTATAGCACTGGTGTTGTCACAGAGAATCGTTACCGAAGTTGCTGAAATTCGGAAGTCGCTCAACACACTTTTCATCCAAATGAGTTGGGTTGAACAACTATCCGCTGAGATATATTCCGCTTCGGCAGTCGAGAGTGCAATGCAGTTTTGCTTTTTACTATGCCATGTGTCACGCCCCGGGGTCGAAACTGCGACCCGGGCTCGCTAACAGATCCGCCATCTGTACGGAAACGGCCGTACAGACGAAGCGTCTAACCTGCAAAAGATAGAACTACAGCTATACAGATATCAGAGCGGGTAATAAAAGCTGTAATATAAAATCACACTACTAAAAGCTGAACATAAATACAAGTCTATCTCCCGAATACAAGATGATACAAATAGCCAACAACCTATACAATATCTACCAAAACCACAGGGGAGATAGCTAAGACTAGAAAATCAATACATGATCAACTCCCACAGTCCGGGATGGTACATCTATCTCACTCTAAAGTAATAATGCTGGTAGGGAACTATCACGCGACTCCCTGTCCTCGGTCCGTCAAGCCAGCTCGGGCAGGAACGGAAGAAAGCCTCAGCAACCTGTCACCGACAGAGGGTGTGAGAACTACATCCTACAGTAGCTCTCAGTGGGTACCGTCTCCAAGAACCACGGTCTGCCCACTAAGTCTACTAGAGGCATAAGATAACAGAATGAAACTGAAATAATGAAAGGATAAGCTGGAAAATATCTACAGCTATCATGCCTCTATCTACTATGCTCAACGAGAAGGAACACAGATGATGGTATGCAACCACTCAAATACTGACACTATGTCAAGTACTATGCTCAAAGGTATAACCGAACTATGACACATGATATGCATACTCTCTCACATAACACCCAATCTCTATGACTGCCACATAGGGTCCAGTCAAGCCTGCGCCTGTCGACTAGGATCGCACCTACCCACCACCACACATCCACATGAGGACGGGATTTACGTGGGGCGTCCTGTCCGACCATCTCAAGCGAACTCTAGTGTATCAACTAGTCGCATCATCGCAGCCTAGTCAGGCTCGGTATCATCATCGCACCCGGGGCGTAGCTCGAGGGGAGCGACCCCACCGAACTCAAGTAACTCAAGTATCTCATAACTGGCAAAAAGTCAGGCTCAGCAGGCTATAGTCCACGATCAAACCGATCGGTATCACGATGCTCGAAGCACAACTCAACTCACAACACTGACTCACTCAAAAGATACCACATAGCTGGGACCGCCGCCACTCCCAACGGCTCCCACAACGACACCCCACTCATAGGCGAGAGGAACCGACTGACGCGGCAAAAGTCTGAGAATCCCGATAGACCGGTGCCTAGAACCCCAATCAAACAAGAACAGACTCTAGGCTCAGCCTATCGAAGTTCTCGATCTTTTACCGTTCAGGGATTCGGCCCCTCTCGGTTAAAGTGGGAAACTATCTCAACTCAAACTCAAAACTCACGGCTGGAGATGCTCCACAGCCAGAACTGCACAGAGTCCGAAAACCCCGGGAGTCTACTACCTACGACCCCAATCAAACAAGAACAGGCTATAGGTGTAGCCTCCCGTTGTTTTCGGCCCAAGACGAAAATCAGCCCTTAGAACCCAGATCCCTCGCCCCTGGCGGGTGAGGGAATTTAGTAAAAAGATGACCTTTATAAAGATATATCATTTCTCCTCAACCCCCTTGGGGTGAGGGTAAAATTTACCCTTTTGAAAACTATCTTAAATTGAGAAAAACCAGCTTTTATGGATTTTAGTTCTTGAGAAAATCAGTTGAAAACGAGTTTATTTCCCGAACTTCCAAGGGTGGCACCTTCGCCCAATCAAACAAGAACAAGCTCCGGCGACCCTTAGGAATACGGAGGAAAACACTGGTTTACTAAAATCATGAGAGTTCAAAAGCATTCTGGGTTCAAGGTCCTGATAGCAAACGGACTCCACGATCACAACGTGGTAGTGACGAGAAAATGACGTCACCACTAGAAACCCGGGACCACCGTTTACTCTAAACGATTCCCAAACCACCAACACTGGCCTAACACAGCTACCAGACCCCACTCGGCCCCAGGCCCGAGTGTAACACACGTCCCACACAACTCTGACCACTCGGCCCACTACCCAGGCGAGGAACCCTACGTCCAGAAGGAAATGCATGGTGTGGGATGTCTAAAGCATAAGAAAACCTAGCCCAGATTAGAGTTCTCTATTGGTCTGGTTGAATACATGCAACATATGACGGGGGTGGTAGTCAAGTTCCAAGAAACACTTAAACTAGCATGCAATCCTATCATAATAGAATTAGAAGGAAGTCCATAGACTTGGAGAGAAAAACCAACCCACCTCAGATCGCCACCAATTGCTTGTCGACACTTGCAATTGGGCTCAGCGGGCTTACCTTGTCTCCACGCGGTCCGCACGCAAACGGAGCACAATGCCGGAACTCGCACGCAAAACGGAGTCACAAGGTCGCGTCCCAGGCAGAAGCTAAAACTGCACTGTAACAGACAAGAACAAAGAAATCGCAAAATCAGTAAAGAGCGATCGAAAACCGAGCATCCGGCGGCGAAAAACGGCCTCCGCCGGCAAAAACAGCGGTCGACGGCGGAAAACAGCGCCCGACGGCGAAAAACAGCGGCCGGCGGGGAAAACAGCGGTCGACGGCGGAAAACAACGGTCGACGGCGAAAAACAGCTCGCGGCGGCGAAAACAGCGGTCGACGGCGAAAAACAGCGGTCGACGGCGGAAAACAGCTCGCGGCGGCGAAAACAGCGGTCGACGGCGAAAAACAGCTCGCGGCGGCGAAAACAGCGGTCGACGGCGAAAAACAGCGGTCGACGGCGAAAAACAGCTCGCGGCGGCGAAAACAGCGGTCGACGGCGAAAAAAAAACGGCCTCCGTCGGCGAAAAACGGCCTCCGTCGGCGAAAAACGGCATGCGGCGGTGAAAAATAGCGACCGGCACGCAAAACGAGGCATCACCGATGTCCCGGGGCACGCCGAACGGCGAAAAACAGAGCCGGCACGCAAAACGAGGCACCGACGAAGTCCCGTGGCACGCCAAGCGACGAAGACGGCAGTCGCGCGGCCCAAGGAACCGGCCGCGAGGAGCAGGGGCCCGCCGCGCGGCGCCGGAGCGCGCCGCGCGCAGCGCGCAGCGGCAAGCGCCCGCGGGGACCGCGCGCGGCCATGCCGCGCGCGCGCGCCTGCGCGCGGCCAGGCTGCGCCACGCCCAGCGGCGGCGAAAAAATTCTGAAAAAAATTCCAAAAAATTGCAAAAAAATTTAAAATAAAATTTACAACTTAATTAGCTCCAAAATTAATTAAAAAAAAACTTTTTACTCCAATTTTTTTCCAAAAATCCATTTCCTTGCTTTTAAAAAAAAACCATCAAAATCCCAAGGCTCCATAAAATTCTAACATCAAGTCAAAAACCAAAAAGCTCCAAAATAGCATAAACATGTAGTGACCCGACCCTCCGGGGTACTTTTGAACTCACATGTAATCGCTTAGGCCTTAAGCGGAATAAAATTATTTAATTTTCAAAAGTCGGCCGGGACAAGTGTGTATATTTTCCTGCGATAGAGCGCGAAAAACGATGACCGACGGTGCGATCGGATTCGAAATCCGATGCCAGGATCTCCCGGAACGGGACCCTTAGCGATGCGGTAGTTAGTCGCGCATCGGAAACCGTGCAAAATACCTTGCACCCGTTAGAGATAAGGTGGGTTATCCCGTAAGGATAATTAATCAAATAATTAATTATCCGGTGACGGAATTTAAATCCTCCTGCGTACAAATTAATTGTGGGATTTAAATGGGTGGGATTTTATCGCATAGATTGGAAAGGGATAAAAATCAGGATATTTAAACTAAAGGATTTAAATTATGGGATTTTATCTCACGGATTAAATAAGAGATAAAATCCGGATTTTCAAATTGGGGATTTATTTCCCATGATTATTTAATTAAGGTGATTAAATAATCGGTGACCGGGATTTGGATAATAGAGGTTTAAATATCCGGGTAATTAGAATCCGACTGGGAATTTGATTTCCCAAGATTATTTGATAAAGGTGATCAAATAATCGGTGGTCAGGATTTAAAGTCGAGAAATATCCCGTCGTCGGATATTTTCTTGAGAAATAGAAACGGGAAATTATAGGTTCCTACGTACGTAAATAAAATTAACGATTAGATTTGGGGAATTGACGGTGGGGATAATAATCAAACGATTAACTAAATAGGTTATCGGTGGGGATTAATTAATTAGCGGATTAATTAATCGGATCGGAATACCCAAAAAGGGAATTTTGACGGTGCGGGTTTACAATTGGATATAACCAACATAGGGATTATTTAATTCCCCGCTCACCGAACGAAACCCTATTTTTATTTCTCCGCCTCCCCAAACCCTCCTCTTTCGTGCGTACCGAAACCCCCAGCCAGCGAAAAAGAAAGAAAAGGACCGTAACCGGAGGAAGGAGAAGGAAGAAGGAAGGGAGCCGATCGTCCTAAACGCCGATCCAAAGGCTAGAAACGCGACCGGACACCTTCCCGACGATCTCCGATAGGTAAAATAATTTTTAATAATTTTTCTGGATTTTCCTATCGTAGTTGGTAAAATTCTAGAGTTCCTCCGCCACCCCCGTCACCGCCGCCGTCATCGTAATTTTGTTGGGCGGACGGAACGGGCAAGGAGGCGCGCGGTGCCACGGGGCATCGCGCGAGGAAAAAGGGGAAACACACGCGGATGACCGGGCTCCGCCGCAGGCGGGGACGGCGCCGCGCGGGTCGCACCCACGCGGGCGCCGCGCGGACACCGCGCGGCCGCCGCGTGGGCGGCCCCGCGCGGGCACCGCGCGGGGTGCCGCGCGGGGCGCCGCACGGGCGGCCCCGCGCGGGGCGCCGCGCGGGCACCCGCGCGGGGCGCCGCGCGGGCGGCCCCGCGCGGGCGCCGCGCGGGCACCCGCGCGGGGTGCCCCGCGGGCACCCGCGCGGGGGCCGCGCGGGCACCCGCGCGGGGTGCCGCGCGGGCACCCGCGCGGGGTGCCGCGCGGGCGGCCCGCGCGGGCGGCCCGCGCGGGCGCCGCGCGGGCACCCGCGCGGGGTGCCCGCGGGCACCCGCGCGGGGTGCCGCGCGGGCGCCCGCGCGGGCGCCGCGCGGGGCGCCGCGCGGGCAACCCCGCACGGCGCCGCACGGGCCCGTGCCCGTGCGGGCACCGTGCGGGGCACTTTGCGCGCACCGCCCGCGGGGCCGCGCCGCGCGCGGCTCCGACGGGCGGCGACGGTTGCGCGAGGGGGGGGGGGGGTTCCGTGGGCAGCGGGACGGTGCCGGACTTTAATATATTTAATGTGGGGTATTTTCTGTTGCGATAAGTTAGTATACTTTCTGACCGTAGTGTCCGTGCGGACTTTTATAGGTCCGGGTGCGCAGCGGGAGAGTGCGAAGGGCTCGGGTGACCCGACTTCTCTCCAACAAGGTGGGTACGGTTGCGATGTGTGCAACCGGTGCTGTAAGTGCATCTATGTCATTAAAAATATTCTTTAATTTACCTAACAAAGTAGATGGACAGTTAACCTTTCTTTTAATTGATAAATATCTGATAAATTAAGCGGCTGCGGTCGCGGTGCTCATTACACGCCATTCTTGGCAATCCGGTTTCGGATGCTGCACGTACACTGGCGGATCGGGCCACCGCATGGTGTACTTTTCCGGAAAAGTGGTCTTTTTGACCCGTGTGCCTCACAAAGGGGTGGGTGCCGTGAGGACCTCTTCACGGCTGCTATAGGGGTCGCACTAGCCCCGTGAAGTGGTTATAGCATCAAAAAGGTGTTGTGCACGAGGGGGGACTTTAGTCTCCCCGACAGGTACTCTGGGGTCGGTGCCCAATTTAATTAACAATTAATCCGGGGTTGGTGCCCGGTTTAATATATGCACAGGGGTTTAACGAAAGGTTACGGTGTACTCGGTGTATTCGGTTCGTTCTTCCTTTCTTAATATTATTAGACATCTACTTTGTTTGTCACTGACGTTACCCACTCCGTGACAGGTTTCCCTAGGTGCGTTAGCCGGGACGGCGGTGGGACTGCGACGTGAGGATCGTAGTCGGACTCTTGGTTATCGTATATATAACTCATTTCCTCTTTAGGTTACTTCTAATTTCGCTTGTGGATTACTTTACATGTGGGCATGTTTTAGTTAGCACTGTGGATGAGATGTGGCTTTATGTGATACTTTTAGTAGTGTTTTTAATTGCGGCATGTTTTATGATGAGATAAAGGTTTGCGAAAACGTTTTCTAAAAAGAGGTGCCGTGTGGGCACGGATTTTACAACTCTGGGTTTTATCCTTTCCAAACATTGAAGCCGCTCAAATGACATGCTTTAGTTAAACGATTTAACTCTGAATATGGTGTATGTCTACTGTATGGTTGTTGGTTGGTGTGTGTTGTATGATTATTGTGAATGAATGAAATGATGTAAATGAGACGCCGTGCATATACAAAGGAGACTCTGTCCGCGGACAGAGTGAATTTGTGTATGTGGCGGTCTGGCACGCACCGGGGTTGAAGTTAAGTTACCTTATTAAGAAAAAAAAATAGGCACGATTTTCCGCTTCAAAAGACTCAAAAACCCCCGGGGGCGTGACAGATTAAATGGTATCAGAGAAATACAACCACAACCATAGTAGACGTGTTTTGTGTCCACAGTGCTAGGAGCCACAAGCAAGTTGGAAATGAGATAACCAAGGTATAGGTGTAGTACGTGAGAGTACGGGGAAATGGGGACGTAACATAGGTGAATTCGTGAAACGGTGTGCTAGGGTTGTAACCATAGGATTGACACGGTTTCTTTGTCTACAGCAGCCGACGGCCAGTGTTCGGCCACCCAGTACTAATCGTTTCGTGACAAGCAGATGGATCCCGCAGCGGCAGCCAACCGTTTACTCCTGAACCAGCTGCGTGATATCGCAGGACACATGCTGACCCTTACAGAGCGACTGGGTCTACTGATCCGAGATTTTGAGGGCGCTGACCACGCCCAGCGGGGCGCCAGGACCGATATCCGTTGGGGAAGACCGCCAGCAGAGTTCCCCACCTTCAACGAGGCAGTCATGATGGCCCTGCGAGCAGAGCAGGAATTAGCCGAGATGCGTGCGCGAGAAAGGGGTGCCTATCCGGGTCCGACGGAGGGCCCAGTACCCAAGCGCCCGAGGGCAGAGAGCGACTACGTAAGAACGGCAAGAGCGCTATCCAAGCGCCCGAGGACAGAGAGCGACTTCGAAAGGATGGCGAGGGCGGAACCCAGACCGCTTGGGAGACCTTGCCCTATATGCGTAGGAACGCACCAGGTAACAGAGTGTCCGTGGAGGTATGATCACTGCTATCGGTGTGGCAGGCCGGGCCATAACCGATACGACTGCCCTTGGAAACCGGGGGTCACCAGGCCCCCGGCGCCGCGAGCAAGGAGGACGGAAAAGACTGCTACACCCGCTCCCCGAGGGGACCCCGCCCAAGAAGACCGAGGAGGGGGACCACCAAAGGGGGTGCGGAAGGAAGGACAGGCTCCAGCAGAGGACGCGAGACCACCCCAGGGACCGTGCGTGATTTGCCAGGGTGCTCACTCGGTAGCGGAGTGCACATGGAGGTACCATTATTGCAACCACTGCGGGTTGCCGGATCACATTCGTGACGCTTGCCCACAGAGGCCCGCCGCCGCCGCCCCTACGCCACCGCCACAGAAGGAACCAGACAGTGCTGCGGTTCCCGCTCAGCCAAGGAACCCGCCCGACAACCGGGAACCCTCAGATCCATCAGACCCCTCGGACTCCTCAGATTCTTCGGACGTTAAGACTCTCCCCCAGCACGCCGTGCGACGCTGGCCCAGGGACTGCGGGCGGACTCCCCGGGACACTGCGGCAGGGGATGCGGCGTCCCAGACTTAGTGACAGCAGGTGATTATCGTTCGATCTTTTATTCTTCTCCCTTCCTACAGCCGACTACACCCTAGCCAGATACACTTGTTAGACTCTCTCTCTTCCCCTCACTAGGATCAGTAGGCGTTAGGCGAAACCTTCCCCGGCCAAAGCGCGTGGGCGGTTTCGAAGTTTAGAAAATCCGGTGGGTCCGGGGCCCATAGAGGGCTATGCAGGGAATAAATAGGATTCGCCCTATGCCTTGCAACCGGAAACCCGATGGGCTGTCATGCAGCACGGGGCCGCTCCCCAGACCAGGTTCAGCGGTCCCGTGGTAAGGAAATTGATGGAGGGCGGGTGCGTAGCCTATCTGGCCTCGGTAGATCTAACTACCCGACCCGTCCCCTCACCCACAGAAATTCCCGTAGTAGGGGAATTCCCGGACGTATTTCCGGCAGAGCTACCGGGAATGCCGCCGGAACGAGAGGTGGACTTTCCAATTGAACTACTCCCCGGCACCAAGCCCATCACCAAGGCACCGTACAGGATGGCCTTTGCAGAGCTGAAGGAACTCAAGGCACAGTTGGAGGACCTTCTCGACAAAGGTTTCATCAGACCAAGCGCGTCACCTTGGGGCGCGCCCGTCCTGTTTGTGAGAAAGAAGGACGGGAGTCTCCGGTTGTGCATCGACTACCGGGAGATAAATAAGGCGACGATCAAGAACAAGTACCCCCTGCCAAGGATCGACGATCTATTTGACCAGTTGCGGGGGGCGACGGTGTTCTCTAAAATTGATCTACAGTCGGGCTATCATCAGGTCCGGGTCAAGGGGGAGGACATCCCCAAGACAGCTTTCCGTACTCGTTATGGCCATTACGAGTTTACGGTGATGCCGTTCGGGCTCACAAATGCCCCGGCAGTGTTTATGGACATGATGAACAGGGTATTCAAGCCCTTCCTGGATCTGTTCGTGGTGGTCTTCATCGACGATATCCTCATCTACTCGCGCACCGATGGGGAACATGAAGAACACCTGCGCACAGTCCTCCAGACCCTACGGGAACACAAACTCTACGCCAAACTCAAAAAGTGTGAGTTTTGGCTCCGAGAGGTCGGGTTCCTGGGGCACGTAATCTCAGCGGCTGGGGTCGCGGTGGATCCGAAGAAGATAGATTCGGTGACGGACTGGCCCCGACCGACCACGGTGACGGAAATTCGAAGCTTTCTTGGATTAGCCGGGTACTACCGGCGCTTCGTGGAGGGCTTCTCCAAGATAGCCACCCCCTTAACCCGCTTGACAAGGAAGGGGGAAAAATTCATCTGGACGGATAAGTGCCAGAAAAGCTTCGAGGAACTTAAGGATAGGTTGACGCGAGCTCCGATTCTCACCCTGCCAGAGCCTGGGGAGGATTACGAAGTGTATTGCGACGCGTCGCGAAATGGATTGGGTGGAGTACTCATGCAACGGGGAAAGGTCATAGCCTATGCATCAAGGCAGCTCAAGGAGTACGAGCGGAATTACCCCGTGCATGACTTGGAACTCGCAGCAGTGGTGTTCGTCCTCAAGCTATGGAGGCACTACCTGTATGGGGCGCACTGCAACGTGTACTCAGATCATAAGAGCCTCAAATATCTTTTCACCCAAAGAGAGCTAAATCTGCGACAAAGGCGGTGGCTGGAACTATTAAAGGATTACGACTTAACAATCCACTACCACCCGGGAAAGGCCAACGTGGTGGCCGACGCCCTGAGTCGCAAAGGGCAGGCTGCGGAAGCGGATGTAAGCGCCATTACGCAGCAGGATAGCCTAATCGCGGAATTCTCGCGAATGAAACTAGAGGTGGTGCCCGCAGGGACAGTCGCCCAACTTCTGACACTGGTGGTCAGACCTACCTTGCTGGACAGAATTCTCGAAGGCCAATCGACTGATGATCAGCTCCAGCTGGTGCGGAGTAGAATAACCGCCGACCGGGAGGGCGACTTTACAGTGGACACCGACGGCATGATACGATTTCGCGGACGGATCTGCGTGCCGGATCTACCGGAAATCAAGGAGGAGATCCTACGGGAGGCGCATACCGCCCCGTATGCGGCGCATCCCGGGGGAACCAAAATGTACAAAGATGTCAAGCAAACCTTCTGGTGGCCGAAAATGAAGGGAGACGTGACGCGATTTGTGGCACATTGCCTGGTGTGCCAACGGGTGAAGGCCGAACACCAACGGCCGGCGGGAAAATTGCAACCTTTACCGGTGCCCGAGTGGAAATGGGACATGATTACCATGGACTTTGTGACCGGTTTCCCGAGATCGCCACAGGGACACGATGCGATATGGGTGATCGTGGACCGTTTGACTAAATCGGCCCACTTTTTGCCCATACACACGACGTGGACCCGGGAACGACTGGCGCAAACGTACCTAGATGAGATAGTGAGGTTGCACGGTGTACCAACATCCATCACGTCGGACAGAGACACACGTTTTGTGTCGAACTTTTGGCGAAGTTTGCAACAAGCGATGGGAACCAAGTTGCACTTCAGCACAGCTTTTCACCCACAGACCGATGGGCAATCGGAGCGGGTGATACAGATTGTGGAAGACATGCTTCGAGCATGCGTTCTGGACTTGGGCGAAGGGTGGGCACGGTGTTTGCCCCTGGTAGAATTTGCCTACAATAATAGCTACCAGGCCAGTATACAGATGGCGCCGTACGAGGCGCTGTACGGACGCCGCTGTCGGTCTCCAATTTGCTGGGACGACTTAGGTGAGCGGAAGTTCTTGGGCCCAGATCTGGTGGAGGAGACCGAAGCAAAGGTGCGTTGATTAAACAAAGGCTGCTGACCGCCCAAAGTAGACAGAAAAGCTATGCAGATAACAGACGCCGGGACTTAGAATTTATGGTGGGCGAGCACGTTCTGCTCCGGGTTTCACCCTCCAAAGGAAACCGGCGTTTCGGCATAAAAGGAAAGCTAAGCCCACGGTACGTGGGACCGTTCGAAATCCTGGAGCGTGTAGGACCGGTGGCATACCGCTTGGCCCTGCCGCCGAATCTCGAACGAGTCCACAATGTCTTCCACGTTTCGATGCTCCGAAAATACCTGGCGGATCCCTCTCATGCCTTGGATGCCTCCACCATCGAGTTGCGGGAGGACCTGAGCGTCGAGGAGACGCCGGTGCGGATTTTGGCGAGAGAGGACAAGAAGTTGCGCAACCGAACAATTCCCTATGTGAAGGTCCAATGGAGCAACCACGAGGAACGCGAGGCGACGTGGGAATTGGAATCAAAAATGAGGGAGTGTTTTCCCGAGTTATTTTAGGGAGGTTAGGGTTTAAGTTTCGGGACGAAACTTTTTATAAAGTGTGAGTGGTGTAGTGACCCGACCCTCCGGGGTACTTTTGAACTCACATGTAATCGCTTAGGCCTTAAGCGGAATAAAATTATTTAATTTTCAAAAGTCGGCCGGGACAAGTGTGTATATTTTCCTGCGATAGAGCGCGAAAAACGATGACCGACGGTGCGATCGGATTCGAAATCCGATGCCAGGATCTCCCGGAACGGGACCCTTAGCGATGCGGTAGTTAGTCGCGCATCGGAAACCGTGCAAAATATCTTGCACCCGTTAGAGATAAGGTGGGTTATCCCGTAAGGATAATTAATCAAATAATTAATTATCCGGTGACGGAATTTAAATCCTCCTGCGTACAAATTAATTGTGGGATTTAAATGGGTGGGATTTTATCGCATAGATTGGAAAGGGATAAAAATCAGGATATTTAAACTAAAGGATTTAAATTATGGGATTTTATCTCACGGATTAAATAAGAGATAAAATCCGGATTTTCAAATTGGGGATTTATTTCCCATGATTATTTAATTAAGGTGATTAAATAATCGGTGACCGGGATTTGGATAATAGAGGTTTAAATATCCGGGTAATTAGAATCCGACTGGGAATTTGATTTCCCAAGATTATTTGATAAAGGTGATCAAATAATCGGTGGTCAGGATTTAAAGTCGAGAAATATCCCGTCGTCGGATATTTTCTTGAGAAATAGAAACGGGAAATTATAGGTTCCTACGTACGTAAATAAAATTAACGATTAGATTTGGGGAATTGACGGTGGGGATAATAATCAAACGATTAACTAAATAGGTTATCGGTGGGGATTAATTAATTAGCGGATTAATTAATCGGATCGGAATACCCAAAAAGGGAATTTTGACGGTGCGGGTTTACAATTGGATATAACCAACATAGGGATTATTTAATTCCCCGCTCACCGAACGAAACCCTATTTTTATTTCTCCGCCTCCCCAAACCCTCCTCTTTCGTGCGTACCGGAACCCCCAGCCAGCGAAAAAGAAAGAAAAGGACCGTAACCGGAGGAAGGAGAAGGAAGGGAGCCGATCGTCCTAAACACCGATCCAAAGGCTAGAAACGCGACCGGACACCTTCCCGACGATCTCCGATAGGTAAAATAATTTTTAATAATTTTTCTGGATTTTCCTATCGTAGTTGGTAAAATTCTAGAGTTCCTCCGCCACCCCCGTCACCGCCGCCGTCATCGTAATTTTGTTGGGCGGACGGAACGGGCAAGGAGCCGCGCGGTGCCACGGGGGCATCGCGCGAGGAAAAAGGGGAAACACACGCGGATGACCGGGCTCCGCCGCAGGCGGGGACGGCGCCGCGCGGGTCGCACCCACGCGGGCGCCGCGCGGACACCGCGCGGCCCGCCGCGTGGGCGGCCCCGCGCGGGCACCGCGCGGGGTGCCGCGCGGGGCGCCGCACGGGCGGCCCCGCGCGGGCGCCGCGCGGGCACCCGCGCGGGGCGCCGCGCGGGCGGCCCCGCGCGGGCGCCGCGCGGGCACCCGCGCGGGGTGCCCCGCGGGCACCCGCGCGGGCGGCCCCGCGCGGGGTGCCGCGCGGGCACCCGCGCGGGGTGCCCCGCGGGCGGCCCGCGCGGGCGCCGCGCGGGCACCCGCGCGGGGTGCCGCGCGGGCGGCCCCGCGCGGGCGCCGCGCGGGGTGCCGCGCGGGCAACCCCGCACGGCGCCGCACGGGCCCGTGCCCGTGCGGGCACCGTGCGGGGCACTTTGCGCGCACCGCCCGCGGGGCCGCGCCGCGCGCGGCTCCGACGGGCGGCGACGGTTGCGCGAGGGGGGGGGGGGGTTCCGTGGGCAGCGGGACGGTGCCGGACTTTAATATATTTAATGTGGGGTATTTTCTGTTGCGATAAGTTAGCATACTTTCTGACCGTAGTGTCCGTGCGGACTTTTATAGGTCCGGGTGCGCAGCGGGAGAGTGCGAAGGGCTCGGGTGACCCGACTTCTCTCCAACAAGGTGGGTACGGTTGCGATGTGTGCAACCGGTGCTGTAAGTGCATCTATGTCATTAAAAATATTCTTTAATTTACCTAACAAAGTAGATGGACAGTTAACCTTTCTTTTAATTGATAAATATCTGATAAATTAAGCGGCTGCGGTCGCGGTGCTCATTACACGCCATTCTTGGCAATCCGGTTTCGGATGCTGCACGTACACTGGCGGATCGGGCCACCGCATGGTGTACTTTTCCGGAAAAGTGGTCTTTTTGACCCGTGTGCCTCACAAAGGGGTGGGTGCCGTGAGGACCTCTTCACGGCTGCTATAGGGGTCGCACTAGCCCCGTGAAGTGGTTATAGCATCAAAAAGGTGTTGTGCACGAGGGGGGACTTTAGTCTCCCCGACAGGTACTCTGGGGTCGGTGCCCAATTTAATTAACAATTAATCCGGGGTTGGTGCCCGGTTTAATATATGCACAGGGGTTTAACGAAAGGTTACGGTGTACTCGGTGTATTCGGTTCGTTCTTCCTTTCTTAATATTATTAGACATCTACTTTGTTTGTCACTGACGTTACCCACTCCGTGACAGGTTTCCCTAGGTGCGTTAGCCGGGACGGCGGTGGGACTGCGACGTGAGGATCGTAGTCGGACTCTTGGTTATCGTATATATAACTCATTTCCTCTTTAGGTTACTTCTAATTTCGCTTGTGGATTACTTTACATGTGGGCATGTTTTAGTTAGCACTGTGGATGAGATGTGGCTTTATGTGATACTTTTAGTAGTGTTTTTAATTGCGGCATGTTTTATGATGAGATAAAGGTTTGCGAAAACGTTTTCTAAAAAGAGGTGCCGTGTGGGCACGGATTTTACAACTCTGGGTTTTATCCTTTCCAAACATTGAAGCCGCTCAAATGACATACTTTAGTTAAACGATTTAACTCTGAATATGGTGTATGTCTACTGTATGGTTGTTGGTTGGTGTGTGTAGTATGATTATTGTGAATGAATGAAATGATGTAAATGAGACGCCGTGCATATGCAGAGGAGACTCTGTCCGCGGACAGAGTGAATTTGTGTATGTGGCGGTCTGGCACGCACCGGGGTTGAAGTTAAGTTACCTTATTATGAGAAAAAAATTGGCACGATTTTTCGCTTCAAAGGACTCAAAAACCCCCGGGGGCGTGACAAAACAACATCCAAAAATCAAATCCACCATTAAAACACATAAATCTACATACCTTGAAGCAGCACGAAGCTCGCCCTCGCTCCCCACGACCACCAACGGAGAGGCCGCAACCAAGAGTAGCATCCAAAAATTCCTTGCTCTTCTTCAAATTCATCTTCTCCTTCCATCTTCTTGTTTTCTTCTCTCCTTTCCTTTCTTTCTCTCTTTCTTTTGCTTTCTTTCTCTGCTTCGAAAAGCAACAGGGAGGGGGCTTTTTGGAGAAGAAGGTGAGGCTAACTCTTAAGGTGAGGTTACCTCACCTTAAGCATCAGGGTGCTTAATTAAGAAAATCTTAATTAAGCCCCAACTAAGCAAAAGCAACATACAAAATAATATTAAAACAAAAACAAAATCACTTACCTTAAATCCAAAGCCCCAACCCACTTTCACTGCCACCAAGCAAAAAGGGAGAACTAATTAGCAAAACCACTTAATTAAATTAATAAAGTATTCCAAAAGGCCCAACTCCAACTCACTTTTTGCCTTCGGGCCCTCCGCCGCTGTCCGGAACCTCCCGAACTCCGCTGTAATTTGAAAATACACGTGTCCACAGCTTTTTCTCTTCAAAAAGCTCATCCGTTGAGTTGGGGTGCTCAATCCAAAAACCGGCTCCGAAACTGCCAGTTCCGACTCACTTTTTGCCTCCGGATCCTCCGCGTCGGTCCGGAACCTCCCGAACTTCGCTGTAAATTGTAGGTATACCTGTTCCAAGTGTTCCCGCATTTCCGGCACTCCACTGCGAAGTCGGTAACTTCCAAATCTCATCCTCAATCGGCATACAAAGCCCAGAAAAACCCCGAATCGAGTTGGAGCTTCTGCGTTGATCCGAATCAACCCGGCATCAACTGTAAACTCAAAAGCAACATGTCCAAGGCAACTCTCTGCTCCATGCCATCTTGTGTGGTCGGCGCGCTATCCGAAGACCCGGTACTCTACACCATGCGACAAGGCAATGGCCAAGATAAAAACATGCACCACTCGTACTTTTCCGATCATCCACAGATCCTGCCCAATCGGCATCTGAATATCCTACAATGTCTAGACTTGTTCCCATAGGATACCAAATTCCGAAATTTACGGTTCCTTTGATGTACCGGATGATCCGTTTCACCGCTTTCAGGTGAACCTCCTTTGGTGCTGATTGATATCTCGCGCAAATCCCAACACTAAAGGATATATCCGGGCGACTAGCCGTGAGGTAAAGTAGACTCCCAATCATACTGCGATAAAGTTTCTCGTCTACATTCTCACTATGTGATTCACTTCCAAGTCCCTTATGGCTAGTTCCCATTGGAGTCGGAAAATCCTTAGAATTTTCTAAATCAAACTTTTTGACCAACTCCATTGCATACTTGGATTGACACAAGTGAATTCCTTCATCGTTTTGTTTAACTTGTAATCCAAGAAAATATGTCAATTCGCCCATCATGGACATCTCAAATTCGCTTTCCATGGTCTCCGCGAATTTAGAAGCATCATTATCTCTTGTTGCACCAAATACAATGTCATCGACATAGATTTGTGCTACAATGAAATTGTTTTGATAATGCTTCACAAAGAGAGTCCTGTCAGCTCCCCCTCGAGTATAGCCCTTTTCCAAAAGGTGCTTTGTCAACCTTTCGTACCATGCTCGCGGTGCTTGTTTCAGACCGTAAAGAGCCTTTTTCAAACGAAAAACATGGTTAGGTAGTTTATGGTCCACAAAACCTTTCGGTTGAGCCACATAAACTTCCTCATTTAAAAACCCATTTAAAAAGGCGCTCTTAACGTCCATTTGAAATAATTTGATTTTAAAATGACAAGCTATCGCAAATAGGATACGAATGGACTCGAGTCTAGCTACAGGGGCGAAAGTTTCATCAAAGTCTATACCTTCTACTTGAGAGTAGCCTTGAGCAACTAACCTTGCTTTGTTCCTGATGATAGTACCATCCTCATTTTTCTTGTTCTTGAAAATCCATTTGGTACCTATCACATTGTGTTGCTTCGGAGGCTTCGTTAATTCCCAGACTTTGTTTCGCTCAAATTGATGGAGCTCTTCCTGCATTGCTTCAATCCAGTAGTCATCCTGAAGAGCTTCATCGACATTCTTTGGTTCGATTTGGATACGTAGCAAGCGAATCCGCAAACCAATTGTCTCCGAGTTCTAACTCCTTCTTGTGGGTCTCCAATAATGTTCGATTCAGGATGATCCTTGGAGATGCGTAACGTTTGAGGTAACGGAGTACTCGGAGGTACACGAGATGATTCCTGCACATCAGATAAACTTGAAGAACCGTTAGATGCATCATCATTATCGAAAGAATTGTTAGAGAAGATGCATTAGCAGGTGTATCATCATCAAGAGAGATATCGAGGGTAGATTTTTCAGATTCAAAGTGAAAAGCTTCATCTACTTTAACATTTATCGATTCTACGATCGTCTTAGATTCTAAGTTAAAAACTCGATATGCTCTACTGTTTGTAGAATAACCCAAGAAAATCCCTTCGTCACTTCGAGAGTCAAATTTTCCAAGATTTTCGCGGTCACGTAAAATAAAACACCGACTCCCAAAGATACGAAAATATTTGATGTTAGGTTTTCTACAAAACCATAGTTCATATGGTGTATTTAAAGTTCCCGGGCGCAAATACACTCGATTAATAACATAGACAGCAGTGTTCACCGCTTCAGCCCAAAAATATAACGGTAAGTTCCGGCTATGAAGCATAACACGTGCCATCTCCTGTACGACCCTGTTTTTGCGCTCGACTACACCATTCTGTTGAGGTGTATAGGGTGCTGAGAATTCATGTTTAATGCCGTTGGAAGTGCAAAAATCAATGAATTTAGAATTTATGAATTCTCCACCTCTATCACTTCTAACACGAGTAATCTTTTCATTCTTTTCAATCATAATACGATGGCAAATCTCGTGAAAAGAATCAAAAGTATCAGCTTTCTCTTTTAAAAATGCTACCCAAGAATATCTAGAGAAATCATCAACCAATAGAAAAATATACCATTTACCTCCCAAAGATGGTTGACGAGTTGGCCCCATTAAATCCATGTGCAAAAGTTCCAAAGGCCGTTTTGTACCTATGTGGTTCAAGTTCTTGTGTGCAGTCCTAGACTGTTTTCCCTTTTGGCAACCGCCACACACAATGTTTTGTTCAAGTGAAAGTTTAGGAACCCCCTTGACCACATCTTTGTTTGAAATTCTAGCAAGTTCCTTAAAGTTTATGTGACCTAGCCTTTCATGCCAAAGTGTTTCATTTTTCAAAGAAGCTAGGTTACAATTTTCAGAAATTTTATTAGGAACTACATAACAATTGTTTTCTGATCTAACCCCTTTTAAAAAGAAACATGGTCCTTATCAGTTACAGTACATTCATCAGATGAAAAATTAACTGAAAACCATTGTCACAAAGTTGACTTATGCTTATGAGGTTAGTCTTAAGGCCTTCAACAAATAACACATTATTCAAAACCGGGCCATCTGGAATAGCTACTGTTCCTTTTCCAACAATTTTGGAAGACCGACCGTCTCCGAAAACAACAAGTCCTCCGGAGATTTTCTCAAAAGTTTGAAAACAGTTTTTGTCACCGGTCATGTGACGGGAACACCCGCTATCCAGATACCAAGACGAATTATCATATGCATGCAAGGAAATATTAGTAACAAGACAAGGGAAATTTCACCTTTGCGCACCCAAACCTTTTTGGAATGCGTCGGTAATGGTCGTGAAGTTATTCTCCTAGGTGAAAGCGTCTTGTTAGAAGATTGCTGCTCCTTGATGATGTCGTCTTGCGCGGTGAACTACCAAGGCTCTTTTCCTTTGAATATTTGCATTTGATTTCTGAGGAATCACCTTTTTGGTAGTCATTGCAAGAGGTGCTTGAGTTGAGCGTTTGGCTCCCATCTTGCAATTTCTCCTTATGTGCCCTGAAATGCCACAACGAAAACATACCTTAGTCTTGACGATCCCGAAGAGGATGAAGTAGGCTTGTTGTCGTTGTTTGTCGTGAATTCCGGTGTCGGAGGAGGAGATACCGACTGAGGCACAAAAACTGTCCCACTCGAACTTGGACTGTCTCCAGTTTGAGTGTATCCGAGGCCGAACGGTTTGTTTGACCAAGACCAAGAAGTCTATCCAACTTACTCCTTCCAGAAGAAAATCTCTTTAAATCATCCTTGAGTTGGAAATGGTCTTTGTCATTTCCAATTTTTCCTGTCGAGCCTCGCCGTAGAGCTTCAAGAAGTAATTCGCTTTATCCACCATTTTACATGTTTCTTCTCGAAATGCTCATTTTTCTCTTGAAGGGAAACATTTGTCTTGATCAGATTATCCCTTTCCACTTCAAGAGCGTTTGAGAGAGAAGTTGCCCTTTTTGCTTCTTCTTCGAGATCCTGCAATCTCCCTCTCAAACTCCTGTTTTGCTTTGCCAGTTTCTTTGAATCCCTCAAAAGCTTATGGTAGGCAAGAGCAAAATCTTCACCTTCAGAATTACTCGATTCGTCGTCCGTTGCATTCTTTTCAACATGGGAGGAGTTGGACAAGAATCGGATGTACTTGCCATTAAGCACATGAAGGGTGAAGATGTGGACGCGTGGAATGCTGTCGCGTTGTCTTCTTCATCACTTGAGGATGACTCATTTGACGTTGAGTTGTCATCCCAAGTGACGCTTGCATCGCCTTCTTCTTTGCCGGATTCTTGTTGGGACACTCCGTTGCAATGTGGCCGTAGCCTCGACATTTGAAGCACTGTACTTGTCCCTCTGAACTTTTCTTATCCTTTGAGAAGTTCTCTTGCTTTCTTGACTTGTAACTTGAAGAACCCTTGCCTTTCTTCGACTTTCCGAAGGATGGAGTTTTGCTTGAATTACCCCTTCGAAAGTTGCGGCGAAACTTCCTTGTCAAGAGAGCGAGCTGCTTCTCAAAGTCCTCCATAGATAGGTTCTCGTCATCGTCTGAGGAGGATGAATCCGCGTCTTCTTCTTTAGTTGATTTCAATGCATAACCTGAAGACTTAGAAGAGGATGCTTTTCCAGAAGAATAGTTAGTAGGAAATGTCATTTCATAAGTTTGTAAGTGCACCAACTAATTCTTCTACACGCATTTCGTCCGGGTGTTTAATTGTTTCAATGGCTGCGACCTTGGGCGAAATCGTTCAGGAAGAGTTCTTAGAATCTTTCTTACAACTTTAAATTCTGGAATCTTCTCTCCCAAGTTAGCACATGAGTTCACGATGTCTTGCAATCGTGTGTAATAGTCTGTGAAAGATTCATTTTCTGCCATAGAAATAGAGTCAAACTTGCTCGTAAGCATTTGCAGTTTCTGAATCTTCACAAGGTTAGTTCCCTCATGCGTAACTTGAAGAACATCCCAGATTTCTTTCGCAGTCTCACATGCCGAGACGCGAGAGAACTCAGTTTGTGACAAAGCATTAAATAAAGCATTAATTCCTTTGCCATTGTAAGAAGATAAATCAATCTCTTCCTTGGTCCATTTCGACCTAGGTTTGAAGGTGCGAACATCAGCAATAATTTCAGTTGGATTAGACCATCCTAATTCAATTGATTGCCACACCCTTTCGTCGATGGAAATTAAAAAGGCTTTCATCCGTACTTTCCAGTACGCATAATTTGTTCCATCGAAGAAAGGGGGTCGTTGATGTTTCCACCTTCAACCATTGTTTACAACCCTATTCCCGCTCTGATACCACTTGTTGGGTTATGTATAATTGGATCTAAATAGGGGAAAAAACACCTAGAGGGGGGTGAATAGGTGTAAACAATAAACACTCAAAAAATCATTGCGCAATAAAACCCAATGCGGAAATAAAAATAACACGCAAGATTTTTACGTGGAAAAACTCCAAACCGGAGTAAAAAACCACGGGACCGATAACACGGCGAAATCCACTAGAATTAAACACGTACAAGGTGATATAACGTACTCACAGACGACTCAACCTTTTCCATACGCTCCTAGTAGATCTTCTCCGCTCGCTCCACAACGCTTCTCGAATCCACGATCAGCGTCCAACGCCGAATCCACGACGTCCGACCGAATCCACGGTCTTCACCCAGTAGCACGCTTCGAATCCACGAACGTACCTCGCTCCGAATCCACGAGAGCGGTTGCACCTTGAATCCACAAGGCCACGCGAGTCCACGCGCCGATTTTGGTAAATCGTTGTTTTTGGGTGGTGATGATCCGCCGAATACTTAGATTAGAAATAGATCGGAAATACCATCTAAGTATTCATTGATTTGATTCTACTCAAAATCTGAGTTTGGAAAACCTAGAATCAAATTAATCAATATAGATGAAGAAACATAGAATTAAATCTATTGATTTCCTTTCTTCTCTATATGTGGATTTTTCTATTTCGGTCGTATTTTTCGCATATTTTCTCTGCCCTAAAAATGAATCATAGGGTCTATTTATAGGTTAGAAACCATTGGAAGAAGATAAGGATCAAAAACTAACCTTTTCTGGAATTTTACAGGACGGCGATCCGGATTGAAATCTGCGATCCGGACTGTCAGACGAAACAGACTTTTCCAGAAAAAGGACATTCGGGATCCGGACTGAAATCTCACGATCCGGATCGTTCATACAATTCTTGCAAATTCCACGTTCGGGATCCGGACTGAAATTCCCAGGGTCCGGACTGGAATTGCGCATGAACTAACCTATGTTCGGGATCCGGATTGTAATGTCCGATCCGGATCCTGAACATGTCCCATGTCCAGTTTTTGATTTTATGCAATTAAAAATTCTTCCAAGTGTTTCTACACTATAAGAAGTATTCGGATCACCAAAAATATTTAGTTAAACGTACCTGATCCTTTTGAATTCTTCTTTCTTGAGATTGAGGTATATGATCCAAACTTCTTTATCTTCAATCTTCAAGACTTAACCATTTCACGAAATACGCCAACTCAAATTCCGTAACAGGATGTGCGCCGCACGGGTTTCATCAAGCGATTCTAACCCTTTGACAAGGCGCTCTATGTAGAGCGAGGGACAGTGGTTATGGTGGAGAGGACCCTTGCCCCAGTTGAGATTTCAGGGCAAAGCGCCCAGCACCAGTTGACGGGGACAGACTAGCCGTTAGGGGCCTCCGAGACCTCCACGATTCCACCCTCAGGGTTCTGGGTTTCAGGGGTGCCAAAGATCTGGTGGATCCCGTCAGCAGCAGCGGCGACAACCACCACATAAGCAGCCCCAGCAGCAGCGGCGTCAGGACAGATGTGTCATTTGTGGAGGATCGCATTCGTTGCGGCAGTGCAGCCAGGGACAGGGCTGGTGCTACCGCTGCGGTTAGACCGGACACTTCCAGTCAGCTTGTCCCCGAGCGGGACCCCCGGCACTATCGACAAATTCGGCTCCCCCTATACCACTTCAGATGGTTGGACCACCCTCGACTTACAGTATGCCTGATCGAGCTTCCTCCTCGAGACAACCGGAGCGACGGCTGCCAACGCCTAGTGGGCGAGTGTACGCAGCACAGGTGAAGAATACTACAGCGGCAGACCATGTCGTCGCAGGTATTATTTTGATTTCAGCTGCTCGTGCCAGAGCTCTTTTTGATACCGGTGCTTCGCACTCTTTTGTTAGTAGATCATTTGCATCTCTTCATGGACTAGAGATAGGATCATTGTTACATGCAATAGAGGTTCAGATTCCAGATCATATCATGCATGTAGAAGAGTGCTGTAGAGCTTGTCCAATACAGTTAGGATCTTGGATCATGCCGGCAGACTTGCTTGTCTTGCGGCAGCTCTACAACAGTTACTAAGAAAGCAATGCTGTGGAGCGCGAGAGAGAAGAGAAAGAGGGCGTGTGGGGGAGTTCGCGGGGTACCGCAAGCACACCGTTTGTGCCGTGGAGCGCGCGCGAGGTGTTTCTTGGAGCCGGGCGAGCGTGCGTGTGCATGTTTGATGACGAGCCGACTTTAAGGTTGGTTACGCTCGTCATTTTGCGATGTTTTCGGCACAGTTTTGGGGTTTACCCTTTTGGATTTTGGATTTGACCCCTAGCCTTTGTGCTTGTTAGGGACCGTTGTTTACCTCACTGTTTTGCATGCGGACACGGGTGGCGTGCATCGTTTTGCGTGCGGACTTGGGTGGCATGCACTATTTTGCATGCGGACACGGGTGGCATGCACCGTTTTGCGTGTGGGCTCGGGTGGCATGCACCATTTTGCATGCGGACTTAGGTGGCGTGCACCATTTTGCGTGCGAACTCGGGTGGCGTGCACCGTTTTGCGTGCAACCGCGAGGAGGCAAGGAAATCGCGTGGAGCCCAATTGCAAGTGTCTACGAGCAATTTGTGGCAAACCGAGGTGGATTGGATTTTTCTCCAAGTCTGCGGACTTCTTTCTAATTCTATTATGATAGGACTCAGCATGGTAGAATAGGTGCTACTATTGATGTTTGTAGAGTTATTGGAACCTTGACTAGCACTCCCGTCATATATTGCATGTGTTTAACTAGACTAGTAGAGAACCTTAATTTGGGCTAGGTTCTTTTATGCTTTAGACATCCCACACATTGCATTTCTTCCTGGACATAGAGTTCCTCGCCCGGGTAGTGGGCCGAGTGGTCAGGTTATTGTGGGACATATGTTGCACTCGGGCCTGGGGGCTGAGTGGGGTCTGGTGGCTGAGATTAGGCCAGTGTTAGTGTTTTGGGAACCGTTTGGGTAAACGGTGGTCCCGGGTCGTTGGGTATTTCTCCACCTTGTTGTCACCACCAAGTTGTGATCGTGGTGCGCGTGTGGTATCAGGACCTTAAACCCATAATGTTTTTGGACACTCATGATTTTAGTGAACCAGTGTTTTTCCTTCCGAATTTCTAGGGGTCGCCGAAGCCTGTTCTTGTTTGAATGGGCGAAGGCATCAACCCTTTGGAGTCTGGAAAATAAACTTGTTTTTAACTGATTTTCTCAAGAACTAAAATCTATAAAAGTTGGTTTTCTCAATTCAAGACGGTTTTCAAAAAGGGGCTATTTTTATCCTCACCCAGAGTGGGTTTGAGTGAAAATGGTATTTTATAATAAAGGTCATCTTTTCTCATAAACTTCCTCACCCGAAAGGGGTGAGTAATCTGGGTTCTAAGGGTTGATTTCATTCTTGGGTCGAAAACAACGGGAGGTTACGCCTATAGCCTGTTCTTGTTTGATTGGGGTCGTAGGTATTAGTCTCCCGAGCTTTTCGGACCCTTCGTTGCTTTTGCTGTAGAGTATCTCCAGCCCGTGAGTTTAGTGTGTTGAGATGGATTCCTGCTTTAACCGAGGGAGCCGAATTCCAGAACTGTAAGGGTCGAAAACTTCGAAAGGCCGAGCCTAGAGTCTGTTCTTGTTTGATTGGGGTTCTAGGCACCGGCCTAACGGGATTCTCGGACCTTTGCTGTGTCAGTCGGTTCTTCTCGTCTATGAGTGGGGTGTCGTTTGGGAGCCATTTGGATAGACGGTGATCCCGGCTGTGGAGTATGTCCAGCCAGTGTGTTTTGAGAGGCGAGTTGGGTGTCTCGTTTTGGGAGCCGTTTGGGTTGACGGCGGTCCCAACTGTTGTGTACCTCCAGCCAGTGGGTTGGTTAGCGTTGTGAGTTGGACATTGTCGATCTGTTTGATCGAGGATTATAGCCTGCAGATGCCGCTTATTATGCCAGATGTGACACGCTTGTTCCTCGGTGGGGTCGCTCCCCTCGAGTTACCGCTCCGGATGCGATGATGATGCACCTGATGATGCTGCTGCGCGTGGTACTTTATAGTTCGATTGGATGCCCTACGTTGATACACGAGGGACCCTAGTTGATACACTAGGGGGCGCAGGCCTGACTGGACCAGATTTGGCAGTCACTGAGATTGGGTTGATGCGAGCGAGTGGATGCATACCATCATCTGTGTTTTTCCCATTGAGCATAGTAGATAGAGGCATGATAGCTGTAGATACTTTTCCAGCTTAGCTTTTCATTATCACAGTCTTTTTCTGTTATCTTATGCCTCTAGTAGACTTAGTAGGCAGACTGTGGGTCTTGGATACGGTACCCACTGAGAACTACTGTAGGATATAGTTCTCACAGCCTCTGTCGGTGAAGGTTGCCGAGGTTTTTTCTTGCGTTCCTGCTCTAGCTGGCTTGACGGACCGAGGACAGAGAGTCGCGAGATAGATCCCTACCAGCGTAGTTTATTTTGAGTGAGATAGATGTACCATCCTGTAGTATCTCGACCTTCCCGCTTTCTGTTTTATTTTAATTTGAATTAACTAGTTGTTAAGGGGTAGAAAATTCATGAATTCCTGGGCAGATCGTTGGTGTTTGCAGGTATTTTTAGGTGATAGAGCTCGCAAAACGGCGAACGGTGGCGCGATCGGATTTGAATTCCGACTCCTATATCTCCCGGAATCGAGTTTTGAAGTTCCCTATTCGCTAAAGTGCATCGGAATCCGTGCTGGCGATCGGCACGCTTTTCGAGGTAATTTTGACCCCTCGTTCAAATTTCAAACGACTAAGGGGTTATTTTTATTATTTCATTTTATTTTATTATTTTGTTTTTTTGGATCGGGTGTGTGATGACCTGGATCTCCGCAGAGCTGTTGCGGTGCGTTGGGGTGGCCATTGGAGGCCTACGCGGTGTGCGGGAGGTGTTTGGGGCACGATTGGACACTAGTGTTGGACTTTGGACTTAAAATGGATCACGCGGGTGATCGGGGGACCCCGTCGGATGCTTAGAGGTGTTTTCGCGCGAACCGGATATTGAGATTGGGCTCGGCGCGAAATTCGGATTGAAAATACCTTTCCGGGAGCCTCCGGCAAATTTTAGGATTTGAATTTGGCAAAACGGACGCCGGATTTGGAATCAGCGCGCGAAAACGGTCAAAACGGACTACCCACTTGTGAATTTTGTGCAAGGGTTACTGTTCACCGCCGGAACAGTAACTCCGGCGATCGCCGGCGGCGGCCGGCGGCGGCGGGCAGCGGCGGAAGGCGGCGGAGGGCGCTCGGGCAGGCGGCGCGCGGCCGCGGGCAGGCACTGAGGGCGCGGGCAGGCGCGGCGGGGGCGCGGGCAGGCGGCCGGTCCACGCGGCGGGCGTGCACCGAGCGGGGTGCCACGTGGCACGATATTGTTGGGTGGCTCACAGCACCCGGTCCACGGATCAATGTTGGTGCACGGTGGACCGACGGTAGGACACGTGGCGGCTTGTGATTGGTTCGGTTTGTGCTCCCGGTCCACGCAAGGGGTGGAGCAGGTGTACGCGACGTGCGGGGTGCGCGGTTCACGGGCGGTGCACGGTGGTTGGGGCCACGTGGCGCGCCTCCATTGGCGGGTTCACGTGCACCGGGCGCAGCGAAAATTTTTGGGGACTCAGAGGGAATTTTTGAAAAGATTTTCTGGTTTTTCCTATTAATCCCATCCGAGGGCTCTTCAAGGGGGATTTTCGACCCCTTCGAGACCTCAGCTCGAAGGGGAGGTGAGAGGGAGATTTCTTCTCCTTCAAGAGGAGATTACACCTACCAAGTTTCAGATTTTCGGGTGGCACGGATTTCGAGGTCTCGATTTTACGGCGCGGCGCGACGTTGCGTTTTCTGTGTTCTTCTTCGGCGCAGCAGCAGTGTTTTAGCTCCCCTGGCCTACCCCGAGCTCCTTTTTCTGTGATTTTTGCGCCGTTGGCTTCACGACAGGTAGGGCTTCATCTTTCATTTTGATCGCGCATTCTGATTTTGCTTCTTTGGCTCGGATCCCGAGGTAACAATGGTCCCCCTTTTTCTGTGAGGAATGTGAGGACAGCATCGGAGTATTTTGGCCATATCTTCGCGCACGAGCGTCTGATGGAGACGAGCTTATACAACTTTTTCATCTACAGATCGCAAGGAACGCGCTCGTATTTTTATTGGATTTTTGTGAATTTATTTCGAGGTGAAAATCACTGTTTTCTCAGTGTACAGTGCGCAGTCTTTTTCCACAGTTTGTTGTTTGGATCACCACCTTGCCGGATTTTTATCTTGACTTACCGAACTCTGATTTGGGCGTGCAAGGTACCGTTGCGAAGCTATCGACGCAAGGATCGCCGTGATATTTTTCTTGGAATTTTCTGGGCACTTTCTGCAGGTGATAATTTAACAGTTTCGAATCCGAGGTTGTATAAGAGCATTAATTGGGAGCCTAAGTGTAATTAGTGAGCTTTGTATTGTATCAGGAATATTACGGGTGTGCTAAAATTGTGGGAGCAAGGATTTGGAGTTTTTGGTATTTTCAGCTGTACGGATTGGGACAGTTGCACTTCAGGTGGGTGGTTGTTGCTTACCTCTATTTTGACATGCTCACTAGGAATATTAGAGTGACCCCTTTACTTGGACATCTTGATTAATCATAATTGGGGTTGGGTTATGCATGCCTGTGTGGGGATTGGGTTGCTATGTTAGCGTTTAACCTTGCATGTGGAATGGAATATTTATTTTGGACTATATGATTATCCTGTTAGTGGTTGGTACTATTTGAGGATTTTATGACATGCATAGGTGGATAGTGATGCTTTATTATGGAACATGGATTATAGACATGTGTGGTTGGATAATGTTTTAGCATGATGGTTATATCTATGCGGAGCTATTAATTGTTACACATGTGGAACCACTATTGGACACCTTTTCCTTTATTTCCTTGAGAACACTTGCATGCTTGTATGGACATCTAGATAGGCCATCTTTTATCGCTACACTTTCATGCTGGAACTTGACTTAGGAGAAACCTTGTTTGCTTCTTTTCTCCTTTTCCTTAGTCAGGTGGTTCTTGTTGCTCGGGTTTGAGCAGGGGTTTGGGATAGTGTAGCCGGGGCCTGGATTGTGGATTATGGGTTTTGGCGGCGACCGCGGATATTGGGCGGTTGACCGGATGTCGGTTATAGGACATCGGTGATAGGGCATGATTATGGACTACGGGGTTTTGTGGCAACCGCGGATAGTAGGCGGTTGACCAGATGTCGGATGTGGGACATGATTGTGATTGTGGGTTATTCCGGCGACCGCGGATATTGGGCGGTTGACCGGAGGTCGGTTGTTAAACCTGGTCGTGGATTTTGGGGTATTGCGGCAATCGCGGATTTTGGGCGATTGACCGAATGGTTACTTTTGCATCTGATTGGGAATCAGTTTTCTTTTAGTGGAGGGTTGTGTTCCACTGGGGCTTTATTGTTGTGATCCAGTCCTGCTTTTATCACACCGGCGCGGTTATTGCCCGGTGATGCTTTTATTACACCGGCGCGGTTATTGCCCGGTGATGCTTTCCTCGTGTGGGTCGCTCCCCTCGAGTTCCCCTCCGGAGGCCGGGGTCGGACAGTTATTGACGGTTTTGCTATCACATCGGCGCGGCTTTTTGCCCGATGATGAGGGCGGCAGCAGGAGTTTTGCTATCACATCGGCGCGGCTTTCTTGCCCGATGATGAGGGCGGTACAGATTGGGTTCATCTGGGACGGTTGGTTATTGTTTCTTATGGTTATTCCAGTCTAGGACTGCATTTTAGAGGCATAGTAGTGGTAGATCTCCCTTTTTCAGCAGTTTCATTTCTTACCACTCTTCTTTCCTTTTCGCCTCTGGTAGACCTAGTGGGTGCGTCAGAGTTTGAGGTTTTACCCACTAGGGGAGGCTACTGGTTTACTAGTAGTTCTCACCCCCATTCTTCTTTCCTCTTTTTCTTCTTCCTTGTTTTGCAGAGTCTTCTGCGGGTGCTACTGGACTTTCAGTGGCGGGTCGAGGAGAGAGGACGGCTGTGTAGATAGATCTCGAGGCAGGATGAGCGTGTTAGCTGGACTGTTGGTGTACCCAGGTTTTCCTCAGACGGTTGTACTTTCACTTTTGGGACTGGCTTTTGCCAGCAGGTTGTATTTATTTATTGTGAGCTGGGAGAGACTGATGTATCATTTATACAGATGTATTGTATTTTATTTCCAGCTTCAGTCTGAGATGTATTAGTTTTAGTTCAGCTCTGTTTTTATTGCTCTTTTATTATTATCTTTATATCTGAGCAGGTTTGGCGCTTCGTGTACGCGGGAAATACCGTGTGCACGGCGGATCTGTAGACGGGCCCGGGTTCTGGTTTACACCCGGGGCGTGACAGATTAGGTGGTATCAGAGCTTAGGGATAGGTCAGTTGGGACTTAGGAAACCCTAGGCTTTTGGGCGGACCCTAGGATGTTAGTGCGTGAGAGACGCGACATTTTGCGAAAGTCGGTGATTTATTTATTTGACTCTTCCTGTGAGTGAAGAGGGATCGACATATCCTATTTTTGTTGGACAGTTATGTTGGCTGCAGACAACATAAAGTTACAAAAATAGGGGGATGTCTTTGACTTTCGCTAGATTGGGTCGAGTGTTGGGGTGTGCTGATTTGCGGTTTTGTCGTGGTGAGCGGTGTCTCCCCGACGTTGGGCCCTGACCCGGGTGCACCTTGGTGCGGCAGTTGGGTCTGGGCTGGTTGTTTCGGGCCGGATACCCAGATTGGGGTCTGAGAGCTCCGGACCCGAAGGGTAGTAGTGTTGGGTGGCAGATCGGCATTGCAGTGACACAGTTGTCGGAGCAGCGCAGTGGCACAGTTGTCGGAGTAGCGAGTAGCCCCCTCCGTGCCGACGTTTAGTGTTGAGGCACCGAGGCAGGGTGGATAGTTGACAGCGGGAAAGCTGTGGGATTGCGTTGAAAGAGTGAGCCAATTTTGGCGGATGAGTCGCCCCGATTTGTGGGATTGAGAATGGAGCCTTTGGAGGCAGGGTCTTGTTCGGTGGGGGATTGAGAGTACTAGGGACGCCTCATTGGAGTAGGCGCCGGGTATGGAGCGTGGCATTGTAGTTCCTTTGGATTGGGGGGATCTGCCGCCTGAGGTGAGTTCGGATTGAGGCGCTTGGCGCCGGGTGTTGGAGGACAGGTCAGTCGGATGAGGCATTCCCGATTTCTTTTTCCAGGATAGTGGATTTTTGAGACCGTCAGAGCACTTAGATTCCAGCGGCCAGTGTGGCGGTGGGTTTGAATTGTTCCAGGCTCTTGGGTTCGTATCTTTCGATACGAGGGGTTTTCCCTTCTTGGTGGGTAGTGTTTGGCTTCAGTGCTTTGGGTTAGGGGTAGGACGGTTACCTGGTGTTCGGGAGGTCGTATTCCCTATCTTTTGCACCTGGGGGGAGTGTCGTGGGTCCTGCCCGGTGCGGTTGAGTCCTTGGTTGTACCTGTAGGCCTGATGGTCTTGACCCAGTTGTTGGGCTTGGTTTGGTACTTAGGACGGTTAGGCTGGCTCGGTTTTCTTTTTCTTCTCGCGGCAGCTGCTTATGCTGCGAGGACGGTTTTCGTGGGAGCCAGGCCCGGAGGTGTTGGTGTACTTGGTTTGCTTGAGAGTATCTTCGCCTGTTTGGTTTTGACTTTGTGAGCGAGGCGGATGTCTCGTAGTGGGTGAGTAGCCTTTTGGCTGGTGTGTTTGAGGGATCTGCGGCGGCACCAGGACTTGGAGATACCTTTTGGTTGTGAGTTCCTAGCTGTTCTCCTATCGGAGTTGTTTGGCATGACACCAGTTTGGGAGTTGAGGACCCAACTCCAGGATTTGATGTTTTGGAATTATGTCAGGCCAAGTGTGGCACCTCTGGGGGCGCCGGTGCTATTCGAGTTGTGGAAGGTCGGTTCACTTCGGCTTGGTGAGGACCCGTAAGAATTTGATAAAGTGATCATCGGGAGCTGGCACCCTTCTGTCAAGCTTGGAGGATTTGTTTTACCAGCTGCAAGGGTATTGGATCTTCGCGAAGATTGATTTGCAATCTGGTTCTCTTGACTGCTTATGGCTGTGTGCTGATGCCGAAGAGTTGGGGAAATTGCTTTTACATCCCGACGGTTTTAGATTAGAGATCAGAGGTTACGGGACCAGTTGGGGGACTTATATCGGGTGCCTCGGGAGTACCGAGGTACTTGGCTCGAGCTGGGTGTTGTTGGACTTGTGGTTGGATTTTCTGAGGCCTTAGCGGGGACAGATGCTTGTACCGATGCAGATTACCTGATGGCCGAGCAGTTAGCCCAGCTGTACCTAGTTGAGGTGGCGTGGTCCTCTGGAGTGTTCTCCTTTGTTTCGTTCTGGTTAGAGACCCAAGGATTGCATCGCGTCTCTGGATGAGGTATTTGGTAGTTTTGGGAGCTTGAGTGGTGGATGACTGGTTATTTACCCCCCTGTCGGTTGAGATTCCGTGTTGAGGAATGACTTTAGTTTCGAGGACGAAACTTTCTTTTAGTGGGGGAGGATGTGATGACCTGGATCTCCGCAGAGCTGTTGCGGTGCGTTGGGGTGGCCATTGGAGGCCTACGCGGTGTGCGGGAGGTGTTTGGGGCACGATTGGACACAAGTGTTGGACTTTGGACTTAAAATGGATCACGCGGGTGATCGGGGGACCCCGTCGGATGCTTAGAGGTGTTTTCGCGCGAACCGGATATTGAGATTGGGCTCGGCGCGAAATTCGGATTGAAAATACCTTTCCGGGAGCCTCCGGCAAATTTTAGGATTGGAATTTGGCAAAACGGACGCCGGATTTGGAATCAGCGCGCGAAAACGGTCAAAACGGACTACCCACTTGTGAATTTTGTGCAAGGGTTACTGTTCACCGCCGGAACAGTAACTCCGGCGATCGCCGGCGGCGGCGGCGGCGGCGCAGCGGCGGAAGGCGGCGGAGGGCGCTCGGGCAGGCGGCGCGCGGCCGCGGGCAGGCGCTGAGGGCGCGGGCAGGCGCGGCGGGGGCGCGGGCAGGCGGCCGGTCCACGCGGCGGGCGTGCACCGAGCGGGGTGCCACGTGGCACGATCTTGTTGGGTGGCTCACAGCACCCGGTCCACGGATCAATGTTGGTGCACGGTGGACCGACGGTAGGACACGTGGCGGCTTGTGATTGGTTCGGTTTTGTGCTCCCGGTCCACGCAAGGGGTGGAGCAGGTGTACGCGACGTGCGGGGTGCGCGGTTCACGGGCGGTGCACGGTGGTTGGGACCACGTGGCGCGCCTCCATTGGCGGGTTCACGTGCACCGGGCGCAGTGAAAATTTTTGGGGACACAGAGGGAATTATTTGAAAAGATTTTCTGGTTTTTCCTATTAATCCCATCCGAGGGCTCTTCAAGGGGGATTTTCGACCCCTTCGAGACCTCAGCTCGAAGGGGAGGTGAGAGGGAGATTTCTTCTCCTTCAAGAGGAGATTACACCTACCAAGTTTCAGATTTTCGGGTGGCACGGATTTCGAGGTCTCGATTTTACGGCGCGGCGCGACGTTGCGTTTTCTGTGTTCTTCTTCGGCGCAGCAGCAGTGTTTTAGCTCCCCCGGCCTACCCCGAGCTCTTTTTTCTGTGATTTTTGCGCCGTTGGCTTCACGACAGGTAGGGCTTCATCTTTCATTTTGATCGCGCATTCTGATTTTGCTTCTTTGGCTCGGATCCCGAGGTAACAATGGTCCCCCTTTTTCTGTGAGGAATGTGAGGACAGCATCGGAGTATTTTGGCCATATCTTCGCGCACGAGCGTCTGATGGAGACGAGCTTATACAACTTTTTCATCTACAGATCGCAAGGAACGCGCTCGTATTTTTATTGGAATTTTATGAGATTTTATTTCGAGGTGAAAATCACTGTTTTCTCAGTGTACAGTGCGCAGTCTTTTTCCACAGTTTGTTGTTTGGATCACCACCTTGCCGGATTTTTATCTTGACTTACCGAACTCTGATTTGGGCGTGCAAGGTACCGTTGCGAAGCTAGCGACGCAAGGATCGCTGTGATATTTTTCTTGGAATTTTCTGGGCACTTTCTGCAGGTGATAATTTAACAGTTTCGAATCCGAGGTTGTATAAGAGCATTAATTGGGAGCCTAAGTGTAATTAGTGAGCTTTGTATTGTATCAGGAATATTACGGGTGTGCTAAAATTGTGGGAGCAAGGATTTGGAGTTTTTGGTATTTTCAGCTGTACGGATTGGGACAGTTGCACTTCAGGTGGGTGGTTGTTGCTTACCTCTATTTTGACATGCTCACTAGGAATATTAGAGTGACCCCTTTACTTGGACATCTTGATTAATCATAATCGGGGTTGGGTTATGCATGCCTGTGTGGGGATTGGGTTGCTATGTTAGCGTTTAACCTTGCATGTGGAATGGAATATTTATTTTGGACTATTTGATTATCCTGTTAGTGGTTGGTACTATTTGAGGATTTTATGACATGCATAGGTGGATAGTGATGCTTTATTATGGAACATGGATTATAGACATGTGTGGTTGGATAATGTTTTAGCATGATGGTTATATCTATGCGGAGCTATTAATTGTTACACATGTGGAACCACTATTGGACACCTTTTCCTTTATTTCCTTGAGAACACTTGCATGCTTGTATGGACATCTAGATAGGCCATCTTTTATCGCTACACTTTCATGCTGGAACTTGACTTAGGAGAAACCTTGTTTGCTTCTTTTCTCCTTTTCCTTAGTCAGGTGGTTCTTGTTGCTCGGGTTTGAGCAGGGGTTTGGGATAGTGTAGCCGGGGCCTGGATTGTGGATTATGGGTTTTGGCGGCGACCGCGGATATTGGGCGGTTGACCGGATGTCGGTTATAGGACATCGGTGATAGGGCATGATTATGGACTACGGGGTTTTGTGGCAACCGCGGATAGTAGGCGGTTGACCAGATGTCGGATGTGGGACATGATTGTGATTGTGGGTTATTCCGGCTACCGCGGATATTGGGCGGTTGACCGGAGGTCGGTTGTTAAACCTGGTCGTGGATTTTGGGGTATTGCGGCAATCGCGGATTTTGGGCGATTGACCGAATGGTTACTTTTGCATCTGATTGGGAATCAGTTTTCTTTTAGTGGAGGGTTGTGTTCCACTGGGGCTTTATTGTTGTGATCCAGTCCTGCTTTTATCACACCGGCGCGGTTATTGCCCGGTGATGCTTTTATTACACCGGCGCGGTTATTGCCCGGTGATGCTTTCCTCGTGTGGGTCGCTCCCCTCGAGTTCCCCTCCGGAGGCCGGGGTCGGACAGTTATTGACGGTTTTGCTATCACATCGGCGCGGCTTTTTGCCCGATGATGAGGGCGGCAGCAGGAGTTTTGCTATCACATCGGCGCGGCTTTCTTGCCCGATGATGAGGGCGGTACAGATTGGGTTCATCTGGGATGGTTGGTTATTGTTTCTTATGGTTATTCCAGTCTAGGACTGCATTTTAGAGGCATAGTAGTGGTAGATCTCCCTTTTTCAGCAGTTTCATTTCTTACCACTCTTCTTTCCTTTTCGCCTCTGGTAGACCTAGTGGGTGCGTCAGAGTTTGAGGTTTTACCCACTAGGGGAGGCTACTGGTTTACTAGTAGTTCTCACCCCCATTCTTCTTTCCTCTTTTTCTTCTTCCTTGTTTTGCAGAGTCTTCTGCGGGTGCTACTGGACTTTCAGTGGCGGGTCGAGGAGAGAGGACGGCTGTGTAGATAGATCTCGAGGCTGGATGAGCGTGTTTGCTGGACTGTTGGTGTACCCAGGTTTTCCTCAGACGGTTGTACTTTCACTTTTGGGACTGGCTTTTGCCAGCAGGTTGTATTTATTTATTGTGAGCTGGGAGAGACTGATGTATCATTTATACTGATGTATTGTATTTTATTTCCAGCTTCAGTCTGAGATGTATTAGTTTTAGTTCAGCTCTGTTTTTATTGCTCTTTTATTATTATCTCTTATATATCTGAGCAGGTTTGGCGCTTCGTGTACGCGGGAAATACCGTGTGCACGGCGGATCTGTAGACGGGCCCGGGTTCTGGTTTACACCCGGGGCGTGACACCAGTGTAGTGATCCACCCTTTGGGGTATTTTCGAACTCCAAATCGCTTAAGCCTTGCGAAATAAAATTTATTTAATTCTTAAGTCGGCCGGGACGAGGTTTGTATTTTTCCGCGAAGAGCGGAAAAACATACCAGGTGCGATCGGATTCGAAATGATATCGGGACTCCCAAGGGATTCTTAGCGATGCGGTAATTCTCACGATCGGTAACCATGCAAAATATCTTGCACCTTAGGGATAAGGTGGGTTATCTCGTGAGGATAATTAATTAATTAATTAATTAATTAATTATCCGGTAACGGAAATTTAAATCCTCCTACGTACAATTAATTAAGGGATTTAATTGGGGGATTTTATCTGTGGATAGGATAAGGGATAGAATTCGGATTTTGTTAAGGGATTTAAATTGGTGGGATTTTACTCGTGGGTTGGATAGGATAAAATCCGGATATTTAAATCGGGATTTGTTTTCCCCGGGATTATTTAATAAAGGTGATTAATAATCGGTGACCAGGATTTAAAATTAAATTAAATATCCGGTAATTTGAATCCAATTGGGAATTGATTTCCCATGATTATTTAATAAAGGTGGTTAATACGGTGGTCAGGATTTCAAGTAATTAAATAACCGTGGTCAGATTGGTGATTAAATATCCCGCAGTCGGATATTTATGTGAGAGATAGAAACGGGGAAATTCGGGTTCACCTACGCACGTAAGATAAAGAAATCAAATAATCAAATATTAGGGATCGACGGTGAGGATTAATTAATTGGGGAATTAATTAATTGAAGTCAAATATCCGGATGGATTTTGACGGTGCGTATATTTGAAATTAGATAAAAAGGGGATAAATAAATAACAGATTATTTATTCCCCCAAAACCCTAATTGTAAATACCGCCTCTCAAATCGCCTCTTTCGTGCGTACCCAAAACCCCAACCGGTGAGGAGAAAAAAGAAAAGGGGCGGAACCCCTAACCGGAGGAGAAAAGAGGAAAAGAAGGGGAAGCGGAGGAACCCGATCGCCCCGATTCACGTGCCGGAGATCGGAGAACGAGACGCCATCGTCTACGGGGAGCGGATCCGGATCTCCGGCACCGCGAGAAACAAGATCGGATCTTTTATTCCGATAAATTTAAGGTTAGTGATCATCGTTCCGGTTGTTAAATTAATCGGGGTTTTCCGTGTTCTTGAAAGGTCGCTTTAAATTGGTACATCGATCGCGGTTTTTTTTTCGGGTTTTCGATCAACGTTTTGTTCGTTCATGATCGGGTGTGGCCGATGATTTTTATCGGATCTAATTGATGGTTTTTTTAACCGATTTCTTTTGACGGACCTCCGATCACGTTTTGGTTGTTCGTCGATCGTCGGTTTAGCCGTTAGAATTACCGGAAATTTTCCGGGAATTTTTCGGGAATTTTTCGGGGATTTTTGGGGCGACTTCGTCGGAACATAGAGGGTTAACGGGAGGCCGCCGCCGCCGTTGTTAGACGGGAGGCCGCCGCCGTCGTTATCATGTTCGCGGGGTCGTCGCCGGGATCCCACAGGGGCGAAAACGGAGAAGAAATCGCGAACGGGAGCGAAAATGGGAAAAAGAATAGGGTTTACTATTCATTCCCGGCCCGCGGTCCACGGGCCGGGGCGTGCACCCGGTGCACGCCCCGCGGCGCAGAAGCCGCAGACCCGGCGCACGAAATCCGTGCGCCGGCCCGGCCCGCCTAGGGGCGGTGCACGCCGCAGCGTGCACCCGGTTCGCGCCGCAGGCCCCTGCGGCCGTGAGCCCGGTGCACGCTCGGATCGTGCACCGGCCCGGCCCGAGAAGCGCGGTGCACGCTTCCTGCGTGCACCCGGCGCATGCTGCCGCCTCCACCGAGCGGTAGACCCGGTCCACGCCTCAGCCGTGCACCACCCGACAGCCCAAAGTTCGTTTGGCTCCGTTTGGGTCCGTTTTTCCACCGTTTTGAGCGCGGTTTTCGCCGTTGGGATCGTTATTTCAGTGGCTTTCATGTCATGGCCACTTGGGACCTACTTGGTCATTATTTATTATAATGTTGGGTGCCGATGTCGCCGACGCTCCGCGCCTCGACGAAATTGTCGGGGGCGCGCCGTCGGGTCTTTCTCTCATCGTTTTCGTCGTCGGGGCTTCTCTGCTGGACCGTTGACGCCCGAGTTGGCGACTAACTGAGAGATTGGGTTTTGTTAGATTCCGTTAGCGGTTTTTGGGTTCCGGTTTCGGCGAACCGGACGGTGTTGGACTTTTTCGTCAAAAAGGGGTAAATTGGGTCTTTTGTTTTGGGATGTTAGTACACGTTTGTGACTATTATTGTCCGTGCGGACTTTTCTTAGGTCCAGGTGCGCAGCGGGGGAGCGCGAAGGATATAGGTGTTCCGTTTGCTCTCCAACAAGGTGGGTACGGTTGCGATGAGTGCAACCGGTGCTGTAAGTGCATCTATCGTCATTAAAAGTACTCGTTAATTTACCTAACAAAGTAGATGGATAGTTTAACCTTTCGATTAATGTTGTTTATCTAATAATTGTGCGGCTGCGGTCGCGGTGCCCACTACACGCCAATCTTGGCAATCCGGTTTCGGATGCTGCACGTACACAGGCGGATTGGCCTCCGCATGGGTGTACTTTTCCGGAAGAGTGGTCTTTATGACCCGTGTGCCCCGCAAAGGTAACGGTGCAAGCGGGGACCTCTTCGCGCCAGCTGAGGTGTTGCACCAGCACCGCGAAAGGGGTAAGAGCATCAAAGTAGGTGTTTGTGCACGAGGGGAGATTTCCGTCTCCCCGACAGGTGATCTGGGGATTGGTGCCCAGGTTAAATTAAATTAATGTGCAGGTGTCTAACGAAAGGTTACGGTGTATTCGGTGTGTTCGTATGTTTTCCCCCTCTTGATATTGTTACACATCTACTTTGTTTGTCACTGACTTTACCCACTCCGTGACAGGTATTCCTAGGTGCGTTAGCCGGGATGGCGGTGGGACTGCGTCGTGAGGATCGTAGTCGGACTCTTGGTTATCGTATTTATGACTCATTTCCTCTTTATGCTATTTTTAGTTGCTTGTGGATTACTTTATTTGTGGACATGTATTAGCTAGCACTGTGGATGAGGTGACCCTTTATGTTTCATATTACTAGTAGTGCGTTTTCTTATGTTTTCATCCGCGGCATGTTTTCATGATAAGATAAAGGGTTGCGAAAATGTTTTCTCAAAAGGAAGTGCCGTGTGGGCACGGGTTTTACAACTCTGGGTTTTATCCTTTCCAAATATTGACGCCGCTTAAATGACATGCTTTAGTTAAATGATTTAACTCTGAACTTGGTGTATGTCTACTGTATGGTTGTTGGTTGGTGATTGATGTATGATATTTGTGATTGAATGATATGTGTAAATGAGACGCCGTGCATATACAAAGGAGACTCTGTCCGTGGACAGAGTGAATTTGTGTATGTGGCGGTCTGGCACGCACCGGGGTTGAAGGTCTATGTTACCTTATTAAAAGAAAAAAAAAAAATAGACACGTCTTTCCGCTTTAATTGACTCAAAAACCCCCGGGGGCGTGACAGATTAAATGGTATCAGAGAAAATACAACCACAACCATAGTAGACGTGATTTACATCCACAGTGCAAGGTGCCACAAGCAAATGGGACATGAGATAACCAAGGTGTAGGTGCGTAGTACGTGAGAGTACGGGGAAATGGGAACGTAATATAGGTGTAAATGTAAGTCTAGGTGCTAGGGTGATAACCTTAGGCCTAACGAGGTTTCTTTGTTTACAAGCGGACGATGGCCCGAAATGGGTTATCAGCGGAGGACGCAGGGGCAAAAAGTACGGTGCGAACAGTGGCGGAGTGCTAGCTTCTTCGACAACGGCTACAAGAGATGGCCGGGCAGTTAGTAACCCTTGTGGAGCGACATCTTCAAGGTAGTGCAAACGGCGGGTTTGCACACCTTCCAGGAGGTGAACGATAGAGCCACTGCGGTGGAGCGCGAATTACGATGTCTCAAGCCCGACGGGAGAGCTCAGGACACGGCAGGGATAAGAAACGACCCCAGCCCTTCTCAGGAGGGGGATTTTCTAGTGGAGACCGGCCATGCATCATCTACAGAGGAGCACCTCGGGGGAAAGTATTCATTCCGGAAGCACGACCTTTGCTTCTATCGTGACAAACTGGGACAGTTCCGTTTTTACTGCCCCGAACCCGGGAATGATCCTTCGAAGACGCGACACGGATGAGGGGTCTTATGCGACGACACGACAAAGGACGCACTACCCGAGGGAAGTAGTAGCAGGAAAGACCCCTTACGAAGAGTAATGTTGGTCTTGACCCCAGGAGAACCCTTAGGAGCAAATACTCTGTATCTTCCTGCCCAGTAAGGATGCGAAGACTTAGTTGTCTTTGGTGTTGGCCCTTTATTATGGGTCAAATAGGTCGAACTTTCTGCCTTGAGACAATAGGCCCAAGGGACTAGTGAGTTGGGTTGGGTGAGCCCAATAGGTTGAGTGGGCTGCGGTCCGCAATAGACCTAACGGCAAGAGGCCCAACAATAGACCCAACATCCAGGTGGGTTGGGTCTGGTCGAGATCTGTGGTGCGGTGTATGCCGCTTAAGTGAATCGGATGCGCACCTCTGAAAGCTCAGGCTTTTGGGGTTAATGGTTAGCGCCAACGATCCGACATTTGAGACTTAGTGGTAAGGGAATTTCCGGATGTATTTCCGGCGGAGCTCCCCGGAATGCCGCCGGAACGAGAGGTTGACTTCCCAATTGAGCTGCTTCCCGGCACCAAGCCCATCACCAAGGCACCGTACAGGATGGCCTTCGCGGAGCTGAAGGAACTCAAGGCACAGTTGGAGGACCTTTTGGACAAAGGTTTCATCAGACCAAGCGCGTCACCTTGGGGCGCGCCCGTCCTGTTTGTGAGGAAGAAGGACGGAAGTCTCCGGTTGTGCATCGACTACCGGGAGATAAATAAGGTCACGATCAAGAATAAGTACCCCCTGCCAAGGATCGACGACCTCTTTGACCAGTTACGGGGGGCGACGGTGTTCTCAAAGATCGACCTGCAGTCGGGCTATCATCAGGTCCGAGTCAAGGGGGAGGACATCCCCAAAACGGCTTTCCGTACTCGCTATGGCCATTACGAGTTTACGGTAATGCCATTCGGGCTCACAAATGCCCCGGCGGTGTTTATGGACATGATGAACAGGGTATTCAAACCCTTCCTGGACTTATTCGTGGTGGTCTTCATCGACGATATCCTCATCTACTCCCGTACAGACGAGGAACATGAAGAACACCTGCGCACAGTCCTCCAGACCCTACGGGAACAGAAACTCTACGCCAAACTCAAAAAGTGTGAGTTTTGGCTCCGAGAGGTCGGTTTCTTGGGGCACGTGATCTCGGCGGCTGGAGTCGCGGTGGACCCAAAGAAGATAGATTCGGTGACGGACTGGCCCCAACCGACGACGGTGACGGAGATTCGAAGCTTCTTAGGATTAGCCGGGTATTACCGGCGCTTTGTGGAGGGTTTCTCCAAGATAGCCACCCCCTTGACCCGATTGACGAAAAAGGGGGAAAAGTTTGTCTGGACGGACAAGTGTCAAAGAAGCTTCGAGGAGCTCAAGGACAGGTTGACGCGAGCTCCGATCCTCGCCCTGCCAGAGCCTGGGGAGGACTATGAAGTATATTGCGACGCATCGCGGAATGGATTGGGTGGAGTACTCATGCAACGGGGAAAGGTGATCGCCTATGCGTCAAGGCAGCTCAAGGAGTACGAGCGGAATTACCCCGTGCATGATTTGGAACTCGCAGCGGTGGTGTTTGTGCTCAAGCTTTGGAGGCACTACCTGTATGGGGCACACTGTAATGTGTACTCAGATCATAAGAGCCTCAAGTACCTTTTCACCCAAAGGGAGCTAAATCTTCGACAAAGGCGGTGGCTTGAGCTATTAAAGGATTACGATCTAACGATCCACTACCACCCGGGAAAGGCCAACGTGGTGGCCGACGCCCTTAGTCGCAAAGGACAGGCCGCGGAAGCGGATGTAAGCGCCATTACGCAGCAGGATAGTCTAATTGCGGAATTCTCGCGATTGAGACTAGAGGTGGTACCTGCAGGGACAGTCGCCCAACTTCTGACGCTGGTGGTCAGACCTACTCTGCTGGACAGGATTCTCGAAGGCCAATCGACTGATGATCAACTCCAGCTGGTGCGGAGTAGAATAACCGCCGACAAGGAAGGTGATTTCATGGTGAGCTCCGACGGCACGATACGATTTCGCGGACGAATCTGCGTGCCGGATCTACCGGAACTCAAGGAGGAGATCCTACGGGAGGCGCATACTGCCCCATATGCGGCGCATCCCGGGGGACGAAGATGTACAAGGACGTCAAGCAAACCTTCTGGTGGCCCAAAATGAAGGAGGACGTGACCCGATTCGTGGCTCACTGCTTAGTGTGCCAACGGGTGAAGGCCGAACATCAACGGCCGGCGGGAAAATTGCAACCTTTACCGGTGCCCGAGTGGAAATGGGACATGATTACCATGGATTTTGTGACCGGTTTCCCGAGATCGCCACAGGGACACGATGCGATATGGGTGATCGTGGACCGTTTGACGAAATCGGCCCACTTTTTGCCCATACACACGACGTGGACCCGGGAACGACTGGCGCAAACGTACCTCGATGAGATAGTAAGGTTGCACGGTGTACCGACATCCATCACGTCGGACAGAGACACACGTTTTGTGTCGAACTTTTGGCGAAGCCTGCAACAAGCGATGGGGACCAAGTTGCACTTCAGCACAGCCTTTCACCCGCAAACCGACGGGCAATCGGAGCGGGTGATACAGATCGTGGAGGACATGCTTCGAGCATGCGTTCTGGACTTGGGCGAAGGGTGGGCACGGTGTTTGCCCCTGGTGGAATTTGCCTACAATAACAGTTATCAGGCCAGTATTCAGATGGCGCCGTACGAGGCCCTGTACGGGCGCCGCTGTCGGTCTCCGATATGCTGGGATGACTTAGGTGAGCGAAAGTTTCTGGGCCCAGATCTGGTGGAGGAGACCGAAGCAAAGGTGCGTTTGATTAAACAAAGGCTGCTGACCGCCCAAAGCAGACAGAAAAGCTATGCAGATAACAGACGCCGAGACTTAGAGTTCATGGTGGGCGAGCACGTTCTGCTCCGGGTTTCACCCTCCAAAGGGAACCGACGTTTCGGCATAAAGGGAAGTTGAGCCCCAGGTACGTGGGACCGTTCGAGATTCTGGAGCGCGTGGGACCGGTGGCGTACCGGTTGGCCCTGCCCCCGAACCTCGAACGAGTCCACAACGTGTTCCACGTTTCGAATGCTCCGGAAGTACCTGGCAGACCCCTCTCATGCCTTGGATGCCTCCACCATTGAGCTACGAGAGGACTTGAGCGTCGAGGAGACGCCGGTGCGGATTTTGGCAAGAGAGGACAAGAAGCTACGCAACCGAACGATCCCCTATGTGAAAGTCCAGTGGAGCAACCACGAAGAGCGCGAGGCGACGTGGGAACTGGAATCAAAGATGAGGGAATGTTTTCCCGAGTTGTTTAGTGAGGTTTGAGTTTAAGTTTCGGGACGAAACTTTTTATAAAGTGTGAGTGGTGTAGTGACCCGACCCTTTGGGGTATTTTCGAACTCACATGTAATCGCTTAGGCCTTAAGCGAAATAAAATTTATTTAATTTTCTTAAGTCGGCCGGGACAGGTGTGTGTATTTTTCTGCGATAGAGCGCGAAAAACGATGACCGACGGTGCGATCGGATTCGAAATCCGATATCGGGATCTCCCGGAACGGGATCCTTAGCGATGCGGTAATTAGTCACGCATCGGTAACCGTGCAAAATATCTTGCACCCTAGATAAGGTGGGTTATCTCGTGAGGATAATTAATTAATTAATTAATTAATTAATTATCCGGTGACGGAAATTAAATCCTCCTACGTACGAATTAATTAAGGGATTTAAATTGGTGGGATTTTATCTCGTGGATAGGATAAGGGATAGAATTCGGATATTTAATTAAGGGATTTAAATTGGTGGGATTTTATCTCGTGGGTTGGATAAGAGATAAAATCCGGATATTTAAATCGGGGATTTGTTTTCCCCGGGATTATTTAATAAAGGTGATTAAATAATCGGTGACCAGGATTTAAAATTAAGATTTAAATATCCGGTAATTTGAATCCAATTGGGAATTGATTTCCCATGATTATTTAATAAAGGTGGTTAAATAATCGGTGGTCAGGATTTCAAGTAATTAATAACCGGTGGTCAGATTTAAAGGTGATTAAATATCCGTCAGTCGGATAATTATGTGAGAGATAGAAACGGGGAAATTCGGGTTCACCTACGCACGTAAGATAAAGAAATCAATAATCAAATATTAGGGATCGACGGTGAGGATTAATTAATTGGGAATTAATTAATTGAAGTCAAAATATCCGAAAGGATTTTGACGGTGCGTATATTTGAAATTAGATAAAAAGGGGATAAATAAATAACAGATTATTTATTCCCCCAAAACCCTAATTGTAAAATACCGCCTCTCAAATCGCCTCTTTCGTGCGTACCAAAACCCCAACCGGTGAGGAGAGAAAAGAAAGGGGCGGAACCCCTAACCGGAGGAGAAAAGAGAAAAGAAGGGGGAAGCGGAGGAACCCGATCGCCCCGATTCACGTGCCGGAGATCGGAGAACGAGACGCCATCGTCTACGGGGAGCGGATCCGGATCTCCGGCACCGCGAGAAACAAGATCGGATCTTTTATTCCGATAAATTTAAGGTTAGTGATCATCGTTCCGGTTGTTAAATTAATCGGGGGTTTTCCGTGTTCTTGAAAGGTCGCTTTAATTGGTACATCGATCGCGGTTTCTTTTTTGTCGGGTTTTCGATCAACGTTTTGTTCGTTCATGATCGGGTGTGGCCGATGATTTTTATCGGATCTAATTGATGGTTTTTTTAACCGATTTCTTTTGACGGACCTCCGATCACGTTTTGGTTGTTCGTCGATCGTCGGTTTAGCCGTTAGAATTACCGGAAATTTTCCGGGATTTTTCGGGAATTTTTCGGGGATTTTTGGGGCGACTTCGTCGGAACATAGAGGGTTAACGGGAGGCCGCCGCCGCCGTTGTTAGACGGGAGGCCGCCGCCGTCGTTACCATGTTCGCGGGGTCGTCGCCGGGATCCCACGGGGGCGAAAACGGAGAAGAAATCGCGAACGGGAGCGAAAACGGGAAAAAGAATAGGGTTTACTATTCATTCTCGGCCCGCGGTCCACGGGCCGGGCGTGCACCCGGTGCACGCCCCGCGGCGCAGAAGCCGCAGACCCGGCGCACGAAATCGTGCGCCGGCCCGGCCCGCCTAGGGGCGTGCACGCCGCAGCGTGCACCCGTTCGCGCCGCAGCCCCCTGCGGCCGTGAGCCCGGTGCACGCTCGATCGTGCACCGGCCCGGCCCGAGAAGCGCGGGTGCACGCTTCCTGCGTGCACCCGGCGCATGCTGCCGCCTCCACCGAGCGGTAGACCCGGTCCACGCCTCAGCCGTGCACCACCCGACAGCCCAAAGTCCGTTTGCTCCGTTGGGTCCGTTTTTCCACCGTTTTGAGCGCGGTTTTCGCCGTTGGGATCGTTATTGCAGTGGCTTTCTTGTCATGGCCACTTGGGACCTACTTGGTCATTATTTTATTATAATGTTGGGTGCCGATGTCGCCGACGCTCCGCGCCTCGACGAAATTGTCGGGGGCGCGCCGTCGGGTCTTTCTCTCATCGTTTTCATCGTCGGGGCTTCTCTGGCTGGACCGTTGACGGCCGAGTTGGCGACTAACTGAGAGATTGGGTTTTGTTAGATTCCGTTAGCGGTTTTGGGTTCCGGTTTCGGCGAACCGGACGGTGTTGGACTTTTCCGTCAAAAAGGGTAAATTGGGTCTTTTGTTTTGGGATGTTAGTACACGTTTGTGACTATTATTTTCCTTGCGGACTTTTCTTAGGTCCAGGTGCGCAGCGGGGGAGCGCGAAGGATAGGTGTTCCGTTTGCTCTCCAACAAGGTGGGTACGGTTGCGATAGAGTGCAACCGGTGCTGTAAGTGCATCTATCGTCATTAAAAGTACTCTTAATTTACCTAACAAAGTAGATGGATAGTTTAACCTTTCGATTAATGTTGTTTATCTAATAATTGTGCGGCTGCGGTCGCGGTGCCCACTACACGCCAATCTTGGCAATCCGGTTTCGGATGCTGCACGTACACAGGCGGATTGGCCTCCGCATGGGTGTACTTTTCCGGAAGAGTGGTCTTTATGACCCGTGTGCCCCGCAAAGGTAACGCAAGCGGGGACCTCTTCGCGCCAGCTGAGGTGTTGCACCAGCACCGCGAAAGGGGTAAAAGAATCAAAGTAGTGTTTGTGCACGAGGGGAGATTTCCGTCTCCCCGACAGGTGATCTGGGATTGGTGCCCAGGTTAAATTAAATTAATGTGCAGGTGTTTAACGAAAGGTTACGGTGTATTCGGTGTGTTCGTATGTTTTTCCCTCTTGATATTGTTACACATCTACTTTGTTTGTCACTGACTTTACCCACTCCGTGACAGGTTCCTAGGTGCGTTAGCCGGGATGGCGGTGGGACTGCGTCGTGAGGATCGTAGTCGGACTCTTGGTTATCGTATTTATGACTCATTTCCCTTTATGCTATTTTTAGTTGCTTGTGGATTACTTTATTTGTGGACATGTATTAGTTAGCACTGTGGATGAGGTGACCCTTTATGTTTCATATTACTAGTAGTGCGTTTTCTTATGTTTTCATCCGCGGCATGTTTTCATGATAAGATAAAGGGTTGCGAAAATGTTTTCTCAAAAGGAAGTGCCGTGTGGGCACGGGTTTTACAACTCTGGGTTTTATCCTTTCCAAATATTGACGCCGCTTAAATGACATGCTTTAGTTAAATGATTTAACTCTGAACTTGGTGTATGTCTACTGTATGGTTGTTGGTTGGTGAATGATGTATGATATTTGTGATTGAATGATATGTGTAAATGAGACGCCGTGCATATACAAAGGAGACTCTGTCCGTGGACAGAGTGAATTTGTGTATGTGGCGGTCTGGCACGCACCGGGGTTGAGGTTTATGTTACCTTATTAAAAAAAAAAAAAATAGACACGTTTTTCCGCTTCAATTGACTCAAAAACCCCCGGGGGCGTGACA
>CM054938.1:11542524-11617434 GCA_029168755.2 Tillandsia fasciculata
GCCGCCTTACTATGAATGTGTGTCACGCCCCGAGTCCGCCAATTTGTACGGTTCGGGCACGCCAACAGACCCGCCAATCGGGTAAGACCTTTTTCTACCCGAAAGGAACGGTAACATCCATAATAACACAACAAGTGTATGCGGAAGCTCAATATCAGAGTACTAAAAATCACTATAAATTTAAACTTTCATTTTATAACAAACAGTTAAGCGAAATGAAAGCATACAAGAGTGAACCATAAATTAAACTTATTACACTTTACATTTCTGAACTTGCAAATAAATTATTACAATTCTTTTACATAATTCCTCACCATACAAGGTTCACTCAAGAAATATATAAAAAGGGATACCTCTGCTAGACCCTCTAGGTCACTATGCTGCTGGGCTCTTGCCCCTGTCGTATGCCTCGCCGTCTGCATCTGAACCGTCTCGATCGCTACATCCATACCCGAACCTGTGGGGGGAGTCACCCAAGGGGTGTGAGAACTACGATCGAGTTCCCAGTGGGTTCAACCACCGAGAAAAAGTGTCCTACACCACTTGGTCCAATGGAAGCAATAATAATAGAGTGCTAGGAAACTAAAATCCTCAATATCAAATGCAGCTATGCAATAATAATAACTACACTATCTGTGTATAATCATCGACCCAGCACTACTCTGTCTAGCCACACTAGGCTGCTAAGCACCAACTCGGCCACTATGCCGCTGTATACAGGGTCAAACTAACCCGGCCACCTTGGCCACTCTATTTTCCTTTATTCTTTAGATTCTGGTGCTTTAGTTCAAGTTAACCCTCAGAAATTCTTATCCAACGGGCCCCAGCCCGGTAGTCCTGCTACCATAAGATAAGATTTCTAAGGTTGCCGATAACACCCGCAAGTGTTACCCCGTCCTACGGAAGAAACGTCCCGAACGGGTCTCTACCCGGGAGAGGGATACTGCCCGTACCTCCAACATGGGCTGGTTTCACCGTAGGTCCGCCCGTTTTATCTTTATATTTTTTTTTTTCTTTTCTTTTCTTTCTCTTTTTACTTTAGTTCTTAGCCTCTTTGCCTTTGAACACTTGCTTTCCTTTCTTATTCGAGCTTATAGCTCCCATTTTGCCACTGGCAAATCTCTTTCTCTTTTCTTCGAGCATTTAGCTCTTTACTTTCACTTTTAGCCCTTCGAAAGTACCTCGTCCGACGGGTCACTGCCCAGGGAGTCCTGCTCCACTTGACGAGTCTCAAATTCGAAGGCGCCATTTACATTCTTTATGCTTTTTAGCCACTTTTAGCTTGCTATTAAACTTTACCCTTTTGCATTAATTACCTCTTATCCTAGGTCTTGCCATCAGGATAACTAGAGAGTCTCCTGGACTCTTAACATTTCTCTTTTATTCTTTAACTCAAATTGAAGTTAAAGTTATTGTCCATTTGCCCAGACACCCTATGACCCACTCTAGGGTTGTATTATTTAGCTTTTTGACTTTGTGATTACACAAACTTTTCCTTAGAGTTTGACTTAAGTTGATCACTTTGCTATCAGTTTATTTCTTTAAACTTTGTGGCCACATACTCTTTTATTGCCGAACCTGGAGTTACATTATCTCTATTTACCTGTTGCACTTTGCATTTAGAGTTACCTTGACTCTAATCCATTTTCTGTGAGTATAAACTCCACTAGTCACCTTAGGTTCTCCTACCTAAGTTTCATATCATGTTTAACCTAGAGATTCCTGACTCTATGTTAACCAGTCTATTCTCAACCTACTAACTTACCTTAGGTTTCCTTTACCTAAGTCTTATATCATGCTCATCCTAGAGTCCTTGACTCTATGTTGATCACTTTATCCAATGTCCTTAGGTTATCTCCTAAGACAATGCCACTCATTCAATCCTAGGATAACTCCTAACTTGATGCCACTCATTAACCCTGAGTCTAGGTTTTCTCCTAGTCTTACTACCAACATGTCCTTTTTCCTTATGCTTTCACATGATTCCTAGGGCTATACCCTAACATGATCACAGATAACGAATAATTGATTCCCCTTTTTACGCATGCAATTATTTCCATCTCAATCATCAATAAAGTTTAACATCTACGCAGGCAATTATCATCTATATTTAGCAGTTCAGAAAAATCCACTTTTCTATCTATATCCTTCTACACATGCAAATTTATCTCTTATTCTAATAATTAGAAAAGTTTACTTCTCTCTATATCCATCTACACATGCAATTCAATCATAATTACCCAACACCTCTAACAGGCTACTATCATGCTTCTAGATCGAAAAGCAAAGGAGCAAGGGGAGAGGTCACCCAATTTCGGCAGAATCCCCCACCTCGATGTTTTCTCCTGTTCTTGAAAGAAACGAATTTCGCTCTTTTGATCTCCGAGATTTTCCCTAAATTGTAAGGAAAGAAAAAATCATGAACGATTGATTCTCATGATTTACTAAATCCATAAACATTTCAAAGCTAAATCCCCTTTTGACAACTTAAAGGAAAAAAATCCCTATTTGGTCATTTCCCCCACTAAAAGGCTAATTTTTGATTGGTTCATGAAATTGAGAGGAGAATAATCATCCCATGGCATGTTGCCAAAAAGAAACTTGCTCAACTCGATCCGGGGTCAAAATGCTCTCAAAAATTTGAGAAAAGCTCAATTTGAGCAATTTCCCCCAATTCACCGATTTTGCATTTTGGCAAATCGAGAATTTACATTCGAAAATTGGAGAGAAATTCAATTTGTGCAATTTCTCCCAATTTACCGATTTCGCACATTGGCAAAATCCATAACTTGCATTCAAAAATTGGAGAGAACCCAATTTGAGCAATTTCCCCAATTTACCGATTTTACACATTTGGCAAAATCCATAATTTGCATTCAAAAATTGGAGAGAACCCAATTTGAGTAATTTCCCCAATTTACCGATTTTGCACAATGGCAAAATCAAGAAATTGCATTTTTTTTTTCCTTCACATTGAAGAAAAGAGAAGAAGAAATTTTTCCTTCTTTCTTTTAATCTACAAATTTTTCTTAAACTCTCCACGATTTTGTTTAAATTTTTGGACTACTCTAAGCCCTCGAAAGAGGGCCCCGAAAAAGCTTCGCGATAAACTGCACTGTCAAAAACTGCAGTTTCAGAATTTACGAAGCATTTTTCTTCGCTTCGTTCTCCAATTTTTCCTTAATCACTCACCTAGGTTTTTCACTCCTTTTACTCAGAAAACTTTGGTGAGACACCCCACGATTTCTTTTAAATTTTTGGGCCACTCTAAGCCTTCGAAAGAGAGCCCCGAAAAAGCTTCGCGATAAACTGCACTGTCAAAAACTGCAGTTTCAGAATTTACGAAGCATTTTCCTTCGCTTCATTCTCCAATTTTTCCTTAATCGCTCAGCTAGGTTTCTCAGCCCTTTTACTCAGAAAACTTTTGTGAGACACCCTACGATTTCGTTTAAATTTTTGGGCTACTCTAAGTCTCCGAAACAGCGCTCCGAAAATGCTTCGTGATCACAAAATTCAGAATTTCTGGATTTTTGCTAAGTCCTCGGGCTTCAACTCACTTTTCGACCCGATGCTCTCCGCGTCGGTCCGAAACGCACCGAACTCAACTATAATCATATTTAAAATATGTTACAAGTATTTTCGCCGCATTTTACCATTTTGCGAATTCGGCGAACGAGGACTTAAATTTTGCAAATTTGAAGTTTCAACTCTCAACTACAACTCACTTTTCGACTCAACGGCATTTGCATCGATTCGAAATGCTTCCAACCCACTTGTAATTACATTTGAAATGTGTTACAAGTATTTTTGCTGGATTTCGCCCTTTTCGCGAAAATCGCCAAACAAGGACCTAAGATTCACAATTGAAGCTTCAAATTCTCAACTCCAACTCACTTTTCGACTCGATGACTTTTGCATCGATTGAAATGCTTCCAACTCACTTGTAATTACATTTGAAATGTGTTACAAGTATTTTTGCTGAATTTCGCACTTTTTGCGAAAATCGCCAAACAAGGACCTATGCTTCACAATGAAGCTTCAATTTCTCAACTCCAACTCACTTTTCGACTCGATGACTTTTGCATCGATTCGAAATGCTTCCAACTCACTTGTAATTACATTTGAAATGTGTTACAAGTATTTTTGCTGAATTTCGTCCTTTTCGCGGAAATCGCCAAACAATGACCTAAGCTTCACAATTGAAGCTTTAAATTCTCAACTCCAACTCACTTTTCGACTCGATGACTTTTGCATCGATTCGAAATACTTCCAACTCACTTGTAATTACATTTGAAATGTGTTACAAGTATTTTTGCTGAACTTCGCCTTTTCGCGGAAATCGGTGTACTACATTCTCCCCCATTTTGAATAAACCATAATTTAGCACTTTTCTCCGAATCCAATAAAAATAGTATTTCATACCATTTTTATTTATATTATTATATACCATAAAGCTGGTACATTACATGTGTAGACGTTTTTAAAGGAATGGGTGTCGAGTGGACACCGTTTGCAAACTTGTAGGTTCCTCTTAATGTGATCAAATGTCTTTACACTCTCGTACTTGTTGACTGTGACTGTGTGGTTAAAGATTGTATGTTGATGTTGTAAATGAGACGCCGTGCATATACAAAGGAGACTCTGTCCGTGGGCCGAGTGAATTTGTGTATGTGGCGGTCTGACACGCACCGGGACGAGGCTGATGCTTATTTAATAAGAAAAAAAAAAAAATTACACACGCATTTTTCGCTTTACTTGACTTAAAAACCCCCGGGGGCGTGACACCCGCACCCGCGCGGGCACCGCGCGGGAAACCCGCGCGGGCGCCGCGCGGGGCCCCACCCGCGCGGGCGCCGCGCGGGCACCGCGCAGGGCGCCGCGCGGGCAACCCGCGCGGGCGCCGTGCGGGCCCGCACCCGCGCGGGCACCGCGCGGGGCGCCGCGCGGGGCCCCACCCGCGCGGGCGCCGCACGGGCAGCACCCGCACGGGCGCCGCGCGGAGCATCGCGCCGCGCGGGCGCCGCCCGCGGAACCCCGCCGCGCGGGTTCGAGCCGCGCGGGGCTCCGACGGGCGGCGACGGCGGTGCGGGGAAGGGTCCGGTTTGGCAACCGGACGGTGCCGGGACTTTTTCCGTCAAAATTTAAAGTGGGGTTTTTCCGATTTAATATGTTAGGGTGTGTTTCTGATCATGGTTACCCTTGCGGACTTTCCATAGGTCCAGGGGTGCAGCGGGAGAGCGCGAAGGATATAGGTGTTCCGATTACTCTCCAACAAGGTGGGTACGGTTGCTATAAGTGCAACGAGTGCAGTAAGTGCATCTATCGTCATTAAAGTTGCTCTTAATTTACCTAACAAAGTAGATGGACAGTTTAACCTTTCGTATAACGATATTTTTATCTAACAATGTAAGCGGCTGCGGTCGCGGTGCTCACTACACGCCGATCTCGGCGAATCCGGTTTCGGATGCTGCACGTACACAGGCGGATTGGCCTCCGCATGGGTGTACTTTTCCGAAAGAGTGGTCTTTTTGACCCGTGTGCCCCGCGAAGGTATAGGTGCGAGTGGGGACCTCTTCGCGCCAGCTGAAGGTGACACACCAGCACCGCGAAGAGGTAAAAGCATCAAAGGTGATTGTGCACGAGGGGAGACTTTAGTCTCCCTGACAGGTGTTCTGGGGTTGGTGCCCAGCTTAATTGATGAATCTGGGGTTGGTGCCCAGCTTAATTGATGAATCTGGGGTTGGTGCCCAGTTTAAAATATGCACAGGGTTTTAACGAAAGGTTACGGTGTACTCGGTGTATTCGGTTCGTTTTTCCTTCTTTGCTATTATTAGACATCTACTTTGTTTGTCACTGACTTTACCCACTCCGTGACAGGTATTACTAGGTGCGTTAGCCGGGATGGCGGTGAGACTGCGTCGCGAGGACCGTAGTCAGGACACTTGGTTTTATATCTCATTTCCTTTCATGCTTTAAATAGTTAATTTGCTTGTGGATTACTTTAGTTGTGGACATGTATTAGTTAGCTCTGTGGATGAGGTGTACTCTTATGTTTTTGATACTCATAGTGGTGTTTTCATTCGCGGCATGTTTTCAAGATAATTACTTGATTGCGAAAACGTTTCCTAAACGAAGTGCCGTGTGGGCACGTATTTTACAAACGCTGGGTTTTATCCTTTCCAAACGTTGACGCCGCTTTAATCAATTGCTTGGAAAAAAAAATAAGGTGTCGAGTGGACACCGGTCTTTTAAAACAATAGTTAAAGAACAGTACTCTGTTTGGTGTTGTTTGTCTATTGTATGGTTGATGGTTGGAGTTGAATGTTCGATGTTGTAAATAAATAGCATGTTGTAAATGAGACGCCGTGCATATACAAAGGAGACTCTGTCCGTGGACAGAGAGAATTTGTGTATGTGGCGGTCTGGCACGCACCGGGGATGAGGTTTATATTACCTTATTAAGAAAAAAAAAAAATAGACACGCAATTTTCCGCTTTGATTGACTCAAAAACCCCCGGGGGCGTGACAAAACACCACCGACACACCACGTAGGCCTCCAGAAGCTACTGGTCATACTGTAGAAGCCCTGCAGAGGTCCAGGTCACCATAATTTTCTAAGAGAGCTAGTTGAATCAAATATTCTTCAACTTACCTACATTTCAACTGAAGATCAATTAGCTGACGTTTTAACAAAACCTTTGGATCAAAAACGATTTATTCATTTGCGTAAGGCAATAGGAATGCTTTCCTTGAAATAACTTCTTTTTGAAACCATTGCTTAGGTTAGGTTTTATTTTGTGTTTTTGTTCATTATCTATGTTTGTACATAGAACATTAATTGAGCATTAGTAATATTGACTTTAACTGCATCCTTTCATATATTTAGAAATTTATTATGCTTTGGATATCATAATAATTCATTTGATGCAATGATCGTTTATGTCAATTAAGTCATCTTTAAGTGATCAAAGTCAATTTCTCTCTCAAATGATCTCTTGGTATAGTTTTTATCTTATTTGACAATTGAGTCGAGTATGAAATCGAGATCAATTTTTGGTTGAATAGCTTATATTTTAAATAATTGATAGCCAATTGAGGGGGAGTTCATTTAAAGTGATATGCTCAAAAGATGTGGAAAGAGTTACATCCCAATGAGGAGTGTGAAAACTACCACCACATGGAGGAAAGAGCTACCACCTCGGTCGTCCGAGTACTGTGTGCAGCTACCACATGTATACCAAGCATGGTTTTTCAAGTTGATTAGATGAAATTTTTTTTTAAATACTTGACTCTGTCAAATTTCAAGGTTGGTATAAGGTGGGAATTTTATTGAAAGATGCTCAAAGAGCCACTCTTTTCAACAAATAGACTAGATACATTATCTAACATATTTGCGATTTCAAACATCTATTGATCTTGGTATTTCATTTTCTTTACCAAATTGATGATTTGATAAAGGCATTACTCATAAGATCATGATAGATGTAATTGAACTTGTTCAACTTTAAGGGATTTAATTTTTATAAATTTCTGTTTCATTATTTGGATATTATTGATAGATTTAGCATAATCTATTTCTTTTGACATGAAACGATAAATTTTGTTTAAAGTTGATACACAAAAGTGCTTACAATCTTTTTCTGGATTTTCTGAAATTTTTCTGAATTTTTCTGAAGAAAAAGGTTGGAGCCGATCCGGACTGGATTCCCTGTTCCGGATCCCGAACGCAGAAATTCCTGCGGGTAGCCGATCCGGACTGGATTCCTGATCTGTTCTTGTCACGCCCCGGGTCGAACGACGACCCGGACTCGTCAACAGATCCGCCGCCCATACGGGAAGCCCCGTATGAACGTAACGTCTAACCTGCAAAAGCTCATCTATACTATACAGGTAACAGAGCTGTAATGGAAATACTGAACTGAAATAAAAACAACTCTAAGTATAAGTACAGACCAAGTCCTCACATAAATACATATGTCTCTCAAAATAAAAGAGTACAACTCGATCCTCACTACAAGATCACTCGACAAAAACTCTCAAAAGGTGAGGGTACAGCTACTCTCAAGATGACATCTGGTAGGGATCTAACTCGCGACTCCCTTACCTCGATCAGCTGGATCAGCAACCTGTGCGGCAGGTACAGAAGTAGAGGTCCCTGGGGAAAAGACACCACGACGGGTGTGAGAACTACGTCCCAAGTAGTTCTCAGTGGGTGCCGCCAACAAGCCCGACGGTCTGCCCACTAAGTCTACTAGATGCAAAAGTAGCAGATGCAATGCTGGAAAGAAAACTGGTAAAAACCCTACAGCTACTATGCCTCTAACTAGATGCTCAAGGTGAAATAAAGGGAAACTGGTACCACTTCTATCTCTCAACTCAAATCACCCAATCTATACTGACTGCCACATCGGGTCCAGTCAAACCTGCGCCTACCTACTGCCGTTACGTCCACGGAGGAGCGGCCTTACGTAGGGTGTCCGTGACTGCCGAAAAGGAACCAGCCAGAGGGACTGCGTCGACAAAATCGCAATAGCAAGTAACCCGCCTAGCTCCGGAGTGGCACTCGAGGGGCGCGACCCCACCGAGTAAAGTATCTGCGCATCTATGTCGAGCTCAAGTGGCCCATGCAGGCTATAATCCAAATCCACGATCAACAAGATCGACTGTAATCAAAAGAACCCTGTCTCACTCACTGGCTGGAACACAACACAGCCAAGACCCCCCTGTCCCTCAGACAGTAATCAAAAGACACTCTGATCAATAACTCACTATCTGACTCCACTCGGTCCCCCGACACGAGTGCAAATGCACCCCACAACAACCCGACCCCTCGGCCCCCTATCTGGCCGAGGCAGAATCTATGTCCAGAATGAAATAATAATGATAGTGTGAGAGTGTCTAAAGCAGTAAAATGACCTAGCCCAGGTTGGAGTTTTCTACTAGACTGGTTGAACATGCAGCATATGACAGGGGTGCTAGGTCAAGTCCAAATATAGCAATAACAAATATATGGTGGAGGAATAATAAAATCGCATGCTCAACTGTGTATGCCAGAACCTGAAATCATACTTTCTAACATGCTATACAGGGGATAGTGGAACATGAAATCCCTACACAGCTAGACTTAATGTGCAGATCGCAAAACTGGAAGACGAAGCCACCCACCTGATCAGTCGAACTGTCCAACGTCCTACAGCTGATAATACCAAAGATGGCAGCTACACAGAGTCCACTGGGTCCAGCACAGTCCACACTGCTCCTGGGTACAAAAACCGAGCTGTCGTTACGCAATATTCCTCCCAAAACTGTCGGATTTAATATACATTAAATCAGCTGCGAAGATGGGCAAAAATCACCTGCTGAAAGTCCTCAGAAAAATCCGAATAAAATATGCCCGCGGTCTACGCGTCGATAGCTTCGAAACGACTACCTGCACGTCCAAATCCGAGTTTTCTACGCTGAGATATAAATCCGGCAAGAAAATCACCTCAAACACAACTGTAGAAATTTCCACAGATAAACATTCGGGAAGAAGGAAGATTCTCACCTTCGAAGCAACCTCAGAAAATTCTGAGAAAAATCCAGGAGATTCCTCGCGAAGAGTAGATGAATTTAGCCTCTTGAATCACCCCGATCCGATGTCGGTACGCGAAGATATGGCCGAAACACTGCGGCGCTGTCCAAAAATCCGCGAAGAAAAAGAGGCAACAGAAAGCTCAAATACCTCCAAAATCCGAAAAGAATCTGAGCAAACTCTGAATATCAAAGTAAGAGTCCTACCTGTCGTGAGTCTAACGGCGCAAAAATCGTCGAAATTGGGTGTCGGAGAATGCCGGGAGAGTCTGTGCACCGAGAAGACGCAAAACGGGTCGATGATGAACAAAATCACGCCGCGCCGGAAAATGGCCAACCTCGGAAACCGTGCACAAGAAAGTTCCGACAAGCTACAGTTGGATTCAGCTCTGGCAGAGGTAAAAACTTCCTTAAGGGTCCACTGTGAAAATCTCAAGCAAAAGAGGTGAAAAAGGGTTAAACCGGTTAAATAGCCTTTATAAAGGCTTAACGGGTCGGATTTAAAACCCACTAACCCGGAATAAATCCGGCGTGGCCCGGGTCGGACGGTTTCCCGTCCGACGCGCCTGGACGCCCGCCACGTACCCCCAAAATAGGGTACAGCCGTGCGGGGGCCTCCGCGCGCGCCACGTGCCCCCCTCAACAGCGGCGGGGCGCTGCGCGGGTGGCGACGCGTGGCGCACTCACGTGCGCGCGCCACGCGTCGGCCGTTCCGCCGCCCCCGCTCACCGCTTATGGCCCCGTGGGCCGGGACCACGTGAGCCCTCCAATGCCCGGGCGCCACGCGTCCTGCTCCCGGTCCACGCGCCGCTCCGCTTTTCCCTGGACCGAGCCGCGCGCACCCGCCAATCTTGATGCGCCACGTGGCCCGCCCCGTGGTCCATGCACCCGCGCGCCTTTCCCGTGGACCGAGCGGCGTGGGCCGGCCAATGAAAGGCCGCCACGTGGCCCAGGCCGGTCCACGGTCACTCCCATGCACCCGATTTTCCCCGAAAACTTCCGGTAGCCCGTTTTTGGTCATCCGGACTCCAAATTTAACAAGCAAATAGCCGTTTTCAAGTGTTTTTCCGTGCTGAATCCGATTCTAACCTCTGTTTGACCAAAATCCTTCCAGAACTTTCGGCAAACACAGCCGAAGGCCAAAACAGAAAAAGATACCTCACAAGGTCCAACATTAGCACCTCCTTGATGCACTATGGGCCAGGTACACCAACAATAGGTGTTCTAACTGTAGATTCAGCAGGAAAGCTGCATGGGGTTTACGGTCTCCACATCCTCCCCCACTAAAAGGGAGTTTCGTCCTCGAAACAAAAGGAAAGCAAACCTGCGTACCTCAATCAGGAATCTCGAACAGAGAAGGGTAGGTATCCCGCATCACCGTCTCCAGCTCCCATGTAGCCTCCCGCTCCCCATGGTTGCTCCACTGGATCTTCACAAATGGAATGGCCCGGTTGCGCAATTCTCTCACCTCACGAGCCAGAATTCGCAACGGGCGCTCCTCGTAACCAAGATCCTCGCCAATCTCCAGGGAAGTGAAGTCGATAACATGCGAAGGGTCGAAGACGTATCTCCTCAGAGCTGAGACATGAAAAACATCATGGACTCCGGCCAGGCGCGGTGGAAGTGCAACTCTATAGGCCACAGGGCCAATCCTCTCCAGTACCTCGAAGGGTCCAATAAAGCGGGGACTAAGCTTTCCCCGGACTCCAAATCTCTTGACCCCTTTCGAAGGCGAGACCTTCAAAAAGACATGATCACCAATCTGGAACTCAAGGTCCCGCCGCCGAGTATCAGTGTAGCTCCTCTGACGACTCTGGGCTGTCTCAAGATGTCGGCGAACTAATCTGACTTTCTCCTCTGCCTCCAACAATAAATCTGGTCCCAAAGTCCTCCTCTCACCCACGTCACTCCAATATAAGGGCGACCGGCACTTGCGTCCATACAACGCCTCAAACGGAGCCATCTGGATGCTCGCTTGATAGCTGTTGTTGTACGCAAACTCAACCAATGCTAAGTGCCGGTACCACCCTCCTCCGAAATCCATAACGCACGCTCTAAGCATATCCTCCAGGGTCTGTATGGTGCGCTCAGACTGTCCATCGGTCTGTGGGTGGAATGCTGTGCTAAAACGGAGCTGGGTCCCCAAAGCTGACTGTAGACTCGTCCAAAAATGTGACACAAACCTCGGGTCCCTATCTGATACAATCGAGGCGGGTATACCGTGCAACCTCACCACCTCATCTAAATATAATTGTACAAAACGGTCCAACGACCAGGTCATCTGAACAGGTAAAAAGTGAGCAGACTTGGTGAGTCTATCCACGATAACCCAAATCGCGTCGGCTCCACTCTGCGCCCTCGGTAGTCCAACTACAAAGTCCATGGTGATGTGGTCCCACTTCCACTCGGGAATTGGAAGACTTTGCAACTTGCCAGCAGGTACACGATGCTCTGCTTTCACTTGCTGACAAGTTAAACACTGAGCCACAAATCTTCCAATATCCCGCTTCATCCCAGACCACCAGAAGTGTGCCTTAAGGTCCCTATACATCTTAGTACCCCCAGGGTGGACGGTATAAGGTGTATAGTGGGCCTCTCTCAAAATCTGGTCCCTGATCGTTGGATCTGTAGGCACACACACTCGGTCCCTGTACCGCAGTACTCCCGAGCTATCCACTGAAAAATCCCCTAACTGATCTACCTGAATCTGCGATCTGATCCTCGTCAAGTAGGGGTCCTCACTCTGTGTCTCCCCAATCCTGTCCAACAGAGTGGGCTGCAAGACCATGGACGAGAGTCTAGCAGAGACCCCAGGGGATACTACCTCAATCTGTAGACGCCTCATCTGCTCCACAAGTGGTGTCTGCTGGGTGATCATCATGCTCAAACTCTGTGCTGATCTCCTACTCAAAGCGTCTGCTACCACATTGGCCTTGCCGGGATGATAAAGGATGCTCACATCATAATCCTTTAAAAGCTCTAACCACCGGCGTTGCCGCAAGTTCAGCTCCTTTTGAGTAAATAAATACTTTAAGCTCTTGTGGTCTGTATAAATCTCACAGTGCTCCCCGTAGAGATAATGCCGCCATAACTTCAGGGCGAACACCACAGCCGCAAGCTCCAAATCATGAGTAGGGTAATTCTTCTCATAATCCTTTAATTGTCGTGAAGCATAAGCAATTACCCTACCATGCTGCATCAGGACACAACCCAAGCCGCTGTGTGAGGCGTCACTATAGATCACGAATCCGTCACCCATCACTGGTAGTGCTAGAACTGGTGCTGAGATCAATCTCCTCTTAAGCTCCTCAAAGCTCTCTTGGCACCGCTCAGACCAAATAAACTTCACCCCCTTTCTCGTCAAGCTGGTCAGGGGAGTAGAGAGCTTCGCAAAGCCCTCTACAAATCGACGGTAATAACCTGCTAATCCAAGAAAGCTACGGACCTCAGTAACCGTCGTCGGTCTAGGCCAATCCCGAACTGCATCAATCTTCGTCGGGTCCACTGCCACCCCTGCGGCTGATATAACGTGGCCTAGAAAAGCAACCTCCCGAAGCCAAAATGCACACTTTTTCAGCTTGGCAAACAGCTTCTTCTCTCGCAGGAGCTGTAGCACGATCCTCAAATGCTCCTCATGCTCTACCTCACTTCGGGAGTAAACCAAAATGTCGTCTATGAATACAACGACAAACCGATCCAAGTACGGCTGAAATACCCGGTTCATTAAATCCATAAATGCAGCAGGGGCATTAGTTAGTCCAAAAGGCATAACTGTAAACTCATAATGCCCATACCGGGTTCTAAAAGCCGTCTTGGGGATGTCCTCGGCCCTCACCCTCAACTGGTGGTAACCTGACTGAAGATCCATCTTCGAAAACACTGTTGCACCCTGCAACTGATCAAACAGATCATCAATCCGTGGTAGTGGGTACTTGTTCCGGATGGTCACTTTATTTAGCTCTCGGTAGTCCACGCACAAGCGAAGTGATCCATCCTTCTTTTTCACGAATAAAACTGGCGCTCCCCACGGAGATACACTGGGTCTCACAAAGCCCACGTCCATCAAATCCTGCAACTGAGCCTTCAATTCCCTCAGTTCAGCTGGAGCCATCCTATAAGGTGCCTTTGAGATTGGTGCGGTCCCTGGAACCACATCAATCACAAACTCAACCTCCCTCTCCGGCGGCAAAGTCGATAGCTCAGCGGGAAACACATCTGGGAACTCGCGGACGATAGGGATATCCTCGAGTCCCGGTGCCGCCGTAGGCACCTCTACGACCGTCGCCAGGAAAGCGATACAGCCCCTACTCATCATCCGCCGAGCTCTCGATGACGAGATAGTCATCGCAAACAGGGTACTCTGACAGCCTCTATAAACGAACTCCTCCTGCCCTGGCTCACGAAGAGTCACAGTCCTCTCCCTGCAGTCTATAGTGGCGCAATACCGAGATAACCAGTCCATACCAAGTACAACGTCGAAATCCCGGAGCTGCCGCAGCACGAGCAAGTCTGCCGGCAGAATCCAGGGTCCCAACTGTATAGGGCAATCCCTACAATACTCCACGACATGCAAAACATGGTCTGGAATCTGAACCTCTACTGCATGCGATAACGACACTACCTCTATACCATGTAGGGATGCAAAAGCTCTACTAATGAATGAATGCGATGCGCCCGTATCAAAAAGAGCTCGAGTATGAACTGCGGAAATCAAAATGATACCTGTGACGACATGATCCGCGGCTGTAGTATCCTCCACCTGTGCTGCATAAACTCGCCCACTCGGTGCTGGTGGTCGTCGATCTGGCTGTCGAGAGGAAGATGAAGCATGATCAGGCCTACCATAGGCCACTGAAGGCCCTGCTGACTGATACGGAACAGTAGGTGCCGAAGCCGAGGAAGGAGCTGGAGGACCTGCTCTGGGGCACGCTCTCTAAAAATGACCGGTCTGTCCACATCGGAAGCAACGGCCCTGACTCTGGGAGCACTGAGGCGGTGAGTGCGGCCCTCCACAAATGACACATCGGTCTGATCGTGGCTGTCGTCGTGGCTGCTGCTGCTGAGACTGCTGCTGCTGAGAATGCTGCTGCCGAGATGGTCGACGCTGCTGCTGCCACGGACGGGGTGCTCCTGATCTCTGGCGCCCCTGATGCCCACGACCCTGCAAATGAGGTCGCGGAGGTCTCGGGGGTCCCTGTCCACCGACTGCCCCTCATCAACTGGTGCTGGGCGCTTTGCCCCCGGAGTCACTGCTGGGGCTGGCGCCACCTCCGCCATCACTGTCTCTCCAGACTCAACATATAATGCCTGCTCCATCGAAGCCTCAAGAGTCTGCAATCTGCTGGAGCGAACATGCTGATAAATATTCCGGTGCAACCCTCGCTCGAACATGTAAATCTGATAAGCCTCATCCCTGGCCACGTGAGGCATACTAGCCAATACCTGATTGAATTCAGCTATGTATACGTGCACGGGCCGATCTCCCTGACGAAGAGTCCTCAGCTGCTCCTCCAATCTCTGACGGACACTCTCAGGGAAGAAAGCTCCCAAAAGAAGGCTGCGAAACTCCGTCCATGAGAGAAGCTGCGTCCCCGGCGGCCCGGCCGGTCGCACACGCCGCCACCATGCCTCGGCGTTGCCCTCCAAGAAATGAGAAGCCAAGAGAACCCGGAAGCGATCCTCGATAAATAAACTCTCAAAATGACGCTCCATGGCCGTGACCCAAGTCTCGGCCTCCCACGGCTCAGCTCCCATACCAGAAAAACGGGGTGGGTCAAACTGGCGAAACCTCATCAGCAAATCTACCACCACCCGCTGCTCAGCTGAAGTCAGAGATCCCGTCACCCCCGATGGTGGTCTGCAAGGAACCGGCTCAACAGGAACTGCCGGTGCTGGAGGAACAACAGGGGGCGCCACAACTGGGGGAGAAGGTACAGGCGCACTATCACGGGGTGCCACCTCTGGCTGCGACCTCTGCTCTAACAAAGCCATCATCCTGCCCAAGGCCTCCTCCTGACGGCGAGAAGCCTCCTCCTGACGGCGAGAGGTCTCCTCCTGACGCTGGATAACCTCCGACATCTGTGCCATCTGGGCTCGGAGCTCCTGTACCTCATCCTGATGTCCCGGTCCCGAGTCCTCCTGCTCAGGCACCGAGGAAGAAGGCTGCGAACGCGTAGACATCCCGCGTCGCGGAGGCATCACTCCCCTGAGAGAAAGAAAAGAACAGTCAGAACCTCCAAACCAACCTCGACCCAATCTCGCGAAAGTCCACAGGCATATCCCCCTTCCCGTAGCACTATGTTGTCTGCAGCCAACATAGTCGCCACTGAAGGAAGATATGTCAGTCTCTCACCCCATCCACTGGGAGAGTGTAAAACCCAATCAAGACTCTCGCAACTGAGTTACGACTCTCACGTAAGTCATCCTAGGGTCCAACCACAAGCCTAGGGTTTTAAGTCCTCACTGACCTACATCCTAGGCTCTGATACCACTCTAATCTGTCACGCCCCGGGTCGAACTGCGACCCGGACTCGCCAACAGATCCGCCGCCCATACGGGAAGCCCCGTATGAACGTAGCGTCTAACCTGCAAAAGATCATCTATACTATACAGATATCAGAGCTGAAATGGAAATACTGAACTGAAATAAAAACAACTCTAAGTATAAGTACAGACCAAGTCCTCACATAAATACATAAGTCTCTCAAAATAAAAAGAGTACAACTCGATCCTCACTACAAGATCACTCGACAAAACTCTCAAAAGGTGAGGGTACAGCTACTCTCAAGATGACACCTGGTAGGGATCTAACTCGCGACTCCCTTACCTCGATCAGCTGGATCAGCAACCTGTGCGGCAGGAACAGAAGTAGAGGTCCCTGGGGAAAAGACACCACGACGGGTGTGAGAACTACATCCCAAGTAGTTCTCAGTGGGTGCCGCCAACAAGCCCGACGGTCTGCCCACTAAGTCTACTAGAGGCATAAAGTAAAGATGCAATGCTGGAAAGAAAACTGGTAAAACTCTACAGCTACTATGCCTCTAACTAGATGCTCAAGGTGAAACAGAAGGAAAACTGGTACCACTACTATCCCTCAACACAAATCACCCAATCTATACTGACTGCCACATCGGGTCCAGTCAAACCTGCGCCTACCTACTGCCGTTACGTCCACGGAGGAGCGGCCTTACGTAGGGTGTCCGTGACTGCCAAAAAGGAACCAGTCAGAGGGACTGCGTCGACAAAATCGCAATAGCAAGTAACCCGCCTAGCTCCGGAGTGGCACTCGAGGGGCGCGACCCCACCGAGTAAAGTATCTGCGCATCTATGTCGAGCTCAATGTGGCCCATGCAGGCTATAATCCAAATCCACGATCAACCAGTTCGACTGTAATCAAAAGAATCCTGTCTCACTCACTGGCTGGAACACAACACAGCCGAGACCCCCCTGTCCCTCAGACAGTAATCCAAAAGACACTCTGATCAATAACTCACTATCTGACTCCACTCGGTCCCCCAACACGAGTGTAAATGCACCCCACGACAACCCGACCCCTCGGCCCCCTATCTGGGCGAGGCAGAAACTATGTCCAGAATGAACTAATAATGATAGTGTGAGAGTGTCTAAAGCAATAAAATAACCTAGCCCAGGTTGGAGTTTTCTACTAGTCTGGTTGAACATGCTGCATATGACAGGGGTGCTAGGTCAAGTCCAAATATAGCAATAAATAATGATGGTGGAGGAATAATAAAATCACATGCTCAACTGTGTATGCCAGAACCTGAAATCATGCTTTCTAACATGCTATACAGGGGATAGTGGAACATGAAATCCCTACACAGCTAGAATTAATGTGCAGATCGCAAAACTGGAAGACGAAGCCACCCACCTGATCAGTCGAACTGTCAAAGTCCTACAGCTGATAATACCAAAGATGGCAGCTACACAGAGTCCACTGGGTCCAGCGCAGTCCACACTGCTCCTGGGTACAAAAACCGAGCTGTCGTTACGCAATATTCCTCCCAAAACTGTCGGATTTAATATACATTAATTCAGCTGCGAAGATGGGCAAAAATCACCTGCTGAAAGTCCTCAGAAAAATCCGAATAAAATATGCCCGCGATCTACGCGTCGATAGCTTCGAAACGACTACCTGCACGTCCCAATCCGAGTTTTCTACGCTGAGATATAAATCCGGCAAGAAAATCACCTCAAACACAACTGTAGAAATTTCCACAGATAAACATTCGGGAAGAAGGAAGATTCTCACCTTCGAAGCAACCTTAGAAAATTCTGAGAAAAATCCAGGAGATTCTTCGCGAAGAGTAGATGAATTTAGCCTCTTGAATCACCCCGATCCGATGTCGGTACGCGAAGATATGGCCGAAACACTGCGGCGCTGTCCAAAAATCCGCGAAGAAAAAGAGGCAACAGAAAGCTCAAATACCTCCAAAATCCGAAAAGAATCTGAGCAAACTCTGAATATCAAAGTAAGAGTCCTACCTGTCGTGAGTCTAACGGCGCAAAAATCGTCGAAATCGGGTGTCGGAGAATGCCGGGAGAGTCTGTGCACCGAGAAGACGCAAAACGGGTCGATGATGAACAAAATCGCGCCGCGCCGGGAAATGGCCAACCCCGGAAACCGTGCACAAGAAAATTCCGACAAGCTACAGTTGGATTCAGCTCTGGCAGAGGCAAAAACTTCCTTAAGGGTCCACTGTGAAAATCCCAAGCAAAAGAGGTGAAAAACAGGATTAAACCAGTTAAACTAGCCTTTATAAAGGCTTAACGGGTCGGGATTTAAAACCCACTAACCCGGAATTAAATCCGGCGTGGCCCGGGTCGGACGGTTTCCCATCCGACGCTCCTGGACGCCCGCCACGTACCCCCAAAACAGGGTACAGTCGTGCGGTGGCCTCCGCGCGCGCCACGTGCCCCCCCTCAACAGCGGCGGGGGCGCTGCGCGGGTGGCGACGCGTGGCGCACTCACGTGCGCGCGCCACGCGTCGGCCGTTCCGCCGCCCCCGCTCACCGCTTATGGCCCCGTGGGCCGGGACCACGTGAGCCCTCCAATGCCCGGGCGCCACGCGTCCAGCTCCCGGTCCACGCGCCGCTCCGCTTTTCCCCTGGACCGAGCCGTGCGCACCCGCCAATCTTGATGCGCCACGTGGCCCGCCCCGTGGTCCATGCACTCGCGCGCCTTTCCCGTGGACCGAGCGGCGTGGGCCGACCAATGAAATGTTACGGAATTTGAGTTGGCGTATTTCGTGATTGTATTAAGTCTTGAAGATTGAAGATGAAGAAACTTCGGATCGTATACCTCAATCTCAAGAAAGAAGAATTCAAAAGGATCAGGTACGTTTAACTAAATAATTTTGATGATCCGAATACTTCTTATAGTGTAGAAACACCTGGAAGAGGTTTTAATTGCTTATTCATCAAAAACTGGACATGGGACATGTTCAGGATCCGGATCGTGGACTTTCAATCCGGATCCCGAAAGGTGTTCGTTCATACATTGCTGCAATCCGGATCACAGCTTGTACAATCCGGATCCCGAATGGGATGTTTTGTGAAAATGTATGAACGATCCGGATCGTGGATTATGATCCGGATCCCGAACAGGTGATTTTCTGGAAACTGCATTCTGTGCGTCTGCGATCCGGATCGTGGCTTATCCAATCCGGATCGCCGTCGGTAAAACTTTCCAGAAAAGTTTGTTTTTGATCCGAATATTCTTCCTAGGGTTTCTAACCTATAAATAGACCCTATATTCATTTTCTAGGGCATCCAAATAGAGCCGTCATTTTCAAATATCATTTTATACGGCCTTAGATCCACATATAGAGAAGAAAGGAAATCAATAGATCTATTCTATGTTTCTTCATCTATATTGATTAGTTTGATTCTAGGTTTTCATACTCACATCTTGAGTAGAATCAAACTAATGAATACTTAGATGGTATTTCCGATCTACTCTTGATCTAAGTATTCGGCGGATCATCACCACCCAAACAAACAACGATTTACCCCAAAATCGGCGCGTGGACTCGCGTGGCCTTGTGGATTCAAGGTGCAACCGCTCTCGTGGATTCGGAGCGAGGTGCGTTCGTGGATTCGAAGCGTGCCATTGGGTGAAGACCGTGGATTCGGTTGGACGTCGTGGACTCGACGTTGGACGCTGTGGATTCAGCGTTGGGCGCGGATCGTGGATTCGAGAAGCGTCGTGGAGCGAGCGGGAAGATCTACTAGGAGCGTATGGTAAAAGGTTGAGTCGTCTGTGAGTACGTTATATCACCTTGTACGTGTGTTAATTCTAGTGGATTTCGCCGTGTTATCGGTCCCGTGGTTTTTTACTCCGGTTTGGAGTTTTTCCACGTAAAAATCTTGTGTGTTCTTTTATTTTTCCGCATTGGGTTTTATCGCGCAATGATTTTTTGAGTGTTTATTGTTTACACCTATTCACCCCCCTCTAGGTGTTTTTTCCCCTATTTAGATCCTTATTAACCTAAACCCAACAAGTGGTATCAGAGCGGGAATAGGGTTGTAAACAATGGTTGAAGGTGGAAACATCAATCGACCCCCTTTCTTTGATGGAACAAATTATGCGTACTGGAAAGTACGGATGAAAGCTTTCTTAATTTCCATCGACGAAAGGGTGTGGCAATCAATTGAATTAGGATGGTCTAATCCAACTGAAATTTTAGATGATGTTCGCACCTTAAAACCTAGGTCGAAATGGACCAAGGAAGAGATAGACTTATCTTCTTACAATGGCAAAGGGATTAATGCTCTATTTAATGCTTTGTCACAAACTGAGTTCTCTCGCGTCTCGGCATGTGAGACTGCGAAAGAAATCTGGGATGTTCTTCAAGTTACGCATGAGGGAACTAACTTAGTGAAGATTCAGAAACTGCAAATGCTCACGAGCAAGTTTGACTCTATCTCTATGGCAGAGAATGAATCCTTCACTGACTATTACACACGATTGCAAGACATCGTGAACTCATGTGCTAACTTGGGAGAGAAGATTCCAGAATTTAAAGTTGTAAGAAAAATTCTAAGAACTCTTCCTGAACGATTTCGCCCGAAGGTTGCAGCCATTGAAACAATTAAACACCCGGACGAAATGCGTGTAGAAGAATTAGTAGGTGCTTTACAAACTTATGAAATGACTTTTCCTACTAACTATTCTTCTGGAAAGGCATCCTCTTCTAAGTCTTCAGGTTACGCATTGAAATCAACTAAAGAAGAAGACGCGGATTCATCCTCCTCGGACGACGACGAGAACATTTCTATGGAGGACTTTGAGAAGCAGCTCGCTCTCTTGACAAGGAAGTTTCGCCGCAACTTTCGAAGGGGAAATTCAAGCAAAACTCCATCCTTCGGAAAGTCGAAGAAAGGCAAGGGTCCTTCAAGTTACAAGTCAAGAAGCCAAGAGAACTTCTCAAAGGATAAGAAAAGTTCTGAGGGACAAGTTCAGTGTTTCAAATGTCGAGGCTACGGCCACATAGCAACGGAATGTCCCAACAAGAATCCGGCAAAGAAGAAGGCGATGCAAGTAGTTACTTGGGATGACAACTCCACGTCAAATGAGTCATCGTCAAGTGATGAAGAAGACAACGCGACAGCTTTCCACGCGTCCACTACATCTTCTCCCTTCATGTGCTTAATGGCAAGTACATCCGACTCATTGTCCAACTCCACTGTGGAAAAGATTGCAACGGACGATGAATCAGATATTCGGAAGGTGAAGATTTTGTTTTAGCCTACCATAAGCTTTTGAGGGATTCAAAGAAACTGGCTAAACAAAACAAGGGGTTGAAAGAGAGATTACAGGATCTTGAAGATGAAGTAAAAAGAGTAACCTCTCTCTCAACCGATCTTGAAGTGGAAAGGGACAATCTGATTAAGACAAATGTTTCCCTTCAAGAGTCCAATGAGCATTTCGAGAAGAGTTATGTAGACATGGTGAACAAAGCGAATTACTTCTTGAAGCTCAACGGCGAGGCCCGACAGGAAAAATTGGAAATGACGGAGACCATACGCCAACTAAAGGATGACTTACAGAGATTTTCTTCTGGAAGGAGTAAGTTGGACAGACTTCTTGGTCTCGGTCAAAGAAACAAGTTCGGCCTCGGATACACTCAAACTGGAGACATTCCAAGTTCGAGTGGTACAGTATTTGTGCCTCAGTCGGTATCTCCTCCTCCGACACCGGTGTTCACGACAAGCAACGACAACGAACCTACTACATCTTCTTCGGAATCGACAAGATCCAAGGTATGTTTTCGTTGTGGCATTTCAGGGCACATAAGAAGAAATTGCAAGACTGGAGCCAAACGCACACCTCAAGAACATCTTGCAACAACTACCAAAAGGGCTATTCCTCGGAAAACAACTCCAATCAAATTGACGGAAAAGAGCCTTGGTAGTACACCGCTCAAGACGACATCATCAAGGAGCAGCAATTCTTCAAGCAAGACGCTCTCACCTAGGAAATCAACTTCACGACCATTACCGACGCACTCCAAAAAGGTTTGGGTGCGCAAAGGTGAAATCTTTCCCTGTCTTGCTACCAATGTTTCCTTGCATGCATATGATAGTTCGTCTTGGTACCTGGATAGCGGGTGTTCCCGTCATATGACCGGCGATAAAAACTGTTTTCAAACATTTGAGAAAAACTCCGGAGGACTTGTTGTTTTCGGAGATGGTCGGTCTTCCAAAATTGTTGGAAAGGGAACGGTAGCTATTCCAGATGGCCCGGTTCTAGATAATGTATTATTTGTTCATGGCCTTAAGACTAACCTCATAAGCATAAGTCAACTGTGTGATAATGGTTATTCAGTTAATTTTTCATCTGATAAATGCACTGTAACTGACTTGAACCATGCTTTCTTTTTAAAGGGGGTTAGATCAGAAAACAACTGTTATGTAGTTCCTTCTAAGATTTCTGAAAAATGTAACCTAGCATCTTTGAAAAATGAAACACTTTGGCATGAAAGGCTAGGTCACATAAACTTTAAGGAACTTGCTAGAATTTCAAATAAAGATGTGGTCAAGGGGGTTCCGAAACTTTCTTTTGAACAAAACCTTGTGTGTGGCGGTTGCCAAAAGGGAAAACAGTCTAGGACTGCACACAAGAATTTGAACCACATAGGTACAAAACGGCCTTTGGAACTTTTGCATATGGACTTAATGGGGCCAACTCGTCAACCATCTCTGGGAGGTAAATGGTATATTTTTTGTTGGTTGATGATTTTTCTAGATATACTTGGGTAGCCTTTCTAAAAGAAAAAGCTGATACTTTTGATTCTTTTCTCGAAATTTGCAATCGTATTATGATTGAAAAGAATGAAAGGATTACTCGAGTTAGGAGTGATAGAGGTGGGGAATTCATAAATTCCAAATTCATTGATTTTTGCACTTCTAACGGCATTAAACATGAATTCTCTGCACCTTACACACCTCAACAAAATGGTGTAGTCGAGCGCAAAAACAGGGTCGTACAGGAGATGGCACGTGTTATGCTTCATAGCCGGAACCTTCCTTTATATTTTTGGGCTGAAGCGGTGAACACGGCTGTCTATGTTATCAATCGAGTGTATTTGCGCCCGGGGACTTTGAATACACCATATGAACTATGGTTTTGTAGAAAACCTAACATCAAATATTTTCGCATTTTGGGAGTCGGTGTTTTATTTTGCGTGATCGCGAAAATCTTGGAAAATTTGACTCTCGAAGTGACGAAGGGATTTTCTTAGGTTATTCTACAAACAGTAGAGCATATCGAGTTTTTAACTTAGAATCTAAGACGATCGTAGAATCGATAAATGTTAAGGTAGATGAAGCTTTTCATTTTGAATCTGAAAAATCTACCCTCGATATCTCTCTTGATGATGATACACCTGCTAATGCATCTTCTTCTAACAATTCTTTCGATAATAATGTTGATGCATCTAACGGTTCTTCAAGCTTATCTGATGTGCAGGAATCATCTCGTGTACCTCCGCCTACTCCTCTACCTCAAACGTTACGCATCTCCAAGGATCACCCTGAATCGAACATAATTGGAGATCCACAAGAAGGAGTTAGAACACGGAGACAATTGGTTTGCGGATTTGCATGCTATGTATCTCAAATCGAACCAAGGAATGTTGATGAAGCTCTCCAAGATGATTATTGGATTAAAGCAATGCAGGAAGAGCTCCATCAATTCGAGCGAAACAAAGTCTGGGAACTGACGAAGCCTCCGAAGCAACACAATGTGATAGGTACCAAATGGATCTTCAAGAACAAGAAAAACGAAGAAGGTACTATCATCAGGAACAAAGCAAGGTTAGTTGCTCAAGGCTATTCTCAAGTAGAAGGTATAGACTTTGATGAAACCTTCGCCCCTGTAGCTAGACTCGAGTCCATTCGTATATTGTTTGCGATCGCTTGTCATTTTAAAATCAGATTATTTCAAATGGACGTTAAGAGCGCCTTTTTAAATGGATTTTTAAATGAGGAAGTTTATGTAGCTCAACCGAAAGGTTTTGTGGATCATAAACTACCTAACCATGTTTTTCGACTGAAAAAGGCTCTTTACGGTCTGAAACAAGCACCGCGAGCATGGTACGAAAGGTTGACAAAGCACCTTTTGGAAAAGGGCTACACTCGAGGGGGAGCTGACAGGACTCTCTTTGTGAAGCATTATCAAAACAATTTCATAGTTGCTCAAATCTATGTTGATGACATTGTTTTTGGAGCAACGAGAGATAATGATGCTTCTAAATTCGCGGAGACCATGGAAAGCGAATTTGAGATGTCCATGATGGGCGAATTGAATTATTTTCTTGGATTACAAGTTAAACAAAACGATGAAGGAATTCACTTGTGTCAATCCAAGTATGCACTGGAGTTGGTCAAAAAGTTTGATCTTGAAAATTCTAAAGATTTTCCAACTCCAATGGGAACTAGCCATAAGGGACTTGGAAGTGAATCACAAAGTGAGAATGTAGACGAGAAACTGTACCGCAGTATGATTGGAAGTCTACTATATCTCACGGCTAGTCGCCCGGATATATCCTTCAGTGTTGGGATTTGTGCGAGATATCAATCAGCACCGAAGGAGGTTCACCTGAAAGCGGTGAAACGGATCATCCGGTATATCAAAGGTACAATCAATTTCGGAATTTGGTATCCTATGGGAACGACTTTGGATATTGTTGGATACTCAGATGCCGATTGGGCTGGATCGGTGGATGACCGGAAAAGCACGAGTGGTGCATGCTTCTATCTTGGCCACTGCCTTGTTGCATGGCACAGTAAAAACAGAACTGCATAGCACTCTCGACTGCCGAAGCGGAGTACATTTCTGCAGGAAGTTGTTCAACCCAATTGATTTGGATGAAGAGCGTGTTGAGCGATTTCCGAATTTCAACATCTTCGGTAACCATTTTATGTGACAACACTAGTGCTATTAACATTTCTAAAAACCCTGTGTTGCACTCTAGAACAAAACATATTGAACTTAGATATCATTTTCTTAGAGAGCTAGTTGAATCAAACATTCTTCAACTGTCATATATTTCAACTGAGGATCAATTAGCCGACATCTTAACAAAACCTTTGGATCAAAAACGTTTTATTCACTTGCGTAAAGCAATTGGCATGCTTTCCTTGAAATAAACTCTTTTGAAACCTTTGCTTAGATTAGGTTTTGTTTTTGTTCTTGTTTTTGTTTTGTTCTTTATCTATGTTCTGTACATAGCACACTAATTGAGCATAAATCATAATTGACTTTAATTGCATCCTTTTATGCATTTAGAAATTTATTATGCTTTTGATGTCATAATATTTCAATGTTGCAATGATCATTTACGTTAATTAAACCATCTTTTGTGATCAAAGTCAATTTCTCTCTCAATGATCTCTTGGTATAGTCATTATCATATTTGATTGCTTAGTCGAGTATGAATTCGAGATCAATGGTTTGGTTGAATACTTTATATATTAAATAATTGATAGCCAATTGAGGGGGAGTCAATGAAATGTGAAATGCTCAAAAGATGTGGAAAGAGTTACATCCCAATGAGGAGTGTGAAAACTACCACCACATGGAGAAAATGAAAGAAAAAGATACTCCATGAATGAAAAGCAAATTTTTGTTTGAAAAATTGTTGATAAAACTCATATTGAAATACTTGACTCAGTCGTATTTCATGGTTGGTATAAGGTGGGATTTTTGATTTAAGATGCTCAAAGAGCCACTCCTTCAACAGATTGTCTAGATATATTATCTAACTTATCTGGGATTTCAAACATCTATTGATCTTGGTACTTCATTTTCTTTACTGAAATTGATGATTTGATAAAGACATTACACATAAGATCAGGATAGATGTAATTGAAGTTGTTCAACTTTAAGTGTTTTAACTTTCGTAAATCTTCGTTTCATTTTTGGATATTTTTGATAGATTTTTCATAATCTATTTCTTGTTGTATGAAACGATGTCATTTGTTTAAAGTTGACATGGTAAAGTGCTTACATACTTTTTCTGGATTTTATTGTATTTTTCTTAATTTTTCTGAAGAAAAAGGTGTAGCCGATCCGGATCGTGGCAAGTGATCCGGATCCCGAACGCAGGATTTTTCCTGCGTGTGGCCGATCCGGATCACATTCTCGGCCGATCCGGATCACGGCTAGGGTTCTATATAGAAACTTTCAGATTCGAGATTTCTTTACCCTAATTTCTGGTTTTCAAGCTTCTAGAGTTTCTCTCTCTAGATTTCTTGCTTCCTGGTGCTTCAAAACTCAAAGTTCTTCGGATTCAAGTAAGTTTTCATGATCAAAACTCGGTTTTTCACAGTTTTTATGGTTTTTCATCAAACGTGAGTTGAAAAGTTGGAATTTTTTCGTTTGTGAATGGTTTTTGATCAAATTTCTTTTGAAATAAGAACTCTGGGTCAATTAGTTTTGCTTTTATGCTGGGATTTCACTTGATTAACGAGTTTTTAGGCTTCGATTTCTAAAAATTCGGTTTTAGGGCATAAAAGAGGAATTTTTGTAAATCATGGATTTGATCTATTTTTAAAATTCTTTTTGGAAAACTAATTTGATTCTTGGCTTCTCTATATGATTATGATTGTCTAGGTACAATGTTTTCAAATTTTTCAAAATTGACAATTTTTCATATGTTCTTGAGTTGGTTTTCACAGGACACTTTCTTAAACTCAAAGCACTAGAATCAATGGCATTCTCCTGGTTGATCATCTTGCTGGTCGCAATGCTGCCTGGGGTTCATCGGTTAAAGAAGAACCAGGCGTCTCAACTGGAGACAAACCGGAAGGAGCCAATGAAGACAGCTCGGATTACAATAGTGAAGAATGGGACGAATTCTTTAAGGATGTTCAAAGAAAAATTGATGAAGAAGAAAGGAAGTTCACCAAAGGGAAGAGACTTATGAAATCTGCCTCCACGACCATACAATATACAAGAAGGAAAAGTGTTCAAAGAAGTACAAGCCAGCAGAGTGGGCCTCTAACCAGAGCACGCTCACTTTCAGGAATTTTGCAAACTGGATCACCATGGACTGCAGGACCTGATGCACCATCTGCATCCAGACAGCGTTCATCTTATTCAAAGACACGGACAACTGAGACAGAGATATTGGAATCGATTCGTCAGGAACAACAAAGAATCTCTGCTACACATGAAAGAATATCGAGAGAGCTTCAGCAAATCTCCTCTGAACACAAGAAGATCAAGAAAAAATATTCAAACCTTAAGAACTTGCTTAAAGGGATTTTAAGCAAGCTGAGCTGTACTAGTTCTGACTCTTCAGATTGAGCAACAGAATTGGTCACCTTAGTTTGGGTTCTTAGTTCTCAGAACATTGTTTTTCTTTACTCCTTTAGTTTAGTTCTCAGTTTGTGCATATCTTTAGAACCTTATGAACTTTTTGTTTACTCTCCTTACATATTGTAGCTCATGCTACGTTTTGGCTTTGTTTTGTGACAAAAAGGGGGAGAGAGTTAGCGAAAACAATGAACAATGATGAACTTTGAACAATGATTGTGAATATCGATGATATCAAGGTAAGTATGAATCTCAACTCAACTTTGGTTTTCTTTTGTGATTTGTGACATGCTTCTATACTAACTATTCGACTAACTATTTGGGCATGTAATATGACTAACAAGTTGATGTTGGACTAACATACTTTGACATTTGGTTTTTCAACTGCTTAGAAGATATGTTGGTTTTAACTATGTTTCTTTCACATATCTGATTCTTTTAAATGTCATGATGAGATCAAACTCTATCTCTGTACTTGGTTTTTCTATGTTCCAATTCTTGAGGTATCTAACGATTTTGTTTGTCAAGAATGTTTTCTGTGTGCAGAGGTTACAGATGTCTAAGTCTAGAGTCTGTCTTAGGAGTTTATCTCATGTTTTTAATTTCTGGAACTCTTTTGTAAATTTTTGTTGTATGGTGATAGCAACAAAAATATCTTTTTGAATTTTCTTTGTGGATCTGTGTTTTGTCACGAAACCGCCAAAGGGGGAGATTGTTACGGAATTTGAGTTGGCGTATTTCGTGAATGTATTAAGTCTTGAAGATTGAAGATGAAGAAACTTTGGATCGTATACCTCAATCTCAAGAAAGAAGAATTCAAAAGGATCAGGTACGTTTAACTAAATAATTTTGATGATCCGAATACTTCTTATAGTGTAGAAACACCTGGAAGAGGTTTTAATTGCTTATTCATCAAAAACTGGACATGGGACATGTTCAGGATCCGGATCGTGGACTTTCAATCCGGATCCCGAAAGGTGTTCGTTCATACATTGCTGCAATCCGGATCACAGCTTGTACAATCCGGATCCCGAATGGGATGTTTTGTGAAAATGTATGAACGATCCGGATCGTGGATTATGATCCGGATCCCGAACAGGTGATTTTCTGGAAACTGCATTCTGTGCGTCTGCGATCCGGATCGTGGCTTATACAATCCGGATCGCCGTCGGTAAAACTTTCCAGAAAAGTTTGTTTTTGATCCGAATATTCTTCCTAGGGTTTCTAACCTATAAATAAACCCTATGGTCATTTTTCTAGGGCAATCCAAATAGAGCCGTCATTTTCACATATCATTTTATACGGCCTTAGATCCACATATAGAGAAGAAAGGAAATCAATAGAAATATTCTATGTTTCTTCATCTATATTGATTAGTTTGATTCTAGGTTTTCATACTCACATCTTGAGTTGAATCAAACTAATGAATACTTAGATGGTATTTCCGATCTACTCTTGATCTAAGTATTCGGCGGATCATCACCACCCAAACAAACAACGATTTACCCCAAAATCGGCGCGTGGACTCGCGTGGCCTTGTGGATTCAAGGTGTTATCGCTCTCGTGGATTCGGAGCGAGGTGCGTTCGTGGATTCGAAGCGTACCATTGGGTGAAGACCGTGGATTCGGTTGGACGTCGTGGACTCGACGTTGGACGCTGTGGATTCAGCGTTGGGCGCGGATCGTGGATTCGAGAAGCGTCGTGGAGCGAGCGGGAAGATCTACTAGGAGCGTATGGTAAAAGGTTGAGTCGTCTGTGAGTACGTTATATCACCTTGTACGTGTGTTAATTCTAGTGGATTTCGCCGTGTTATCGGTCCCGTGGTTTTTTACTCCGGTTTGGAGTTTTCCACGTAAAAATCTTGTGTGTTCTTTTATTTTTCCGCATTGGGTTTTATCGCACAATGATTTTTGAGTGTTTATTGTTTACACCTATTCACCCCCCCTCTAGGTGTTTTTTCCCCTATTAGATCCTTATTAACCTAAACCCAACATGAAAGGCCGCCACGTGGCCCAGGCCGGTCCACGGTCACTCCCATGCACCCGATTTTCCCCGAAAACTTCCGGTAGCCCGTTTTTGGTCATCCGGACTCCAAATTTAACAAGCAAATAGCTGTTTTCAAGTGTTTTTCCGTGCTGAATCCAATTCTAACCTCTGTTTGACCAAAATCCTTCCAGAACTTTCGGCAAACACAGCCGAAGGCCAAAACAGAAAAAGATACCTCACAAGGTCCAACAATAGCACCTCCTTGATGCACTATGGGCTAGGTACACCAACAATAGGTGTTCTAACTGTAGATTCAGCAGGAAAGCTGCATGGGGTTTACGGTCTCCACAGTTCTGGACCGCGGCTAGGGTTTATATGAAACAAAAGGGTTTTTGATTTTATTTCACCACAAGCTTTTGTTTCCAAGACTCTAAAGTTTCTCTCTCTAAAACTTCAACTGATTTGGAGCCTTTTCAACTCGGGTTCTTCGATTCAAAGTGAGTTTTCATGATCAAAACTTCCGTTTTTCACTGTTTTTCTCTATTTTGCTCAAAACGTGCATTAAATCTTGTAACTTTTTCGTTTGAGATTGGTTTTTTGGTCAAATTTCTTTTGAAATAAGAACTCTGAGTAGATTAGTTTTGATTATATGCTAGGTATTCTCTAGATTAACGGATTTTTGGGCTTCGATTTCTAAAAATTCGGTTTTAGGGCATATAATGAGAATTTTTGAAAATCATGGAATTGATCTATTTTTAAAATTCTTTTTGCAAAACTAATTTGATTCCTAGTCTCTCTACGCGATAATGATTGTTTGGGTACAATTTTTCAAATTTTTGAAAATTAACAATTTTTTCGTGTTCTTGAGTTGTTGCTTACAGGATTTTCTCTTTCACAAGAAATAGCAGAGATGGTGATCACTTGGGTAATCTTTCTTCTGGCAGCTATGGTTCACACGAGAGCAACTAACAAGCCCAAGAGGGCTTGGAAAGGTCAAGAGGACACAGATTCTGGATCTGAAACAGAGTCCATTGACTGGGATGAGCTGTTGGTAGTAGCAACTGCTCCTACTGCTTCAAAGGGGAAAGCCCCTGCTGCATCCTCAAAGGCGCAGACTGTGCCAACCGCTGCAGAAAAGGGCAAAGCTCCAATGGAAGAAACTCCTCTCAAGACAAAAAGAAAGAGCGTTGCACGCAAGAGAGGGAGTGCTCGAGGAATATCAATTGAAGAGCCACTATCTAGCCAGCCTCCTCCACAAGACTTTATAAGCTCGGAAAGAATCAAGGATTTCGAAAAGAGGGAATGTATTGGTGAAAGACATGTCAATGTCAAAGCTCTGAGGGAGCGATCTGCACTCTTTGGCACTCTTATTGACCATGCGGATCTTGCCCCCATTTGTCATTTCCCTGAGCCTACTGGATATTGTCTTCACTCGGTGAGGATGTTTTATCAGAATGCATCAAGGTTGGTTGATCAAGAGGACGGACATCGAGAATTTCTAACAATGGTTAGAAATGTTAAGATTAAGGTCACACCTCAATTGATTGGAGAGGTGTTGGGGATGAAGGCCCGGGTTGAAGGAACACATTACCTAAAAGGTCATGTCTTCTCCACCAACTCATGGAGAGTGGTCTTGGATGGAATTTGTCTTCCAGATACTCAGTCGACGGGAAACTCAGTCTTTTCAAAAGAACTTCGACCGGAGTATCGCTACTTGAATTTTATTGTTTGCTACAACATTCTTCCTAACATGCAAACAAAAATTCTTAGATGGGATAGGATGTTATTTCTTTATCTTCTTGGAAACCCCACAGCGGCTATGGGATCAAACTTCAACATTCCTTATCTCATCTGGTCGAGGATGGCGCGGTATGTGGAACATGCCCATCCTACAGAGCGACTTCCCTTCCCAATAATAATTATGCGAATTTTGAAGAAATTCAAAGTCGATATTTCATCATCGGCTTATATGCATAGCTTGGGAACAATCAACGATACAACTATCGTAAAGTCCCTCTCAACAAAACAAGATGAGCCTCCTTCACCTCCTCGCAGACGCCGACCCTCAACATCAGCAGCTACAGCTTCAGTACCACCAGCACCAGCAGCACAACCTGCACCTCCTTCAACTTCAGAGGATGATGCCTCAGTTACCTCCATTTATAGAGAGCAACAACGCCTTTCCTCTGAGCAGGAACGCATGTCGAATGAATTTATTGAAATGAAAGAAGAAATACGAGAAGTCAAAAAGGAATAGGCGTCCATGAACAAGCGCATAAAGAAAATTTTCCAAAAACTCGGATGCATTAGTTCGGAGGATTCTGAGTAATTTTTATTTTGTTCTAATCTTTTAACTTTGTTTTGCAGGTTTTTAGTTTTAGTTCTTACATTTTCTTGTTTTGAACTTTTAACTCTTCTTTTATTTTGTAATTTTGGCTTGATTTAGTGACAAAAATGGGGAGAGAGAACAAACAATGATTGACATGATTGACAATGGTTTGTGAGAACTTTGAACTATGAAGGTAAGTACAACTTCAACCTTGGTTCTGTATTGTGTTTTGATGCATGCCTCGACTAACTATTCGACTAACTATTTGGGCATGTAATATAACTAACAAGTTGTTGTTGACTAACAATTCTGTGACATTTGTATTTTTAATGCTTAGAAGATATGTCGATTTTTGATTGTGATCTTATTACATATCTGAATTCATGAATGTCATGGTGAGTATAAACTCTATCTCTGTGTTTGGTTTTGAATGCTAAAATTCTTGAGGTATCTAACGATCTCTTTTGTCAAGAATGATTTCTTTTACAGAGAGTACAGATGTCTAAGTCTAGAGTCTGTTTTAGGAGTTTATCTCATGTAGTTATTCTTATTTGGATCTCCAATGTAAATTTTTGTTGTATGGTGATAACAACAAAAATACCTTTTTGAATTTTCTTAAGTGGATTTTTGTTTTGTCACGAAACCGCCAAAGGGGGAGATTGTTAAGGAATTTGTTTTGGCGTATTTCGTGAAAATGGTTAAGACTTGAAGATTAAAGATGAAGAAGTTTAGATCATATACCTCAATCTCAAGAAAGAAGAATTCAAAAGGATCAGGTACGTTTAACTAAATAATTTTGGTGATCCGAATACTTCTTATAGTGTAGAAACACTTGGATTAATTTTTAATTGCATAAAAATCAAAAACTGGACATGTTATATGTTCAGGATCCGGATCAGGACACTACAGTCCGGACCCCGAACATAGGGTAGTTCGTGCGCAAATCCAGTCCGGAACACACTTGCACAGTCCGGACCCCGAATGTGGATTTTGCAGAAACTGCATGAACAGTCCGGACCGTGGAACTCCAGTCCGGACCCCGAACATGTGTTTTTCTGGAAATAGTCTGTTTAGCCACGACAGTCCGGACCGCCGTATTCCAGTCCGGACCGCCGTCCTGAAAAATTCCAGATAAGGTTAGTTTTTGATTCTTATCTTCTTCCAATGGTTTCTAACCTATAAATAAACCCTACGATTCATTTTTTAGGGTAAGCCGATTAATCCAAAATACGGTCGAAAAAGAAAAATCCGTGGATTCGGCGTTGTGGATTCAACGTTGGACGCCGTGGATTCAACGTTGGACGCCGTGGATTCGGCGTTGGACGCAAATCGTGGATTCGAGGAGCGTTGCGGAGCGAGCGGAGAAGATCTACTAGGAGCGTATGGAAAAGGTTGAGTCGTGAGTGAGTGCGTTACATCACCTTGTACGTGTTATAATTCTAGTGGATTTCACCGTGTTATCGGTCCCGTGGTTTTTTACTCCTAGTTTTGGAGTTTTTCCACGTAAAATCTTGCGTATTGTTTATTCATTTCCGCATTGGGTTTTATTGCGCAAAGATTTTTGAGTGTTTATTGTTTACACCTATTGACCCCCCTCTAGGTATTTTTTCCCCTATTTAGATCCATATTATACATAACCCAACAGATGGGTCCTCCAATTACCCACGTGATCCCTTTTTAAGCCCGAAGTCCACCACTTGTGTCCAAATTGCGCACAAACACCACCAACACACCACGCAGGCCTCTGAAAGCTGCCAAACAACCAGCAAACCCAACGCGGGGATCCGGGTCCTCACATCCTCCCCCACTAAAAGAAAGTTTCGTCCCCGAAACTAAAACGCACCACAACTACAAACCCAACATGACAAAACAACACAAACTAACAAGAAAGGTAAGGCCCCACCAGTAGGAAAGTCATCAACTCCCAACCCTCAATTTAGAAAACAACTGAAATTAGCGAAAAGTCTGAAAATTTCGAAGGGCCAGTGCCTTCGCCCCAATCAAACAAGAACAGGTTCGGGCACTGTCTCCATTTCTGAAGCAGCCTTTCGAAGTTTTCGTCCCATTCGTAAATTTCAGCACAATAACGAGAAAAAGAGGAGAGAGAAGTGTTGATGTCGCTCCTACTGTGGCCACAAAAATGAAGCTACAATCTAACCAAGACCTCTAAGGACACAACCTCTAGTCCTAAACAAACAAAGCTCCCGAGGTGGCGTCTGTCCAATGCCGCTGAAGCCAACGCTGCAGGAAGAATACTTCGGCAACCCGTGAAGATGAACTCCTCCTGTCCAACTCGCAGAAGGGTGACTGCTCTCATTCCACAATCAGTCGTTGCATGATACCGCACCAACCAGTCCAACCCGTGTGTTCCATCAAAGTCTTGAAGCTGTCCCTGAACCGTCACACCTGCCGGTAAAATCCCAAGTCTCCACTGTACTGATCATGCACCGCAATTGTCACGCCCCGAGTTTAAAAACCAGCGTCTAAATTCTTTTTTTTTTTTTTTTTTTTTTGAAATCAGAGTTTGAAACCAGCCAGGGCGCAACAGACCGCCACATATATAGAAGAGTCTCAATCCCACAGGGGATTGAGCCTTTTCTATATATGCACGGCTAGCATGGCAATCAAAACAGAGTACTAACTACGAACACTTATTACAATATCACAGTTACACATTTACATCCATTTCATTACATTACATTTCTTTTCTCATTAACAAGTAATCACTTGGGCTAACGGCTGTCCAGGGTCAAGCTCTATCTCGTGATCTCACCAACTCATCCCGACATCTCAACACCCGCTTGACCTGAAAAACAGTCACCCGAGGGTGTGAGACACACCGGAGTGTATCCCAGTGGGCACGACGAGCCGAGAAATAGCAGATCGTACCTACTGGTATACAATGCTAGAGGATAGTAATAAATCAGGGGTTAGGGTAAAGCAGATATATAACTGGTGCTATAAAGAAAGCATAACTCACAATCTGGATACAAGTATAGGAGATAATTTTAGCAGAATTAAAGCAGGATAAAAGCAGGTTATAGTTAGAGCAGGGTAACATAACTAAGAACTATAATCAAGGCATCAAGGAATTAGGACAATCAGCAATGTAACTATAATCAAAGGCATCAAAGAAGCATGATAAAGCAACTTAACAACACATGCATCAAATAAATGAAAACACAAAGACCCAATCACAAGCTACCATATTGGTCCCACAAGACCTCAGGCAAGGCTGCCCACCTGGCACCACCTGGTTGACATTCCCCAAACTAGGGTCACGGGTTGCAACTACTAACCACTTTACCGGTAAAGAACATCGCTACGGGTAGCAAATCCGCTGATGTTCGCGAAGTACAACGGTGCGGGCGAATCATATGCAAATGCTCAAGCTCACGGTCCACTGACCGGGTAATCGGCAACAAGCCGGGAAATCCCCACTGGGATGCAAGGGCAATATCAACTGAATCTCAACTCTCATGCAGGAATACTCAGCAACAAAACAGTAAATCTCAGCTCATATGCAAGATCAAGGCAAATCTCTCTCAACAGAAGCTCACAGATAAACTCAACTCAACACACAAACCAACCAAATGATACAAAACTTAAACACATATTTTTAAGAAAACTGTTTTAAAAAGTCCAAACCCCGAAAAGCATTGCCCTCGTCCTATCAAACAAGAACAGACTCAGGCGACACTACGAAGCTTGGGTTTCCAAACCTCGTAGAGCAATTGCCTTTGTCCTATCAAACAAGAACAGACTCCGGCGACCCTACGAAGCTCGGTAAAAACATCAGTTAAACAAATCTATGTGCTCAGCAGTGTATCATTTGATCGACAGGACAAACAGGCTTACTCATCAACCATGGAAATGTTCCAAGATAAGATATAAATACCAGAGGCACTAAGAATAATCATGTAAGGCAGAATAGAACTGATAACAGGCATGGCTCAACATCTCACCCAATCAGACAGACTAACCCCTTATGCAACTAAACACATGTTTTTAAGAAAACCTTTGAAAATAATAGGTTTTTGGGTCCCAACCCTCGTAGAGCGTTACCCTCGTCCTATCAAACAAGAACAGACTCAGGCTACCCTACAAGGCTTGGTAAAAAAAACATTTATTTTAAAAGATCATGTATTTAGCAACATAACGGGCGAACAATCAAGGAAGCAAGTATAAAGCAGGCATAAGGTAGCAAATCACTGAATCAATGGAAAGGCAGGCTCAAGCATTATTAGACTGATATAATAATCAAGCATAGGAGTGCAACTACGAAATGGCCAATTAGTCAGAGCAACTAACAGCAATATATATTGCAACCAAAGGCAGACAGGCTCAAAATAAACTAAGTTACCAAGAACAGGAGTCCAACCAGTATCGCACCCCAGAGGGCCGAACTGATAAAACCCGGACCGAAGATAACCCACCTGTCAATGCGCAGACGATTTAAACTGAAATCCAATATGTGCTCGAATCCAGATGCAAACTGAGCCAACCTGGATCAAAAATGTAAATCAGGGATCGACTTAGTCCCCCTAACGCTAACTAAACCTAGATCAAATTAAAACCCTCTTAGTTATTCTAATTGTCACCCGGATACCGTAAAATCGACGATTTTGTCGATTTTCGGACTGTTATCCGATTTCCGCTCAACGAGAGCCGATGGATTCCCAACGAAAAGCTTAGGAATCATTTAACCACTTTACTAACCAGTACACATTGTCTATTTTGCATTTAAACCCTTAAAGTTTCCAGAAATTACATTTTAGTGCCATTTGAGCATTGTTTTCGCTCGTTCTGGAAAATAATTTTGACGAACCGTCACTTCCAGCAGGTGACATTTATCATGCTGAACACCGTGCTCACTAATTTGCAGCAGCACGGTGCCCGAGGAAAACTTCGGGCCATAATTTCCTTCTCTAACCTAGCCAAAATGAATTTTTGTTTCTCCGGGACTTCAAACCCTATTTTTAACGCGAGCATCACGTCCAGTGACCCCAAATTAGCCTAGGGCACATTGTCGCGGCTTCGCCAACAGCCTAGAGCTAGGTTTTATTCCAACATTATCATTTTATGTTGATTTTAATATAACTTTTATTCTAAACCTCATATAGTTCAGGTCTGAACATCAAAGTTGCTCCAAGTGTGGCTAAGATACCAGTGCTCACCATTGTTGTAGCCCAGGAGTGCTGGTTCAAGCAGACCCAGACCCTAGCTCACTAACATAGAGCACAATGCTCCAAACTTTAATCCACTCAGAATCACTTTGATCTGAAGTGAGCACAGAGCTCAGGGGACTGTTTGGAGCATGATTCATATACAAAGTTTTATCAAATTCCAATTCTAAGTTCATTGGGGCATTTAATCAAACAGCTGGTATGCATCTTTCACACACACACACAAAAGCCTACTTGAAGTTGGGTTCTCTGCCAATACAGCACCAAGTCCAGAATTTCTTGGAGGGAAATGCTCCTCCAAGTTGCAGGGATATTTCCAGCATCTTGGAGCAAGCCCAGAACCTCGGTTGGTCAAGCTCCATTGATGAAGAAGATGAAGTTTGCATTGATTTTCGTGACCATTAACCAAAGGGTTCTGGGACTCAACCAAAGGCACCAGCAGGTGCTATTTGCTTCCCTGAAACTTCCCATGCACAAATCTGGCCCCGGGGTGCGGCGGCGGCGCGGCGGAGCAAAGCTCCGATTTGGAGCTCCTCCACATCTAATGGTGAAATTCAACCGAGCCATTATGAAGCTCTCTAACATGGAGGGAAGTGATCCACAGGTTCATACAAAGCTTCCCGACCACCCCTCCCCGGCCGGAGGTGGCCGGATCGCCGGCGGCCGAGCTTGAAGTCGTTTTCGGGTCATCCATGGTGCCATGGGTTTTGGGTTGCATGGTTGCCATGCAACAGCATGGTTGGGGTCCTCTCGGCCCCAGCAACATTTCTGGGTAGGTGGCCGGCGTCGGAGAAGGCCGCCGGCGCCGGAGCAAGGAGTTCGGCCAACTATGCAAAAACCCGAAACCTAGGGCATCAAATTTCTCCAAAAATGCTCAACCTCATTGCACCAAACTTTGCAGGAATAACATACGTATTCTACAGTCCTCAACTACTCATTTTTAGCTTTGTTGGTGCACTAGTTAGAGAGATCGGCCGCGGCAGAGCCATTTTTAGGGTTCCGGCCAACCCTCGTCCCCCCCGGCCATGCACTGTGCATGGGGGCTCGGGGCTTGGCCGGGATGATGCCACGGACCTAAGGGGTCCACTGTTAAGGGTCCGGGGTACTAGAAACAGTTGGTTAGGTATCCTCACCTTAGCCGAGATTCGAAGATGATGGGATGAAGCCGGAACTCGATCCCACTTGCACGCGCGGCCACGGCAAGCTCCAGCAAAGATCACAGGAACCAGAGGAACTCCCAGAACTCTCTAGACCCAATCTTGAAGCAACTTGGTCCAACCTTCACCTTTCTCTCTCTCTTCTCGAATTATCACCTTCTTGGGTTGAGTCCCTCGGCCACCCTAGCACTCGGGCTTTGTTAGGAGAGTTGCAGAGATACACAGGAACTCTTACAAAACACAAGTGAAAGGGTTGGAGTCCTCTTGCTTCACCTCTCCTCTTCCTCACACTCTCGGTTTGGGAAAGAAATGGAGGTGCTCTTTGGCTCCCCTTCACTCCGGGGCTCGGTTTTGAGGATAGCAGGGAACCCAAAGGACACCTAAGTGGAGCAGTTTCAAGAAGTCTAAGAGGCAGGTGTTTAATACAAGATTCTTTAACCCAAAACCCCAAACTCCATTCACACCTAAACCTAATGCTCCGAGATCATCTTAATAGGTGCAAAATGTACTAAACCCCTTATGGTTACAAGCCCTAGCACTTAGGCACATAAAATGTTACCCTCTTATTACAATTTAGTCCATTTTGAGCACTTTTCACGCATTTCGATACAATCCGATCGCCGTTTCGCGAAACGGACTTCGCCACGACGTCCGGCTCGTCGAGACTTGTCAGGTAGCGTATTTGTTTGATTCGTTCGACGCCCGGATTAAAAGTCGTTCCTTAAAGTTCGACTCAATATAGCGCGTGGCACGCACTTCGATGCACCCGGGTCGCCAAACGCGAAATCCGTCAGCGCCATCGCGCTCAGAACGTCGAAATTAGCTAGGTTCCATTACTCATACCTCTAGGTTAGAATTCTAGATAGTGGTTCGGCCATTAGTGAAAGCGAGAGATTAAAAATTCGAAGGTTACTATTCACTTAAGTCGCGGGGCCCACTTTTTGATTTCTGATTTCTGGAAGATCCGACCGTCGGATCGAAAACATATGAATATGAAACTTCTATGTTTCGACGAGACGATCGCAATGGTGATCTCGGATTTTCCAGATTAGTCCCCGACAAAAAGTCGATGTTTCTGGGCCCACTATTGGCCCACTATATCTCCACTTTTGCCAAATTTGACAATTTAAACATTTAAAAGCAAATAGAGGTTTTTAAATTCTGGATTATTACATCACCCACAACTTCTAAGAAGTTTCGTCCCCGAAACTTAACAAAACATACTTCTAGTAGGTCTCTAATGGATTCACGATAGTGACAACTAGTCACAAGACATCAATAATCTTCAGGGCTACTAGGTTAGACCCAATCTGAATATTCCCCATCACAGGGCAGAGTATTTCACAATTCTTTCGAAAGTACGTTGTCGGCCGCCCAACGTGCTCACCAAAAGAAAAGCGAAATACCATAGATCTGTCTCCAACAACTGGTTGGGGACACCACTTACATCCGAAGGTACATCACATACCTTCCTTTTCAGTCTCTATGCTGATAACATAACCCCTACCAAAGGTTACTATACTCCCAAGGTCATGAATGCTAACTCACGAGAAACTGGAACCATACTTCAGTGTTTACTAATTACAACACGGTGGTCTATCTTTTAGTCTCTGATACCTGTAACCGATCTGAGCCTTTCGGCCCTACTGAAACTTCAAGCCCACGGTCGAAACCATGACCGCGGCAAATCCTGAAATGTGAACACAAAACACTCCGAAAATCCAGCGCTCTCACGTGACACGAGTCATCCAGCGCTCTCACGTGACACGAGTCATCCTAGGGTTCGTTCCTAGCCAAACCTAGACATTGCGTTTCCTATTGCTCTGATACCATCTAATCTGTCACGCCCCGAGTTTAAAAACCAGCGTCTAAATTTTTTTTTTTTTTTTTTTTTTGAAATCAGAGTTTGAAACCAGTCAGGGCGCAACAGACCGCCACATATATAGAAGAGTCTCAATCCCACAGGGGATTGAGCCTTTTCTATATATGCACGGCTAGCATGGCAATCAAAACAGAGTACTAACTACGAACACTTATTACAATATCACAGTTACACATTTACATCCATTTCATTACATTACATTTCTTTTCTCATTAACAAGTAATCACTTGGGCTAACGGCTGTCCAGGGTCAAGCTCTATCTCGTGATCTCACCAACTCGTCCCGACATCTCAACACCCGCTTGACCTGAAAAACAGTCACCCGAGGGTGTGAGACACACCGGAGTGTATCCCAGTGGGCACGACGAGCCGAGAAATAGCAGATCGTACCTACTGGTATACAATGCTAGAGGATAGTAATAAATCAGGGGTTAGGGTAAAGCAGATATATAACTGGTGCTATAAAGAAAGCATAACTCACAATCTGGATACAAGTATAGGAGATAATTTTAGCAGAATTAAAGCAGGATAAAAGCAGGTTATAGTTAGAGCAGGGTAACATAACTAAGAACTATAATCAAGGCATCAAGGAATTAGGACAATCAGCAATGTAACTATAATCAAAGGCATCAAAGAAGCATGATAAAGCAACTTAACAACACATGCATCAAATAAATGAAAACACAAAGACCCAATCACAAGCTACCATATTGGTCCCACAAGACCTCAGGCAAGGCTGCCCACCTGGCACCACCTGGTTGACATTCCCCAAACTAGGGTCACGGGTTGCAACTGCTAACCACTTTACCGGTAAAGAACATCGCTACGGGTAGCAAATCCGCTGATGTTCGTGAAGTACAACGGTGCGGGCGAATCATATGCAAATGCTCAAGCTCACGGTCCACTGACCGGGTAATCGGCAACAAGCCGGGAAATCCCCACTGGGATGCAAGGGCAATATCAACTGAATCTCAACTCTCATGCAGGAATACTCAGCAACAAAACAGTAAATCTCAGCTCATATGCAAGATCAAGGCAAATCTCTCTCAACAGAAGCTCACAGATAAACTCAACTCAACACACAAACCAACCAAATGATACAAAACTTAAACACATATTTTTAAGAAAACTGTTTTAAAAAGTCCAAACCCCGAAAAGCATTGCCCTCGTCCTATCAAACAAGAACAGACTCAGGCGACACTACGAAGCTTGGGTTTCCAAACCTCGTAGAGCAATTACCTTTGTCCTATCAAACAAGAACAGACTCCGGCGACCCTACGAAGCTCGGTAAAAACATCAGTTAAACAAATCTATGTGCTCAGCAGTGTATCATTTGATCGACAGGACAAACAGGCTTACTCATCAACCATGGAAATGTTCCAAGATAAGATATAAATACCAGAGGCACTAAGAATAATCATGTAAGGCAGAATAGAACTGATAACAGGCATGGCTCAACATCTCACCCAATCAGACAGACTAACCCCTTATGCAACTAAACACATGTTTTTAAGAAAACCTTTGAAAATAATAGGTTTTTGGGTCCCAACCCTCGTAGAGCGTTACCCTCGTCCTATCAAACAAGAACAGACTCAGGCTACCCTACAAGGCTTGGTAAAAAAATATTTATTTTAAAAGATCATGTATTTAGCAACATAACGGGCGAACAATCAAGGAAGCAAGTATAAAGCAGGCATAAGGTAGCAAATCACTGAATCAATGGAAAGGCAGGCTCAAGCATTATTAAACTGATATAATAATCAAGCATAGGAGTGCAACTACGAAATGGCCAATTAGTCAGAGCAACTAACAGCAATATATATTGCAACCAAAGGCAGACAGGCTCAAAATAAACTAAGTTACCAAGAACAGGAGTCCAACCAGTATCGCACCCCAGAGGGCCGAACTGATAAAACCCGGACCGAAGATAACCCACCTGTCAATGCGCAGACGATTTAAACTGAAATCCAATATGTGCTCGAATCCAGATGCAAACTGAGCCAACCTGGATCAAAAATGTAAATCAGGGATCGACTTAGTCCCCCTAACGCTAACTAAACCTAGATCAAATTAAAACCCTCTTAGTTATTCTAATTGTCACCCGGATACCGTAAAATCGACGATTTTGTCGATTTTCGGACTGTTATCCGATTTCCGCTCAACGAGAGCCGATGGATTCCCAACGAAAAGCTTAGGAATCATTTAACCACTTTACTAACCAGTACACATTGTCTATTTTGCATTTAAACCCTTAAAGTTTCCAGAAATTACATTTTAGTGCCATTTGAGCATTGTTTTCGCTCGTTCTTTCAACTGGAAAATAATTTTGACGAACCGTCACTTCCAGCAGGTGACATTTATCATGCTGAACACCGTGCTCACTAATTTGCAGCAGCACGGTGCCCGAGGAAAACTTCGGGCCATAATTTCCTTCTCTAACCTAGCCAAAATGAATTTTTGTTTCTCCGGGACTTCAAACCCTATTTTTAACGCGAGCATCACGTCCAGTGACCCCAAATTAGCCTAGGGCACACTGTCGCGGCTTCGCCAACAGCCTAGAGCTAGGTTTTATTCCAACATTATCATTTTATGTTGATTTTAATATAACTTTTATTCTAAACCTCATATAGTTCAGGTCTGAACATCAAAGTTGCTCCAAGTGTGGCTAAGATACCAGTGCTCACCATTGTTGTAGCCTAGGAGTGCTGGTTCAAGCAGACCCAGACCCTAGCTCACTAACATAGAGCACAATGCTCCAAACTTTAATCCACTCAGAATCACTTTGATCTGAAGTGAGCACAGAGCTCAGGGGACTGTTTGGAGCATGATTCATATACAAAGTTTTATCAAATTCCAATTCTAAGTTCATTGGGGCATTTAATCAAACAGCTGGTATGCATCGTTCACACACACACACAAAAGCCCACTTGAAGTTGGGTTCTCTGCCAATACAGCACCAAGTCCAGAATTTCTTGGAGGGAAATGCTCCTCCAAGTTGCAGGGATATTTCCAGCATCTTGGAGCAAGCCCAGAACCTCGATTGGTCAAGCTCCATTGATGAAGAAGATGAAGTTTGCATTGATTTTCGTGACCATTAACCAAGGGGTTCTGGGACTCAACCAAAGGCACCAGCAGGTGCTATTTGCTTCCCTGAAACTTCCCATGCACAAAGCTGGCCCCGGGGTGCGGCGGCGGCGCGGCGGAGCAAAGCTCCGATTTGGAGCTCCTCCACCTCTAATGGTGAAATTCAACCGAGCCATTATGAAGCTCTCTAACATGGAGGGAAGTGATCCACAGGTTCATACAAAGCTTCTCGACCACCCCTCCCCGGCCGGAGGTGGCCGGATCGCCGGCGGCCGAGCTTGAAGTCGTTTTCGGGTCATCCATGGTGCCATGGGTTTTGGGTTGCATGGTTGCCATGCAACAGCATGGTTGGGGTCCTCTCGGCCCCAGCAACATTTCTGGGTAGGTGGCCGGCGTCGGAGAAGGCCGCCGGCGCCGGAGCAAGGAGTTCGGCCAACCATGCAAAAACCCGAAACCTAGGGCATCAAATTTCTCCAAAAATGCTCAACCTCATTGCACCAAACTTTGCAGGAATAACATACGTATTCTACAGTCCTCAACTACTCATTTTTAGCTTTGTTGGTGCACTAGTTAGAGAGATCGGCCGCGGCGGAGCCATTTTTAGGGTTCCGGCCAACCCTCGTCCCCGCCGGCCATGCACTGTGCATGGGGGCTCGGGGCTTGGCCGGGATGATGCCACGGACCTAAGGGGTCCACTGTTAAGGGTCCGGGGTGCTAGAAACAGTTGGTTATGTATCCTCACCTTAGCCGAGATTCGAAGATGATGGGATGAAGCCGGAACTCGATCCCACTTGCACGCGCGGCCACGGCAAGCTCCAGCAAAGATCACAGGAACCAGAGGAACTCCCAGAACTCTCTAGACCCAATCTTGAAGCAACTTGGTCCAACCTTCACCTTTCTCTCTCTCTTCTCGAATTATCACCTTCTTGGGTTGAGTCCCTCGGCCATCCTAGCACTCGGGCTTTCTTAGGAGAGTTGCAGAGATACACAGGAACTCTTACAAAACACAAGTGAAAGGGTTGGAGTCCTCTTGCTTCACCTCTCCTCTTCCTCACACTCTCGGTTTGGGAAAGAAATGGAGGTGCTCTTTGGCTCCCCTTCACTCCGGGGCTCGGTTTTGAGGACAGCAGGGAACCCAAAGGACACCTAAGTGGAGCAGTTTCAAGAAGTCTAAGAGGCAGGAGTTTAATACAAGATTCTTTAACCCAAAACCCCAAACTCCATTCACACCTAAACCTAATGCTCCGAGATCCTCTTAATAGGTGCAAAATGCACTAAACCCCTTATGGTTACAAGCCCTAGCACTTAGGCACATAAAATATTACCCTCTTATTACAATTTAGTCCATTTTGAGCACTTTTCACGCATTTCGAGACAATCCGGTCGTCGTTTCGCGAAACGGACTTCGCCACGACGTCCGGCTCGTCGAGACCTGTCAGGTAGCGTATTTGTTTGGTTCGTTCAACGCCCGGATTAAAAGTCGTTCCATAAAGTTCAACTCAATATAGCGCGTGGCACGCACTTCGATGCACCCGGGTCGCCAAACGCGAAATCCGTCAGCGCCATCGCGCTTAGAACGTCGAAATTAGCTAGGTTCCATTACTCATACCTCTAGGTTAGAATTCTAGATAGTGGTTCGGCCATTAGTGAAAGCGAGAGATTAAAAATTCGAAGGTTACTATTCACTTAAGTCGCGGGGCCCACTTTTTGATTTCTGATTTCTGGAAGATCCGACCGTCGGATCGAAAACATATGAATATGAAACTTCTATGTTTCGACGAGACGATCGCAATGGTGATTCGGATTTTCCAGATTAGTCCCCGACAAAAAGTCGATGTTTCTGGGCCCACTATTGGCCCACTATATCTCCACTTTTGCCAAATTTGACAATTTAAACATTTAAAAGCAAACAGAGGTTTTTAAATTCTGGATTACTACAGCAATCCTCTACCCATAGGATACTGTCAAGAATCTAATCGCTAATGCAAGTAGTGATAATCCTATCTCTTATCCATGCAACGATGCAAATGCCCTACTAACACATGCAGGAAAAACAGTAGTACAGGAATGCTCAAACTTAGCTGGCAGAGAAATAAAGTCATACTTGCGGTGTCACGATCTGCTGCCGGGGTGCCCTCCACCAGGGCTGCGTAGACCCGTCCACTAGGTGCTGAAGATCGTCGTCCCGTCTGTCCCAAAGTCGTGACCCACTCTGTCTGACGGTGCGCCGGAGGGGCTTCCTGAACAGGCAAGGGAGGTGCTGTAGCAAGAGGTCGCACTGACAAAATGGCTCGGGGACAAGCTGCTCGAAAATATCCCAACTCTCCACACAGGAAACACCGTCCCTGTCTCTGGTCACACTGCGACGGTGGATGAGGCCCGCCACAGATAACGCACTGATCTTGTCGCTGCTGCCGATACTGCTGCTGCTGAAACTGCTGTCGCTAATGATATTGCTGATACTGCGGCTGCTGCTGGGGCCCACCTGATCTCTGGCGCCTACGATATCCACGATCCTCAGGGTGAGATCATGGAGGTCTCGGAGGTCCCTGCCGACTCGTCTGTCCCTCGTCATCCTGTGCTGGGCGCTTCGCCCCCGGAATCACTGCGGGAGCTGGGTCCACCTCATCCATCACAGCCTCTCCACGCTCCACATAGAGTGCCTTCTCCATAGATGCGTCCAAAGTCTGCAGTCTGCGAGAACGGACGAACTGAAAAATCTCCCAGCGCAAACCTCGCTCGAACATATAAATCTGATGTGCCTCATCCCTGGCCGCGTGTGGTACACAGGCCAACAGCTGGTTGAACTCTGCAATATACTCATGCATGGGCCGATCTCCCTGGCGGAGATTCTTCAGCTGCTCCTCCAACCTCTGGCGGACGCTCTCCGAGAAGAAAGCCCCAAGAAGAAGACTGCGGAACTCAGCCCAAGTAAGAAGCTGCGTCCTAGGCGGACCAGCAGGTCGCACACGCCGCCACCAAGCCTCGGCGTTGCGCTCCAAGAAGTTTGTCGCCAAAAGGACCCGAAACCTCTACTCGATGAACAAGCTCTCAAAGTGACGCTCCATAGTCGTGATCCACGACTCTACCTCCCACGGCTCCGCACTCAATCCCGAAAAATGAGGTGGGTCAAACTAACGGAGCCTCATCAACAAATCAACCACCTCGCGCTGCTCTGCAGGGGTCAACTGTCCTGCCATCCCGGACTGCTGTCTACTGGTAACCGGTGCAATAGGGGGTGCCACTGCTGGCGGAGGGGGTGCGGGGAAACTATCAGGGGGTGTAACAATAGGCTGCGCTCTCTGCTCCAACATGCGCAGCATCCGATCCATGGTCTCCTCCTGGCGCCGGAAAGTCTCCTCCTGGCGCCGTAAAGTCTCCTCCGGACACTGTGAAGTCTCCTCCTGGCGACGGAGAGTCTCTGACAAATGGGCCATCTGAGCCCGAATCTCCTGTACCTCAAACTGCTGACCCTGCGCATCGGAGGAGGAAGGTTGTGAACACGTCCGCATCCTGCGTCGGGGAGGCCTGCAGCAACATTCAAACATCAGGACAGAACCAAAACAACACTCGACCCAATCTAGCGAAAGTCAAAGACATGTCATCCATTCCATAGCATTATGTTGTCTGCAGCCAATATAATCGCTTAGGAGAATAAACATGCCAATCACTCATCCCGTCTCTTGGGAGAGGTAAAAACTTAATCAGGACCCTCGCTAAAAGTCACGACTCTCACGTAGTCATCCTAATGTCCAACCACAAGCCTAGGGTTTCTGAGTCCACAATGACCTACATCCTAGGCTCTGATACCACTCTAATCTGTCACGCCCCGGCGTCGAAACTGCGACCCGGGCTCGCCAACAGATCCGTCGCCCACACGGGAAGCCCCGTATAGACGAAGCGACTAACTTGCAAAAGAAAGATACTATACTATATAGATATCAGAGCTGACAAGTAAACTGCTAGAAATAAAAATAAATACAACTCCACACATAAATATACAACTCAAGTCCTCACCAAAACATACGTCTCTCAACTAAAAGAAAAGAAAAGTACAACTCTGATCCTCGCTACAAAGGTCCCTCAAAATAACACTCTCAAAATATAAAAGGTGGGTACATCTACTCTCTCTGGAGGATGACTGGTAGGGATCTATCTCGCGACTCCCTTACCTCGATCAGCAGGATCAGCAACTGGTGCAGCAGGAACAGAAGCAGAAGTCCATGGGGAAGAATACACCACGACAGGTGTGAGAACTACATCCCACAGTAGTTCTCAGTGGGTGCCGCCAACAAGCCCAACGGTCTGCCCACTAAGTCTACTAGAGGCATAAAGTAACAAAAACAGTGCTGAAAGAAAAGAGCTGGAAAATAAACTCTACAGCTACTATGCCTCTATCTAGATGCTCAAAAAGTGGAACAGATGGAAACATGATGCATCTACTAATACTCAAGTATAGTCACCCAATCTACAATGACTGCCGCATAAGGTCCAGTCAAACTTGCGCCCACCTACTGCCGCACATCCACAAAAGGACGGGTCTACCGTAGGGTGTCCGTGACTGCCAAAACTGGCCCAGCCAGAGGGACTGCGTCGACAAGCCGCGATAGCAAGAAACAGGCCCAACTCCGGAGTGGCACTCGAGGGGCGCGACCCCACCGAGGAAAGTATCCGCGCATCTCTGTCGAGCTCAATATGGCTCATGCAGGCTATAGTCCAAATCACGATCAACAAGATCGACAGTACCCAAATCACCTCTCTAACTTACTAACAAAGAACACTCAACAGTCGGGACCGCTGTCAACCCAATGGCTCCCTAAAACGGACATCACTCTGCCAACGTGATAAAACCACAGGACTGGAGAAACTCCACAGCTAATAACGATGATGGGTCCGAGAACCCCGAGAGACTAGAACCTACAACCCAAATCAAACAAGAACAGGTTCTAGGCATAGCCCCTCGTTGTTCTCGACCTAGAGAGAAGGCAGCCCTTAGAACCCAGACTACTCGAATCATCTCGAGTGGGTATGTTTATAAGAAGCAGTGACATTTATTACTGAAAGCCATTTGATCTGAGAGAAATCCATTTTTTTTATTTTTTTTTTATTCTTTTTAGGAAAACAATTTAAAAACAAGTTTTATATCCAAACCTCGAAAAGCTAATGCCCTCGTCCTATCAAACAAGAACAGACTCAGGCGACCCTGCGATGCTTGGAAGAAAACATTGGCTGACTAAAATCATGTGTGGGTCCAAAAAGGTAATGGGTTCAAGGTCCTGCTGTCACTAGTACACTACAACCACTACCACTGTAGTGACAACCAACTCGAAGAACACAACATCTAGGGACCACCGTCTACCCAAACGGCTCCCGCCAGAACTAAACGACTAGCTCTATCTACCAGACTCCACTCGGCCCCCAAGCACGAGTGTAACATGCATCCCACACTAAGAGAACCCTACCACTCAGCCCACTAACCGGGTGAGGAAGACACTAAGTCCAGGAATAGAAGAACAGTGTGGATGTCTAAAGCATAAGTAAACCTAGCCCAGATGAGGGTTTTCTATTAGTCTGGTTACACATGCAACATATGACGGGGGTGCTAGGTCAAGTTCCAAGATAACTTATAATTTAATAGATGGTAGAAAGCAAAGATCACATGCTAAACAAATAACACTAGGAGTATCTACTCTCACATCCTAGCATGCTACATAGAACTATCATGCATGATCCTACATCAATAGAATTACTGAACAGTCCAAAGGTCTTGAAGACGAGGCCACCCACCTGAAGGTGCTAAACTGTCCAAAGTCCAACCGCTGAAAATGTTAGGAGCAACAATCTCCACTAATCCGCAGCCCCAAAGGTCCAAAGACACTAAACAACTCCTCCTGGTACAAACATACAGTCCAAGGTTACACTTTATTCCAAAAATATCCAAGTATAACAATCCGCAGAAAATAGTCCCAAAGATGTGCAATTTTCACCTGCAGAACGGACTTTGAAAAATCCAACAAAAATACTGTCGCGATCGTCGCGTCGAGACCTTCGAAACGGGTACCTGCACGTCCAATTCTGAGCCCCGTAGGCCGAGTTACAAATTCCACAACACGGGGTGCACAAAACCTCACAACATACACAACTGTAATACTCTGCACAGTAAAGGGGGAAGAATATACTTTCGGGCAAGTCTCTTAAAAATCCCCAAAAAATACGACAATAATCCTTGCGACGCGTAGATGCAAAAAGTGTACAGGCACGTCCCGATCCGATGTCTGAGTGCGGAGATATCGCCAAAGAAGCGAGCCGCTGTCCAAATCTCTACAACAGAAACAGTGTCACAGTAAACTCGAAAAAACACCTCGAAAAGCACGAAACGAGGGGAAGCTGGAAGTACCAAGATCAAATCTCTGCCTGTCGCTGTTCCAATGGCGCAAGAATCGCCTGAAAAGGTGGTCGGGGTAGGCCGGGGGAGCTCGCGCACCGAAACGCGACGAAAGGGAACACCGCCGAAGGAGCGTCGCGACGCGCCGAAGAAAATGGTACCTCGAAAAGCGTGCCACGTAAAATCCTAGAAATCCTCCAGAGGATGCAGAACATGAAGGGGAGCAACTTTCCTGAGGGCGTTGTGGCGAGGGGAGGCTCGAAAATGCCGAAAAAAAGGGAGAAGAAGCGGCTCGGATCCTTAAATAGGCTCCAAAAAACAAATCCCAAAATGCCCGTTGTGTCCCACGAATCGGGCGCCCGAAATTTTTCGGGCGCCAATAGTGGCGCGGTGTGCTGCTCCGCGGAACGCCCGGATTTATCCGGTTCCGCCACGTCAGCTGCCAAACAGGCGACAGCAACAAGGGCCAGCCACCGCACGACACGTGGCCGCCCCGGAGGGTGACGCGTGGCGCGGCAGCCGGTCAACGCGCGCCTGGCGCGCGCATGTGCGCGCTGCCAGCGCCGCCTGCGCACCCTGCTAGGCACGCGCCCCGAGGCGGTCCAGCCAGCTCCGTGGTCCCGGTCCACTGCACCGGGCCACTCCAAGCCCGCCATGTGTCCTGCCCTCCGGTGCACGCCGGCCCCGTGGACCGCGCGCCTGCCCGCGCCCGCGCGCCTGCGCCACCGCGCTCCGCCGCTGCTCGCCGCCGGCCGCCGGAACAGTACCAATCGCCTCGAAAAACGTGCGCGTCATTCGGGCTCCGAAATACAAGTAAATAGTCCATTTTCATCGTTTTCGCGCGCTGAATCCAAATCCGAAGTCCGTTTTGCCAAATTCCAAACCTCAATTTTTCCGAAGGCATCTGGAAAGGTGATCTTTTGTCCAAACTTCGCATTGAGTCCAATTTTAATCTCCGTTTCGCGCGAAACTACTTCTAAACACTCGATGGGTCCTCCAATTACCCACGTGATCCCTTTTTAAGCCCGAAGTCCACCACTTGTGTCCAAATTGCGCACAAATACCACCAACACACCACGCAGGCCTCCGAAAGCTGCCAAACAACCAGCAAACCCAACGCGGGGATCCGGGTCCTCACAGCTGAGGTCGCGACACTGTTTTATATGCTCATATTTGCTTAAACGCACACTGGCGGTTTGGCCACCGCACAGGGTGTATTTTTTTGGAAAGATGGTAAGATTACCCGTGTACCCCACGACTAGAGATGATGGGGACCCCTCACGGTGAGGCAAACTGCTACTTGGGCAGTGGAGGGGTTGGTGGCACCAAGAAATGAGTACGGCATCTGGGGTTGGGGCCCAACATGTTTTATTTCTGGGGTAGGAGCCCAGCGTGATTGTGACAGGGATTTAGCGACTCATGAGGCGGAAGTGAATGCTCTGGTGTATCGGTTTGTTCATAACAGTTTTATAGCATTTACTTGTTTATCATCTACTTTATCAGTCACTAACTACCCACACTGTGACAGGTCCAAGCAGGGGTGGGAACCGGGACGACGGTGAGGCAGCATTTAGAGGACCCTAGCCATTGAGGCTATTATACTTCTCAGTTTTATGGTTATCTCTCATTTGTTTTTAGTTAGTATGTCTGTAATTGCTTGTGAATGGTTTTTGTGGATGTTGGATGGAGATCTTAGCGTAGGATTGACTTCTTATATTTGTGATGGTTGAGATTTATGAATGCGGCTTGTTTTCAAAGATAAACATGGTTTTAAAAGCGTTTTCAAACCAAGTGTCGTGTGGGCACTGATTTCTAAACTCGTGGATTTATCCTTTCAAGCAAAGTTGCCGCGTAAAAGAGATTGCGAAAACGTTTTGTAAAATCGAGTGTCGTGTGGACACCGTCTTTCAAACCTATGGATTTATCATTTCAAAACGTATGGTGATTATGATTGAATGGTTAGTGTGATCTCTCCTTATTATTGCTCAATGATTACATGGTTAAAGTACTAGTCGTGCTCGGAACGCCGTACATATACAAAGGAGGCTCTGCCCATTTGGGAGTGAATTTGTATATGTGGCGGGTCTGGCGCGCACCGGAGGCAAAGTTCATTTAAAGAAAAAAATATATATGTATGCGTTTTCCGCTCTTTTAGAACCTCTGGGGCGTGACAAATTATATGGTATCAGAGAAAAACGACTTTAACCATGGCGGTCAGTGACCAACATCCACAGAGTGCAATACCACAAGTAACTAACCAATTGATAACCAAGGTGTAGGTGTGTAAGTACGAACGTGAGTGCGGGTAAAAAGGATAGAGTCCCAGTGTTCGTAGGTCAAGGTGCTAGACCAATTAAGTCTAGGACTAACTTGGTTTCTTTGTACTCACGGTAATGGCCCGAACCCGGTCTTCAATCGATGGCGCAGAAGTGGATATGACGGCTCCGGCAACTGTGGGAGAATCGGCTACTTCAACAACAGTTCCACGACATGGCCGAGCGCATTCCCCTTTTGTTAGGAAAAACGAAACCCCTTCGCCATCTTTTGACCGTCCGGACCCCTGGGGGGCCTATTGAGGCAGTCAGTTTCGTGCCTTCTTGCCCAATAAGGTTGGGAAGCTAGATTGTCCCTGGGACTTGGTGGTCATTTCGTTGAAGGAATTCGACGTAGTTCTGGGAATGGACTGGCTCACTAAACACCAGGCGGAAATCGACTGTGATAAATGTCAAGTGCGATTACGGGAACCGGGACTTTCGGAGAACGTGTACCTGGCGTGTAAGAGCACATTCTTTATGACCGTCATCTCCACATCTCGGGCCAGGAGAATGATGGAGGGTGGTGCGTGGCATACTTAGCTTCGGTGGATTTGGCGACGCGACCCACCTCCCCGCCTTCCGACATAGCAGTCGTAAGGAATTTTCCGGACGTTTTTCCGATCGAACTTTCGGGATGCTGCCCGGACGTGAGGTGATTTCTCCATCGAACTTATTCCGGGCACGCAACCCATCACGAAGGCGCCATACAGAATGGCCTTCGCCGAATTAAAGGAACTGAAGGCGCAACTGGAGGACCTCGTGGACAAGGGTTTTATCCGACCGAGTGTGTCGCCGTGGGGTGCGCCTGTACTGTTTGTAAGAAAGAAGAATGGGAGCTTACGCTTATGCATAGATTACCGGGAGATAAACAAGGTCACGGTGCAGAACAAATACCCCCTGCCACGTATTGATGATCTGTTCGATCAACTGCAAGGGGCGACGGTGTTCTCAAAGATCGACCTCCAGTCTAGCTACCACCAGCTCAGAATCAGAGGCGATGATATACCGAAAACTGCTTTTCGAACTCGTTACGGCCACTACGAGTTTACGGTGATGCCGTTTGGGCTTACTAACGCACCAGCGGTGTTTATGGATATGATGACAGGATCTTTAAACCTTTTCTGGACTAATTTGTGGTGGTCTTTATCGACGATATCCTCATCTACTCCGCACAGATAAAGAGCACGAGGAGCACCTGCGAGTGATCCTCCAGACCCTACGGGATAAAAAATTGTACGCCAAACTCAAAAAGTGTGAGTTTTCGCTCCGCGAGGGGACTTCCTGGGACACATAGTCTCAGCCTCGGGAATTGCGGTGGACCCGAGGAAGATAGAATCCGTGACCACTGGGCTCGGCCAACAACGGTGAAGAAGTCCGAAGCTTTCTAGGACTGGCGGGGTACTACAGACGCTTCGTGGAAGGCTTCTCAAAGATAGCCACTCCCTTGAATCGACTAACCCGGAAAGGGGAGAAATTCGTCTAGACGGCCCAATGCCAGAAGAGCTTTGAGGAACTTAAAGACAGACTCACACGGGCGCCAGTACTCACATTGCCGAAGCCCGGAGAGGACTATGAGATCTGTTGCTACGCATCCTGAAGCGGTTGTGGAAGCGTACTAATTGTTACGGAATTTGAGTTGGCGTATTTCGTGAATGTATTAAGTCTTGAAGATTGAAGATGAAGAAACTTTGGATCATATACCTCAATCTCAAGAAAGAAGAATTCAAAAGGATCAGGTACGTTTAACTAAAGAATTTTGATGATCCGAATACTTCTTATAGTGTAGAAACACCTGGAAGAGGTTTTATTTGCTTAAACATCAAAAACTGGACATGGGACATGTTCAGGATCCGGATCGTGGCTTGCAATCCGGATCCCGAAGGGTGTTCGTTCATACACTGGTTCAATCCGGATCGCAGCATTCCATGATCCGGATCCCGAACATAAGTTTTACCTATTTGCTTGAACGATCCGGATCATGAATTGCAATCCGGATCCCGAACATTGTGTTTTGGTAAAACTGTATGAACGATCCGGATCGTGGACTACGATCCGGATCCCGAACAAGCAATTTTCTGGAAACCGTCATTTGTGCTTCTGCAATCCGGATCGTCAAATCCAATCCGGATCGCCGTCGGTAAAACTTTCCAGAAAAGGCTGTTTTTGATCCGAATATTCTTCCTAGGGTTTCTAACCTATAAATAGCCCTCTTTATTCATTTCTAGGGCATCCGCAGATCGGCTATGTATCATATACATCGAAAAACAGAAAATAGCCGAAAGAAAAATCCACATATATAGAGAAGAACGGAAATCATTAGATTTATTCTATGGTTTCTTCATCTATATTGATTGATTTGATTCTAGGTTTTCCATACTCACATTTTGAGTAGAATCAAATCAATGAATACTTAGATGGTATTTCCGATCTATCTTTAATCTAAGTATTCGGCGGATCATCACCACCCAAACAAACAACGATTTACCCCAAAATCGGCGCGTGGACTCGCGTGGCCTTGTGGATTCAAGGTGCAACCGCTCTCGTGGATTCGGAGCGAGGTACGTTCGTGGATTCGAAGCGTGCCACTGGGTGAAGACCGTGGATTCGGTTGGACGTCGTGGACTCGACGTTGGACGCTGTGGATTCAGCGTTGGGCGCGGATCGTGGATTCGAGAAGCGTCGTGGAGCGAGCGGGAAGATCTACTAGGAGCGTATGAAAAAGGTTGAGTCGTCTGTGAGTACGTTATATCACCTTGTACGTGTGTTAATTCTAGTGGATTTCGCCGTGTTATCGGTCCCGTGGTTTTTTACTCCGGTTTGGAGTTTTTCCACGTAAAAATCTTGCGTGTTCTTTATTTTTCCGCATTGGGTTTTATTGCGCAATGATTTTTTGAGTGTTTATTGTTTACACCTATTCACCCCCCTCTAGGTGTTTTTTCCTCTATTTAGATCCATTACTTATAACCCAACAAGTGGTATCAGAGCGGGAATAGGGTTGTAAACAATGGTTGAAGGTGGAAACATCAATCGACCCCCTTTCTTTGATGGAACAAATTATGCGTACTGGAAAGTGCGGATGAAAGCCTTTTTAATTTCCATCGACGAAAGGGTGTGGCAATCAATTGAATTAGGATGGTCTAATCCAACTGAAATTTTAGATGATGTTCGCACCTTAAAACCTAGGTCGAAATGGACCAAGGAAGAGATAGACTTATCTTCTTACAATGGCAAAGGAATTAATGCTCTATTTAATGCTTTGTCACAAACTGAGTTCTCTCGCGTCTCGGCATGTGAGACTGCGAAAGAAATCTGGAATATTCTTCAAGTTACGCATGAGGGAACTAACTAGTGAAGATTCAGAAACTGCAAATGCTCACGAGCAAGTTTGACTCTATCTCTATGGCAGAGAATGAATCTTTCACTGACTATTACACACGATTGCAAGATATCGTAAACTCATGTGCTAACTTGGGAGAGAAGATTCCAGAATTTAAAGTTGTAAGAAAAATTCTAAGAACTCTTCCTGAACGATTTCGCCCGAAGGTCGCAGCCATTGAAACAATTAAACACCCGGACGAAATGCGTGTAGAAGAATTAGTAGGTGCTTTACAAACTTATGAAATGACTTTTCCTACTAACTATTCTTCTGGAAAAGCATCGTCTTCTAAGTCTTCAGGTTACGCATTGAAATCAACTAAAGAAGAAGACGCGGATTCATCCTCCTCGGACGACGACGAGAACCTTTCTATGGAGGACTTTGAGAAGCAGCTCGCTCTCTTGACAAGGAAGTTTCGCCGCAACTTTCGAAGGGGAAATCCAAGCAAAACTCATCCTTCGGAAAGTCGAAGAAAGGCAAGGGTTCTTCAAGCCACAAGTCAAGAAAGCAAGAGAACTTCTCAAAGGATAAGAAAAGTTCAGAGGGACAAGTTCAGTGCTTCAAATGTCGAGGCTACGGCCACATTTCAACGGAATGTCCCAACAAGAATCCGGCCAAGAAGAAAGCGATGCAAGTCGTTACTTGGGATGACAACTCCACGTCAAATGAGTCATCCTCAAGTGATGAAGAAGACAACGCGACAGCTTTCCACGCGTCCACTACATCTTCACCCTTCATGTGCTTAATGGCAAGTACATCCGATTCTTGTCCAACTCCTCTGTTGAAAAGATTGCAACGGACGATGAATCAGATGATTCTGAAGGTGAAGATTTTGCTCTAGCCTACCATAACTTTTGAGGGATTCAAAGAAACTGGCTAAGCAAAACAAGGGGTTGAAAGGGAGATTGCAGGATCTCGAAGAAGAAGTAAAAAGGGTAACCTCTCTCTCAACCGATCTTGAAGTGGAAAGGGATAATCTGATTAAAACAAATGTTTCCCTTCAAGAGTCCAATGAGCAACTCGAGAAGAATTATATGGATATGGTGAACAAAGCGAATTACTTCTTGAAGCTCAACGGCGAGGCTCGACAGGAAAAATTGGAAATGACGGAGACCATACGCCAACTGAAGGATGACTTAAAGAGATTTTCTTCTGGAAGGAGTAAGTTGGACAGACTTCTTGGTCTTGGTCAAAGAAATAAGTTCGGCCTCGGATACACTCAAACTGGAGACATTCCAAGTTCGAGTGGGACAGTATTTGTGCCTCAGTCGGTATCTCCTCCTCCGACACCGGAATTCACGACAAGCAACGACAACAAACCTACTACATCCTCCTCGGAATCGACAAGAATAAGGTATGTTTTCGTTGTGGCATTTCAGGGCACATAAGGAGAAATTGCAAGACGGAAGCCAAACGCACACCTCAAGCATCTCTTGCAATGACTACCAAAAAGGCTATTCCTCGAAAATCAACTGCAACTCAATTGAAGGAAAAGAGCCTTGGTAGTACACCGCTCAAGACGACATCATCAAGGAGCAGCAATTCTTCAAGCAAGACGCTCTCACCTAGGAAATCAACTTCACGATCATTACCGACGCACTCCAAAAAGGTTTGGGTGCGCAAAGGTGAAATTTTCCCTTGTCTTGCTACCAATGTTTCCTTGCATGCATATGATAGTTCGTCTTGGTACCTGGATAGCGGGTGTTCCCGTCATATGACCGGCGATAAAAACTGTTTTCAAACATTTGAGAAAAACTCCGGAGGACTTGTTGTTTTCGGAGATGGTCGGTCTTCCAAAATTGTTGGAAAGGGAACGGTAGCTATTCCAGATGGCCCGGTTCTAGATAATGTGTTATTTGTTCATGGCCTTAAGACTAACCTCATAAGCATAAGTCAACTTTGTGATAGTGGTTATTCAGTTAATTTTTCATCTGATAAATGCACTGTAACTGACATGAACCATGCTTTCTTTTTAAAGGGGGTTAGATCAGAAAACAATTGTTATGTAGTTCCTACTAAGATTTCTGAAAAATGTAACCTAGCATCTTTGAAAAATGAAACACTTTGGCATGAAAGGCTAGGTCACATAAACTTTAAGGAACTTGCTAGAATTTCGAACAAAGATGTGGTCAAGGGGGTTCCGAAACTTTCTTTTGAACAAAACCTTGTGTGTGGCGGTTGCCAAAAAGGAAAACAGTCTAGGACTGCACACAAGAACTTGAACCACATAGGTACAAAACGGCCTTTGGAACTTTTGCATATGGACTTAATGGGGCCAACTCGTCAACCATCTCTGGGAGGTAAATGGTATATTTTCTTGTTGGTTGATGATTTTCTAGATATACTTGGGTAGCTTTCTTAAAAGAAAAAGCTGATACCTTTGATTCTTTTCTCGAAATCTGCAATCGTATTATGACTGAAAAGAATGAAGGATTACTCGAGTTAGGAGTGATAGAGGTGGGGAATTCATAAATTCCAAATTCATTGATTTTTGCACTTCTAATGGCATTAAACATGAATTCTCCGCACCTTACACACCTCAACAAAATGGTGTAGTCGAGCGCAAAAACAGGGTCGTACAGGAAATGGCACGTGTTATGCTTCACAGCCGGAACTTACCTTTTTATTTTTGGGCTGAAGCGGTGAACACTGCTGTTTATGTTATTAATCGCGTGTATTTGCGCCCGGGGACATTGAATACACCATATGAACTTTGGTTTTGTAGAAAACCTAACATCAAATATTTTCGCATCTTTGGGAGTCGGTGTTTTATTTTACGTGATCGTGAGAATCTTGGAAAATTTGACTCTCGAAGTGACGAAGGGATTTTCTTAGGTTATTCTACAAACAGCAGAGCATATCGAGTTTTTAACTTAGAATCTAAGACGATCGTAGAATCGATAAATGTTAAGGTAGATGAAGCTTTTCACTTTGAATCTGAAAAATCTACCCTCGATATCTCTCTTGATGATGATACACCTGCTAATGCATCTTCTTCTAACAATTCTTTCGATAATAATGTTGATGCATCTAACGGTTCTTCAAGTTTATCTGATGTGCAGGAATCATCTCGTGTACCTCCGTCTACTCCTCTACCTCAAACGTTACGCATCTCCAAGGATCACCCTGAATCGAACATCATTGGAGATCCACAAGAAGGAGTTAGAACACGGAGACAATTGGTTTGCGGATTTGCATGCTATGTATCTCAAATCGAACCAAGGAATGTTGATGAAGCTCTCCAAGATGACTACTGGATTAAAGCAATGCAGGAAGAGCTCCATCAATTCGAGCGAAACAAAGTCTGGGAATTAACGAAGCCTCCGAAGCAACACAATGTGATAGGTACCAAATGGATCTTCAAGAACAAGAAAAATGAAGAAGGTACTATCATCAGGAACAAAGCAAGGTTAGTTGCTCAAGGCTACTCTCAAGTAGAAGGTATAGACTTTGATGAAACTTTCGCCCCTGTAGCTAGACTCGAGTCCATTCGTATATTGTTTGCGATTGCTTGTCATTTTAAAATCAAATTATTTCAAATGGACGTTAAGAGCGCCTTTTTAAATGGGTTTTTAAATGAGGAAGTTTATGTGGCTCAACCGAAAGGTTTTGTGGATCATAAACTACCTAACCATGTTTTTCGTCTGAAAAAGGCTCTTTACGGTCTGAAACAAGCACCGCGAGCATGGTACGAAAGGTTGACAAAGCACCTTTTGGAAAAGGGCTACACTCGAGGGGGAGCTGACAGGACTCTCTTTGTGAAGCATTATCAAAACAATTTCATAGTTGCTCAAATCTATGTCGATGACATTGTTTTTGGCGCAACAAGAGATAATGATGCTTCTAAATTCGCGGAGACCATGGAAAGCGAATTTGAGATGTCCATGATGGGCGAATTGAATTATTTTCTTGGATTACAAGTTAAACAAAACGATGAAGGAATTCACTTGTGTCAATCCAAGTATGCACTGGAGTTGGTCAAAAAGTTTGATCTTGAAAATTCTAAGGATTTTCCGACTCCAATGGGAACTAGCCATAAGGGACTTGGAAGTGAATCACATAGTGAGAATGTAGACGAGAAACTGTATCGCAGTATGATTGGAAGTCTACTATATCTCACGGCTAGTCGCCCGGATATATCCTTCAGTGTTGGGATTTGTGCGAGATATCAATCAGCACCGAAGGAGGTTCACCTGAAAGCGGTGAAACGGATCATCCGGTATATCAAAGGTACAATCAATTTCGGAATTTGGTATCCTATGGGAACGACTTTGGATATTGTTGGATACTCAGATGCCGATTGGGCTGGATCAGTGGATGACCGGAAAAGCACGAGTGGTGCATGCTTCTATCTTGGCCATTGCCTTGTTGCATGGCACAGTAAAAAGCAGAATTGCATAGCACTCTCGACTGCCGAAGCGGAGTACATTTCTGCAGGAAGTTGTTCAACCCAATTGTTTGGATGAAAAGCGTGTTGAGCGATTTCCGGATTTCAGCATCTTCGGTAACCATTTTATGTGACAACACTAGTGCTATTAACATTTCAAAAAACCCTGTGTTGCACTCTAGAACAAAACATATTGAACTTAGATATCATTTTCTTAGAGAGCTAGTTGAATCAAACATTCTTCAACTGTCATATATTTCAACTGAGGATCAATTAGCTGATATCTTAACAAAACCTTTGGATCAAAAACGTTTTATTCACTTGCGTAAAGCAATTGGCATGCTTTCCTTGAAATAACCTTTTTGAAACCTTTGCTTAGGTTAGGTTTTGTTTTTGTTTTTGTTTTGTTCTTTATCTATGTTTTGTACATAGGACATTAATTGAGCATAAATCATAATTGACTTTAATTGCATCCTTTTATGCATTTAGAAATTTATTATGCTTTGATGTCATAATATTTCAATGTTGCAATGATCATTTACGTTAATTAAACCATCTTTTAAGTGATCAAAGTCAATTTCTCTCTCAATGATCTCTTGGTATAGTCATTATCATATTTGATTGCTTAGTCGAGTATGAATTCGAGATCAATGGTTTGGTTGAATACCTTATATATTAAATAATTGATAGCCAATTGAGGGGGAGTCAATGAAATGTAAATGCTCAAAAGATGTGGAAAGAGTTACATCCCAATGAGGAGTGTGAAAACTACCACCACATGGAGAAAAGAAAGAAAAAGATACTCCATGAATGAAAAGCAAATTTTGTTTTGAAAATTGTTGATGAAATTCATATTGAAATACTTGACTCAGTCGTATTTCATGGTTGGTATAAGGTGGGATTTTTAGTAAAAGATGCTCAAAGAGCCACTCCTTCAACAGATTGTCTAGATATATTATCTAACTTATCTGGGATTTCAAACATCTATTGATCTTGGTATTTCATTTTCTTTACCAAAATTGATGATTTGATAAAGGCATTACACATAAGATCAGGATAGATGTAATTGAAGTTGTTCAACTTTAAGTGTTTTAACTTTCGTAAATTTTCGTTTCATTTTTGGATATTTTTGATAGATTTTGCATAATCTATTTCTTGTTGTATGAAACGATGTCTTTTGTTTAAAGTTGACATGGTAAAGTGCTTACATACTTTTTCTGGATTTTATTGAATTTTTCTGAATTTTTCTGGAGAAAAAGTTGAAGCCGATCCGGATCGGGGTAAGTGATCCGGATCCCGAACGCAGGATTTTTCCTGCGGGTAGCCGATCCGGATCACATTCTCGATCCGATCCGGATCACGGCTAGGGTTTTTATAAGAACAAGAGGATTTGATTTCTTTTACCCTAATCTTTTGTTCTAAAATCTCTAGAGCTTCTCTCTCTAGATTTCTTGCTTCTTGGAGCTTCCAAACTCAAAGTTCTTCGGATTCAAGTAAGTTTTATTGATCAAAACTCGGTTTTTACAGTTTTTCTTCTTTCGTGAGTTGAAAAATTGGAATTTTTTTCGTTTGTGAATGGTTTTTGATCAAATTTCTTTTGAAATAAGAACTCTGGGTCAATTAGTTTTGCTTTTATGCTGGTTTTTCTCAAGATAAACGAGTTTTTAGGCTTCGATTTCTAAAAATTCTGTTTTAGGGCATAAAAGAGGAATTTTTGAAAATCATGGAATTGATCTATTTTTAAAATTCTTTTTGGAAAACTAATTTGATTCTTGGCTTCTCTACATGATTATGATTGTCTAGGTACAATGTTTCAAATTTTTCAAAATTGACGATTTTTCATGTGTTCTTGAGTTGGTTTGCAGGACACTTCTTAAACTCAAAGCACTCACGTCAATGGCATTCTCTTGGTTGATCTTGCTACTGGTCACGATGGTGCACACGAGCACATCCGTTAAAGAGGAACCGATGTCTCAACTCGAGACAAAACGAACGAGGCCAAGGATGACAGCTCGGATTACAATGAGGAAGAATGGGACGAATTCTTCAAGGATGTTCAACGAAAGATTGATGAGGAGGACAGGAAATTCACCAAAGGAAAGAGACTGATGAAATCTGCCTCAACAACCAAACAGTATACGAGAAGAAGAAATGTTCAAAGAAGTGAGAGTCAGCATAGTGGGCCTCTCACCAGAGCACGCTCACTTTCTGGAATTCTGCAGACTGAATCTCCATGGGTTGCGGGACCGGATGCACCATCTGCATCTACACAGCGTCCATCGCACTCAAAGACACGGACTATAGACACAATGAGTTGGAACAGCTTCGTCAGGAACAACGAACACTTTTTGCTGCACAAGAAAGAATGTCACAGAACTTCAGCAGCTTTCTGCTCAGCACAAAAAGCTAAGAAAAAGTATCCAACATTTCGAAACTGTTCAAGGGGATTTTGAACAAGCTGAGCTGTACCAGTTCATTCATCAGACTGAGCAGACCTTCTGTTCATTTCAGTTTTAATCTCTTGCAAACCTTGCTGCTCTTAGTTCTACTTAGGACTTTGCTTTGTGCTAACTTTTAGTTTAGTTCTCAATTGGTGCATATTGATAGAACCTTTTTTTTTAACTCTCCTTACATATTGTAGCTCTTGCTACGTTTTGGCTTTGTTTTGTGACAAAAAGGGGAGAGAGTTAGAGAGAGTTAGCAAGAACTCTGAACATGAAACAATGATCTGTGTGAATATCAAGGTAAGTATGACTTCAACTCAACTTGGGTTTTTTATTGATTGATTGGTTGCATGCTCCTACTAACTATTCTACTAACTATTTGGGCATGTAATATGACTAACAAGTTGATGTTGGACTAACATACTTTGACATTTGGTTTTTGAATGCTTAGAAGATATGTTGGTTTCAACTATGATTCTTTTTGCATATCTGAATATTTCAAATGTCATGATTGAGAATAAACTCTATCTCTGTAATTGATTTTGTATGATTCAATTCTTGAAGTATCTAACGTTTCTTTTTTCAAGAATGATTTCTGTGTGCAGAGATAACAGATGTCTAAGTCTAGTCTGTCTTAGGAGTTTATCTCATGTTTTTGTGATGGTTTTTTGGGATGTTGGTGTAGTGACCCGACCCTTTGGGGTATTTTCGAACTCACATTAATCGCTTAGGCCTTAAGCGGAATAAAATTTATTTAATTTTCTTAAGTCGGCCGGGACAAGGTGGGTGTATTTTTCTGCGATAGAGCGCGAAAAACGATGACCGACGGTGCGATCGGATTCGAAATCCGATATCGGGATCTCCCGGAACGGGATCTTTAGCGATGCGGTAATTAGTCACGCATCTAACCGTGCAAAATATCTTGCACCCTAGGGATAAGGTGGGTTATCTCGGAGGGATAATTAATTAATTAATTAATTAATTAATTATCCGGTAACGGAAATTTAAATCCTCCTACGTACGAATTAATTAAGGGATTTAAATTGGTGGGATTTTATCTCGTGGATAGGATAAGGGATAGAATTCGGATATTTAATTAAGGGATTTAAATTGGTGGGATTTTATCTCGTGGGTTGGATAAGAGATAAAATCCGGATATTTAAATCGGGGATTTGTTTTCCCCGGGATTATTTAATAAAGGTGATTAAATAATCGGTGACCAGGATTTAAAATTAAGATTTAAATATCCGGTAATTTGAATCCAATTGGGAATTGATTTCCCATGATTATTTAATAAAGGTGGTTAAATAATCGGTGGTCAGGATTTGAAGTAATTAAATAACCGGTGGTCAGATTTAAAGGTGATAAATATCCCGTCAGTCGGATATTTATGTGAGAGATAGAAACGGGGAAATTCGGGTTCACCTACGCACGTAAGATAAAGAAATCAAATAATCAAATATTAGGACCGACGGTAAGGATTAATTAATTGGAAAAATTAATTAATTGAGGACGGTAAGGATTAATTAATTGGGAAATTAATTAATCGGAGTCAAAATACCCGAAAGGGATTTTGACGGTGCGTATGTGTGAAATTAGATAAAAAGGGGATAAATAAATAACAGATTATTTATTCCCCCGTTACCAACGAAACCCTAATTGTGAAATACCGTCTCTCAAATCGCCCCTTTCGAGCGTACCGAAAACCCCAACCGGTGAGGAGAGAAAAAGAAAAGAGGCGGAACCCCTAACCGGAGGAGAAAAGAGGAAAAGAAGGGGAAGCGGAGGAACCCGATCGCCCCGATTCACGTGCCGGAGATCGGAGAACGAGACGCCATCGTCTACGGGGAGCGGATCCGGATTTCCGACGCCGCGAGAAACAAGATCGGATCTTTTATTCCGATAAATTTAAGGTGAGTTATCATCGTTTCGTTTGATAAACAAATCGGGGGTTTTCCGTGTTCTTGTTAGATTATTTTAACCGGAATATCGTTCGCGGATTTTCGTCGGGTTTTGATCCATATTTTATCCTCGTTCTTGATCGGGTGTGATCGAGGATTTTTATCGGATATTAGTTGATGATTTTTAACGGGTATCTTGTTATCGAACTTCCGATCGACGTTTTGGGTGTTCGTCGATCGACGGTTTAGCCGTTAGAATTACGGGAATTTTCCGGGAATTTTCCGGGAATTTTTCGGGAATTTTTCGGGCGACTCCGGCGGGACATAGTGGGTTAACGGGAGGCCGCCGCCGCCGTTGTTAGACGGGAGGCCGCCGCCGTCGTTACCATGTTCGCGGGGTCGTCGCCGGGATCCCATGGGAGCGAAAACGGAGAAGAAATCGCGAAACGGGAGCGAAAACGGCGCGAAAAACGGCGAAGGTAGGGTTTACTGTAGCATCCGTACGGCCGCGGTCCACGGACCCGGGCGTGCACCCGGTGCACGCCCCGCTGTCCCAAAGGCGCAGACCCGGCGCACGAAACCGTGCGCCGGGCTGCACAGTGTGCGCGGTGCACGCCTTAGGCGTGCACCCGGCGTACGCGCGCGGCCGACGAAGTGTGGACCCGGTGCACGCTTGAAGCGTGCACCGGCCCGGCCCAAACCGCGCGGTGCACGCTTCTTGCGTGCACCCGGCGCATGCCGCACGGTCGCCAATGCTGTAAACCCGGTCTATGGTGGCCCCCGTGCACCATCCGACAGCCCGGAGTTCATTTGCTCCGTTTGGGTCCGTTTTTCCACCGTTTTGAGCGCGGTTTTCGCCGTTGGGATCGTTATTTCCGTGGCTTTCATGGCATGGCCACATGGGACCGTCTTGGTCACTAAATTATAATGTTGGGTGCCGATTTCGCCGACACTCCGCGCCTCGACAAAATTGTCGGGGGCGCGCCGTCGGGTCTTTCTCTCATCGTTTTCGTCGTCGGGGCTTCTCGGCTGGACCGTTGACGCCCCGAGTTGGCGACTAGCTGAGAGATTGGGTTTTGTTAGATTCCGTTAGCGGTTTTGGGTTCCGGTTTCGGCAAACCGGACGGTGTTGGACTTTTCCGTCAAAAAGGGGTAAATTGGGTCTTTTGTTTTGGGATGTTAGTACACGTTTGTGACTATTATTGTCCGTGCGGACTTTTCTTAGGTCCAGGTGCGCAGCGGGGGAGCGCGAAGGATATGGGTGTTCCGTTTGCTCTCCAACAAGGTGGGTACGGTTGCGATGAGTGCAACCGGTGCTGTAAGTGCATCTATCGTCATTAAAAGTACTCGTTAATTTACCTAACAAAGTAGATGGATAGTTTAACCTTTCGATTAATGTTGTTTATCTAATAATTGTGCGGCTGCGGTCGCGGTGCCCATTACACGCCAATCTTGGCAATCCGGTTTCGGATGCTGCACGTACACAGGCGGATTGGCCTCCGCATGGGTGTACTTTTCCGGAAGAGTGGTCTTTATGACCCGTGTGCCCCGCAAAGGTAACGGTGCAAGCGGGGACCTCTTCGCGCCAGCTGAGGTGTTGCACCAGCACCGCGAAAGGGGTAAGAGCATCAAAGTAGGTGTTTGTGCACGAGGGGAGATTTCCGTCTCCCCGACAGGTGATCTGGGGATTGGTGCCCAGGTTAAATTAAATTAATGTGCAGGTGTCTAACGAAAGGTTACGGTGTATTCGGTGTATTCGTATGTTTTTCCCCTCTTGATATTGTTACACATCTACTTTGTTTGTCACTGACTTTACCCACTCCGTGACAGGTATACCTAGGTGCGTTAGCCGGGATGGCGGTGGGACTGCGTCGTGAGGATCGTAGTCGGACTCTTGGTTATCGTATTTATGACTCATTTCCTCTTTATGCTATTTTTTAGTTGCTTGTGGATTACTTTATTTGTGGACATGTATTAGCTAGCACTGTGGATGAGGTGCCCCTTTATGTTTCATATTACTAGTAGTGCGTTTTCTTATGTTTTCATCCGCGGCATGTTTTCATGATAAGATAAAGGTTTGCGAAAATGTTTTCTCAAAAGGAAGTGCCGTGTGGGCACGGGTTTTACAACTCTGGGTTTTATCCTTTCCAAATATTGACGCCGCTTAAATGACATGCTTTAGTTAAATGATTAAACTCTGAATATGGTGTATGTCTACTGTATGGTTGTTGGTTGGTGATTGATGTATGATATTTGTGATTGAATGATATGTGTAAATGAGACGCCGTGCATATACAAAGGAGACTCTGTCCGTGGACAGAGTGAATTTGTGTATGTGGCGGTCTGGCACGCACCGGGGTTGAAGGTTTATGTTACCTTATTAAAAGAAAAAAAAAAATAGACACGTCTTTCCGCTCTAATTGACTCAAAAACCCCCGGGGGCGTGACAGATTAAATGGTATCAGAGAAAAATACAACCACAACCATAGTAGACGTGATTTACATCCACAGTGCAAGGTGCCACAAGCAAACTGGAAATGAGATAACCAAGGTGTAGGTGCGTAGTACGTGAGAGTACGGGGAAAAGGGGAATTTAGTTCCGGTGTGTCTGTAGGTCATGGTGCTAGACCAGTTAGGTCTAGGGGTGATTTGGTTTTTTTGTATACAGCGACTAAAGGCCCGAAATGGGTTATCAGCGGAGAACGCAAAGGCAAAGAGTATGGTGCGAACAGCGGCGGAGTATCAGCTTCTCCGACAACGACTATAAGAGATGGATCTCACAAGGCCCGTCCTTTTGTGAATGGCTTATGGAGCGACATCTTAAAGGTGGTGCAAACGGCGGGTATGCACACCTTCCAGGAGGTGGACGATAGAGCCACCGCGGTGGAGCGCGGATTTACGATGTCTCAAGCCCGACGGGAGAGCTCAGGACACAGCAGGGATAAGAAACGAACCCGGCCAAACTTCGGAAGAGGGCATGCCAAGAGGAGCACCTCGAGGGAAATGATTCATTCCGGAAGCACGACCTTTGCTTCTATCGTGACAAACCGGGACAGTTCCATTTTTTTTACTGCCCCGAACCCGGGAATGATTCTTTGGAGTCGCGACACGGATGAGGGGTCTTATGCGACGACACGACAAAGGACGCCTACCCGAGGGAAGTAGTAGCAGGAAAGACCCCTTACGAAGAGTAATGTTGGTCTTGACCCCAGGAGAACCCTTAGGAGAAAATACTCTGTACCTTTCTGCATAATAAGGATGCGAAGACTTAGTTGTCTTTGGTGTTGGCCCTTTATTAGGGGTCAAATAGGTCCAACTTCCTGCCTTGAGACAATAGGCCCAAGGGAGTAGTGAGTTAGGTTGGGTGAGCCCGAAAGGTAGAGCAGGCTGCGGTCCGCAATAGACCTAACGGCAAGGGGCCCAACAATAGACCCAGCATCTAGGTGGGTTGGGTCTGGTCGAGATCTGTGGTGCCGTGTATGCCGCTTCAAGTGAATCGGATGCGCACCTCTAAAAGCTCAGGCTTTTGGGGTTAATGGTTAGCGCCAACGATTCGACATTTGAGACTTAGTGGTAAGGGAGTTTCCGGATGTATTTCCGACGGAGCTCCCGGAATGCCACCGGAACGAGAGGTTGACTTCCCAATTGAACTGCTCCCTGGCACCAGGCCCATCACCAAGGCACCGTACAGGATGGCCTTTGCGGAGCTGAAGGAACTCAAGGCACAGTTGGAGGACCTTCAGGACAAAGGATTCATCAGACCAAGCGCGTCACCTTGGGGCGCGCCCGTCCTGTTTGTGAGGAAGAAGGACGGAAGTCTCCGGTTGTGCATCGACTACCGGGAGATAAATAAGGTTACGATCAAGAATAAGTACCCCCTGCCAAGGATCGACGACCTCTTCGATCAGTTACGGGGGGCGACGGTGTTCTCAAAGATCGACCTGCAGTCGGGTTATCATCAGGTCCGAGTCAAGGGGGAGGACATCCCCAAAACGGCTTTCCGTACTCGCTATGGCCATTACGAGTTTACGGTAATGCCATTCGGGCTCACTAATGCCCCGGCGGTGTTTATGGATATGATGAACAGGGTATTCAAACCCTTCTTGGACTTATTCGTGGTGGTCTTCATCGACGATATCCTCATCTACTCCCGTACAGACGAGGAACACGAAGAACACCTGCGCACAGTCCTCCAGACCCTACGGGAACAGAAACTCTACGCCAAACTCAAAAAGTGTGAGTTTTGGCTCCGAGAGGTCGGTTTCTTGGGGCACGTGATCTCGGCGGCTGGAGTCGCGGTGGACCCAAAGAAGATAGATTCGGTGACAGACTGGCCCCAACCGACGACGGTGACGGAGATTCGGAGCTTCTTAGGATTAGCCGGGTACTACCGGCGCTTTGTGGAGGGTTTCTCCAAGATAGCCACCCCCTTGACCCGATTGACGAAAAAGGGGGAAAAGTTTGTCTGGTCGGACAAGTGTCAAAGAAGCTTCGAGGAGCTCAAGGACAGGTTGACGCGAGCTCCGATCCTCGCCTTGCCAGAGCCTGGGGAGGACTATGAAGTATATTGCGACGCATCGCGGAATGGATTGGGTGGAGTGCTCATGCAGCGGGGGAAGGTGATCGCCTACGCGTCAAGGCAGCTCAAGGAGTACGAGCGGAATTACCCCGTGCATGATTTGGAACTCGCAGCGGTAGTGTTTGTGCTCAAGCTTTGGAGGCACTACCTGTATGGAGCACACTGTAATGTGTACTCAGATCATAAGAGCCTCAAGTACCTTTTCACCCAGAGGGAGCTAAATCTTCGACAAAGGCGGTGGCTTGAGCTATTAAAGGATTACGATCTAACGATCCACTACCACCCGGGAAAGGCCAACGTGGTGGCCGACGCCCTTAGTCGCAAAGGACAGGCCGCGGGAGCGGATGTAAGCGCCATTACGCAGCAAGATAATCTAATTGCAGAGTTCTCGCGGTTGAGACTAGAGGTGGTGCCTGCAGGGACAGTCGCCCAACTTCTGACGCTAGTGGTCAGACCTACTCTGCTGGACAGGATTCTCGAAGGCCAATCGACTGATGATCAACTCCAGCTGGTGCGGAGTAGAATAACCGCCGACAAGGAAGGTGATTTTATGGTGAGCTCTGACGGTACAATACGATTTCGCGGACGAATCTGCGTGCCGGACCTACCGGAGCTCAAGGAGGAGATTCTGCGGGAGGCGCATACTGCCCCATATGCAGCGCATCCCGGGGGAACGAAGATGTACAAGGACGTCAAACAAACCTTCTGGTGGCCCAAAATGAAGGAGGACGTGACCCGATTCGTGGCTCACTGCTTAGTGTGCCAACGGGTGAAGGCCGAACATCAACGGCCGGCGGGAAAATTGCAACCTTTACCGGTGCCCGAGTGGAAATGGGACATGATTACCATGGATTTTGTGACCGGTTTCCCGAGATCACCACAGGGACACGATGCGATATGGGTGATCGTGGACCGTTTGACGAAATCAGCCCACTTTTTGCCCATACACACGACGTGGACCCGGGAACGACTGGCGCAAACCTACCTCGACGAGATAGTAAGGTTGCACGGTGTACCAACATCCATCACGTCGGACAGAGACACACGTTTTGTGTCGAACTTTTGGCGAAGTTTGCAACAAGCGATGGGGACCAAGTTGCACTTCAGCACAGCCTTTCATCCGCAAACCGATGGGCAATCGGAGCGGGTGATACAGATCGTGGAAGACATGCTTCGAGCATGCGTTCTGGACTTGGGCGAAGGGTGGGCACGGTGTCTGCCCCTGGTGGAATTTGCCTACAATAACAGCTATCAGGCCAGTATCCAGATGGCACCGTACGAGGCCCTGTATGGGCGCCGTTGTCGGTCTCCGATATGCTGGGATGACTTAGGTGAGCGAAAGTTTCTGGGCCCAGATCTGGTAGAGGAGACCGAAGCAAAGGTGCGTTTGATTAAACAAAGGCTGCTGACCGCCCAAAGCAGACAGAAAAGCTATGCAGATAACAGACGCCGAGACTTAGAGTTCATGGTGGGCGAGCACGTTCTGCTCCGGGTTTCACCCTCCAAGGGAAACCGACGTTTCGGCATAAAGGGGAAGTTGAGCCCCAGATACGTGGGACCGTTCGAGATTCTGGAGCGCGTGGGACCGGTGGCGTACCGGTTGGCCCTGCCCCCGAACCTCGAACGAGTCCACAACGTGTTCCACGTTTCGATGCTCCGGAAGTACCTGGCAGACCCCTCTCATGCCTTGGATGCCTCCACCATTGAGCTACGAGAGGACTTGAGCGTCGAGGAGACACCGGTGCGGATTTTGGCAAGAGAGGACAAGAAGCTACGCAACCGAACGATCCCCTATGTGAAAGTCCAGTGGAGCAACCACGAAGAGCGCGAGGCGACGTGGGAACTGGAATCAAAGATGAGGGAATGTTTTCCCGAGTTGTTTAAGTGAGGTTTGAGTTTAAGTTTCGGGACGAAACTTTTTATAAAGTGTGAGTGGTGTAGTGACCCGACCCTTTGGGGTATTTTCGAACTCACATTAATCGCTTAGGCCTTAAGCGGAATAAAATTTATTTAATTTTCTTAAGTCGGCCGGGACAAGGTGGGTGTATTTTTCTGCGATAGAGCGCGAAAAACGATGACCGACGGTGCGATCGGATTCGAAATCCGATATCGGGATCTCCCGGAACGGGATCTTTAGCGATGCGGTAATTAGTCACGCATCGGTAACCGTGCAAAATATCTTGCACCCTAGGGATAAGGTGGGTTATCTCGGAGGGATAATTAATTAATTAATTAATTAATTAATTATCCGGTAACGGAAATTTAAATCCTCCTACGTACGAATTAATTAAGGGATTTAAATTGGTGGGATTTTATCTCGTGGATAGGATAAGGGATAGAATTCGGATATTTAATTAAGGGATTTAAATTGGTGGGATTTTATCTCGTGGGTTGGATAAGAGATAAAATCCGGATATTTAAATCGGGGATTTGTTTTCCCCGGGATTATTTAATAAAGGTGATTAAATAATCGGTGACCAGGATTTAAAATTAAGATTTAAATATCCGGTAATTTGAATCCAATTGGGAATTGATTTCCCATGATTATTTAATAAAGGTGGTTAAATAATCGGTGGTCAGGATTTGAAGTAATTAAATAACCGGTGGTCAGATTTAAAGGTGAATAAATATCCCGTCAGTCGGATATTTATGTGAGAGATAGAAACGGGGAAATTCGGGTTCACCTACGCACGTAAGATAAAGAAATCAAATAATCAAATATTAGGACCGACGGTAAGGATTAATTAATTGGAAAAATTAATTAATTGAGGACGGTAAGGATTAATTAATTGGGAAATTAATTAATCGGAGTCAAAATACCCGAAAGGGATTTTGACGGTGCGTATGTGTGAAATTAGATAAAAAGGGGATAAATAAATAACAGATTATTTATTCCCCCGTTACCAACGAAACCCTAATTGTGAAATACCGTCTCTCAAATCGCCCCTTTCGAGCGTACCGAAAACCCCAACCGGTGAGGAGAGAAAAAGAAAAGAGGCGGAACCCCTAACCGGAGGAGAAAAGAGGAAAAGAAGGGGGAAGCGGAGGAACCCGATCGCCCCGATTCACGTGCCGGAGATCGGAGAACGAGACGCCATCGTCTACGGGGAGCGGATCCGGATTTCCGACGCCGCGAGAAACAAGATCGGATCTTTTATTCCGATAAATTTAAGGTGAGTTATCATCGTTTCGTTTGATAAACAAATCGGGGGTTTTCCGTGTTCTTGTTAGATTATTTTAACCGGAATATCGTTCGCGGATTTTCGTCGGGTTTTGATCCATATTTTATCCTCGTTCTTGATCGGGTGTGATCGAGGATTTTTTATCGGATATTAGTTGATGATTTTTAACGGGTATCTTGTTATCGAACTTCCGATCGACGTTTTGGGTGTTCGTCGATCGACGGTTTAGCCGTTAGAATTGCCGGGAATTTTCCGGGAATTTTCCGGGAATTTTTCGGGAATTTTTCGGGCGACTCCGGCGGGACATAGTGGGTTAACGGGAGGCCGCCGCCGCCGTTGTTAGACGGGAGGCCGCCGCCGTCGTTACCATGTTCGCGGGGTCGTCACCGGGATCCCATGGGAGCGAAAACGGAGAAGAAATCGCGAAACGGGAGCGAAAACGGCGCGAAAAACGGCGAAGGTAGGGTTTACTGTAGCATCCGTACGGCCGCGGTCCACGGACCCCGGCGTGCACCCGGTGCACGCCCCGCTGTCCCAAAGGCGCAGACCCGGCGCACGAAACCGTGCGCCGGGCTGCACAGTGTGCGCGGTGCACGCCTTAGGCGTGCACCCGGCGTACGCGCGGCGGCCGACGAAGTGTGGACCCGGTGCACGCTTGAAGCGTGCACCGGCCCGGCCCAAACCGCGCGGTGCACGCTTCTTGCGTGCACCCGGCGCATGCCGCACGGTCGCCAATGCTGTAAACCCGGTCTATGGTGGCCCCCGTGCACCATCCGACAGCCCGGAGTTCATTTGCTCCGTTTGGGTCCGTTTTTCCACCGTTTTGAGCGCGGTTTTCGCCGTTGGGATCGTTATTTCCGTGGCTTTCATGGCATGGCCACATGGGACCGTCTTGGTCACTAAATTATAATGTTGGGTGCCGATTTCGCCGACACTCCGCGCCTCGACAAAATTGTCGGGGGCGCGCCGTCGGGTCTTTCTCTCATCGTTTTCGTCGTCGGGGCTTCTCGGCTGGACCGTTGACGCCCCGAGTTGGCGACTAGCTGAGAGATTGGGTTTTGTTAGATTCCGTTAGCGGTTTTGGGTTCCGGTTTCGGCAAACCGGACGGTGTTGGACTTTTCCGTCAAAAAGGGGTAAATTGGGTCTTTTGTTTTGGGATGTTAGTACACGTTTGTGACTATTATTGTCCGTGCGGACTTTTCTTAGGTCCAGGTGCGCAGCGGGGGAGCGCGAAGGATATGGGTGTTCCGTTTGCTCTCCAACAAGGTGGGTACGGTTGCGATGAGTGCAACCGGTGCTGTAAGTGCATCTATCGTCATTAAAAGTACTCGTTAATTTACCTAACAAAGTAGATGGATAGTTTAACCTTTCGATTAATGTTGTTTATCTAATAATTGTGCGGCTGCGGTCGCGGTGCCCATTACACGCCAATCTTGGCAATCCGGTTTCGGATGCTGCACGTACACAGGCGGATTGGCCTCCGCATGGGTGTACTTTTCCGGAAGAGTGGTCTTTATGACCCGTGTGCCCCGCAAAGGTAACGGTGCAAGCGGGGACCTCTTCGCGCCAGCTGAGGTGTTGCACCAGCACCGCGAAAGGGGTAAGAGCATCAAAGTAGGTGTTTGTGCACGAGGGGAGATTTCCGTCTCCCCGACAGGTGATCTGGGGATTGGTGCCCAGGTTAAATTAAATTAATGTGCAGGTGTCTAACGAAAGGTTACGGTGTATTCGGTGTATTCGTATGTTTTTCCCCTCTTGATATTGTTACACATCTACTTTGTTTGTCACTGACTTTACCCACTCCGTGACAGGTATACCTAGGTGCGTTAGCCGGGATGGCGGTGGGACTGCGTCGTGAGGATCGTAGTCGGACTCTTGGTTATCGTATTTATGACTCATTTCCTCTTTATGCTATTTTTTAGTTGCTTGTGGATTACTTTATTTGTGGACATGTATTAGCTAGCACTGTGGATGAGGTGCCCCTTTATGTTTCATATTACTAGTAGTGCGTTTTCTTATGTTTTCATCCGCGGCATGTTTTCATGATAAGATAAAGGTTTGCGAAAATGTTTTCTCAAAAGGAAGTGCCGTGTGGGCACGGGTTTTACAACTCTGGGTTTTATCCTTTCCAAATATTGACGCCGCTTAAATGACATGCTTTAGTTAAATGATTAAACTCTGAATATGGTGTTTGTCTACTGTATGGTTGTTGGTTGGTGATTGATGTATGATATTTGTGATTGAATGATATGTGTAAATGAGACGCCGTGCATATACAAAGGAGACTCTGCCCGTGGACAGAGTGAATTTGTGTATGTGGCGGTCTGGCACGCACCGGGGTTGAAGGTTTATGTTACCTTATTAAAAGAAAAAAAAAAAATAGACACGTCTTTCCGCTCTAATTGACTCAAAAACCCCCGGGGGCGTGACATTGGATGGATCTTAGCGTAGGATTGACTTCTTATATTTGTGATGGTTGAGATTTATGAATGCGGCTTGTTTTCAAGATAAACATGGTTTTAAAAGCGTTTTCAAACCAAGTGTCGTGTGGGCACTGATTTCTAAACTCGTGGATTTATCCTTTCAAGCAAAGTTGCCGCGTAAAAGAGATTGCGAAAACGTTTTGTAAAATCGAGTGTCGTGTGGACACCGTCTTTCAAACCTATGGATTTATCATTTCAAACGTATGGTGATTATGATTGAATGGTTAGGTGTGATCTCTCCTTATTATTGCTCAATGATTACATGGTTAAAGTACTAGTCGTGCTCGGAACGCCGTACATATACAAAGGAGGCTCTGCCCATTTGGGGAGTGAATTTGTATATGTGGCGGGTCTGGCGCGCACCGGAGGCAAAGTTCATTTAAAGAAAAAATATATATGTATGCGTTTTCCGCTCTTTAGAACCTCTGGGGCGTGACAAATTATATGGTATCAGAGAAAACGACTTTAACCATGGCGGTCAGTGACCAACATCCACAGAGTGCAATACCACAAGTAACTAACCAATTTGATAACCAAGGTGTAGGTGTGTAAAGTACGAACGTGAGTGCGGGTAAAAAAGGAATAGAGTCCCAGTGTTCGTAGTCAAGGTGCTAGACCAATTAAGTCTAGGACTAACTTGGTTTCTTTGTACTCACGGGTAATGGCCCGAACCCGGTCTTCAATCGATGGCGCAGAAGTGGATATGACGGCTCCGGCAACGTGGAGAATCGGCTACTTCAACAACAGTTCCACGACATGGCCGAGCGCATTCCCCTTTTGTTAGGAAAAACGAAACCCCTTCGCCATCTTTTGACCGT
>CM054938.1:11617534-11694512 GCA_029168755.2 Tillandsia fasciculata
TCTCTGCTCCAACATGCGCGCATCCGATCCGATGGTCTCCTCCTGGCGCCGGGAAAGTCTCCTCCTGGCGCCGTAAAGTCTCCTCCGGACACTGTGAAGTCTCCTCTTGGCGACGGAGAGTCTCTGACAAATGGGCCATCTGAGCCCGAATCTCCTGTACCTCAAACCTGCTGCCCTGCGCATCGGAGGAGGAAGGTTGTGAACACGTCCGCATCCTGCGTCGGGGAGGCATGCAGCAACATTCAAACATCAGGACAGAACCAAAACAACACTCGACCCAATCTAGCGAAAGTCAAAGACATGTCATCCATTCCATAGCATTATGTTGTCTGCAGCCAATATAATCGCTTAGGAGAATAAACATGCCAATCACTCATCCGTCTCTTGGGAGAGGTAAAAACTTAATCAGGACCCTCGCTAAAGTCACGACTCTCACGTAGTCATCCTAATGTCCAACCACAAGCCTAGGGTTTCTGAGTCCACAATGACCTACATCCTAGGCTCTGATACCACTCTAATCTGTCACGCCCCGGGTCGAAACTGCGACCCGGGCTCGCCAACAGATCCGCCGCCCATCGCCCACGGGAAGCCCCGTATAGACGAAGCGACTAACTTGCAAAGAGAAGATACTATACTATATAGATATCAGAGCTGACAAGTAAACTGCTAGAAATAAAAATAAATACAACTCCACACATAAATATACAACTCAATCCTCACCAAAACATACGTCTCTCAACTAAAAGAAAAGAAAAGTACAACTCTGATCCTCGCTACAAAGGTCCCTCAAAATAACACTCTCAAAATATAAAAGGTGGGTACATCTACTCTCTCTGGAGGATGACTGGTAGGGATCTATCTCGCGACTCCCTTACCTCGATCAGCAGGATCAGCAACTGGGTGCAGCAGGAACAAAGCAGAAGTCCATGGGGAAGAATACACCACGACAGGTGTGAGAACTACATCCCACAGTAGTTCTCAGTGGGTGCCGCCAACAAGCCCAACGGTCTGCCCACTAAGTCTACTAGAGGCATAAAGTAACAAAAACAGTGCTGAAAGAAAAGAGCTGGAAAATAAACTCTACAGCTACTATGCCTCTATCTAGATGCTCAAAAAGTGGAACAGATGGAAACATGATGCATCTACTAATACTCAAGTATAGTCACCCAATCTACAATGACTGCCGCATAAGGTCCAGTCAAACCTGCGCCCACCTACTGCCGCACATCCACAAAAGGACGGGTCTACCGTAGGGTGTCCGTGACTGCCAAAACTGGCCCAGCCAGAGGGACTGCGTCGACAAGCCGCGATAGCAAGAACAGGCCCAACTCCGGAGTGGCACTCGAGGGGCGCGACCCCACCGAGGAAAGTATCCGCGCATCTCTGTCGAGCTCAATATGGCACATGCAGGCTATAGTCCAAATCACGATCAACATGATCGACAGTACCCAAATCACCTCTCTAACTTACTAACAAAGAACACTCAACAGTCGGGACCGCTGTCACACCAAAGCTCCCTAAAACGGACATCACTCTGCCAACGTGATAAAACCACAGGACTGGAGAAACTCCACAGCTAATAACGATGATGGGTCCGAGAACCCCGAGAGACTAGAACCTACAACCCAAATCAAACAGGAACAGGTTCTAGGCATAGCCCCTCGTTGTTCTTGACCCAGAGAGAAGGCAGCCCTTAGAACCCAGACCACTCGAATCATCTCGAGTGGATATGTTTATAAGAAACAGTGACATTTATTACTGAAAGCCATTTGATCTGAGAGAAATCCATTTTTTTTTATTTTTTTTTTTATTCTTTTTAGGAAAACAATTTAAAAACAAGTTTATATCCAAACCTCGAAAAGCTAATGCCCTCGTCCTATCAAACAAGAACAGACTCAGGCGACCCTGCGATGCTTGGAAGAAAACATTGGCTGACTAAAATCATGTGTGGGTCAAAAAGGTTCTGGGTTCAAGGTCCTGCTGTCTACTAGTACACTACAACCACTACCACTGTAGTGACAACCAACTCGAAGAACACAACATCTAGGGACCACCGTCTACCCAAACGGCTCCCGCCAGAACTAAACGACTAGCTCTATCTACCAGACTCCACTCGGCCCCCAAGCACGAGTGTAACATGCATCCCACACTAAGAGAACCCAACCACTCAGCCCACTAACCCGGGTGAGAATAACCTAAGAATAGAAGAACAGTGTGGATGTCTAAAGCATAAGTAAACCTAGCCCAGATGAGGGTTTTCTATTAGTCTGGTTACACATGCAATATATGACGGGGGTGCTAGGTCAAGTTCCAAGATAACTATAATTTAATAGATGGTAGAAAGCAAAGATCACATGCTAAACAAATAACACTAGGAGTATCTACTCTCACATCCTAGCATGCTACATAGAACTATCATGCATGATCCTACATCAATAGAATTACTGAACAGTCCAAAGGTCTTGAAGACGAGGCCACCCACCTGAAGGTGCTAAACTGTCCAAAGTCCAACCGCTGAAAATGTTAGGAGCAACAATCTCCACTAATCCGCAGCCCCAAAAGGTCCAAAGACACTAAACAACTCCTCCTGGTACAAACATACAGTCCAAGGTTACACTTTATTCCAAAAATATCCAAGTATAACAATCCGCAGAAAATAGTCCCAAAGATGTGCAATTTTCACCTGCAGAACGGACTTTGAAAAATCCAACAAAAATACTGTCGCGATCGTCGCGTCGAGACCTTCGAAACGGGTACCTGCACGTCCAATTCTGAGCCCCGTAGGCCGAGTTACAAATTCCACAACACGGGGTGCACAAAACCTCACAACATACACAACTGTAATACTCTGGCACAGTAAAGGGGGAAGAATATACTTTCGGGCAAGTCTCTTAAAAATCCCCAAAAAATACGACAATAATCCTTGCGACGCGTAGATGCAAAAAGTGTACAGGCACGTCCCGATCCGATGTCTGAGTGCGGAGATATCGCCAAAGAAGCGGCCGCTGTCCAAATCTCTACACAGAAACAGTGTCACAGTAAACTCGAAAAAACACCTCGAAAAGCACGAAACGAGGGGAAGCTGGAAGTACCAAGATCAAATCTCTGCCTGTCGCTGTTCCAATGGCGCAAGAATCGCCTGAAAAGGTGGTCGGGGTAGGCCGGGGGAGCTCGCGCACCGAAACGCGACGAAAGGAACACCGCCGAAGGAGCGTCGCGACGCGCCGAAGAAAATGGTACCTCGAAAAGCGTGCCACGTAAAATCCTAGAAATCCTCCAGAGATGCAGAACATGAAGGGAGAGCAACTTTCCTGAGGGCGTTGTGGCGAGGGAGGCTCGAAAATGCCGAAAAAAAGGGAGAAGAACGGCTCGGATCCTTAAATAGGCCCCAAAAACAAATCCCAAAATGCCCGTTGTGTCCCACGAATCGGGCGCCCGAAATTTTTCGGGCGCCAATAGTGGCGCGGTGTGCTGCTCCGCGGAACGCCCGGATTTATCCGGTTCCGCCACGTCAGCTGCCAAACAGGCGACAGCAACAAGGGCCAGCCACCGCACGACACGTGGCCCGCCCCGGAGGGTGACGCGTGGCGCGCGCAGCCGGTCCAACGCGCGCCTGGCGCGCGCATGTGCGCGCTGCCAGCGCCGCCTGCGCACCCTGCTAGGCACGCGCCCCGGCGGTCCAGCCAGCTCCGTGGTCCCGGTCCACTGCACCGGGCCACTCCAAGCCCGCCATGTGTCCTGCCCACGGTGCAACAGCCGGCCCCGTGACCGCCGCGCGCCTGCCCGCGCCCGCGCGCCTGCGCCACCGCGCTCCGCCGCTCTCGCCGCCGGCCGCCGGAACAGTACCAATCGCCTCGAAAAACGTGCGCGTCATTCGGCTCCGAAATACAAGTAAATAGTCCATTTTCATCGTTTTCGCGCGCTGAATCCAAATCCGAAGTCCGTTTTGCCAAATTCCAAACCTCAATTTTTCCGAAGGCATCTGGAAAGGTGATCTTTTGTCCAAACTTCGCATTGAGTCCAATTTTAATCTCCGTTTCGCGCGAAACTACTTCTAAACACTCGATGGGTCCTCCAATTACCCACGTGATCCCTTTTTAAGCCCGAAGTCCACCACTTGTGTCCAAATTGCGCACAAATACCACCAACACACCACGCAGGCCTCCGAAAGCTGCCAAACAACCAGCAAACCCAACGCGGGGATCCGGGTCCTCACAGCTGAGGTCGCGACACTGTTTTATATGCTCATATTTGCTTAAACGCACACTGGCGGTTTGGCCACCGCACAGGGTGTATTTTTTGGAAAGATGGTAAGATTACCCGTGTACCCCACGACTAGAGATGATGGGGACCCCTCACGGTGAGGCAAAAGCTACTTGGGCAGTGGAGGGGTTGGTGGCACAAGAAATGAGTACGGCATCTGGGGTTGGGGCCCAACATGTTTTATTTCTGGGGTAGGAGCCCAGCGTGATTGTGACAGGGAATTAGCGACTCATGAGGCGGAAGTGAATGCTCTGGTGTATCGGTTTGTTCATAACAGTTTTATAGCATTTACTTGTTTATCATCTACTTATATGTCACTAACTACCCACACTGTGACAGGTCCAAGCAGGGGTGGAACCGGGACGACGAGTGAGGCAGCATTTAGAGGACCCTAGCCATTGAGGCTATTATACTTCTCAGTTTTATGGTTATCTTCATTTGTTTTTAGTTAGTATGTCTGTAATTGCTTGTGAATGGTTTTTGTGGATGTTGGTGGAGATCTTAGCGTAGGATTGACTTCTTATATTTGTGATGGTTGAGATTTATGAATGCGGCTGTTTTCAAAGATAAACATGGTTTTAAAAGCGTTTTCAAACCAAGTGTCGTGTGGGCACTGATTTCTAAACTGTGGATTATCCTTTCAAGCAAAGTTGCCGCGTAAAAGAGATTGCGAAAACGTTTGTAAAATCGAGTGTCGTGGTGGACACCGTCTTTCAAACCTATGGATTTATCATTTCAAAACGTATGGTGATTATGATTGAATGGTTAGGTGTGATCTCCTCCTATTATTGCTCAATGATTACATGTTAAAGTACTAGTCGTGCTCGGAACGCCGTACATATACAAAGGAGGCTCTGCCCATTTGGGAGTGAATTTGTATATGTGGCGGTCTGGCGCGCACCGGAGGCAAAGTTCATTTAAAGAAAAAATATATATGTATGCGTTTTCCGCTCTTTTAGAACCTCTGGGGCGTGACAAATTATATGGTATCAGAGAAAAACGACTTTAACCATGGCGGTCAGTGACCAACATCCACAGAGTGCAATACCACAAGTAATAACCAATTTGATAACCAAGGTGTAGGTGTGTAAAGTACGAACGTGAGTGCGGGTAAAAAGGATAGAGTCCCAGTGTTCGTAGGTCAAGGTGCTTATAGACCAATAAGTCTAGGACTAACTTGGTTTCTTTGTACTCACGGTAATGGCCCGAACCCGGTCTTCAATCGATGGCAGAAGTGGCAGAAGTGGATATGACGGCTCGGCAACTGTGGGAGAATCGGCTACTTCAACAACAGTTCCACGACATGGCCGAGCGCATTCCCCTTTTGTTAGGAAAAACGAAACCCCTTCGCCATCTTTTGACCGTCCGGACCCCTGGGGGGCCTATTGAGGCAGTCAGTTTCGTGCCTTCTTGCCCAATAAGGTTGGGAAGGCTAGATTGTCCCTGGGACTTGGTGGTCATTTCGTTGAAGGAATTCGACGTAGTTCTGGGAATGGACTGGCTCACTAAACACCAGGCGAAATCGACTGTGATAAATGTCAAGTGCGATTACGGGAACCGGGACTTTCGGAGAACGTGTACCTGGCGTGTAAGAGCACATTCTTTATGACCGTCATCTCCACATCTCGGGCCAGGAGAATGATGGAGGGTGGGTGCGTGGCATACTTAGCTTCGGTGGATTTGGCGACGCGACCCACCTCCCCGCCTTCCGACATAGCAGTCGTAAGGAATTTTCCGGACGTTTTTTCCGATCGAACTTTCGGGATGCTGCCCGGACGTGAGGTTTGATTTCTCCATCGAACTTATTCCGGGCACGCAACCCATCACGAAGGCGCCCAACAGAATGGCCTTCGCCGAATTAAAGGAACTGAAGGCGCAACTGGAGGACCTCGTGGACAAGGGTTTTATCCGACCGAGAGTGTGTCGCCTGGGGTGCGCCTGTACTGTTTGTAAGAAAGAAGAATGGGAGCTTACGCTTATGCATAGATTTACCGGGAGATAAACAAGGTCACGGTTGCAGAACAAATACCCCCTGCCACGTATTGATGATCTGTTCGATCAACTGCAAGGGGCGACGGTGTTCTCAAAGATCGACCTCCAGTCTAGCTACCACCAGCTCAGAATCAGAGGCGATGATATACCGAAAACTGCTTTTCGAACTCGTTACGGCCACTACGAGTTTACGGTGATGCCGTTTGGGCTTACTAACGCACCAGCGGTGTTTATGGATATGATGAACAGGATCTTTAAACCTTTTCTGGACTAATTTGTGGTGGTCTTTATCGACGATATCCTCATCTACTCCCGCACAGATAAAGAGCACGAGGAGCACCTGCGAGTGATCCTCCAGACCCTACGGGATAAAAAATTGACGCCAACTCAAAAAGTGTGAGTTTTCGCTCCGCGAGGTGGACTTCCTGGGACACATAGTCTCAGCCTCGGGAATTGCGGTGGACCCGAGGAAGATAGAATCCGTGACAACTGGCCCCGGCCAACAACGGTGACAGAAGTCCGAAGCTTTCTAGGACTGGCGGGGTACTACAGACGCTTCGTGGAAGGCTCTCAAAGATAGCCACTCCCTTGAATCGAACTACCCGGAAAGGGGAGAAATTCGTCTAGACGGCCCAATGCCAGAAGGCTTTGAGGAACTTAAAGACAGACTCACACGGGCGCAGTACTCACATTGCCGAAGCCCGGAGAGGACTATGAGATCTGTTGCTAGCATCCTGAACGGTTTTGGGAAGCGTACTAATTGTTACGGAATTTGAGTTGGCGTATTTCGTGAATGTATTAAGTCTTGAAGATTGAAGATGAAGAAACTTTGGATCATATACCTCAATCTCAAGAAAGAAGAATTCAAAAGGATCAGGTACGTTTAACTAAAGAATTTTGATGATCCGAATACTTCTTATAGTGTAGAAACACCTGGAAGAGGTTTTAATTGCTTAATCATCAAAAACTGGACATGGGACATGTTCAGGATCCGGATCGTGGCTTGCAATCCGGATCCCGAAGGGTGTTCGTTCATACACTGGTTCAATCCGGATCGCAGCATTCCATGATCCGGATCCCGAACATAGTTTTACCTATTTGCTTGAACGATCCGGATCAGGATTGCAATCCGGATCCCGAACATTGTGTTTTGGTAAAACTGTATGAACGATCCGGATCGTGGACTACGATCCGGATCCCGAACAAGCAATTTTCTGGAAACCGTCATTTGTGCTTCTGCAATCCGGATCGTCAAATCCAATCCGGATCGCCGTCGGTAAAACTTTCCAGAAAAGGCTGTTTTTGATCCGAATATTCTTCCTAGGGTTTCTAACCTATAAATAGCCCTCTATTCATTTCTAGGGCATCCGCACATCGGCGATCATATACATAAAAAAAGAAAAATAGCCGAAAGAAAATCCACATATATAGAGAAGAAAGGAAATCAATAGATTCATTCTATGGTTCTTCATCTATATTGATTGATTTGATTCTAGGTTTTCCATACTCACATTTTGAGTAGAATCAAATCAATGAATACTTAGATGGTATTTCCGATCTATCTTTGATCTAAGTATTCGGCGGATCATCACCACCCAAACAAACAACGATTTACCCCAAAATCGGCGCGTGGACTCGCGTGGCCTTGTGGATTCAAGGTGCAACCGCTCTCGTGGATTCGGAGCGAGGTACGTTCGTGGATTCGAAGCGTGCCATTGGGTGAAGACCGTGGATTCGGTTGGACGTCGTGGACTCGACGTTGGACGCTGTGGATTCAGCGTTGGGCGCGGATCGTGGATTCGAGAAGCGTCGTGGAGCGAGCGGGAAGATCTACTAGGAGCGTATGTAAAAGGTTGAGTCGTCTGTGAGTACGTTATATCACCTTGTACGTGTGTTAATTCTAGTGGATTTCGCCGTGTTATCGGTCCCGTGGTTTTTTACTCCGGTTTGGAGTTTTTCCACGTAAAAATCTTGCGTGTTCTTTTATTTTTCCGCATTGGGTTTTATTGCGCAATGATTTTTTGAGTGTTTATTGTTTACACCTATTCACCCCCCTCTAGGTGTTTTTTCCCCTATTTAGATCCATTACTTATAACCCAACAAGTGGTATCAGAGCGGGAATAGGGTTGTAAACAATGGTTGAAGGTGGAAACATCAATCGACCCCCTTTCTTTGATGGAACAAATTATGCGTACTGGAAAGTGCGGATGAAAGCCTTTTTAATTTCCATCGACGAAAGGGTGTGGCAATCAATTGAATTAGGATGGTCTAATCCAACTGAAATTTTAGATGATGTTCGCACCTTAAAACCTAGGTCGAAATGGACCAAGGAAGAGATAGACTTATCTTCTTACAATGGCAAAGGAATTAATGCTCTATTTAATGCTTTGTCACAAACTGAGTTCTCTCGCGTCTCGGCATGTGAGACTGCGAAAGAAATCTGGGATGTTCTTCAAGTTACGCATGAGGGAACTAACTTAGTGAAGATTCAGAAACTGCAAATGCTCACGAGCAAGTTTGACTCTATCTCTATGGCAGAGAATGAATCTTTCACTGACTATTACACACGATTGCAAGATATCGTAAACTCATGTGCTAACTTGGGAGAGAAGATTCCAGAATTTAAAGTTGTAAGAAAAATTCTAAGAACTCTTCCTGAACGATTTCGCCCGAAGGTCGCAGCCATTGAAACAATTAAACACCCGGACGAAATGCGTGTAGAAGAATTAGTAGGTGCTTTACAAACTTATGAAATGACTTTTCCTACTAACTATTCTTCTGGAAAGGCATCCTCTTCTAAGTCTTCAGGTTACGCATTGAAATCAACTAAAGAAGAAGACGCGGATTCATCCTCCTCGGACGACGACGAGAACCTTTCTATGGAGGACTTTGAGAAGCAGCTCGCTCTCTTGACAAGGAAGTTTCGCCGCAACTTTCGAAGGGGAAATCAAGCAAAACTCATCCTTCGGAAAGTCGAAGAAAGGCAAGGGTTTTCAAGCTACAAGTCAAGAAAGCAAGAGAACTTCTCAAAGGATAAGAAAAGTTCAGAGGGACAAGTTCAGTGCTTCAAATGTCGAGGCTACGGCCACATTTCAACGGAATGTCCCAACAAGAATCCGGCAAAGAAGAAAGCGATGCAAGTCGTTACTTGGGATGACAACTCCACGTCAAATGAGTCATCCTCAAGTGATGAAGAAGACAACGCGACAGCTTTCCACGCGTCCACTACATCTTCACCCTTCATGTGCTTAATGGCAAGTACATCCGATTCCTGTCCAACTCCACTGTTGAAAAGATTGCAACGGACGATGAATCAGATGATTCTGAAGGTGAAGATTTTGCTCTAGCCTACCACAGCTTTTGAGGGATTCAAAGAAACTGGCTAAGCAAAACAAGGGGTTGAAAGGGAGATTGCAGGATCTCGAAGAAGAAGTAAAAAGGGTAACCTCTCTCTCAACCGATCTTGAAGTGGAAAGGGATAATCTGATTAAAACAAATGTTTCCCTTCAAGAGTCCAATGAGCAACTCGAGAAGAATTATATGGATATGGTGAACAAAGCGAATTACTTCTTGAAGCTCAACGGCGAGGCTCGACAGGAAAAATTGGAAATGACGGAGACCATACGCCAACTGAAGGATGACTTAAAGAGATTTTCTTCTGGAAGGAGTAAGTTGGACAGACTTCTTGGTCTTGGTCAAAGAAATAAGTTCGGCCTCGGATACACTCAAACTGGAGACATTCCAAGTTCGAGTGGGACAGTATTTGTGCCTCAGTCGGTATCTCCTCCTCCGACACCGGAATTCACGACAAGCAACGACAACAAACCTACTACATCTTCGGAATCGACAAGAATTAAGGTATGTTTTCGTTGTGGCATTTCAGGGCACATAAGGAGAAATTGCAAGACGGAAGCCAAACGCACACCTCAAGCACCTCTTGCAATGACTACCAAAAGGCTATTCCTCGAAAATCAACTGCAACTCAATTGAAGGAAAAGAGCCTTGGTAGTACACCGCTCAAGACGACATCATCAAGGAGCAGCAATTCTTCAAGCAAGACGCTCTCACCTAGGAAATCAACTTCACGATCATTACCGACGCACTCCAAAAAGGTTTGGGTGCGCAAAGGTGAAATTTTCCCTTGTCTTGCTACCAATGTTTCCTTGCATGCATATGATAGTTCGTCTTGGTACCTGGATAGCGGGTGTTCCCGTCATATGACCGGCGATAAAAACTGTTTTCAAACATTTGAGAAAAACTCCGGAGGACTTGTTGTTTTCGGAGATGGTCGGTCTTCCAAAATTGTTGGAAAGGGAACGGTAGCTATTCCAGATGGCCCGGTTCTAGATAATGTGTTATTTGTTCATGGCCTTAAGACTAACCTCATAAGCATAAGTCAACTTTGTGATAGTGGTTATTCAGTTAATTTTTCATCTGATAAATGCACTGTAACTGACATGAACCATGCTTTCTTTTTAAAGGGGGTTAGATCAGAAAACAATTGTTATGTAGTTCCTACTAAGATTTCTGAAAAATGTAACCTAGCATCTTTGAAAAATGAAACACTTTGGCATGAAAGGCTAGGTCACATAAACTTTAAGGAACTTGCTAGAATTTCGAACAAAGATGTGGTCAAGGGGGTTCCGAAACTTTCTTTTGAACAAAACCTTGTGTGTGGCGGTTGCCAAAAAGGAAAACAGTCTAGGACTGCACACAAGAACTTGAACCACATAGGTACAAAACGGCCTTTGGAACTTTTGCATATGGACTTAATGGGGCCAACTCGTCAACCATCTCTGGGAGGTAAATGGTATATTTTCTTGTTGGTTGATGATTTTCTAGATATACTTGGGTAGCTTTCTAAAAGAAAAAGCTGATACCTTTGATTCTTTTCTCGAAATCTGCAATCGTATTATGACTGAAAAGAATGAAGGATTACTCGAGTTAGGAGTGATAGAGGTGGGGAATTCATAAATTCCAAATTCATTGATTTTTGCACTTCTAATGGCATTAAACATGAATTCTCCGCACCTTACACACCTCAACAAAATGGTGTAGTCGAGCGCAAAAACAGGGTCGTACAGGAAATGGCACGTGTTATGCTTCACAGCCGGAACTTACCTTTTTATTTTTGGGCTGAAGCGGTGAACACTGCTGTTTATGTTATTAATCGCGTGTATTTGCGCCCGGGGACATTGAATACACCATATGAACTTTGGTTTTGTAGAAAACCTAACATCAAATATTTTCGCATCTTTGGGAGTCGGTGTTTTATTTTACGTGATCGTGAGAATCTTGGAAAATTTGACTCTCGAAGTGACGAAGGGATTTTCTTAGGTTATTCTACAAACAGCAGAGCATATCGAGTTTTTAACTTAGAATCTAAGACGATCGTAGAATCGATAAATGTTAAGGTAGATGAAGCTTTTCACTTTGAATCTGAAAAATCTACCCTCGATATCTCTCTTGATGATGATACACCTGCTAATGCATCTTCTTCTAACAATTCTTTCGATAATAATGTTGATGCATCTAACGGTTCTTCAAGTTTATCTGATGTGCAGGAATCATCTCGTGTACCTCCGTCTACTCCTCTACCTCAAACGTTACGCATCTCCAAGGATCACCCTGAATCGAACATCATTGGAGATCCACAAGAAGGAGTTAGAACACGGAGACAATTGGTTTGCGGATTTGCATGCTATGTATCTCAAATCGAACCAAGGAATGTTGATGAAGCTCTCCAAGATGACTACTGGATTAAAGCAATGCAGGAAGAGCTCCATCAATTCGAGCGAAACAAAGTCTGGGAATTAACGAAGCCTCCGAAGCAACACAATGTGATAGGTACCAAATGGATCTTCAAGAACAAGAAAAATGAAGAAGGTACTATCATCAGGAACAAAGCAAGGTTAGTTGCTCAAGGCTACTCTCAAGTAGAAGGTATAGACTTTGATGAAACTTTCGCCCCTGTAGCTAGACTCGAGTCCATTCGTATATTGTTTGCGATTGCTTGTCATTTTAAAATCAAATTATTTCAAATGGACGTTAAGAGCGCCTTTTTAAATGGGTTTTTAAATGAGGAAGTTTATGTGGCTCAACCGAAAGGTTTTGTGGATCATAAACTACCTAACCATGTTTTTCGTCTGAAAAAGGCTCTTTACGGTCTGAAACAAGCACCGCGAGCATGGTACGAAAGGTTGACAAAGCACCTTTTGGAAAAGGGCTACACTCGAGGGGGAGCTGACAGGACTCTCTTTGTGAAGCATTATCAAAACAATTTCATAGTTGCTCAAATCTATGTCGATGACATTGTTTTTGGCGCAACAAGAGATAATGATGCTTCTAAATTCGCGGAGACCATGGAAAGCGAATTTGAGATGTCCATGATGGGCGAATTGAATTATTTTCTTGGATTACAAGTTAAACAAAACGATGAAGGAATTCACTTGTGTCAATCCAAGTATGCACTGGAGTTGGTCAAAAAGTTTGATCTTGAAAATTCTAAGGATTTTCCGACTCCAATGGGAACTAGCCATAAGGGACTTGGAAGTGAATCACATAGTGAGAATGTAGACGAGAAACTGTATCGCAGTATGATTGGAAGTCTACTATATCTCACGGCTAGTCGCCCGGATATATCCTTCAGTGTTGGGATTTGTGCGAGATATCAATCAGCACCGAAGGAGGTTCACCTGAAAGCGGTGAAACGGATCATCCGGTATATCAAAGGTACAATCAATTTCGGAATTTGGTATCCTATGGGAACGACTTTGGATATTGTTGGATACTCAGATGCCGATTGGGCTGGATCAGTGGATGACCGGAAAAGCACGAGTGGTGCATGCTTCTATCTTGGCCATTGCCTTGTTGCATGGCACAGTAAAAAGCAGAATTGCATAGCACTCTCGACTGCCGAAGCGGAGTACATTTCTGCAGGAAGTTGTTCAACCCAATTGATTTGGATGAAAAGCGTGTTGAGCGATTTCCGGATTTCAGCATCTTCGGTAACCATTTTATGTGACAACACTAGTGCTATTAACATTTCAAAAAACCCTGTGTTGCACTCTAGAACAAAACATATTGAACTTAGATATCATTTTCTTAGAGAGCTAGTTGAATCAAACATTCTTCAACTGTCATATATTTCAACTGAGGATCAATTAGCTGATATCTTAACAAAACCTTTGGATCAAAAACGTTTTATTCACTTGCGTAAAGCAATTGGCATGCTTTCCTTGAAATAACTCTTTTGAAACCTTTGCTTAGGTTAGGTTTTGTTTTTGTTTTTGTTTTGTTCTTTATCTATGTTTTGTACATAGGACATTAATTGAGCATAAATCATAATTGACTTTAATTGCATCCTTTTATGCATTTAGAAATTTATTATGCTTTTGATGTCATAATATTTCAATGTTGCAATGATCATTTACGTTAATTAAACCATCTTTTAAGTGATCAAAGTCAATTTCTCTCTCAATGATCTCTTGGTATAGTCATTATCATATTTGATTGCTTAGTCGAGTATGAATTCGAGATCAATGGTTTGGTTGAATACCTTATATATTAAATAATTGATAGCCAATTGAGGGGGAGTCAATGAAATGTAAAATGCTCAAAAGATGTGGAAAGAGTTACATCCCAATGAGGAGTGTGAAAACTACCACCACATGGAGAGAAAGAAAGAAAAAGATACTCCATGAATGAAAAGCAAATTTTGTTTTGAAAATTGTTGATGAAATTCATATTGAAATACTTGACTCAGTCGTATTTCATGGTTGGTATAAGGTGGGATTTTTAGTAAAAGATGCTCAAAGAGCCACTCCTTCAACAGATTGTCTAGATATATTATCTAACTTATCTGGGATTTCAAACATCTATTGATCTTGGTATTTCATTTTCTTTACCAAAATTGATGATTTGATAAAGGCATTACACATAAGATCAGGATAGATGTAATTGAAGTTGTTCAACTTTAAGTGTTTTAACTTTCGTAAATTTTCGTTTCATGTTTGGATATTTTTGATAGATTTTGCATAATCTATTTCTTGTTGTATGAAACGATGTCTTTTGTTTAAAGTTGACATGGTAAAGTGCTTACATACTTTTTCTGGATTTTATTGAATTTTTATGAATTTTTCTGGAGAAAAAGTTGAAGCCGATCCGGATCGGGGTAAGTGATCCGGATCCCGAACGCAGGATTTTTCCTGCGGGTAGCCGATCCGGATCACATTCTCGATCCGATCCGGATCACGGCTAGGGTTTTTATAAGAACAAAGAGGATTTGATTTCTTTTACCCTAATCTTTTGTTCTAAAATCTCTAGAGCTTCTCTCTCTAGATTTCTTGCTTCGTGGTGCCTCCAAACTCAAAGTTCTTCGGATTCAAGTAAGTTTTATTGATCAAAACTCGGTTTTTACAGTTTTTCTTCTTGCGTGAGTTGAAAAATTGGAATTTTTTCGTTTGTGGATGGTTTTTGATCAAATTTCTTTTGGAATAAGAACTCTGGGTCAATTAGTTTTGCTTTTATGCTGGTTTTTCTCAAGATAAACGAGTTTTTAGGCTTCGATTTCTAAAAATTCTGTTTTAGGGCATAAAAGAGGAATTTTTGAAAATCATGGAATTGATCTATTTTTAAATTCTTTTTGGAAAACTAATTTGATTCTTGGCTTCTCTACATGATTATGATTGTCTAGGTACAATTTTTCAAATTTTTCAAAATTGACGATTTTTCATGTGTTCTTGAGTTGGTTTGCACAGGACACTTCTTGAAACTCGGAGCACTCACGTCAATGGCACTCTCTTGGTTGATCTTGCTACTGGTCACGATGGTGCACACGAGCACATCCGTTAAAGAGGAACCGGATGTCTCAACTCGAGACAAAACGAACGAGGCCAAGGATGACAGCTCGGATTACAATGAGGAAGAATGGGACGAATTCTTCAAGGATGTTCAACGAAAGATTGATGAGGAGGACAGGAAATTCACTAAAGGAAAGAGACTGATGAAATCTGCCTCAACAACCAAACAGTATACGAGAAGAAGAAATGTTCAAAGAAGTGAGAGTCAGCATAGTGGGCCTCTCACCAGAGCACGCTCACTTTCTGGAATTCTGCAGACTGAATCTCCATGGGTTGCGGGACCGGATGCACCATCTGCATCTACACAGCGTCCATCGCACTCAAAGACACGGACTATAGACACAAATGAGTTGGAACAGCTTCGTCAGGAACAACGAACACTTTTTGCTGCACAAGAAAGAATGTCACAGAACTTCAGCAGCTTTCTGCTCAGCACAAAAAGCTTAAGAAAAAGTATTCCAACATTTCGAAACTGTTCAAGGGGATTTTGAACAAGCTGAGCTGTACCAGTTCAGATTCATCAGACTGAGCAGGACCTTCTGTTCATTTCAGTTTTAATCTCTTGCAAACCTTGCTGCTCTTAGTTCTACTTAGGACTTTGCTTTGTGCTAACTTTTAGTTTAGTTCTCAATTGGTGCATATTGATAGAACCTTTTTTTTAACTCTCCTTACATATTGTAGCTCTTGCTACGTTTTGGCTTTGTTTTGTGACAAAAAGGGGGAGAGAGTTAGAGAGAGTTAGCAAGAACTCTGAACAATGAAACAATGATCTGTGTGAATATCAAGGTAAGTATGACTTCAACTCAACTTGGGTTTTTTATTGATTGATTGGTTGCATGCTCCTACTAACTATTCTACTAACTATTTGGGCATGTAATATAACTAACAAGTTGATGTTGGACTAACATACTTTGACATTTGGTTTTTGAATGCTTAGAAGATATGTTGGTTTCAACTATGATTCTTTTGCATATCTGAATATTTCAAATGTCATGATTGAGAATAAACTCTATCTCTGTAATTGGTTTTGTATGATTCAATTCTTGAAGTATCTAACGATTTCTTTTGTCAAGAATGATTTCTGTGTGCAGAGATAACAGATGTCTAAGTCTAGAGTCTGTCTTAGGAGTTTATCTCATGTTTTTGTGAATGGTTTTTGTGGATGTTGGTGTAGTGACCCGACCCTTTGGGGTATTTTCGAACTCACATTAATCGCTTAAGCCTTAAGCGGAATAAAATTTATTTAATTTTCTTAAGTCGGCCGGGACAAGGTGGGTGTATTTTTCTGCGATAGAGCGCGAAAAACGATGACCGATGGTGCGATCGGATTCGAAATCCGATATCGGGATCTCCCGGAACGGGATCTTTAGCGATGCGGTAATTAGTCACGCATCAGTAACCGTGCAAAATATCTTGCACCCTAGGGATAAGGTGGGTTATCTCGGAGGGATAATTAATTAATTAATTAATTAATTAATTATCCGGTAACGGAAATTTAAATCCTCCTACGTACGAATTAATTAAGGGATTTAAATTGGTGGGATTTTATCTCGTGGATAGGATAAGGGATAGAATTCGGATATTTAATTAAGGGATTTAAATTGGTGGGATTTTATCTCGTGGGTTGGATAAGAGATAAAATCCGGATATTTAAATCGGGGATTTGTTTTCCCCGGGATTATTTAATAAAGGTGATTAAATAATCGGTGACCAGGATTTAAAATTAAGATTTAAATATCCGGTAATTTGAATCCAATTGGGAATTGATTTCCCATGATTATTTAATAAAGGTGGTTAAATAATCGGTGGTCAGGATTTGAAGTAATTAAATAACCGGTGGTCAGATTTAAAGGTGAATAAATATCCCGTCAGTCGGATATTTATGTGAGAGATAGAAACGGGGAAATTCGGGTTCACCTACGCACGTAAGATAAAGAAATCAAATAATCAAATATTAGGACCGACGGTAAGGATTAATTAATTGGAAAAATTAATTAATTGAGGACGGTAAGGATTAATTAATTGGGAAATTAATTAATCGGAGTCAAAATACCCGAAAGGGATTTTGACGGTGCGTATGTGTGAAATTAGATAAAAAGGGGATAAATAAATAACAGATTATTTATTCCCCCGTTACCAACGAAACCCTAATTGTGAAATACCGTCTCTCAAATCGCCCCTTTCGAGCGTACCGAAAACCCCAACCGGTGAGGAGAGAAAAAGAAAAGAGGCGGAACCCCTAACCGGAGGAGAAAAGAGGAAAAGAAGGGGAAGCGGAGGAACCCGATCGCCCCGATTCACGTGCCGGAGATCGGAGAACGAGACGCCATCGTCTACGGGGAGCGGATCCGGATTTCCGACGCCGCGAGAAACAAGATCGGATCTTTTATTCCGATAAATTTAAGGTGAGTTATCATCGTTTCGTTTGATAAACAAATCGGGGGTTTTCCGTGTTCTTGTTAGATTATTTTAACCGGAATATCGTTCGCGGATTTTCGTCGGGTTTTGATCCATATTTTATCCTCGTTCTTGATCGGGTGTGATCGAGGATTTTTTATCGGATATTAGTTGATGATTTTTAACGGGTATCTTGTTATCGAACTTCCGATCGACGTTTTGGGTGTTCGTCGATCGACGGTTTAGCCGTTAGAATTGCCGGGAATTTTCCGGAATTTTCCGGGAATTTTTCGGGAATTTTTCGGGCGACTCCGGCGGGACATAGTGGGTTAACGGGAGGCCGCCGCCGCCGTTGTTAGACGGGAGGCCGCCGCCGTCGTTACCATGTTCGCGGGGTCGTCACCGGGATCCCATGGGAGCGAAAACGGAGAAGAAATCGCGAAACGGGAGCGAAAACGGCGCGAAAAACGGCGAAGGTAGGGTTTACTGTAGCATCCGTACGGCCGCGGTCCACGGACCCCGGGCGTGCACCCGGTGCACGCCCCGCTGTCCCAAAGGCGCAGACCCGGCGCACGAAACCGTGCGCCGGGCTGCACAGTGTGCGCGGTGCACGCCTTAGGCGTGCACCCGGCGTACGCGCGGCGGCCGACGAAGTGTGGACCCGGTGCACGCTTGAAGCGTGCACCGGCCCGGCCCAAACCGCGCGGTGCACGCTTCTTGCGTGCACCCGGCGCATGCCGCACGGTCGCCAATGCTGTAAACCCGGTCTATGGTGGCCCCCGTGCACCATCCGACAGCCCGGAGTTCATTTGCTCCGTTTGGGTCCGTTTTTCCACCGTTTTGAGCGCGGTTTTCGCCGTTGGGATCGTTATTTCCGTGGCTTTCATGGCATGGCCACATGGGACCGTCTTGGTCACTAAATTATAATGTTGGGTGCCGATTTCGCCGACACTCCGCGCCTCGACAAAATTGTCGGGGGCGCGCCGTCGGGTCTTTCTCTCATCGTTTTCGTCGTCGGGGCTTCTCGGCTGGACCGTTGACGCCCCGAGTTGGCGACTAGCTGAGAGATTGGGTTTTGTTAGATTCCGTTAGCGGTTTTGGGTTCCGGTTTCGGCAAACCGGACGGTGTTGGACTTTTCCGTCAAAAAGGGGTAAATTGGGTCTTTTGTTTTGGGATGTTAGTACACGTTTGTGACTATTATTGTCCGTGCGGACTTTTCTTAGGTCCAGGTGCGCAGCGGGGGAGCGCGAAGGATATGGGTGTTCCGTTTGCTCTCCAACAAGGTGGGTACGGTTGCGATGAGTGCAACCGGTGCTGTAAGTGCATCTATCGTCATTAAAAGTACTCGTTAATTTACCTAACAAAGTAGATGGATAGTTTAACCTTTCGATTAATGTTGTTTATCTAATAATTGTGCGGCTGCGGTCGCGGTGCCCATTACACGCCAATCTTGGCAATCCGGTTTCGGATGCTGCACGTACACAGGCGGATTGGCCTCCGCATGGGTGTACTTTTCCGGAAGAGTGGTCTTTATGACCCGTGTGCCCCGCAAAGGTAACGGTGCAAGCGGGGACCTCTTCGCGCCAGCTGAGGTGTTGCACCAGCACCGCGAAAGGGGTAAGAGCATCAAAGTAGGTGTTTGTGCACGAGGGGAGATTTCCGTCTCCCCGACAGGTGATCTGGGGATTGGTGCCCAGGTTAAATTAAATTAATGTGCAGGTGTCTAACGAAAGGTTACGGTGTATTCGGTGTATTCGTATGTTTTTCCCCTCTTGATATTGTTACACATCTACTTTGTTTGTCACTGACTTTACCCACTCCGTGACAGGTATACCTAGGTGCGTTAGCCGGGATGGCGGTGGGACTGCGTCGTGAGGATCGTAGTCGGACTCTTGGTTATCGTATTTATGACTCATTTCCTCTTTATGCTATTTTTTTAGTTGCTTGTGGATTACTTTATTTGTGGACATGTATTAGCTAGCACTGTGGATGAGGTGCCCCTTTATGTTTCATATTACTAGTAGTGCGTTTTCTTATGTTTTCATCCGCGGCATGTTTTCATGATAAGATAAAGGTTTGCGAAAATGTTTTCTCAAAAGGAAGTGCCGTGTGGGCACGGGTTTTACAACTCTGGGTTTTATCCTTTCCAAATATTGACGCCGCTTAAATGACATGCTTTAGTTAAATGATTAAACTCTGAATATGGTGTTTGTCTACTGTATGGTTGTTGGTTGGTGATTGATGTATGATATTTGTGATTGAATGATATGTGTAAATGAGACGCCGTGCATATACAAAGGAGACTCTGTCCGTGGACAGAGTGAATTTGTGTATGTGGCGGTCTGGCACGCACCGGGGTTGAAGGTTTATGTTACCTTATTAAAAGAAAAAAAAAAATAGACACGTCTTTCCGCTCTAATTGACTCAAAAACCCCCGGGGGCGTGACAGATTAAATGGTATCAGAGAAAAATACAACCACAACCATAGTAGACGTGATTTACATCCACAGTGCAAGGTGCCACAAGCAAACTGGAAATGAGATAACCAAGGTGTAGGTGCGTAGTACGTGAGAGTACGGGGAAAAGGGGAATTTAGTTCCGGTGTGTCTGTAGGTCATGGTGCTAGACCAGTTAGGTCTAGGGGTGATTTGGTTTTTTTGTATACAGCGACTAAAGGCCCGAAATGGGTTATCAGCGGAGAACGCAAAGGCAAAGAGTATGGTGCGAACAGCGGCGGAGTATCAGCTTCTCCGACAACGACTATAAGAGATGGATCTCACAAGGCCCGTCCTTTTGTGAATGGCTTATGGAGCGACATCTTAAAGGTGGTGCAAACGGCGGGTATGCACACCTTCCAGGAGGTGGACGATAGAGCCACCGCGGTGGAGCGCGGATTTACGATGTCTCAAGCCCGACGGGAGAGCTCAGGACACAGCAGGGATAAGAAACGAACCCGGCCAAACTTCGGAAGAGGGCATGCCAAGAGGAGCACCTCGAGGGAAATGATTCATTCCGGAAGCACGACCTTTGCTTCTATCGTGACAAACTGGGACAGTTCCGTTTTTACTGCCCCGAACCCGGGAATGATTCTTTGGAGTCGCGACACGGATGAGGGGTCCTATGCGATGACACGACAAAGGACGCACTACCCGAGGGAAGTAGTAGCAGGAAAGACCCCTTACGAAGAGTAATGTGGGTCTTGACCCCAGGAGAACCCTTAGGAGCAAATAGTCTGTACTTTCCTGCCCAATAAGGATGCGAAGACTTAGTCGTCTTTGGTGTTGGCCCTTTATTATGGGTCAAATAGGTCGAACTTCCTGCATTGAGACAATAGGCCCAAGGGACTAGTGAGTTGGGTTGGGTGAGCCCGAAAGGTAGAGCAGGCTGCGGTCCGCAATAGACCTAACGGCAAGGGGCCCAACAATAGACCCAGCATCTAGGTGGGTTGGGTCTGGTCGAGATCTGTGGTGCCGTGTATGCCGCTTCAAGTGAATCGGATGCGCACCTCTAAAAGCTTAGGCTTTTGGGGTTAATGGTTAGCGCCGACGATCCGACATTTGAGACTTAGTGGTAAGGGAGTTTCCGGATGTATTTCCGACGGAGCTCCCCGGAATGCCACCGGAACGAGAGGTTGACTTCCCAATTGAACTGCTCCCTGGCACCAGGCCCATCACCAAGGCACCGTACAGGATGGCCTTTGCGGAGCTGAAGGAACTCAAGGCACAGTTGGAGGACCTTCTGGACAAAGGATTCATCAGACCAAGCGCGTCACCTTGGGGCGCGCCCGTCCTGTTTGTGAGGAAGAAGGACGGAAGTCTCCGGTTGTGCATCGACTACCGGGAGATAAATAAGGTTACGATCAAGAATAAGTACCCCCTGCCAAGGATCGACGACCTCTTCGATCAGTTACGGGGGGCGACGGTGTTCTCAAAGATCGACCTGCAGTCGGGTTATCATCAGGTCCGAGTCAAGGGGGAGGACATCCCCAAAACGGCTTTCCGTACTCGCTATGGCCATTACGAGTTTACGGTAATGCCATTCGGGCTCACTAATGCCCCGGCGGTGTTTATGGATATGATGAACAGGGTATTCAAACCCTTCTTGGACTTATTCGTGGTGGTCTTCATCGACGATATCCTCATCTACTCCCGTACAGACGAGGAACACGAAGAACACCTGCGCACAGTCCTCCAGACCCTACGGGAACAGAAACTCTACGCCAAACTCAAAAAGTGTGAGTTTTGGCTCCGAGAGGTCGGTTTCTTGGGGCACGTGATCTCGGCGGCTGGAGTCGCGGTGGACCCAAAGAAGATAGATTCGGTGACAGACTGGCCCCAACCGACGACGGTGACGGAGATTCGGAGCTTCTTAGGATTAGCCGGGTACTACCGGCGCTTTGTGGAGGGTTTCTCCAAGATAGCCACCCCCTTGACCCGATTGACGAAAAAGGGGGAAAAGTTTGTCTGGTCGGACAAGTGTCAAAGAAGCTTCGAGGAGCTCAAGGACAGGTTGACGCGAGCTCCGATCCTCGCCTTGCCAGAGCCTGGGGAGGACTATGAAGTATATTGCGACGCATCGCGGAATGGATTGGGTGGAGTGCTCATGCAGCGGGGGAAGGTGATCGCCTACGCGTCAAGGCAGCTCAAGGAGTACGAGCGGAATTACCCCGTGCATGATTTGGAACTCGCAGCGGTAGTGTTTGTGCTCAAGCTTTGGAGGCACTACCTGTATGGAGCACACTGTAATGTGTACTCAGATCATAAGAGCCTCAAGTACCTTTTCACCCAGAGGGAGCTAAATCTTCGACAAAGGCGGTGGCTTGAGCTATTAAAGGATTACGATCTAACGATCCACTACCACCCGGGAAAGGCCAACGTGGTGGCCGACGCCCTTAGTCGCAAAGGACAGGCCGCGGGAGCGGATGTAAGCGCCATTACGCAGCAAGATAGTCTAGTTGCGGAGTTCTCGCGATTGAGACTGGAGGTGGTACCTGCAGGGACAGTCGCCCAACTTCTGACGCTGGTGGTCAGACCTACTCTGCTGGACAGGATTCTCGAAGGCCAATCGACTGATAATCAACTCCAGCTGGTGCGGAGTAGAATAACCGCCGACAAGGAAGGTGATTTTATGGTGAGCTCCGACGGTACAATACGATTTCGCGGACGAATCTGCGTGCCGGACCTACCGGAGCTCAAGGAGGAGATCCTACGGGAGGCGCATACTGCCCCATATGCAGCGCATCCCGGAGGAACGAAGATGTACAAGGACGTCAAGCAAACCTTCTGGTGGCCCAAAATGAAGGAGGACGTGACCCGATTCGTGGCTCACTGCTTAGTGTGCCAACGGGTGAAGGCCGAACATCAACGGCCGGCGGGAAAATTGCAACCTTTACCGGTGCCCGAGTGGAAATGGGACATGATTACCATGGATTTTGTGACCGGTTTCCCGAGATCACCACAGGGACACGATGCGATATGGGTGATCGTGGACCGTTTGACGAAATCGGCCCACTTTTTGCCCATACACACGACGTGGACCCGGGAACGACTGGCGCAAACCTACCTCGATGAGATAGTAAGGTTGCACGGTGTACCGACATCCATCACGTCGGACAGAGACACACGTTTTGTGTCGAACTTTTGGCGAAGTTTGCAACAAGCGATGGGGACCAAGTTGCACTTCAGCACAGCTTTTCATCCGCAAACCGATGGGCAATCGGAGCGGGTGATACAGATCGTGGAAGACATGCTTCGAGCATGCGTTCTGGACTTGGGCGAAGGGTGGGCACGGTGTCTGCCCCTGGTGGAATTTGCCTACAATAACAGTTATCAGGCCAGTATTCAGATGGCGCCGTACGAGGCCCTGTACGGGCGCCGCTGTCGGTCTCCGATATGCTGGGATGACTTAGGTGAGCGAAAGTTTCTGGGCCCAGATCTGGTGGAGGAGACCGAAGCAAAGGTGCGTTTGATTAAACAAAGGCTGCTGACCGCCCAAAGCAGACAGAAAAGCTATGCAGATAACAGACGCCGAGACTTAGAGTTCATGGTGGGCGAGCACGTTCTGCTCCGGGTTTCACCCTCCAAGGGAACCGACGTTTCGGCATAAAGGGGAAGTTGAGCCCCAGATACGTGGGACCGTTCGAGATTCTGGAGCGCGTGGGACCGGTGGCGTACCGGTTGGCCCTGCCCCCGAACCTCGAACGAGTCCACAACGTGTTCCACGTTTCGATGCTCCGGAAGTACCTGGCAGACCCCTCTCATGCCTTGGATGCCTCCACCATTGAGCTACGAGAGGACTTGAGCGTCGAGGAGACACCGGTGCGGATTTTGGCAAGAGAGGACAAGAAGCTACGCAACCGAACGATCCCCTATGTGAAAGTCCAGTGGAGCAACCACGAAGAGCGCGAGGCGACGTGGGAACTGGAATCAAAGATGAGGGAATGTTTTCCCGAGTTGTTTAAGTGAGGTTTGAGTTTAAGTTTCGGGACGAAACTTTTTATAAAGTGTGAGTGGTGTAGTGACCCGACCCTTTGGGGTATTTTCGAACTCACATTAATCGCTTAGGCCTTAAGCGGAATAAAATTTATTTAATTTTCTTAAGTCGGCCGGGACAAGGTGGGTGTATTTTTCTGCGATAGAGCGCGAAAAACGATGACCGACGGTGCGATCGGATTCGAAATCCGATATCGGGATCTCCCGGAACGGGATCTTTAGCGATGCGGTAATTAGTCACGCATCGGTAACCGTGCAAAATATCTTGCACCCTAGGGATAAGGTGGGTTATCTCGGAGGGATAATTAATTAATTAATTAATTAATTAATTATCCGGTAACGGAAATTTAAATCCTCCTACGTACGAATTAATTAAGGGATTTAAATTGGTGGGATTTTATCTCGTGGATAGGATAAGGGATAGAATTCGGATATTTAATTAAGGGATTTAAATTGGTGGGATTTTATCTCGTGGGTTGGATAAGAGATAAAATCCGGATATTTAAATCGGGGATTTGTTTTCCCCGGGATTATTTAATAAAGGTGATTAAATAATCGGTGACCAGGATTTAAAATTAAGATTTAAATATCCGGTAATTTGAATCCAATTGGGAATTGATTTCCCATGATTATTTAATAAAGGTGGTTAAATAATCGGTGGTCAGGATTTGAAGTAATTAAATAACCGGTGGTCAGATTTAAAGGTGAATAAATATCCCGTCAGTCGGATATTTATGTGAGAGATAGAAACGGGGAAATTCGGGTTCACCTACGCACGTAAGATAAAGAAATCAAATAATCAAATATTAGGACCGACGGTAAGGATTAATTAATTGGAAAAATTAATTAATTGAGGACGGTAAGGATTAATTAATTGGGAAATTAATTAATCGGAGTCAAAATACCCGAAAGGGATTTTGACGGTGCGTATGTGTGAAATTAGATAAAAAGGGGATAAATAAATAACAGATTATTTATTCCCCCGTTACCAACGAAACCCTAATTGTGAAATACCGTCTCTCAAATCGCCCCTTTCGAGCGTACCGAAAACCCCAACCGGTGAGGAGAGAAAAAGAAAAGAGGCGGAACCCCTAACCGGAGGAGAAAAGAGGAAAAGAAGGGGGAAGCGGAGGAACCCGATCGCCCCGATTCACGTGCCGGAGATCGGAGAACGAGACGCCATCGTCTACGGGGAGCGGATCCGGATTTCCGACGCCGCGAGAAACAAGATCGGATCTTTTATTCCGATAAATTTAAGGTGAGTTATCATCGTTTCGTTTGATAAACAAATCGGGGGTTTTCCGTGTTCTTGTTAGATTATTTTAACCGGAATATCGTTCGCGGATTTTCGTCGGGTTTTGATCCATATTTTATCCTCGTTCTTGATCGGGTGTGATCGAGGATTTTTTATCGGATATTAGTTGATGATTTTTAACGGGTATCTTGTTATCGAACTTCCGATCGACGTTTTGGGTGTTCGTCGATCGACGGTTTAGCCGTTAGAATTGCCGGGAATTTCCGGGAATTTTCCGGGAATTTTTCGGGAATTTTTCGGGCGACTCCGGCGGGACATAGTGGGTTAACGGGAGGCCGCCGCCGCCGTTGTTAGACGGGAGGCCGCCGCCGTCGTTACCATGTTCGCGGGGTCGTCACCGGGATCCCATGGGAGCGAAAACGGAGAAGAAATCGCGAAACGGGAGCGAAAACGGCGCGAAAAACGGCGAAGGTAGGGTTTACTGTAGCATCCGTACGGCCGCGGTCCACGGACCCCGGGCGTGCACCCGGTGCACGCCCCGCTGTCCCAAAGGCGCAGACCCGGCGCACGAAACCGTGCGCCGGGCTGCACAGTGTGCGCGGTGCACGCCTTAGGCGTGCACCCGGCGTACGCGCGGCGGCCGACGAAGTGTGGACCCGGTGCACGCTTGAAGCGTGCACCGGCCCGGCCCAAACCGCGCGGTGCACGCTTCTTGCGTGCACCCGGCGCATGCCGCACGGTCGCCAATGCTGTAAACCCGGTCTATGGTGGCCCCCGTGCACCATCCGACAGCCCGGAGTTCATTTGCTCCGTTTGGGTCCGTTTTTCCACCGTTTTGAGCGCGGTTTTCGCCGTTGGGATCGTTATTTCCGTGGCTTTCATGGCATGGCCACATGGGACCGTCTTGGTCACTAAATTATAATGTTGGGTGCCGATTTCGCCGACACTCCGCGCCTCGACAAAATTGTCGGGGGCGCGCCGTCGGGTCTTTCTCTCATCGTTTTCGTCGTCGGGGCTTCTCGGCTGGACCGTTGACGCCCCGAGTTGGCGACTAGCTGAGAGATTGGGTTTTGTTAGATTCCGTTAGCGGTTTTGGGTTCCGGTTTCGGCAAACCGGACGGTGTTGGACTTTTCCGTCAAAAAGGGGTAAATTGGGTCTTTTGTTTTGGGATGTTAGTACACGTTTGTGACTATTATTGTCCGTGCGGACTTTTCTTAGGTCCAGGTGCGCAGCGGGGGAGCGCGAAGGATATGGGTGTTCCGTTTGCTCTCCAACAAGGTGGGTACGGTTGCGATGAGTGCAACCGGTGCTGTAAGTGCATCTATCGTCATTAAAAGTACTCGTTAATTTACCTAACAAAGTAGATGGATAGTTTAACCTTTCGATTAATGTTGTTTATCTAATAATTGTGCGGCTGCGGTCGCGGTGCCCATTACACGCCAATCTTGGCAATCCGGTTTCGGATGCTGCACGTACACAGGCGGATTGGCCTCCGCATGGGTGTACTTTTCCGGAAGAGTGGTCTTTATGACCCGTGTGCCCCGCAAAGGTAACGGTGCAAGCGGGGACCTCTTCGCGCCAGCTGAGGTGTTGCACCAGCACCGCGAAAGGGGTAAGAGCATCAAAGTAGGTGTTTGTGCACGAGGGGAGATTTCCGTCTCCCCGACAGGTGATCTGGGGATTGGTGCCCAGGTTAAATTAAATTAATGTGCAGGTGTCTAACGAAAGGTTACGGTGTATTCGGTGTATTCGTATGTTTTTCCCCTCTTGATATTGTTACACATCTACTTTGTTTGTCACTGACTTTACCCACTCCGTGACAGGTATACCTAGGTGCGTTAGCCGGGATGGCGGTGGGACTGCGTCGTGAGGATCGTAGTCGGACTCTTGGTTATCGTATTTATGACTCATTTCCTCTTTATGCTACTTTTTTTAGTTGCTTGTGGATTACTTTATTTGTGGACATGTATTAGCCAGCACTGTGGATGAGGTGCCCCTTTATGTTTCATATTACTAGTAGTGCGTTTTCTTATGTTTTCATCCGCGGCATGTTTTCATGATAAGATAAAGGTTTGCGAAAATGTTTTCTCAAAAGGAAGTGCCGTGTGGGCACGGGTTTTACAACTCTGGGTTTTATCCTTTCCAAATATTGACGCCGCTTAAATGACATGCTTTAGTTAAATGATTAAACTCTGAATATGGTGTTTGTCTACTGTATGGTTGTTGGTTGGTGATTGATGTATGATATTTGTGATTGAATGATATGTGTAAATGAGACGCCGTGCATATACAAAGGAGACTCTGCCCGTGGACAGAGTGAATTTGTGTATGTGGCGGTCTGGCACGCACCGGGGTTGAAGGTTTATGTTACCTTATTAAAAAAAAAAAAAAAATAGACACGTCTTTCCGCTCTAATTGACTCAAAAACCCCCGGGGGCGTGACAGTTGGATGGAGATCTTAGCGTAGGATTGACTTCTTATATTTGTGATGGTTGAGATTTATGAATGCGGCTTGTTTTCAAAGATAAACATGGTTTTAAAAGCGTTTTCAAACCAAGTGTCGTGTGGGCACTGATTTCTAAACTCGTGGATTTATCCTTTCAAGCAAAGTTGCCGCGTAAAAGAGATTGCGAAAACGTTTTGTAAAATCGAGTGTCGTGTGGACACCGTCTTTCAAACCTATGGATTTATCATTTCAAAACGTATGGTGATTATGATTGAATGGTTAGGTGTGATCTCTCCTTATTATTGCTCAATGATTACATGGTTAAAGTACTAGTCGTGCTCGGAACGCCGTACATATACAAAGGAGGCTCTGCCCATTTGGGGAGTGAATTTGTATATGTGGCGGGTCTGGCGCGCACCGGAGGCAAAGTTCATTTAAAGAAAAAAATATATATGTATGCGTTTTCCGCTCTTTTAGAACCTCTGGGGCGTGACAAATTATATGGTATCAGAGAAAAACGACTTTAACCATGGCGGTCAGTGACCAACATCCACAGAGTGCAATACCACAAGTAACTAACCAATTTGATAACCAAGGTGTAGGTGTGTAAAGTACGAACGTGAGTGCGGGTAAAAAGGAATAGAGTCCCAGTGTTCGTAGGTCAAGGTGCTAGACCAATTAAGTCTAGGACTAACTTGGTTTCTTTGTACTCACGGGTAATGGCCCGAACCCGGTCTTCAATCGATGGCGCAGAAGTGGATATGACGGCTCCGGCAACTGTGGAGAATCGGCTACTTCAACAACAGTTCCACGACATGGCCGAGCGCATTCCCCTTTTGTTAGGAAAAACGAAACCCCTTCGCCATCTTTTGACCGTCCGGACCCCTGGGGGGCCTATTGAGGCAGTCAGTTTCGTGCCTTCTTGCCCAATAAGGTTGGGAAGGCTAGATTGTCCCTGGGACTTGGTGGTCATTTCGTTGAAGGAATTCGACGTAGTTCTGGGAATGGACTGGCTCACTAAACTGTAAGACCTGGTTTTTCCCTTGGCTTTTCAGTCATGCCTCGTTTGTTGACGGTCCGACTGAGGGCTTATTTTTCATGTTTTCCGGGGCAGTCCATCGGGGCTCGCGGATATTTTTAGGTGGTAGAGCTCGCGAAACGGAGCGCGGGGATGCGATCGGTTTCAGATTCCGACTCCGGGTTCATCCAGAATTAAATTCCGAAGTCTGGGGCCCCCGTAGGTGCTCCGGGATCCGTGTTGGCGATCTGCACGATTTTTGAGGTAACTGATAACCCTAACCCTCCCCTTTAGGTCAGGGCACGTTGGGACTTGGGGTTTCTCGCTTTCTTTTCCCCTTCCCATTCCCTACTTCGTGCGATACAACAGGGCGGCCACGTTCAAGGGAAGTTAGAGGAGAGAAAGAGGAACCCAAGCCTTTTCACTCTCGCCTTGGGTTTTCGGCGCGGATTTCCAACGTGGGGATCTTGGGAGAAGGAGGAAGCTTGCCTTCTTACGGGTGGACCGGGGGAAGTGGACGATCCTCCCTCCCTCTTCCTCGAACGATCCAAGGTGAGTGGTTGATGTTTTTGTCTTCTTTCGGTTGGGGTCGTTTCGGGGCCCGGGATCGCAGCGCCGCCGCGAGGAGCAGGGCTAGCATCGCCGCCACGGGGCCGCCCGCGGGTGGGGCGCCCGCGCGGGCTGGTGCCGCGCGGGGCCGCCCCGCACTGCGGGCGGCGCGCCCGCGCGGCACCCGGCCGCGCGGGGCCGCCCACTGGCGGGGCGCCCGCGCGGGCTGGTGCCGCGTGGGGCCGCCCCGCACCGCGGGCAGTGCGCCCGCGCGGCACCCGGCCGCGCGGGGCCGCCCCGCACCGCGGGCAGCGTGCCCGCGCGGCACCCGGCCGCGCGGGGCCGCCCACTGGCGGGGCGCCCGCGCGGGCTGGTGCCGCGCGGGGCCGCACCGCACCGCGGGCGGCGCGCCCGCGCGGCACCCGGCCGCGCGGGGCCGCCCACTGGCGGGGCACCCGCGCGGGCTGGTGCCGCGCGGGGCCGCCCCGCACCGCGGGCGGCGCGCCCGCGCGGCACCCGGCCGCGCGGGGCTGCCCACTGGCGGGGTGCCCGCGCGGGGCCGCCCCACACCGCGGGCAGCGCGCCCGCGCGGCATCCGGCCGCGCGGGGTCGGCCACAGGCGGGGCGCCCGCGCGGGCTGGTGCCGCGCGGGGCCGCCCCGCACCGCGGGCGGCGCGCCCGCGCGGCACCCGGCCGCGCGGGGCTGCCCACTGGCGGGGTGCCCGCGCGGGCTGGTGCCGCGCGGGGCCGCCCCGCACCGCGGGCAGCGCGCCCGCGCGGCATCCGGCCGCGCGGGGTCGGCCACAGGCGGGGCGCCCGCGCGGGCTGGTGCCGCGCGGGGCCGCCCCGCACCGCGGGCGGCGCGCCCGCGCGGCACCCGGCCGCGCGGGGCTGCCCACTGGCGGGGCGCCCGCGCGGGCTGGTGCCGCGCGGGGCCGCCCCGCACCGCGGACAGCGCGCCCGCGCGGCACCCGGCCGCGCGGGGCCGCCCACAGGTGGGGCGCCCGCGCGGGCTGGTGCCGCGCGGGGCCGCCCCGCACCGCGGGCAGCGCGCCCGCGCGGCACCTGGCCGCGCGGGGCCGCTCGCGGATAGGACGCCGCGCGGGCTGGTGCCGCGCAGGGCCGTGCACGAGCCGAGAGCGCTCCACACGAGTCGGTGTCGTGCGGGGAGCTCGCAGCACGAAGTCCGGGGCTGCGTCCGTCGCCCGGGTTCGGTCTGGAGTCGGTGAGGTTTTCGGACCCCTTTAGTTGACATGCCCTTGTTTCCTCAGGAGTGCGGGACGTCGTCGGCGGCAGGCGCACGGACACGGACGAGCCGAGCACAGGACGACACACACGAGGTGGGTACTTCTCCGGGGGTTTCGGGGATAGGCTTGTTTTATTAAGAATAACATGAAGGTGTAAGGTTTTTGGGATTTACGTTTATCTGACTAACCCTGTTGCATTACTTTACTCATTTATCGATACGTGCGCTCTTGTTTTGCTACACGCACACCGGCGGTTTGGCCACCGCAAGGGTGTGCTTTTCCGGAAAAGTGGTACGTTGACCCGTGTACCCCACGCGACGGTGGCGTTAGGAATGGGGGCCCTCGCAGGTGGGGGGTGTGAGCGGTGAAGCCGAGGCAGGTGCTCGGCGGCCGAGGCGGGTGCTCGGCGGGGGACACCGAGGTAGGGGCTCGGTACGGTGATCGGGGTAGGTGCCCGGTTTGGTTCGATGCAGGGTGAGGTTACTATGGACGGTATTGAGGAGGACGGTTGCTCCGGTCCTTATGGTTTGCTATTTTTTTTAGCTCTTTGCCTATTATGTTATTTCCAGTCACTGACTTCCCACTCCGTGACAGGTTCGTCCAGGGGCGAGTGCTAGGGCACCGGTGAGGCCGCGAGGGCGCTGTTCTGACTTAGCGCGCCTTCAGACACAGTGACTCTCCTTTCTCTTTTCCTTTATTATCTCTGTTAGTTAGTTGTGGATTGCGACACCCCCGTGGGGTCGAAGTGGATGTATTCTCTATCACTTATGCGAATGTACTGTTACTACTTTCCTTATTTGGCCGTTTTAAACCATGAAAAGAAACCGAATGAAGAAAATCGCTTGCGAAAACCGTTTTAAAAACTGTGGGTGTCGTGTGGGCACCGGATTTTAAAACCTTGTGGATTTATGTGGTTTCGAAATAGTTTTCAAAAAATAATGGCGTCGTGTGGGCGCCGCTTTCAAAACCTTGCGATTATTTATCCTTTCAAATCAGTCGGCCCCTTTCCTCGTATAAAAGTTGATGGAATGATTGGAATGCATGTTTTATGTCTTTGTACCTCGATTAGTGTGGTTAATGCTTGAGGTGAATGTATGATGTAATCAGGACGCCGTGCATATACAAAGGAGACTCTGCCCGTTTGTAGAGCAAATTTGTATATGCGGCGGGTCTGGGCACGCGTCGGGGAGTAATGATTTTCAAAAAAAAATATATATTGCTTTGGGAGCATCGGCGGCTTTTCTTCCGCGCATTTAAACCCCCGGGGCGTGACAGACTAAGATGGTATCAGAGAAACAATAAAGTGTTGACCACAATAGTCGGGGCCCAACATCCACGGGGCGCAATGTACTAACTACTGATAATAAAGTGAACGGGGATAGAAAAGTAGAACGCGAGTGCTCTTGGGGGAAGGGGGGGAATTAGTGTTTTCTTCCTTTAGGGCCGGCGTTCGCGGCATTATCTCTTGGTTTACGCTAGGAGTAACTGTTTGGTACTTGTGTTCAGATCATGGTGAGAACTAGAGCTACCGCCGAGGACACAGGGGCAGACGCAGCGGCGTCGGCGACTGCAGAGAACCAACTCCTGAGGCAGCAGCTACGGGAGATGGCGGGACAGTTGGCGACCTTGACGGACCACGTGCGCCAACTAACGCAGCAACAGCAGGCCGCTGCAGCGGCGGCGGTCGCCCCGGGTCCTTTTTCGGGGCCGACTGCACCGACGACGGGGGCTGGGGCAGGGACTGCCCCTACGCGGGTCGCGGCGCCTGAGGTACCGTCAACCCAACAGACGGTGCCAGAGGTAGCCCCTCCGGCAGCAGCAGCAGGATCGACGCCGGGGACTTCAGCCAGGGACACCCCCGTGGAGACCGGGGTGAGGCCTTCTACTGTCATGGCCGCCACTGCCACAGGGGAGGGCTCAGCCCCGCCAACAGAGCGGGAGCGCGTACGTGCCAATTTAGCAGACTTCAAGAAACACGACCCGCCGACATTTGAGGGGGAGACGACGGACCCCTGGGTGGTGGAGAAGTGGGTGGATTCAATGGAGAAATTGTTTGAGGATCTACTGATGGAAGATCACGAGCGGGTTCCCCTGGCCGTCCATTTTCTGGAGGGGAATGCCCGCATCTGGTGGAAGACGGTACGCCCCGACTCCGCAAAGGGTACCGCCCTCCCGTCTTGGACCACTTTTAAGCAGCAGCTGTTCGGGGCGTTCTTTACGAATAGCGTCAAGAAGCAACTTGAGGATGATCTCAACCACATTAAGCAGGGAACCAGAACAGTGACGGAGTACCAAGCGGTGATCGATTGCGAGAAACGCCAAGTGCGGCTATTGCACCCAGAGTTCCCAGAGAACGTGTACTTGGCATGCAAGAGCGTCTCTTTTCCATCCATCATACCAGCGTCGCGAGCCAGGAAATTGATTGAGAGAGGATGCGTGGCTCTGTTGGCGTCGGTGGCCCTGGCCACGGGACCCTCTACGGCCCTTTCCGACATTCCGGTGGTGAGGGACTTCCCAGATGTCTTCCCGACCGAGCTACCTGGACTACCCCCCGAGCGAGAGGTTGAGTTTCCGATCGAGCTTCCACCCGGTACCCGACCGATTTCAAAGGCCCCCTACCGAATGGCCTTTGCAGAACTGAAGGAACTAAAGGCGCAGCTTGAGGATCTCCTGGACAAGGGATTTATTAGACCGAGTGTGTCGCCTTGGGGCGCACCGGTACTCTTCGTGCGAAAGAAAGACGGGAGCTTGCGGCTTTGCATCGACTACCGGGAAATCAATAAGGCCACTGTGAAGAACAAATACCCCCTACCCAGGATCGATGACCTTTTTGATCAGTTACGGGGGGCGACGGTATTCTCCAAGATCGACTTGCAGTCCGGCTACCATCAACTCAGAGTGAAAAACGAGGACATTCCGAAGACGGCCTTCCGGACCCGGTACGGCCACTACGAGTTCACCGTAATGCCGTTCGGGCTTACCAACGCCCCAGCGGTGTTCATGGACATGATGAACCGGGTTTTCAAGCCCTTCCTAGACCGGTTTGTGGTGGTCTTCATCGACGACATCTTGATCTACTCGCCCACCGATGGGGAGCATGAGGAGCATCTACGAGTGGTTCTGCAGACCCTTAGGGAGCAAAAGTTGTACGCCAAACTCAAGAAATGCGAGTTCTGGCTTCGCGAGGTGGGGTTCCTAGGGCACATCATTTCAGCAGCAGGAATCGCGGTGGATCCTAAGAAAGTGGAGTCAGTGACCGACTGGCCCCAACCGACTTCGGTGACAGAGGTCCGCAGCTTTCTGGGCCTTGCGGGGTATTATAGACGCTTTGTCGAGGGCTTCTCGAAGATTGCAACCCCCCTGAACCGCTTAACCCGGAAGGGAATAAAGTTCATTTGGACGACCCAGTGCCAGGAAAGTTTTGAAGAACTTAAGGAGCGATTGACCAGAGCACCTGTGCTTACTTTACCGACACCAGGGGAAGACTACGAAGTTTACTGTGACGCATCACGGACAGGATTGGGGGGAGTATTGATGCAACAAGGAAAGGTTATCGCCTATGCCTCGAGACAACTCAAAGACTATGAACAGAACTACCCAACCCACGACTTGGAGCTGGCCGCGGTGGTTTTTGTTCTGAAACTGTGGAGGCATTACCTCTACGGTGTGCACTGTAACGTGTTCTCCGACCACCAAAGCCTTAAGTACCTCTTCACCCAGAAGGAGCTAAACCTGAGACAGAGACGGTGGTTAGAGTTACTCAAGGATTATGACTTGTCAATCCAGTACCACCCCGGGAAAGCAAATGTTGTGGCGGACGCCCTGAGCAGGAAGGGTCAAGCGGAAGGGACTTCGGCGAGCGCGATCACTCAACAAGACGACTTAATCGCGGAATTCTCACGGTTGAGGTTGGAGGTTGTACCAGCAGGGACGGTTGAGCGACTTTTGGCTCTAACAGTCGCGCCGACCCTATTCGAGAGGATTCGGGAGAGCCAAGGTAGTGATCCACAGTTACGACTGGAACGGGATAGGATTTCACCAGAACAGAAGGGAGACTTTGCAATGGGAACAGATGGCACCCTTCGGTTTCGAGGACGGATTTGCGTGCCCGACTCGCCGGATCTGAAGAAGGAGATCCTGACCGAAGCGCACTGCGCCCCCTACGCAGCGCATCCCGGGGGCACCAAGATGTACAGGGACCTCAGACAGACCTTCTGGTGGCCAAGGTTGAAGGGAGACGTAACGCGTTTCGTAGCACACTGTCTGATTTGCCAACAGGTGAAAGCCGAGCATCAGCGACCAGCAGGGAAATTGCAACCACTACCCGTGCCCGAATGGAAATGGGAGGAAATCACGATGGACTTCGTCACCGGATTTCCACGCTCACAGCAGGGGCATGACGCTATCTGGGTCGTCGTGGATCGGCTAACGAAGTCGGCTCACTTCCTGCCCATCCACACGACCTGGACACGCGACCGACTGGCCCAGGTCTACATCGGCGAGATTGTGAGGCTGCACGGAATACCGACATCTATTACTTCAGACAGAGACACAAGGTTCGTTTCGAACTTTTGGCGAAGTCTACAACGGGCCTTGGGAACCAAGCTACACTTCAGCTCAGCCTTTCACCCTCAAACGGATGGACAGTCCGAGCGGGTGATCCAGATTCTCGAGGACATGCTCCGAGCTTGCGTGCTGGATTTGGGAGACGGATGGTCGCGCTACCTACCTCTTGTAGAGTTCGCTTATAACAACAGCTACCAGGCGAGCATCCGGATGGCGCCGTACGAAGCGTTGTACGGCAGGCGCTGTAGATCCCCGATCTGTTGGGACGATCTGGGGGAGCGGAGGTTTTTGGGACCGGACTTGGTGGTGGAAACTGAGGAAAAGGTGCGCCTCATCAGACGACGGTTAGTGACCGCCCAGAGCCGACAAAAGAGCTACGCGGACCAGAGACGTCGCGATTTGGAGTTCCAGGTGGGGGAACACGTGCTGCTACGGGTTTCGCCGTCAAAAGGGGTGAAGCGGTTCGGGCTGAGGGGCAAGTTGAGCCCACGGTACGTGGGGCCGTTCGAGATTCTGGAGCGCATCGGCCCGGTGGCCTACCGCCTCGCCCTACCGCCGAACCTTGACCGAGTCCATAATGTGTTCCACGTGTCCATGCTTCGGAAGTATCTCCCCGACCCATCGCGAGTACTCGACGTCTCCGCAATCGAGCTTAAAGAGGACCTAAGCTTCGAGGAAGTACCGGTGCGGATCCTTGCACGAGAGGACAAAAAGCTACGGAGTCGGACGATTCCCTACGTGAAAGTGCTTTGGAGCAATCAAGAGGAGCGCGAGGCAACTTGGGAACCGGAGTCAAAGATGAGGGAGTACTACCCGGATCTCTTCGCCGCGGGCGAGGGTTAAGTTTCGAGGACGAAACTTGTTTTTAGCGGTGAGTGGTGTAAGACCTGGTTTTTCCCTTGGCTTTTCAGTCATGCCTCGTTTGTTGACGGTCCGACTGAGGGCTTATTTTTCATGTTTTCCGGGGCAGTCCATCGGGGCTCGCGGATATTTTTAGGTGGTAGAGCTCGCGAAACGGAGCGCGGGGATGCGATCGGTTTCAGATTCCGACTCCGGGTTCATCCAGAATTAAATTCCGAAGTCTGGGGCCCCCGTAGGTGCTCCGGGATCCGTGTTGGCGATCTGCACGATTTTTGAGGTAACTGATAACCCTAACCCTCCCCTTTAGGTCAGGGCACGTTGGGACTTGGGGTTTCTCGCTTTCTTTTCCCCTTCCCATTCCCTACTTCGTGCGATACAACAGGGCGGCCACGTTCAAGGGAAGTTAGAGGAGAGAAAGAGGAACCCAACCCTTTTCACTCTCGCCTTGGGTTTTCGGCGCGGATTTCCAACGTGGGGATCTTGGGAGAAGGAGGAAGCTTGCCTTCTTACGGGTGGACCGGGGGAAGTGGACGATCCTCCCTCCCTCTTCCTCGAACGATCCAAGGTGAGTGGTTGATGTTTTTGTCTTCTTTCGGTTGGGGTCGTTTCGGGGCCCGGGATCGCAGCGCCGCCGCGAGGAGCAGGGCTAGCATCGCCGCCACGGGGCCGCCCGCGGGTGGGGCGCCCGCGCGGGCTGGTGCCGCGCGGGGCCGCCCCGCACCGCGGGCGGCGCGCCCGCGCGGCACCCGGCCGCGCGGGCCGCCGCCCACCGGCAGCGCGCCCGCGCGGGCTGGTGCCGCGCGGGGCCGCCCCGCACCGCGGGCAGCGCGCCCGCGCGGCACCCGGCCGCGCGGGGCCGCCCCGCACCGCGGGCAGCGTGCCCGCGCGGCACCCGGCCGCGCGGGGCCGCCCACTGGCGGGGCGCCCGCGCGGGCTGGTGCCGCGCGGGGCCGCCCCGCACCGCGGGCGGCGCGCCCGCGCGGCACCCGGCCGCGCGGGGCCGCCCACTGGCGGGGCACCCGCGCGGGCTGGTGCCGCGCGGGGCCGCCCCGCACCGCGGGCGGCGCGCCCGCGCGGCACCCGGCCGCGCGGGGCTGCCCACTGGCGGGGTGCCCGCGCGGGCTGGTGCCGCGCGGGGCCGCCCCGCACCGCGGGCAGCGCGCCCGCGCGGCATCCGGCCGCGCGGGGTCGGCCACAGGAGGGGCGCCCGCGCGGGCTGGTGCCGCGCGGGGCCGCCCCGCACCGCGGGCGGCGCGCCCGCGCGGCACCCGGCCGCGCGGGGCTGCCCACTGGCGGGGTGCCCGCGCGGGCTGGTGCCGCGCGGGGCCGCCCCGCACCGCGGGCAGCGCGCCCGCGCGGCATCCGGCCGCGCGGGGTCGGCCACAGGCGGGGCGCCCGCGCGGGCTGGTGCCGCGCGGGGCCGCCCCGCACCGCGGGCGGCGCGCCGCACGGCACCCGGCCGCGCGGGGCTGCCCACTGGCGGGGCGCCCGCGCGGGCTGGTGCCGCGCGGGGCCGCCCCGCACCGCGGACAGCGCGCCCGCGCGGCACCCGGCCGCGCGCGGCCGCCCACAGGTGGGGCGCCCGCGCGGGCTGGTGCCGCGCGGGGCCGCCCCGCACCGCGGGCAGCGCGCCCGCGCGGCACCTGGCCGCGCGGGGCCGCTCGCGGATAGGACGCCGCGCGGGCTGGTGCCGCGCAGGGCCGTGCACGAGCCGAGAGCGCTCCACACGAGTCGGTGTCGTGCGGGGAGCTCGCAGCACGAAGTCCGGGGCTGCGTCCGTCGCCCGGGTTCGGTCTGGAGTCGGTGAGGTTTTCGGACCCCTTTAGTTGACATGCCCTTGTTTCCTCAGGAGTGCGGGACGTCGTCGGCGGCAGGCGCACGGACACGGACGAGCCGAGCACAGGACGACACACACGAGGTGGGTACTTCTCCGGGGGTTTCGGGGATAGGCTTGTTTTATTAAGAATAACATGAAGGTGTAAGGTTTTTGGGATTTACGTTTATCTGACTAACCCTGTTGCATTACTTTACTCATTTATCGATACGTGCGCTCTTGTTTTGCTACACGCACACCGGCGGTTTGGCCACCGCAAGGGTGTGCTTTTCCGGAAAAGTGGTACGTTGACCCGTGTACCCCACGCGACGGTGGCGTTAGGAATGGGGGCCCTCGCAGGTGGGGGGTGTGAGCGGTGAAGCCGAGGCAGGTGCTCGGCGGCCGAGGCGGGTGCTCGGCGGGGGACACCGAGGTAGGGGCTCGGTACGGTGATCGGGGTAGGTGCCCGGTTTGGTTCGATGCAGGGTGAGGTTACTATGGACGGTATTGAGGAGGACGGTTGCTCCGGTCCTTATGGTTTGCTATTTTTTTTAGCTCTTTGCCTATTATGTTATTTCCAGTCACTGACTTCCCACTCCGTGACAGGTTCGTCCAGGGGCGAGTGCTAGGGCACCGGTGAGGCCGCGAGGGCGCTGTTCTGACTTAGCGCGCCTTCAGACACAGTGACTCTCCTTTCTCTTTTCCTTTATTATCTCTGTTAGTTAGTTGTGGATTGCGACACCCCCGTGGGGTCGGAGTGGATGTATTCTCTATCACTTATGCGAATGTACTGTTACTACTTTCCTTATTTGGCCGTTTTAAACCATGAAAAGAAACCGAATGAAGAAAATCGCTTGCGAAAACCGTTTTAAAAACTGTGGGTGTCGTGTGGGCACCGGATTTTAAAACCTTGTGGATTTATGTGGTTTCGAAATAGTTTTCAAAAAATAATGGCGTCGTGTGGGCGCCGCTTTCAAAACCTTGCGATTATTTATCCTTTCAAATCAGTCGGCCCCTTTCCTCGTATAAAAGTTGATGGAATGATTGGAATGCATGTTTTATGTCTTTGTACCTCGATTAGTGTGGTTAATGCTTGAGGTGAATGTATGATGTAATCAGGACGCCGTGCATATACAAAGGAGACTCTGCCCGTTTGTAGAGCAAATTTGTATATGCGGCGGGTCTGGGCACGCGTCGGGGAGTAATGATTTTCAAAAAAAAATATATACTGCTTTGGGAGCATCGGCGGCTTTTCTTCCGCGCATTTAAACCCCCGGGGCGTGACATAAACACCAGGCGAAAATCGACTGTGATAAATGTCAAGTGCGATTACGGGAACCGGGACTTTCGGAGAACGTGTACCTGGCGTGTAAGAGCACATTCTTTATGACCGTCATCTCCACATCTCGGGCCAGGAGAATGATGGAGGGTGGGTGCGTGGCATACTTAGCTTCGGTGGATTTGGCGACGCGACCCACCTCCCCGCCTTCCGACATAGCAGTCGTAAGGAATTTTCCGGACGTTTTTCCGATCGAACTTTCGGGGATGCTGCCCGGACGTGAGGTTGATTTCTCCATCGAACTTATTCCGGGCACGCAACCCATCACGAAGGCGCCATACAGAATGGCCTTCGCCGAATTAAAGGAACTGAAGGCGCAACTGGAGGACCTCGTGGACAAGGGTTTTATCCGACCGAGTGTGTCGCCGTGGGGTGCGCCTGTACTGTTTGTAAGAAAGAAGAATGGGAGCTTACGCTTATGCATAGATTACCGGGAGATAAACAAGGTCACGGTGCAGAACAAATACCCCCTGCCACGTATTGATGATCTGTTCGATCAACTGCAAGGGGCGACGGTGTTCTCAAAGATCGACCTCCAGTCTAGCTACCACCAGCTCAGAATCAGAGGCGATGATATACCGAAAACTGCTTTTCGAACTCGTTACGGCCACTACGAGTTTACGGTGATGCCGTTTGGGCTTACTAACGCACCAGCGGTGTTTATGGATATGATGAACAGGATCTTTAAACCTTTTCTGGACTAATTTGTGGTGGTCTTTATCGACGATATCCTCATCTACTCCCGCACAGATAAAGAGCACGAGGAGCACCTGCGAGTGATCCTCCAGACCCTACGGGATAAAAAATTGTACGCCAAACTCAAAAAGTGTGAGTTTTCGCTCCGCGAGGTGGACTTCCTGGGACACATAGTCTCAGCCTCGGGAATTGCGGTGGACCCGAGGAAGATAGAATCCGTGACCAACTGGGCTCGGCCAACAACGGTGACAGAAGTCCGAAGCTTTCTAGGACTGGCGGGGTACTACAGACGCTTCGTGGAAGGCTTCTCAAAGATAGCCACTCCCTTGAATCGACTAACCCGGAAAGGGGAGAAATTCGTCTAGACGGCCCAATGCCAGAAGAGCTTTGAGGAACTTAAAGACAGACTCACACGGGCGCCAGTACTCACATTGCCGAAGCCCGGAGAGGACTATGAGATCTGTTGCTACGCATCCCGAAGCGGTTGTGGAAGCGTACTAATTGTTACGGAATTTGAGTTGGCGTATTTCGTGAATGTATTAAGTCTTGAAGATTGAAGATGAAGAAACTTTGGATCATATACCTCAATCTCAAGAAAGAAGAATTCAAAAGGATCAGGTACGTTTAACTAAAGAATTTTGATGATCCGAATACTTCTTATAGTGTAGAAACACCTGGAAGAGGTTTTATTTGCTTAATCATCAAAAACTGAACATGGGACATGTTCAGGATCCGGATCGTGGCTTGCAATCCGGATCCCGAAGGGTGTTCGTTCATACACTGGTTCAATCCGGATCGCAGCATTCCATGATCCGGATCCCGAACATAGTTTTACCTGTTTGCTTGAACGATCCGGATCAGGAATTGCAATCCGGATCCCGAACATTGTGTTTTGGTAAAACTGTATGAACGATCCGGATCGTGGACTACGATCCGGATCCCGAACAAGCAATTTTCTGGAAACCGTCATTTGTGCTTCTGCAATCCGGATCGTCAAATCCAATCCGGATCGCCGTCGGTAAAACTTTCCAGAAAAGGCTGTTTTTGATCCGAATATTCTTCCTAGGGTTTCTAACCTATAAATAGCCCTCTTATTCATTTCTAGGGCATCCGCAATCGGCGATCATATACAGAAAAAGAAAAATAGCCGAAAGAAAAATCCACATATATAGAGAAGAAAGGAAATCAATAGATTTATTCTATGTTTCTTCATCTATATTGATTGATTTGATTCTAGGTTTTCCATACTCACATTTTGAGTAGAATCAAATCAATGAATACTTAGATGGTATTTCCGATCTATCTTTAATCTAAGTATTCGGCGGATCATCACCACCCAAACAAACAACGATTTACCCCAAAATCGGCGCGTGGACTCGCGTGGCCTTGTGGATTCAAGGTGCAACCGCTCTCGTGGATTCGGAGCGAGGTACGTTCGTGGATTCGAAGCGTGCCACTGGGTGAAGACCGTGGATTCGGTTGGACGTCGTGGACTCGACGTTGGACGCTGTGGATTCAGCGTTGGGCGCGGATCGTGGATTCGAGAAGCGTCGTGGAGCGAGCGGAGAAGATCTACTAGGAGCGTATGGTAAAAGGTTGAGTCGTCTGTGAGTACGTTATATCACCTTGTACGTGTGTTAATTCTAGTGGATTTCGCCGTGTTATCGGTCCCGTGGTTTTTTACTCCGGTTTGGAGTTTTTCCACGTAAAAATCTTGCGTGTTCTTTTATTTTTCCGCATTGGGTTTTATTGCGCAATGATTTTTTGAGTGTTTATTGTTTACACCTATTCACCCCCCTCTAGGTGTTTTTTCCCCTATTTAGATCCATTACTTATAACCCAACACTAATGCAACAAGGAAAGGTCGTAGCCTACGTGTCAGGACAGCTCAAGGAATACGAGCAGAACTACCCTACACACGACTTGGAGCTCGCGGCAGTCGTGTTTGCTTTAAAGCTCTGGAGACACTATCTTTACGGAGCGCACTGCAATGTGATCTCCGATCACCAAAGCCTTAAGTACTTGTTCACACAAAAGGGGTTGAATTTACGGCAAAGGCGATGGCGGGAACTACTGAGAGACTACGATTTGTCTATCCATTACCTCCCCGGAAAGGCAAATTTGGTGGCCGACGCCTTAAGCCGGAAGGGACAGACGGGAGGAACGGCGTTGAGCGCCCTTACCCAACAAGATCGTCTCATCGCAGAGTTCTCGCGATTGAGACTGGAGGTAGTGCCGGCGGGTGCGGTTACGCAACCCCTGTCTTTAGTAGTTAAGCCTACCCTGATCGGGAGGATCTTGGAAGGCCAGTCGACGGACACTCAACTGCAACTGGTGCGGGATAGAATATCTTCAGAACAAGGGGGCGATTTCACGATTGGCTCGGACAATGCAATAAGGTTCCGGGGATGAATTTGTGTGCCCGATGTACCGGAAATAAGAAGGAAAATCCTGACGGAGGCGCATAGTGCTCCCTACACTGCGTATCCCGGAGGTACGAAGATGTACAAAGACCTGAGGCAGACCTTTTGGCGGCCCAAATTGAAGGGAGATGTGACGCAATTCTTGGCGCATTGTTTGGTGCGTCAACAAGTGAAAGCGGAACATCAGCGACCGGTAGGAAAACTACAGCCATTGCCCATACCGGAGTGGAAATGGGAATGGATTACCATGGACTTCATAACCGGTTTTCCGCGGTCGCAACACGGACACGACGCGATTTGTAGTTTATGGTAGGGAAACACGTGCTCCTCCGTATAACGCCGTCTAAAGGAACCAGACGTTTCGGCTTAGGAGGGGAACTGAGCCCGCGGTATGTGGGACCCTCCGAGATTTTGGAGCGCGTGGGCCCGGTGGCATACCGGTTGGCCTTACCGCCAAACCTCGAGCGGGTACACAACGTGTTGCATGTCTCGATGCTCCGAAAATACCTCCCCGAACCGTCGCACGTCCTCGATGTTTCTGCTGTCCAGTTGCGTGAGGACTTAAGCTTCGAGGAAACACCGATACGAATATTGGCGCGGGAGGAGGAGAAGCTACGCAACCGGACGATCCCCTACGTAATGGTGCAATGGAGTAACCATGAGGAGTGCAAGGCGACCTGGGAACTAGAGAGAAGAATGAGAGAGGGTTTCCTAATTTATTTAGCGAAAGTTAAGGATAAGTTTCGAGGACGAAACTTTTTTTAAGGGATGTGTGGTGTAATATCACAACTTTTTGGGTAACGTTTTACCCTCCTGCTAATAAAATATAAGTTAGAGGAAACCGAATTAACGGATTTACTTAAGTTGATAATCTTGATGTGCGGGTAATTTTCTATGATAGAGCCCGAAAAACGGTGAACGACACTGCGATCGGATCTGAAATTCGACTTACGGATCTCCCGGAATGGAGTTTTGAAGGTCGCGGTATGCTTAGTGTGCACCGAAATCCATGCTAAGAGTCTGGCACGCTTTTTGAGGAGATGGCGATTTTTATCTCTTGTAACTTAAATTAGGAATATCCTTAGAATACCGGATATGGGGATTTTTCCCTTCTACGTACATATAAAAAGGAAAAATAAAAGAAAATAAATTAATAATAAGATTTATTTATCCCCCGTATACCGAAAGGAAAACCCTAGTTTTAAAAGATGGCCTCCTCAAACTCTTCCCTCTTGTGCGTACCAAAGACCAAACGAAACCCTAGTTCGAAAAGAGAGAAAAGAGAAAAGAAAAGGAAACCCTAACTGGAGGAAAAAGAAATAAAGAAGGGAGAAGCGAAGGAACCCGTTCGTTCCTGATCAACGTGCCGGAGACCGGAGAACGAGACTGTAATGAACCGGAATTTCGGTATATAAATAAATATAAATAAAATGGTATGAAATGCTATTTTATTGAATTTATAGAGGTAAAGGATGACCTGGAAACGAATTGGGGCCCAAATCGGGATTGGAATGTGAGATCTTGAATCTTACATGAGAAAGTGGGCCCAGATTGTAAGTGGAAAATTCACAGTTTCGGAAAATTTCGGAAAAATTACGGGAGCTCCGAAAATATGTTTTATGGCCACAGTAAAAGTTTCACGTTGATCGGACACCCGGATAGAGAGAACGGGCTCCGCCAGCGAATTCAGATACAGTGGGACTTTTGGCAAATCAAAAAGGGGTCCAAACTGAAAAGTTTAAGTACCATGAGGAAAATTAAGTTAAACTGTGGCTGCCCGTCAAATTTGAGCGAAAACGGGCGAGAAACGGGCAAGAACGGACGAAAACGGGCGAAACTGGGCTTGGGCCCAAGTTTCGGGCGCCCGAAAATGAGTTCCGGGCGCCCGCAACGTACTGTAGCAAGTTGGGTTTTTGGGCTGCAGCGAACCGGGCTGCACTGTAGCGAACCCGGTTCACTGTAGCAGCCCAGTACGGTTGTCAGTGCGCCCGAAAGTTACTGTAGCAGCCCGGATCCCGAGGCGGTGGCACGGATCCCGAGGCAGTTGGCACGGATCCCGAGGCAGTGGTACGGATCCCGAGGCATGGGCGCGAATCCCGAGGCAAGTTTTTCGCGCGCGACGCACTGTGGCGCGCGGCCCGAGGCGCGCGTGGTAGGTGGGGAGCGCCACGTGGCGCTTCCTCATTGGTCGCTTTGACCGAGGGAGCGGGGGCGCGTCGGGAACCCGCGCGGGCGCTGGCGCGGTGTCAGCGGGGGAGGCCACGTGTCGGCCTCCCATAGGTGAGTCAGCGCGACGCGACGCGCTGATGCGACGCGACGCGCTGACGCGACGCGACGCTGCGGCCGGTGTCAGGGGGAGCGTGAGTGCGGTCCACGTGGCGGCCAACGATTGGCCGCCACTATTCGGTGGTCGCGGTGCACGGGTCCAGGGACACGTGTCACGCTCGGGTTGGCCGAGCGATGGTGACGTGGCGCCCAGCTGGCGCGGCGTGGACGCGTGGACCGCGGGGCTGTTTACTGTAGCAGCCCGAAAACCTGTTTCGGGCGCCCGGAAAATGCGCCCGAAAGTTGGGAAATGGCCTATAAAGGCCCGAAACGGCCCCTTTTTCCTCCTTTTTCCCTTTTTGGCTTCACCCGAGCGTACCAGGAGGGGAACCGGGCGATTTTCGCGGGGGGTTTTCGAGGGCGCACGAGCGCGCCGTGGACTCCGTGGTGCGCGCAAGGTGCTCCAAAGAGGCTAATGGGCGCGATGGACGTCACGACATTGTCGAGGTAGGCCCCGTGTGTCGTTTTTATGGTATTTTCAGCACAGTTTTGAAGTTTCCTTTTGGATTTTGGATTTGACCCTTTTGCCCACGTGCATGTTAGGGACCCAACTTTCTGTGCTGTTTTACTGCGCGAGTTTCGCGGGCGTTTTGGGCGCGCCTCGTTTTGCGTGCCAGCTCGTGGAGGCTTGCACCGTTTTGCGTGTGGATTCGGCAAATGCTCGCAGTTTTGGACGCGAACTCATAAAACGTGCACCATTTTGCGTGCAACGTTGAGAAAAGAACATGCACCGTTTTGCGTGCCAATACGGGGTATGTGCTCCGTTTTGCGTGCGGGTTGGACCAGTGCGCACCATTTTACGAGTAGATTCTAATAATTTACATCATTTTTCGTGCAGGACTAGGAAAAATATGCACCGTTTTTCGTGCAACCCTACAGTCAGATGTGCACCGTTTTGCGTGCAGTTTCGAGGTACGTGCACCATTTCGCGTGCAGTTCGTATTGTCGCGTGCCGTTTTGCGTGCCGTCGCTAATGATATGCACTGTTTTGCATTTAGGGTCAGAAGATAATGTGCACCGTTTTGCGTGCAACCCCACAGTGAGGCATGCACCGTTTTGCATGCAGATTTGAGGTACGTGCACCGTTTCGCGTGCAGATCGTGTTGTCGTGCATCGTTTTGCGTGCCGGCTGATGTGGCGTACATCATTTTATGTGTGGGTTTTTAATGACATGCGCCGTTTTGCGTGCAGGTATAAAGGACGTGCACCGTTTTGCGTGCGGACTCGAGGGATGTGCACCGTTTTGCGTGCAAGCTCGAGGAAACAAGTGGAATCGCGCGGAGACCAATTGCAAGTGTCTACAAGCAATTGGGTACACTACAAGGTGGGGAATTCTGCCGAAATTGGGTGACCTCTCCCCTTGCTCCTTTGCTTTTCGATTCGAAGCATGATAGTAGCCTGTTAGAGGCGTTAGGTAATTATGATTATGATTGCATGTGTAGATGGATTCAGATGGAAAAGTGCAACTGTTGGTTGCCAGAGATAGAGGAATAGATGTGCATGTGTAAATGAACACAGAGGAAAAGTGCAACTGTTGGTTGCCAAAAATATATGATGAATATGCATGCGTAGAAGTAATTACTATTTGATGAATGAAATGAAAATAATTGCATGCATGAAAAAGGATTAGCTATTATGATTGTGATCATGTTAGGGTATAACCCTAGGAATCATGTGACATAAGGGAACAGTTGTTGGTAGTAAGACTAGGAGAAAACCTAGTATAGGGGTTTGACGAGTGACATCAACTTAGGAGTTATCCTAGGGAGGACGAGTGGCATGGTCTTAGGTGACAACCTAAGGACACTGGATAGAGTGATCAACATAGAGTCAGAGAACTCTAGGATGTATATGACATGGAACTTAGGTAAAGGAAACCTAAGGAGAACTAGTGTTCAACATAGAGTCAGGGAACTCTAGGACAAGTATGACATGGAACTTAGGCAAAGAGAACCTAAGGTGAACTAGTGGTCAACATAGAGTCAAGGAACTCTAGGACAAGTATGACATGGAACTTAGGTAAAGGGAACCTAAGTTGAGCTAGAAGAGTTTAAACTCACAGACAGAAAAATAGAGTCAAGTTGACTCTAGGATTCAGTAAGGAATCAAGAGAATGGAAAAATGGATCAAGTGTGGAACATGAAATTAGAGTCAGTGTAACTCTAAGTTAATAGTGGAACAGGAAAATAGAGTTAAGTTAACTCTAGGATTCAATGAGGAATCAGGAAAGTGGGATAAGATCCCAAGGTTAAAGAGTTGATCAAATATAACCCTAGAAAGTCATAGGGTGTCTGGGCAAATGGATAATAACTTTAACTTCAATTTGAGTTAAAGAAATAAAAGAGAAATGTTTAAGAGTCCAGGAGACTCTCTGGTTATCCTTATGGCAAGACCTAGGATAAGAGGAAAAATTATTGCAAAAAGGCAAAGATTAAAAGCAAGCTAAAAGTGGCTAAAAGCATAAAGAAAATGTAAATGACGCCTTCGAATTTGAGACTCGTCAAGTGGAGCAGGACTCCCTGGGCAGTGACCCGTCGGACGAGGTACTTTCGAAGGGCTAAAAGTGAAAGCAAGGAGCTAAATGCTCAAAGAAAAGAGAAAGTGATTTGCCAGTGGCAAAAAGGGAGCTATAAGCTCGAATAAGAAAGGAAAGCAAGTGTTCAAAGGCAAAGAGGCTAAGAACTAAAGTAAAAAGAAAATATAAAGATATAACGGGCGGACCTACGGTGAAACCAACCCATGTTGGAGTTACGGGCAGTATCCCTCTCCTGGGTAGAGACCCGTTCGGGACGTTTCTTCCGTAGGACGGGGTAACACTTGCGGGTGTTATCGGCAACCTTAGAAATCTTATCTTATGGTAGCAGGACTACCGGGCTGGGGCCCGTTGGATAAGAATTTCTGAGGGTTAACTTGAACTAAAGCACCAGAATCTAAAGAATAAAGAAAAATAGAGTGGCCAAGGTGGCCGGGTTAGTTGGACCCTGTGTACAGCGGCATAGTGGTCGAGTTGGTGCTTAGCAGCCTAGTGTGGCTAGACAGAGTAGTGCTGGGTCGATGAGTATACACAGATAGTGTAGTGATATTATATTGTAGCCTATATGCTAGCATAGTGCTGATGAGTATGACAGTGATGTATTATTGTATAGCTGCATTTGATATCGAGGATTTTAGTTTCCTAGCACTATTATTATTGCTTCCATTGGACCAAGTGGTGTAGGACACTTTTTCTCGGTGGTTGAACCCACTGGGAACTCAGTTGTAGTTCTCACACCCCTTGGGTGACCCCCCCCACAGGTTCGGGAATGGATGCAGCGGTCGAGACGGATCAGATGCAGACAGCGAGGCATACGACAGGGGCAAGGGCCCAGCAGCATAGAGACCTAGAGGGTCTAGCAGAGGTATCCCATTTATATATTTCTTGAGTGAACCTTGTATGGTGAGGAATTATGTAAAGGAAATGTAATAATTTTATTTGCAAGTTCAGAAATGTAAAGTGTAATAAGTTTAATTTATGGTTCACTCTTGTATGCTTTCATTTCCGCTTAAACTGTTTGTTATTGAATGAAAGTTTTAATTTGTAGTGATTTTTAGTACTCTGATATTGAGCTTCCGCATACACTTGTTGTGTTATTATGGATGTTACCGTTCCTTTCGGGTAGAAAAGGTCTTACCCGATTGGCGGGTCTGTTGGCGTGCCCGAACCGTACAAATTGGCGGACTCGGGGCGTGACAGATTAGAGTGGTATCAGAGCCTAGGAATAGTCCTAGGTGGTTAGCAACCTTAGGGAGACCCTAGGGATTAGCACGAGAGAGTGTGTGGATTATTGGGCGAAAGTATTGGATTGGTTATTGTTGTTCCCAAAAAGGATGTTGGGACTGATCGAGGGCGACGAGCTTTCATTCTTCGGATATTACGTTGGCGGCCGACAACGTAATGTTGGAGATGAAAAGGAGTACCCTCTTATACTTTCGCATGATTGGGTCGACGAGCCTTTTGTCGGTATATAGATTGCGCGTTGCTCAAATGGCTAAAATTTGGGCTAATTGTTTCGTTGTGGTGTGCATATTAGCGATGACACCACGTAGGGAGACGCACCTGTTTGACTCGAGTCACGAGAGGGCTCTGGGTCAAACAAGGTACACGAGCTGCGATAGCAGGTGACCGCACTTGTTGGTGTGGTCCAGCAGTAGATCGAAGCTTCTTGCCGTCAGCGGAAATTTTCCGCCGACAGGAAAGCTGATTCCGACGCCTAAGTGTGGCGTCGGTGTGACAGTCGGAGCAGATAGATAGGCTCCAGTGGCTAATAGCGCAGCAAGCTGAGGCTGCACAAACAACGAACGAGTGTACGGCGTCGCCGCCTGTAGGGGCGACAGTAAAGGGAATGGCAGTGACCGCCGAACTTTTGTCGGCGCAGCCAACACCTTCAGCATAAGGTGTTTTACACTTGTGTCAGCTAGGTTGCTGGCAAAGTATGGTTAGTAAGGTCCAGTGAGAGACCGACTCGCGAGGTAAATGGTGATCGCTATGTCGCGAGAGCCAAGTTGCTGTGCCCTAAGGGTTAGGGCAAGAAAGATTTACGGGCCAGGCGGCGTGAGTTCGCCCCTGATGACGGTAGTGACCGTGTGGCGTGTTGATTGTGGCTAGGTTGCCACGTAGTAGTGTTGGTGAGGCCTAGTGTCACGCCCCGGGGTCGAAACTGCGACCCGGGCTCGCTAACAGATCCGCCATCTGTACGGAACTGCCGTACAGACGAAGCGTCTAACCTGCAAAAAGAATCAACTACAGTATACAGATATCAGAGCTGAAAGTAAACTACTAAAAACTGAAATCCAAACCCTGTACAACTGAAAATAATACCATAACCATCTCCCAAATACGATCATATAAAAAGTCCTCTGATACAAAACTCAAAAGGGAGATATCTCCAATAAATACATCAGTGTACAAACTCTCAATACAAAAATATCCTCACTACAACAGTCTCTCAAACTGTAAGAATTAAAATACAACTCTATACCTCACAACAAAGTTCTCTCAACAGAGGTAAAAGTAGTAAACTAATCTACTGAAGCTCTCTCTGAAGGGGGTACCGCTACACTCCAACGACGGGTAGGGAACTAGCTCGCGACTCCCTCGCCTCGGTCAGAAGGATCAGCAACAGGAGCACAGGAACAGAAGAAGAAGTCCCTGGGGAAAAGACACCACGACGGGTGTGAGAACTACTTCCCACAGTAGTTCTCAGTGGGTGCCGTCAACAAGTCCAACGGTCTGCCCACTAAGTCTACCAGAGGTAAAAGATAACAGGCAATGAAATCTGAACAAGAAAAGCTGGAACTACTCTACAGCTACCATGCCTCTATCTAGATACTCAAAAGTGGAACAGATGAAAGTAAATGAGACCACTCGCACCCAAGGTGCTCAATCGACCCAATCGAACTGACTGCCTCAAAGGTCCAGTCAAGCCTGCGCCTGTCGACTAGGAACGCACCTGCCCACTACCACACATCCACATGAGGACGGGATTTACGTGGGGCGTCCTGTCCGACTAACTCATCCCTCGCGCAAAACTGCCTCAACAGGCCCATCGTTGCCTCCACTGCGGAAAACTGCCTCAACAGGCCAACCATCGTATCCACAGCGGCATCTCAGGGGCGCGACTCCAACTGAGGAAAACGGCGCGGCATAGAGTATCAAACATTGGCATATGCAGGCTATAGTCAAAACCACGCTCACTCAGAACGGTAGGACTCAAGATCCCCAAATATCTCGCACAACAGTCGGAGCACTCTCGACGACTCAGCTGATCGGCTAACTCGAAACACGAGACACTAGCCTCTCCAACAGCTCGCAGCACAAAGCACACTGGCTGGAGATACTCCACAGCCAGGAACGACCCACAACTCAGGCTAACAATACAGGTCGGACAACACTCAACGACCTGGGACCACCGTCAACCCCAACGGTTCCCAACAACACGGACCGGAAGATACTCGACGGCCCGGGACTACCGTCTACTCAACGGCTCCCTCCCACGACAGCGCAATAGGGAAACAAGACCTCCGGGACTACCGTTTACCCAAACGGCTCCCGGCACAGATAAGCAACCCACTACAACTACCAGACTCCACTCTGCTCCCAAGCAAGAGTGCAAAAGCATCCCACACTACAAGAAAGTCCCGACCTCTCGGCCCACTACCCGGGCGAGGATAACACTATGTCCAGGAATGAAAAACAGTGTGGATGTCTAAACATAAATAACCCTAGCCCAAGTGAGGGTTTTCTACTGGTCTGGTTACACATGCAACATATGACGGGGGTGCTAGGTCAAGTTCCAAGATAACTATATTAACATATGATAAAAGGAATAACAATTCCTACAATATAGCATGCTATACCCGAAAATAAACTATCATGCATAGTCCTACATCAGTAGAATTACTGTACAGTCCATAAAACTTGGAGATAAGGCCACCCACCTCGATTTGCCACCAATTGCTTGTAGACACTTGCAATTGGCCTCCACGCGATCCGCACGCAAAACGATGTCCGCTGCCGGAGTCCGCACGCAAAACGGAGCACGCCGCCGGAGTCCGCACGCAAAACGGAGCACGGTGCCGAAACCCGCGCGCAAAACAGAGTCCGCACGCAAAACGGAGCACGGTGCCGAAACCCGCATGCAAAACGAAGTCCGCACGCAAAATGGTGCACGCCGCCGGGATCCGCACGCAAAACGGAGCACGGTGCCGAAACCCGCGCGCAAAATGGAGTCCGCACGCAAAACGGTGTCCGTCGCCGGGATCCGCACGCAAAACGGAGCACGGTGCCGAAACCCGCACGCAAAACGGAGTCCGCACGCAAAATGGAGCAGAAAAACACAGTCCCCCGACTGCGTCGCCGCCGCCGAAACGCTCCCATCGGAAATGTCACGCCCCGGGTGTAAACCAGAACCCGGGCCCGTCTACATATCCGCCGTGTACACGGTATTTCCCGTGTACACGAAGCGTCAACAACCTGCTCAGATAAAAAGGTGCAATAAAAGAGCAATAAAAACAGAGCTGAACTAAAATCTAATACATCTCAGACTGAAGCTGGAAATAAAATACAATACATCAGTATAAATGATACATCAGTCTCTCCCAGCTCACAATAAATAAATACAACCTGCTGGCAAAAGCCAGTCCCAAAAGTGAAAGTACAACCGTCTGAGGAAAACCTGGGTACACCAACAGTCCAGCTAACACGCTCATCCTGCCTCGAGATCTATCTACGCAGCCGTCCTCTCTCCTCGACCCGCCACTGAAAGCCCAGCAGCACCCACAGAAGACACTGCAAAACAAGGGAGAAGAAAAGAGAAAAGAAGAATGGGGGTGAGAACTACTAGTAAACCAGTAGCCTCCCCTAGTGGGTAAAACCTCAAACTCTGACACACCCACTAGGTCTACCAGAGGCGAAAAGGAAAGAAGAGTGGTAAGAAAGGAAACTGCTGAAAAAGGGAAATCTACCACTACTATGCCTCTAAAATGCAGTTCTAGACTGGAATAACCATAACCAACAATAACCAACCGTCCCAGATGAACCCAATCTGTACCGCCCTCATCATCGGGCAAGAAAGCCGCGCCGATGTGATAGCAAAACTCCTGCTGCCGCCCTCATCATCGGGCAAATAAACCGCGCCGATGTGATAGCAAAACCGTCAATAACTGTCCGACCCCGGCCTCCGGAGGGGAACTCGAGGGGAGCGACCCACTCGAGGAAAGCACTACCGGGCAATAACCGCGCCGGTAAAATAAGTATCAAAAGCAGGACTGGTTCATAACTATAAAGCCCCAGTGGAACACAACCCTCCACTAAAAGAAAACTGATTCCCAATCAGATGCAAAAATGAACATCCGGTCGATCGCCCAAAATCCGCGATCGCCGCAATACCCACAATCACAATCATGTCCCACATCCGACATCCGGTCAACCGCCTACTGTCCGCGGTAGCCGCTAAAACCCATAATCCGCAATCCAGGCCCCGGCTACACTATCCCAAACCCCTGCTCAAACCCGAGCAACAAGAACCACCTGACTAACGAAAAGGAGAAAAGAAGCAAACAAGGTTTCTCCTAAGTCAAGTTCCAGCATGAAAGTGTAGCGATAAAGATGGCCTATCTAGATGTCCATACAAGCATGCAAGTGTTCTCAATGAAATAAAGGAAAAGGTGTCCAATAGTGGTTCCACATGTGTAACAATTAATAGCTCCGCATAGATATAACCATCATGCTAAAACATTATCCAACCACACATGTCTATAATCCATGTTCCATGATAAAGCATCACTATCCACCTATGCATGTCATAAAATCCTCAAATAGTACCAACCACTAACAGGATAATCATATAGTCCAAAATAAATAATCCAATCCACATGCAAGGTTAAACGCTAACATTCCATCCATACCAACATGTATAAGTCCCAACCACTATCCAATATCCACAGTAGTAATTTCCATATGAAGGGCTCACAATTTTATATTACTTTAAGCATGCATGTCCAGATAATGGGATCACTCTAATATTCCTAGTGAGCATGTCAAAATAGAGGTAAACAACAACCACCCACCTGAAGTGCAACTGTCCAAATCCGTACAGCTGAAAATACCAAAACTCCAAATCCTTGCTCCCCAATTTCAGCACACCCGAAATATTCCTGGTACAGTACAAAGCTCACTAATTACACTTAGGCTCCCAATTATAGCACTAATAATCACATACAACCTCGAATTCGAAACTGTTAAATTATCACCTGCAGAAATTGCCCAGAAAATTCCAATAAAAATATCACGGCGATCCTCGCGTCGATAGCTTCGAAACGGTACCTTGCACGCCCAAATCTGAGTTCTGTACATCAAGATAAAAATCCGGCAAGGTGGCACACTCACACAAAAAAATCTGTATTAAGGACAGATTACTGTTCACTGAGAAAACAGTAATTTTCACCTCGAAATAAAATTCACAAAAATCCAATAAAAATACGAGCGCGTTCCTTGCGATCCATAGATGAAAAAGTTGTATAAGCTCGTCTCCATCAGACGCTCGTGCGCGAAGATATGGCCAAAATACTCCGATGCTGTCCTCACATTCCTCACAGAAAAAGGGGGACCATTGTTACCTCGGGATCCGAGCCAAAGAAGCAAAATCAGAATGAGTGATCAAAATCAAAGTTGAAGCCCTACCTGTTAGGAGTCTTTCGGCGCAAGAATCACAGAAGAAGGAGCTCGGAGTAGACCAGGAGAGCTAAAACACCGTCGCTGCGCTGAAGAAGAACACAGAAAATGCAACGTCGCACCGCGCCGTAAAATGGGGAACCTCGGGATTCGAGCCTCCTAAAATCCTGAAACTTTGTAGGATTAATCCTCACTTCATGAGGAAGAAATCTTCCTCTCACCTCCCCTTCGAGCTGAGGTCTCGAAGGGGTCGAAAATCCCCCTTGAAGAGCCCTCGGATAGCAACTTAAGGGAAAATCCAGAAAAATCTTCTCGCTGCGCCCGGTGCACGTGAGCCCACCAATGGTGGCGCGCCACGTGGCCCCAACCACCGTGCACCGCCCGTGCACCGCGCACCCCGCACGTCGCGTACGGCACCTGCTCCACCCATTGCGTGGACCGCGCGCACAACACCGCACCACTAAAAAGCCGCCACGTGTCCACCTACCGGTCCACCGTGCACCCGAAGAACTCCGTGGACCGCGCGCTGTGAGCCCTCCACTCACCAACCGCCACGTGGCACCGCCCTGGTGCACGGCCGCCGCCGTGGACCGCGCGCCTGCCCCGCGCTGCCCGCGCCGCGCGCCGCCGCTGTGCCGCCTGCCCGAGGCCGCTCCGCCGCCCGCCGGCGCTGCCCGCCGCCGCCGGCGATCGCCGGAAGTACTGTTCCGGCGTGAACAGTAACCCGAGCTCCAAAAATTCATGTAAATAGTCCATCTGAAGCGTTTTCGCGCGCTGAATCCGAATTTGACGTCCGTTTCGCCAGATTCTCACTCTAAAAATTGCCGAATGCCCCCGGAAAGGTATTCTTAGTCCAAATTTCGCGCCGAGCCCAATCTGAAAATCCGTTTCGCCCGAGAACACTCCCAGAGATCCGACGGAGTCACCCGATCACCCACGTGATCCATTTAGGCCCGAAGTTCATCACTTGAGTCCAAATTGGCGCCCGAACACCGCCGACATGCCCCAAAGGCCTCTAGCACACCGCGTAGGCCTCCAATGGCCACCCCAATGCACCGCAACAGCTCTGCAGGGATCCAGGTCATCACATCCTCCCCCACTAAAAGAAAGTTTCGTCCTCGAAACTAAAGTCATTCCTCAACACGGAATCTCAACCGACAGGGGGGTAAATATCCAGTCATCCACCACTCAAGCTCCCAAAACTACCAAATACCTCATCCAGAGACGCGGTGCAATCCTTGGGTCTCTAACCAGAATGAAACAAAGGAGAACACTCCAGAGGACCACGCCACCTCAACTGGGTACAGCTGGGCTAACTGCCCGGCCATCAAGCTATCCGCATCAGTACAAGCATCCGCCCCTGCTAGGGCCTCAGATAATCCAACCACAAGTCCAACAACACCCAGCTCAACCCGAGTACCTCGGTACTCCCAAGGCATCCGATATAAGTCCCCCAACTGATCACGTAGACTCTGATCTCTAATCCAAAACCGTCGGGATGTAGAAGCACATCCCTAACCCTCCGGCATCACTACTCAGCCATAAGCAATCAAGAGGACCAAACTGTAAAACAACCTTCGCGAAGATCCAATACCCTTGCAGCTCGTAACTCAAATCCTCCAAGCTTGACAGAAGGGTGCTAGCTCCCGATGATCACTTTATCAAATTCTTACGGGTTCTCACAAAGCCGAAGTGAACCAACCTTCCACAACTCGGATAGCACCGGCGCCCCCAAAGGTGCCACACTTGGCCTGACACAAATCCAACACATCAAATCCTGGAGTTGGGTCCTCAACTCCCAAACTGGTGTCATGCCAAACAACTCCGATAGGAGAACAGCTAGAAACTCATAACCAAAAAGGGTATCTCCAAGTCCTGGTGCCGCCGCAGATCCCTCAAACACACCAGCCAAAAGGCTACTCACCCACTACGAGACATCCGCCTCGCTCACAAAGTCAGAACCAAACAGGCGAAGATACTCTCAAGCAAACCAAGTACACCAACACCTCCGGGCCTGGCTCCCACGAAAACCGTCCTCGCAGCATAAGCAGCTGCCGCGAGAAGAAAAAGAAAACCGAGCCAGCCTAACCGTCCTAAGTACCAAACCAAGCCCAACAACTGGGTCAAGACCATCAGGCCTACAGGTACAACCAAGGACTCAACCGCACCGGGCAGGACCCACGACACTCCCCCCAGGTGCAAAAGATAGGGAATACGACCTCCCGAACACCAGGTAACCGTCCTACCCCTAACCCAAAGCACTGAAGCCAAACACTACCCACCAAGAAGGGAAAACCCCTCGTATCGAAAGATACGAACCCAAGAGCCTGGAACAATTCAAACCCACCGCCACACTGGCCGCTGGAATCTAAGTGCTCTGACGGTCTCAAAATCCACTATCCAAAAGAGAAACCAGGAATGCCTCATCCGACTGACCTGTCCTCCATCACCCGGCGCCAAGCGCCTCAATCAGAACTCGCCTCAGGCGGCAGATCCCAATCCCAAGGAACTGCAATGCCACGCTCCATACCCGGCGCCTACTCCAATGAGGCGTCCCTAGAGCTCTCGATCCCCCACCGACAAGACCCTGCCTTCAAAGGCTCCATACTCAATCCCACAAGTCAGGGCAACTCATCCGCCAGATCTGGCTCACTCCTTCAATGCAATCCCACAGTTTCCCTGCTGTCAACTGTCCACCCTTCCTCGGTGCCCCAGCACTAAATGTCGGCACGGAGGGCTACTCACTAGTCCGACAACTGTGCCACTGCACTGATCTGACAACTGCGCCCCTGTGCTGATCCGACAACTGTGTCACCGCGCTGCTCCGACAACTGCACCACTGTGCTGATCCGACAACTGTGTCACCACGCTGCTCCGCTGATCTGCCTCCAACACTCCTACCCTTCGGGTCCGGAGCCCCCAGACTCCAATCTGGGTATCCGGCCCGAAACAACCAGCTCAGGCCCAACTGCCGCACCAAGGTGCACTCGGGTCAGAGCCCCAACGTCGGGGAGACACCGCTCACCACGACAAAACCGCAAATCAGCACACCCCAAACACTCGACCCAATCTAGCGAAAGTCAAAGACATCCCCCTATTTTTGTAACGTTATGTTGTCTGCAGCCAACATAACTGTCCCACAAAAATAGGGTATGCCGATCCCTCTTCACTCACTGGAAGAGTCAAAACCAAATCACCGACTTTCGCCAAAAGTCACGTCTCTCACGCCCTAACATCCTAGGGTCCGCCAAAAGCCTAGGGTTTCCTAAGTCCCAACTGACCTATCCCTAAGCTCTGATACCAACTTAATCTGTCACGCCCCGGGTGTAAACCAGAACCCGGGCCCGTCTACAGATCCGCCGTGCACACGGTATTTCCCGTGTACACGAAGCGTCAACAACCTGCTCAGATAAAAAGATGCAATAAAAGAGCAATAAAAACAGAGCTGAACTAAAACTAATACATCTCAGACTGAAGCTGGAAATAAAATACAATACATCAGTATAAATGATACATCAGTCTCTCCCAGCTCACAATAAATAAATACAACCTGCTGGCAAAAGCCAGTCCCAAAAGTGAAAGTACAACCGTCTGAGGAAAACCTGGGTACACCAACAGTCCAGCTAACACGCTCATCCTGCCTCGAGATCTATCTACGCAGCCATCCTCTCTCCTCGACCCGCCACTGAAAGCCCAGCAGCACCCACAGAAGACACTGCAAAACAAGGGAGAAGAAAAAGAGAAAAGAAGAATGGGGGTGAGAACTACTAGTAAACCAGTAGCCTCCCCTAGTGGGTAAAACCTCAAACTCAGACACACCCACTAGGTCTACCAGAGGCGAAAAGGAAAGAAGAGTGGTAAGAAAGGAAACTGCTGAAAAAGGGAAATCTACCACTACTATGCCTCTAAAATGCAGTCCTAGACTGGAATAACCATAACCAACAATAACCAACCGTCCCAGATGAACCCAATCTGTACCGCCCTCATCATCGGGCAAGAAAGCCGCGCCGATGTGATAGCAAAACTCCTGCTGCCGCCCTCATCATCGGGCAAATAAGCCGCGCCGATGTGATAGCAAAACCGTCAATAACTGTCCGACCCCGGCCTCCGGAGGGGAACTCGAGGGGAGCGACCCACTCGAGGAAAGCACTACCGGGCAATAACCGCGCCGGTAAAATAAGTATCAAAAGCAGGACTGGATCACAACTATAAAGCCCCAGTGGAACACAACCCTCCACTAAAAGAAAACTGATCCCCAATCTGATGCAAAAATGAACATCCGGTCGATCGCCCAAAATCCGCGATCGCCGCAATACCCACAATCACAATCATGTCCCACATCCGACATCCGGTCAACCGCCTACTGTCCGCGGTAGCCGCTAAAACCCATAATCCGCAATCCAGGCCCCGGCTACACTATCCCAAACCCCTGCTCAAACCCGAGCAACAAGAACCACCTGACTAACGAAAAGGAGAAAAGAAGCAAACAAGGTTTCTCCTAAGTCAAGTTCCAGCATGAAAGTGTAGCGATAAAGATGGCCTATCTAGATGTCCATACAAGCATGCAAGTGTTCTCAATGAAATAAAGGAAAAGGTGTCCAATAGTGGTTCCACATGTGTAACAATTAATAGCTCCGCATAGATATAACCATCATGCTAAAACATTATCCAACCACACATGTCTATAATCCATGTTCCATGATAAAGCATCACTATCCACCTATGCATGTCATAAAATCCTCAAATAGTACCAACCACTAACAGGATAATCATATAGTCCAAAATAAATAATCCAATCCACATGCAAGGTTAAACGCTAACATTCCATCCATACCAACATGTATAAGTCCCAACCACTATCCAATATCCACAGTAGTAATTTCCATATGAAGGGCTCACAATTTTATATTACTTTAAGCATGCATGTCCAGATAATGGGATCACTCTAATATTCCTAGTGAGCATGTCAAAATAGAGGTAAACAACAACCACCCACCTGAAGTGCAACTGTCCAAATCCGTACAGCTGAAAATACCAAAACTCCAAATCCTTGCTCCCCCAATTTCAGCACACCCGAAATATTCCTGGTACAGTACAAAGCTCACTAATTACACTTAGGCTCCCAATTATAGCACTAATAATCACATACAACCTCGAATTCGAAACTGTTAAATTATCACCTGCAGAAATTGCCCAGAAAATTCCAATAAAAATATCACGGCGATCCTCGCGTCGATAGCTTCGAAACGGTACCTTGCACGCCCAAATCTGAGTTCTGTACATCAAGATAAAAATCCGGCAAGGTGGCACACTCACACAAAAAAATCTGTATTAAGGACAGATTACTGTTCACTGAGAAAACAGTAATTTTCACCTCGAAATAAAATTCACAAAAATCCAATAAAAATACGAGCGCGTTCCCTGCGATCCGTAGATGAAAAAGTTGTATAAGCTCGTCTCCATCAGACGCTCGTGCGCGAAGATATGGCCAAAATACTCCGATGCTGTCCTCACATTCCTCACAGAAAAAGGGGGACCATTGTTACCTCGGGATCCGAGCCAAAGAAGCAAAATCAGAATGAGTGATCAAAATCAAAGTTGAAGCCCTACCTGTTAGGAGTCTTTCGGCGCAAGAATCACAGAAGAAGGAGCTCGGAGTAGACCAGGAGAGCTAAAACACCGTCGCTGCGCTGAAGAAGAACACAGAAAATGCAATGTCGCACCGCGCCGTAAAATGGGGAACCTCGGGATTCGAGCCTCCTAAAATCCTGAAACTTTGTAGGATTAATCCTCACTTCATGAGGAAGAAATCTTCCTCTCACCTCCCCTTCGAGCTGAGGTCTCGAAGGGGTCGAAAATCCCCCTTGAAGAGCCCTCGGATAGCAACTTAAGGGAAAATCCAGAAAAATCTTCTCGCTGCGCCCGGTGCACGTGAGCCCACCAATGGTGGCGCGCCACGTGGCCCCAACCACCGTGCACCGCCCGTGCACCGCGCACCCCGCACGTCGCGTACGGCACCTGCTCCACCCATTGCATGGACCGCGCGCACAACACCGCACCACTAAAAAGCCGCCACGTGTCCACCTACCGGTCCACCGTGCACCCGAAGAACTCCGTGGACCGCGCGCTGTGAGCCCTCCACTCACCAACCGCCACGTGGCACCGCCCTGGTGCACGGCCGCCGCCGTGGACCGCGCGCCTGCCCCGCGCTGCCCGCGCCCTGCCCGCGCCGCGCGCCGCCGCTGTGCCGCCTGCCCGAGGCCGCTCCGCCGCCCGCCGGCGCTGCCCGCCGCCGCCGCCGGCCGCCGGCGATCGCCGGAAGTACTGTTCCGGCGTGAACAGTAACCCGAGCTCCAAAAATTCATGTAAATAGTCCATCTGAAGCGTTTTCGCGCGCTGAATCCGAATTTGACGTCCGTTTCGCCAGATTCTCACTCTAAAAATTGCCGAATGCCCCCGGAAAGGTATTCTTAGTCCAAATTTCGCGCCGAGCCCAATCTGAAAATCCGTTTCGCCCGAGAACACTCCCAGAGATCCGACGGAGTCACCCGATCACCCACGTGATCCATTTAGGCCCGAAGTTCATCACTTGAGTCCAAATTGGCGCCCGAACACCGCCGACATGCCCCAAAGGCCTCTAGCACACCGCGTAGGCCTCCAATGGCCACCCCAATGCACCGCTACAGCTCTGCAGGGATCCAGGTCATCACAGGAAACCTCGCACGCTCCACGAGGCCCACGACGCAACGCCGCACCACCCAAAAATCTCCTCCTCACTCCCTCTCTCGCTCGGTTAAAGAAGGAAGGAAAGAAAAGGAGAAATAGAGCTCGGGGTGGAGAAAGAAGAAGAAGAAGAAAAAAAAGGGGAAGGAGAGTGGTCCACGGCCCCCGGGTCCACGGTGGACCACCAATGGGAGCCCCCAACCGGCCGGTCCACAAGGCCGGGCACGTGCGCCGGGTCCACGCACGCGCCCAGCGCGCCACGTGGCGCGCGGTAATGCGCCCGCCACACGGGCGCGTTACACCGCGCCCGCGCCAGGCGCGGGACACGCGCGCGCCACACGGGCGCGCGCCACACGGGCGCGCGCCCCCGTGCCCGCGCGGCCGCCAACGGGGGCCCGCCACATGGCGGCCCCCGCGCGACCCGCGCCGACGACGTGTCTGCCCTGTCGCGTCCGTACGCCCTCGGGATCCGCGCCGCGCTGCCACCTCGAAAAACGTGCCGTGATGCCTCGAAAAATGCGCAATTCAACCGGGCTCCAAATCAAACAAATAAATAGTCCATTCTTAGCGATTTCGCGCGCTGAATCCAAAAACGATATCCGTTTCTCCAAATTCTCATCCGAAAATTTGCGGAATGCCCACTTGATCCGATTTTCGTGCCGGGTCCAATTTTAAAGTCCGATTTGCCCAAAGCCAACTCTAAAAATTCCCGAAGGAAACCGGAGAGGTAAACTTTTATCCAAACTTCGCCCGGAGTCCAATTTTGACATCTGAATCGCGCGAAACCACTTCTAAACTCCCGACGGGTCTTCCAAATTCCCACGGGGTCTCCTTTTAAGCCCGAATTCCACCACTTGTCCAAATTGCGCGCAACCATCACCAACACACCACGCAGGCCTCCAGTGATGCAAGCTAAAACCCAAATTGCACCACAAATCCATTTCTCGGGCCCGACAAGCGCACAAACACTCCCAACGGCCACTAAAAGCTGCCCAACAACCGGCAAACCCTACGCGGGGGATTCCGGGACCTCACACCTAGAGTAGGCTTCAGGATGCGAGAACCTCTCGAAAGAGCGAGAGTTTTGTGGCGCCGTTCTGATGGATCGGTGTAATAGCGAGGATTGCCACCGTAGGATTTACGTGATGATCACCAGAGTTGGTGAACAGTTATCGTGGTGCCTCAACCCAGTTGGGAGAGGTGTACAGGAGTCATGCGCGCGTTTAAGCAAGTTGCTTAACATTCTGGATTACGCAAGTTAGCGTAGGGGCGTAGGACGCCCAACTGTTTGGGTGCTCATGGAGCACAGGTACCGTTTAGCCAGAGAGAGCTGATTAGGTGGCACATTAGCCTTTGCCCAGTGTGGCCAGAGTTGATAGAGAGTTTGGGTCGTGGATTGACGACTTGTTAGTTGGTTTAGCCCAGTGAGCATAGTGGTCGCGTGGCGACGATTAGCGGGTTCGCTTGGGGACGATCCGTGCCTGGACCATGTTTGTGGACTGTGGGCCTGTAGCCCAGTGGGCAGGCGTAGTCAGCTGTGAGAGACAGCGGCCCGAGACCTGATGGCGGGGCATGATAGAGATTTGGTCGGGACGGTAGTCCGAGCGATGACCCGGGGACGTGGAATGCCACGTGTAAGCATTGAGGCTATTAGTACACTGAGACTGTGATGTGACCAGACCGTAGAGCTAGTGGTGATTGAGGTACTGTAGCTCCTAGTGGGAGTGTTGGTGTAGTAATCCTAAGTGAGGATCTACTCGTATGATGATTGGGTCTGTGTGCTAGTGAGAGCCATTATACAGTGTTGGATTAGTTTTGGGCTATAGGCCCTATTGGACCGTGGTCTGTGAACCTATTAGTAGTCCGAGATGTCGGGTTAGCTGATAACCCGTGGACTTAGAGCGCTAGTAGCGTGTGTGATAGTTGAGGACTTGTGGATTGGCCTTTGCCCTCCACATTAGGCAGCGGAGTGACCGGAAAATACAGTAAATGTAACTGGTTGCAGATGCAACCTCGTTGTGAAGGAGGTGATGGCGAAATTAAAGTGAAGATTTCGCAAGAAAAGATTTGGTCATTCGTGACGATTGAGAGAGCAAGTGCTCAAATGTGTCTCTCACCTACTTGGTGAAAGTGGCCAGACACCGGGTCTGAGTTTGTCCCTGAAAAGAGATAGGGATCCGTGAATGGGTTGCTCGTGTAAGTTTGGGGCTAGCAGGCAATGCGATGCCGGTCACGAGGTTCAGTGAGCCCAGCAGTGAGGGCAAGATTCCCCCTCTTGATCAAATTGGATTCGAGATGTGACTCAAGTTTCGAGGACGAAACTTATTTTAAGGGGGGTAGAATGTAATGAACCGGAATTTTGGTATATAAATAAATATAAATAAAATGGTATGAAATGCTATTTTATTGAATTTATAGATGTCACGCCCCGAGGTCGAAACTGCGACCCGGGCTCGCCAACAGATCCGCCACCTATGCTAAAACCCGCATAGGCGAAGCATCTAACCTGCACAAGATAGTACTATAGCTACACAAATATCAGAGCTGAAATAAAATGCTGTAAAATAAAATCCAATCACTATACAACATGAAATAAAGTACAATATCCATTTCCTGTGATACAGATAAACATCATACAATGTCCTCAGTACAGCATCTCTCAACTATAAAAGGAGATAAACTAAAACTATAGTACATCGGTCTCTCCAAATACAAAAGATCTCCCTCCAAAAAAAAACAGTAAAACCAGCCAACAGCTACCAGGAATCTCCAACCAGGGGATACAGCTACACTCCTCGGGTGATAAAGATCTAGCTCGTGACTCCCTCGCCTCGAACAACGATCGAAGATCAGCAACTCCCGAAGAGGACTCTGCAAAACAGGGGGGGGGAAACAAAGGGAAAACAACAATGGGGGTGAGAACCACTAGTAAACCAGTAGCCTCCCCCTGTGGGTAAAGCCTAAAGCTCCGGCGTACCCACTAAGTCTACTAGAGGCAAGAAAAGGGCAAATGGTAAAGCTGTGAACAGAACTACTGAATAGGAGGGGAAACCACTACTAGTATGCCTCTAAATGCAATACTGGAAGAAATAACTGTATGAATGCATCAGTATCTAGAAGCCTGCCAAGATAACCCAATCCGACCACCAGTGGACACTGGTACTGCCTGCTCTGCCTGCCGCAACGGGTATGCCAGCCTATGCATAACACCGAAGCAAAGGAGTCTCAAGGACTCAAAGTCTGTCTAACGCACACTCCGGAGTGGCACTCGAGGGGAGCGACCCACACGAGTAAAGTAAGTAACCACAAGTAACCTGATATAGCAGGACTGGATCATGACTATGATCAAAGTGGGAAACTCCGTCCACTAATGAAACCCCGACCCGATGCAATAGTACTCAAAAGTGGGAAACACCATCCACTAGAGAAAACTGATACCCAATCTGATGCAATAGTAAACATCCGGCCAACCGCCCAAAGTCCGCGGTCACCACAATAACCCACAACCCACAATTGGATAAAATAACCAAGATCCAGTCAACCGCCTACTGTCCGCAGTTGCCGCAATAACCCATAATCCAACATCAAGTACACCCTGTTACTGACCCTCAGGTCCCGGCTACACTATCCCAAACCTCTGCTCGAACTCGAGCAACATGACTCAAAAGTCTAAACGAAAAGGAGAAAGAAAGCAATCATGGTTTCTCCTAAGTCAAATCCCAATATGATAGTGTAGCAATAAAATAGTGGCCTATCTAGATGTCCAAATAAGCATGCAAAATTCCTCAGCAATGTGAAAGAGAGGGAATGTCAGATAACAGTTCTGCATGTGTAATATTTAATAATATCCACGTAAATATAACAATTATACTAAAATCATCAGTCAACTACACATGTATATGATCCCTGTTCCATAATAAATCCCCAGAGTGAAACCCGCACATTGATATGTCATTATGTCCCAACAATTAATCATTTAATCCACTTTCATAAAATCTAGGTGCTACTGTAGCATGTTAATTATCACCAATAAATTATTCCAATGATCATGTTCCAACAGAAATATTATCCCAATAATATCCCCAACATGCTATATTCACAAAAATAATCTCAGATGATAGGCTCACATGTATATCAGTCAATCATGCATAATACTCAATCCATATGCTCAATAGTGGGGTTTTCTAATAAACTTAGTGAGTAAGTCAGATATAGAGGCAAGCAACAACCACCCACCTCGAAAAGCGCACACAACACCAAAAGAGACCTCTCACTTGTTAAGGATTTTTGTATTGGCGTATTTCGTGAAGTTGAAGATTGAAGATGAAGACTTGACAAATCATATACTTCAATCTCAAAAGAATGGATTCAAATGTTCAGGTACGTTAAATTAAATAATCTTTGATATTTTGAATACATTCCTATAGCTTAGAAACACTTTGGAATATTTTCTATGGCCAAAGAATCAAAAACTGGGCATGGGACATGTTCAGGATCCGGATCGGACCTTGCAATCCGGATCCCGAAGGGTGATTGTTCATTGGCAATTTCAATCCGGATCCTAGGCCATTCCGATCCGGATCCCGAACATGGGAGTTGGCTGAATTGCATGAACGATCCGGATCGGACCTTGTGATCCGGATCCCGAACCCTTGGATTTCTGGAATCGTCAATCTCGTTACGACGATCCGGATCGCAGTAAATCCGATCCGGATCGCCGTCCTGTAAATTTCCAGAAAAGGCAGTTTTTGATTCTTATCTCTTTCCAAAAGGTTTCTAGCCTATAAATAGACCCTAATATCATCTTTTAGGGTTATCCCAAGGGGGATCAAAGGTAAGAATCCACATAGAGAAGAAAAGGTAAACACCTCTTTATTTTAGGTTTTCTTTCTCTATTGATCGGTTTGATTCTAGGGTTTTCAAAATCTATATCTTTCGAAAGAATCAAATCGATGAATACTTAGAGGGTGCTTCCTTGTCTATCTATGATGATCTAAGTATTCAAAATATCATCACCAACAAAACAACGATTTTCCCAGAAATCGGCGCGTGGATTCGCGTGGCCTTGTGGACTCAAGGTGTTACCGTTTCGTGGATTCGAGACGAGGTGCGCTCGTGGATTCGAGACGTGCTACTTGGGTGAGACCGTGGATTCGGTCTGGCGTCGTGGATTCGACGTGACACGCCGTGGATTCGGCGTTGGACGCCTTCGTGGATTCGAGGTGCGTTGAGGAGCGAGCGGCGAAGATCTACTCGGAGCGTATGGAAAAGGTTGAGTCGTGTGTGTGCGTTATATCACCTTGTACGTGTTTTAATCTTAGTAGATTTCACCGTGTGATCGGTCCCGTGGTTTTTTACTCCTGGATTGGAGTTTTCCACGTAAAATCTTGCGTGTTATTTATTTTCCGCATTGGGTTATTTTTACGCAACGATTTTGGTGTGTTTTATTGTTTACACCTATTCACCCCCCCTCTAGGTGGTTTTTCCCCTATTTAGATCCATTATTACATATAACCCAACAATTGGTATCAGAGCGGGAATAGGGTTGTAAACATTGGTCGATGGTGGCAACATCAATAGACCACCGTTCTTCGATGGAACAAATTATGCCTACTAGAAAGTACGCATAAGAGCGTTTTTGATTTCCATCGACGAACGGGTTCGAAACAATAAAACACCCGGACGAGATCAAGGTAGAAGAATTAGTTGGTACACTTCAAACTTATGAAATTACTTTTTCTACTAACTCTTCTGCTGGAAAGCCCTCTTCTTCTTCCAAGTCTTCAGGTATGGCATTGAAATCAAAGAACATGAAGACGCGGATTCATCCTCCTCGGACTCTGACGATGAGCTATCTATGGAGGACTTTGAGAAACAACTCGCTTTCTTGAAGAGAAAATTTCGCCGAAACTTCGGAAGGGGAAACTCAAGCAAATCTTCATCATTCTCGAAGTTCAAGAAAGGCAAAGGTGCTTCTACGTCAAAATCAAGAAAGCAAGAAGGTTTCTCAATGGAGAAGAAGAACGCTGAAGGACAGATCCAGTGTTTCAAATGCAAAGGCTTTGGCCGCACTACAACAAGATGTCCCAGCAAGAATCCACCAAAGAAGAAGGCTACGCAAGCCATCACGTGGGATGACTCTTCTTCTATGGATAAGTCATCTTCTAGTGATGAGGATACAAATGCCATCACATTCTTCGCATCCACGACTTCACCCTTCGTGTGTATTTCATTGATTGCATCTGGTTCGTTGTCTATTTTTTCCCAGGATGATCAAACGGCAACGGATGATGAACCAAGCGATTCCGAAGGTGAAGACTTTGCTCACGCCTACCAACTACTTCTACGGAACTCAAAGAAATTGGCGAAGCAAAATAAAAACTTGAGGAGAAGGTTGTTGGAACTCGAGGAACAACCTAATAGAGCAACCTCTCTCTCAAGGGCTCTTGAAGTGGAAAGGGACAACTTGGTTGAGAATAATACTTTCCTTCAAGAGATGAACGAGCATTTTGAGAAGGAACTTGAAAAATCGGTGGATAAAGCTAATCTCTTCTCAAAGCTCTATTCCGAGGCACAACAAGGAAATTTTGAGATGACGGAGACCCTTTCCAACTTAAAAAGGATTTGCATAGATTTTCTTCAGGACAAAGTAAGTTGGATCGCCTTCTTGGTCTTGGTCATACTAATCATTTAGGCCTCGGATATGGCCGAACTTGTGAGGAACCAAGTTCGAGCAAGACAAGTTTTGTGCCCCAGTCGGTTGCTCCTTCTCCGACGGAAATCATCGTAGCCAATGTTGACAAGCCTACCTCATCTTTTCGGGTTCAACTTTTACCAAGGTATGTCATTGTTGTGTTTTTTTTTGGGCACATAAGACCAAATTGCAAGTATGGAGCAGAACGAGCAAATCAAGCAATACTTGCAACTACTACCATCAAGAACACGACTCGGGAAACGAAGAAAAATCTTCTAAGTGTTAAGACAGATGGTAGGACACCCCCTAAGCCGAAGTCATTGAGGAAATCGAAGAAAAGTGTATTGAGTGATTTTCGCATCCCTACGACCTCGGTAACTATGTTGTGTGACAACACAAGTGCTATTAACTTTTCTAAAAACCCTGTGTTGCACTCTGGAACAAAACACATTGAATTGAGATATCATTTTCCTAGATAGCTAGTTGAATCAAGTTTTCACAAATTTCTTATGTTTCAACTGAAGATCAATTAGCTGATATTTTGACAAAACCTTTGGATCAAAAATGTTTTATTCGTTTGCGAAAAGCAATTGGCATGCTTTCAATTACATAACTTTTTGAACCACTGCTTAGAAAGGTTTTTGTTTGTGTTTTGTGTTCTTTTTGTAATATAGAGCATTAATTGAGCATTTGCTATACTGACTTTATTTGCATCCTTTCATGTTTAGAGAAGTTTATTATGATTTGAATATCATTATAACTCATTTGATGCAATGATCATTTATTTCAATTATTTCATCTCGAATTGATCAAAGTCATTACCTCTCTCAATGATCTTCTGGTATTTATTTTATCTTATTTGATGATTGAAATAAGTATGAACACAGGATCAATTTTTGGTTGAATACTGAATATCTTTCATAATTGATAGCCAATTGAGGGGGAGTTTATTATGTTTTTCATGCTCAAAAGATGTGGAAAGAGTTACATCCTTAAGAGGAGTGTGAAAACTACCACCACATGGAGGAAAGAGCTACCACCTCGGTTGTCCGAGTACTGTGTGCAGCTACCACATGTTAACCAAGCATGGTGATCTTGTTTATAAAATAAAATGCTTTTTGGAATACTTGACTATGTCAAATTCCAAGGTTGGTATAAGGTGGGATTTCTAAAAGATGCTCAAAGAGTCACTTCCCAAATATATTGACTAGATATATTATTTGACTTATTTGGGATTTCAAACATCTATCGATCTTGGTGCTTCATTTTCTTTGCTCAATTGAGAATTAGATAAACTCTATACTCATTAGATCGTGAAGGATGTTTGGAAATTGATCAACTTTAGAGGTTATAATTCTTATAAATTTTCGTTTCACAATTTGGGATATTTTGATAGATTTATCATAATCTATTTCTTTCTATGTGAAATGATATTTTTGTATAAAGTTGATATGCAGAAATATTTATATACTTTTTCTGAATTTTCTGAAATTTTTACAAATTTTTCTAGAGAAAAAGTTGTAGGCAGTCTTTAAGAATTTTTTAAAAAAAATTATGGAATTGGTCTATTTTTAAAATTCTTTTTGCAAAAGTGTCTTGATTCCTAGCCTACACATGTTAAGGATTGTTTGGGCAAGATTTTTCAAAATTTTGAAATTTAAACAATTTTTCATGTTCTTTGAGTTTTTGCTCACAGGTGCTATTTTTCAAATACTCTATAACAAAGGCTCTTGAGTGGACAATCATGTTCATCACCGCGTTGGTTAGCACGAGGATGACCAATAAATTAAGGAGAACAGAAAAGACTGATTGAATCTCAAAGGGGGAGAACATAGATGCTCAAGACGGGGAGAACATGGAGAACAGAGAACAGAGATGATAAAAGAGATGCTCAACATAGGGGGAGATGAAAAAGATGAGGAGCCACTTGCTGAGATTGTATCGATGAGAGACATGTGAATGTTGAAGCTCTTCGGGAACAACAAAGACTATCATCTGAGCAGGAGCGAATTTCGATTAAACAAGATCAGATTTCTCTTGACCTGCAACGGATTAGTACAACACAAGTGGTCTTGACGAAGAAGTACAATGCACTGATGAAGTTGGACAAGAAGATTTTTGCAAAACTCGGATGCAGCAACTTCGATGACAACGATACCGTTTCAGATTGATTTTTGATGAAATTGACTTTAGTTGTTTTTCTGACAAAAGGTTTTTCGTTTGTCTATTTTTTTTCTCTCTTATAATTTTGGCTGGTTTTTGTGACAAAAAGGGGGAGAGAAAGGAGAAAAGAACGAGCCAATAGATCGTTTGGAAAAAGGGGGAGAAGGAAAAGAACGAACATGACCGGATAACTTGAAACTTGAAGTTTAACACTAACTATTCTACTGACTATTTTGCGTTGTAACTTCTAACAAGTTTTGTGACAGGTCATGCAAAAGGTATGAACATTTGAACTTCTTTGACATTATGGTTGGAACTAACCCTGATGATTGATAAAGATATGTGATATGTTGATTGTCTACTTTTATGCATATCTGATACCTAATGTCATGTTAAATGTATAACTCTCTGGTTGCTTAACGATTAAATTCTTGAGGTATTAATGATTTCTTGTTGTCAAGAATTGTTTCTTTTGCAGAGAGTACAAGATTTGAACACTCCTAGTTGCGTCTAAGTCTAGAGTTTGTTTTAGGAGGTTATCTCTTGTATTTACATTTATTTGGATCGTTCATGCGTATTTTTGTTGTATGGTGATAGCAACAAAAATCGTCTTTTTGTTATTCTTTTGTGGATTGTGTGTTTTGTCACGAAACCGCCAAAGGGGAGATTGTTAAGGATTTTTGTATTGGCGTATTTCGTGAAGTTGAAGATTGAAGATGAAGACTTGACAAATCATATACTTCAATCTCAAAAGAATGGATTCAAATGTTCAGGTACGTTAAATTAAATAATCTTTGATATTTTGAATACATTCTTATAGCTTAGAAACACTTTGGAATATTTTCTATGGCCAAAGAATCAAAAACTGGACATGGGACATGTTCAGGATCCGGATCGGACCTTGCAATCCGGATCCCGAAGGGTGATTGTTCATTGGCAATTTCAATCCGGATCCTAGGCCATTCCGATCCGGATCCCGAACATGGGAGTTGGCTGAATTGCATGAACGATCCGGATCGGACCTTGTGATCCGGATCCCGAACCCTTGGATTTCTGGAATCGTCAATCTCGTTACGACGATCCGGATCGCAGTAAATCCGATCCGGATCGCCGTCCTGTAAATTTCCAGAAAAGGCGGTTTTTGATTCTTATCTCTTTCCAAAAGGTTTCTAGCCTATAAATAGACCCTAATATCATCTTTTAGGGTTATCCCAAGGGGGATCAAAGGTAAGAATCCACATAGAGAAGAAAAGGTAAACACCTCTTTATTTTAGGTTTTCTTTCTCTATTGATCGGTTTGATTCTAGGGTTTTCAAAATCTATATCTTTCGAAAGAATCAAATCGATGAATACTTAGAGGGTGCTTCCTTGTCTATCTATGATGATCTAAGTATTCAAAATATCATCACCAACAAAACAACGATTTTCCCAAGAAATCGGCGCGTGGATTCGCGTGGCCTTGTGGACTCAAGGTGTTACCGTTTCGTGGATTCGAGACGAGGTGCGCTCGTGGATTCGAGACGTGCTACTTGGGTGAGACCGTGGATTCGGTCTGGCGTCGTGGATTCGACGTGACACGCCGTGGATTCGGCGTTGGATGCCTTCGTGGATTCGAGGTGCGTTGAGGAGCGAGCGGCGAAGATCTACTCGGAGCGTATGGAAAAGGTTGAGTCGTGTGTGTGCGTTATATCACCTTGTACGTGTTTTAATCTTAGTAGATTTCACCGTGTGATCGGTCCCGTGGTTTTTTACTCCTGGATTGGAGTTTTCCACGTAAAATCTTGCGTGTTATTTATTTTCCGCATTGGGTTATTTTTACGCAACGATTTTGGTGTGTTTATTGTTTACACCTATTCACCCCCCCCTCTAGGTGGTTTTTCCCCTATTTAGATCCGTTATTACATATAACCCAACATCACTGCCCGCTGTCCTCTAACACAGCAATCCACCAAAAATCTGTGTCCCACTGCACAGAACAATGCGCACAATTAAACTCAAAACTGTACAATTAACCACAGTCCAAAATCAGCCCCCAAAAAGGCTAAATATCACCTCTGTCCAGTCCTCAAGAAAATCCAGAAAATTCACGGTCGCGTTCCTCGCGAAAAGTAGCCCCAAAACGACTGTTTAAACGCCCAGATCTGACAACTGTAGACCAAGATAAAAATAAAACATCGTTGCACCTCAAAACCTTCCAAATCAGAATTCCTGTAGCAATCAGTCCAAGAAAATCTTAATTCTCACCTTCGAAACAATTTCCAAAAATCTCAAAAAAATCACCACTGTGATCCTCGCGACGAGTAGATCAAAATCGAGTCCTAAAACGCCTTGATCCGATGTACCTAGGCTGAGATATAAAATCGACAAGCCGGTGCTGTCCAAAATCCATCACAGAAAATTAGGGGTCAAAGATGCCTCGGGAAACGTGCCAAAAGTGCGAAACAGAGCGAAGCGATCAACACGAAAATTGAAGCCTTACCTCTTAGGAACACGCTGTCAAAAAAATCGTCCAAAAACTCCCCCTGGTTTGCTCACAGTGAATTTTTGACTGATCTGCGGCGGTAATGGGCCGAAATGGGGAGAAAACTGAGGCGAACTGTAAAAATGATATCGCCGTGGCCGAGCTTCCAGAAATTCCGGGGATCCACCATTAGAACCAGAGCACCAAGGGGAACAAACTTTGTATACACCTCTCCCTCTCATTCTCTTTCTATCACTCGAAAAAAGCAGAAAAAGGAGGGGAGTGGAGGCCTATTTATAGGCCCACAAAAACATTTGTGAAAATGACCACTGTGTCCCCGGTTTCGGGCGCCCGAAACTTTCGGGCCCCTAAACCGGGCGCACACAGTAGCCCGGCCCACTCGGCCCAAGCCCGCACACCCGATCCGGCCGGACCGCACACCCGTCCGACCCGCTCCTCGCGCCGACACGTGTCCCCAAACACGGGACAGCCGATCCGACCGATCACCTTGCGCCGTGTGGCGCACCCTGGTCAACGGGGCAGTTGGCGCTGGCCAATAGCCGGCCGCCACGTGGCGCACGCGTGCGCCACGTCGGCGCCGTGGCCGCCACGCCCGCCGGCCCCGCCACCTGCCGCCTGCCACCTGCACGCCTGCCCCGCCGCCTGCCGCCCGTACGCGCACAGTAGCTCGCCCAATCCTCGCTCGCCACGTGTCCAACCCCCGCGCTCGCTGCACCCGGTGCACAAAACATCATACACCGGACCAATGATCTGCTGCCACGTGTCCTCCACCGGTCCACCGTACACCACCTTTATGTTCCGTGCTCCAAGTCCACTGAACCGGCCAATAAACACCTGCCACGTGTCCAGCACTCATCCAATGACGAACCGCCACGTGGCACACCAAAATCTTGCACCTCAGCGCCTGCCCGCGCACCTGCCCGGCTGGCCGGCCTGCCCGCACAGTCCCCCCAACCAATAGAAAGCCGCAACGTGTCAGCACACTTCCTGATGCACCCGGCGTAGCAGAACCTGTGAACCTAACCAATACGCAACCGCCACGTGTCAGGTCCTCCGGTGCACGCTGGCCACGTGGACCGCGCACCCGCGCGCCCTGCCCGCGCGCCCTGCGCGCCGCAGCTTTCCGCCTGCCCGAGGCCGCGCCGCCGCTCTCCGCCGCTGCCCGCCGCCGCCGGCAGCCGCCGGCGATCGCCGGAATCACTGTTCCGGCAGTGAACAGTAACCCGATCTCAAAAATGACAAGTGGGTAGTCCATTTTGACTGTTTTCGCACGCTGAATCCGAATTTGACGTCCGTTTTGCCAAATTCCAACTCTAAAAATTGCCGAAGGCACCCGGAAATGTGTTCTTAGCCCAAATTTCGCGCGGAGCCCAATTTTAATATGCGTTTCGCGCGAAACCACTTCTAAACCCTCCACGGGGTCCTCCGATCACTCATATGATCCATTTGAGCCCCAAAGTCCAACACTTGTGCCCAATTAGGCCCCAAACACCTCCAACACACAAGGTAGGCCTCCAATAGCCACCCCAACGCACTGCAGCAGCTCTGCGGAGATCCGGGTCATCACATCCTCCCCCACTAAAAGAAAGTTTCATCCTCGAAACTAAAGTCGTTCCTCAACACGGAATCTCAACCAAATAAAAAGGGGGGTAAATATCCAATCATCCAACACTCGAGCTCCCAAGGCTGACAAATACCTCCTCCAGAGACGCGATGCGGTCCTCGGGTCTCCAACTAGAACAAAATAAAGGCGGGCACTCTAGAAACACCGTACCAACTCAACCAAGTACAGCTGGGCTAACCGCTCGAGCTACCAAGCAATCTGCATCGGTACAAGCCTCCGCTCTTCCCAGGGCCTCAGATAATCCATCTACAAGTCCATCGGCACACTAGCTCGATCCAAGTACCTCTGTACTCCCGAGGTACCCAATATAAGTCCTCCAACTGATCACGTAAACTCTGGTCTCTAATCCAAAAACCATCAGGGTGTAGCAACACCTCCCCAACTCTCCGGCATCAGCACTCAACTATAAGCAGTCGAAAGCACCAGATCGCAAATCAATCTTCGAGAAGATCTAGTACCCTTGCAGCTGGTAAATCCAATCCTCCAGGCTCGAAAAAGGGTACCTGCTCCAGACGATCACTTCATCAAATTCCGGGAGTTGTGTCCTCAACTCCCAAAACCAGTGACGTGCTAGGCAATTCCGAAAGGAAAAGAGCCATCAGTGACACCATCATACGCCACGTCTGCCTCGACAGTCCACACAGCGCCAGCTGCGGAGTCAACAAACTCAACCCCAAATAGCTCTCCAGCTCCGGGTATCCGCCACCACAGTGGCCCTATCGGGGTGATATTGGATGCTTGCCACCAATCCAACTGTAACTTCATAGCTACTATGGGAGGCATCATTGTAAATCACAAATCCATCTCCCAACATTGGCGATGCTAAAATCAGGGCTGGTATCAATCTCATCACCAATTCGTCAGGCTCTGCTGGCACTATCCGGCTCACAAGCTCCTCACCTCAACAAAAACTGCCGGTCTCAGCCATCCTCGCATAGCGTCCATTTTGGCCGGATTTCCACCACCGCCTCTTATGGCTAAACTAAGTGATCCAAGAAGATATACTCTCGAAGCTAATACTTGTACCACAACAACTTGGCATACACCTTCTTCCTCACAGACCTTGTTACATCATCTATAAGTACTCCACCAGCTCTAAACCATACAGAGATGGGGTAAAATCAAAATATCCCAGAAGAATATCTCAAATAATTCTTCCAAGTGCAGCAAGAATACCCAATTCCTCAAATCTTAAAGACGACAGGGCATTAGTCATTCCATTTGTCCTCACTGTACTCATAATGCCCCTACCGGGTCCTGAACACCATCTTGGCGGGATACACACTGTATGATCCCAAAAAATACCTGCATCCTAAGCAGACCACTGTCGGGGTATAACTCCATCAAAAGGTCCTAAATAATATCCAGACCTGCCTGCGGTCACCCCACACAAGGACCCTCACTGTCCTGTGCCAACGACGTGGCACTAGATCGAACAGACCCTCGATCCATCAGATCCTGCGACTGCGCCATCAGCTCTCTCAGCTCTACAGGTGATATCCAATGAGGTGCTATCGGGGTTGGCGTGGTTCCCTGAACCACGTCAATCGCAATCTCAATCTCCCTAACCGGCGGCATCATTATCAGCTCCGGTGGAATCACATCCGGGATCTCACGATAACGGGGATATCCTCGCGTCCCGGTGCCGCCGTAGACACCTCGCGCATAGTCGCTACAACCTGTGCGCTCTGACTGTCTCAATGAACAAGTCTCTAATGTCTGCTTGCAGAAGATCATAACCTTCTCTCTCCGCAGTCATACACCATGTGGCACTATGCCAACCACTGACCACTATGTCATACACCACGCACTATGCCAACCACTATGTCATACACCACGCACTGGGTCAAACACTGACCAGGTACAACTACCAATAAGTCTGTCGATACCACTCGAGGTCTCAACTGCACTGGACAGGATCCACAAGCCTCCTCCACATGCACCATCCCAACAGGAACCTGTACCTCTAGTGCATGTGGTAACAAATCTACCTCTAGTCCATGCAGGAATGCAACATGCTCTAACTCCGACTGCTGTGATGAAATCACACCTGCGACGACCCGATCCACTGCTTTGGTGCCCACCACTCAGGCATCACAGTCTCAACCGCTCAATGTAGGTGGTCGTCACTTAATCTGCCTGAAATTCAAGGCTATCCACCAAAAGAAGCAAAATTCTCCGCCTTTGCTCACACTGAGGTGATGAATACGGTCTTCCGCAGACAATAAACCCACGCTACCGCTGCGCCACTCTGATAACGATGCAGATGCTGTCACCGGGGTCCACCTGACCTCAACATCTCAGGAAATCCATGATTGCAATCGTCATATGACGAAATGCAATTAATTCCTGCAATTCTTTATACAATTATCCTTACTCAGCTCACCCCTCAAGCACATCTACTGTACCCCAAACACGAATGTTATCAATCACAAAGGGTAACCTTCCTTTGGGTAAGCTTTACATAATCCGTCCACAAGGATATCCACCATCCAGGAAAGGAAAACGAAAGTGCCTCTGCCAGTCGATCTGTCCCCCAACACTTAGCGCCAAGCGCCTCTATCCAGAAGTCGCCTCTGGCGGCAGATCCCTATCCAAAAGAACTGCAACAATACGCTCCATACACAATGCCTACTCCATCGAGGCATCCAAAATCCAAAATCCAAAACAGAGGGATCAGATAAACTGAAAGGTATCCTGGCGCAATCCACTCCCAATCACACATACCCTATGCGCCTCGTCCCTCAAAACTTGGAGCGAGCAGTTCAACAACTGCATAAACTCTCAATTGATCACTCCATCACCATCAACCACGATTCTGCCTCCAAGGCTCCAACTCAAATCCATAAATCGGGGTGGTTCATCTGCCAAAACTGGCTCCATCCATCAATGATGTCCCGCAACTCATCCACTATCAGCAATCCACCCCTCCTTGGTGCCGCAACACAAAACATTAGCACGGAGGGGGCCACTCGCTCCATCGACGCCTCAGACATCACTGCCGCTGAGGATACTGTAACCAGGTGGTCTCAGGGGAAAAACACTGTCGGGCTGCCCACTGCTCCGACAACTGTGTCACCCATACCAGCGGCTCACTCTGCCGCTGATATACCTCTGACAATCCGGCCATCGGGGCCTGAAGCTCTCTAACCTCAATCCGGGTATCCGGCCCCCAAAACAATCCGCTCGAGCTCCACCGCTGCGACGAGTGCACACCAATCCGCACAACACGTCGGGGAGACACCGCTCACCACGACCAACTGCACCACAGCACAAAACAAAACTCGACCCAATCCGGCGAGAGTCTAGAGCATGTCAACCGTTCCGCCGCATTATTTGTCTGCAGCCAACATAATTGCTTAGGAGAATAAACATGCCAATCACCCTTCCCATCACTCGGGAGAGGTATAAAACTCAATCAGGACTCTCGCTAAAACTCACGACTCTCACGAAGTCATCCTAGGGTCCAACCATAAGCCTAGGGTTTCTACAGTCCCAATTGACATCCCTAAGCTCTGATACCAACTGTCACGCCCC
>CM054938.1:11694612-11985316 GCA_029168755.2 Tillandsia fasciculata
GAAAAACAGCTCGAAAACTGCTTGCGGAAACAGCCCGCGAAATCCTGCGAAACTGCTCGCGAAAATCCTGCGGAAAAACCGCTAGCGGAAACTGCTCGCGAAACACCCTGCGGCGAAAAGCTAGCGAAGCCGCTCGACGAAAAACCTGCGAAAACCGATCGCGAAAAAAACTGCGCCCGCGAAACCGCTTGCGAAACTGCTCGCAACCTGCTCGCAAAAACAGCGAGAAAAGAAACGGCTTGCGAAAAACTGCCTCCGGCGGCGAAAAAACTGTGCCCCCGACGGCGAAAAAACGGCTCGCGGCGGCGGAGAAAAACCAGCGGACCGTGCGACCAACGGGCTCCGACGGCGGAGCGAAAACACGGCGCCGGCACGCAAACCGAGGAGTGGCCCGCCGTCCGGGGAGCACGCCGAGCTGCGAAAACCCCGCCGCGCGACGAGGGAGGCCCGCCGCACGGCGCCCCCAACCAAGCAGCGCCGCGCAGCGACCCGCGGCCCTGGTGCCGGGAGCGCGCCGCGCAGCGCCCTGCGGGCGCTCGCGCGCGGGGCCCAGCGGCGCTGCGCGGCCCGCCCAGCGGCGCTGCGAGCGCGCAGCCCGCAGCGTGCGCGCACCCGCCGCGCCGCGCAGGCCAGCGCGCGCGGCCCGCACGGCCCGCGCAGGCCCGGCGCGGCTCCTGCCGCGCGCGGCCATGCCGCGCGCGCCTCGCGCGCGGCCCAGCGGTGCCGCGCGCGCCGCGCGCGGGCCCTGCCGCGCGCCCCCCGCGCGCGGCCAGGCAGCGCCGCGCGCACCTGCGCGCGGCCCTGCCGCGCGCTCCTGCGCGCGGCCAGGCAGCGCCGCGTGCTGCACTTTGCTGCACGCGGCGCCGCGCCCAGCGGCACGCCGCCGCAGGGTGCTGCCAACAGCAGCACCCTGGCGCCGCGTGCGTGCGCCATTGCGCGCGGCGCGCGGCCGCCGGCGACGGAAAATCCAGAAAAATAAATATAAAAATCCCGAAAAAACCCACAAATCCAAGAAATCCCAAAAATCCATCTTTTGCTCTTTAAAAATCCAACCAAAAATCCAAAAGCTTTCAAAACCCGAGAAAAAAACTCCAAAAATCTGAATTTTGCTTACCTTGCCGACGCTCGCCGCACGCCCACGAGCTCCTCACGGCCTCCAACGACGAGTCCGAAATCCAAATGCTCCAAATCCCTTCCTTCCTCTTTTTCTTCTTCTTCTTCTTCCTCTCTTTTCTTTCCTTTCTTTCTTTCTTCCTTTCTTTCTTTCTCTGCTGCCACAGGGAGGAGGGTGCCTTTTTATAAAGCAAAAATCCTTTATTAATTAATTTCTTAATTAATTAATTCCGTAAATCCAACTCCAACTCACTTTTCGACCTCGGGCTCTCCGCCGTTGCCCGGAACCTCCCGAACTCCGCTGTAAATCGAAAATACACGTGCTCACAGCTTTTTCTCTCCAAAAAGCTCAACCGTTGAGTCGGGGTGCTCAAATCAATTACCGGCTCCAAAATTGCCAGTTCCGACTCACTTTTTGCCTCCGGGTCCTCCGCGTCAGTCCGGAACCTCCCGAACCTCGCTGTAAATCAAAAGTAAACGTGGTCTCTTCAAAAAGCTCATCCATCGGGGTGCTCAAATCAATTAGCTCCGAAATTGCCTCCGACTCATTTTTCGGCACTCCACGGTTGCAGTCCGGTAATTCCCAAATCACATCCTCAAACGGCATACAAAGCCCGGAAAAACCCCGAATCGAGCTGGAGCTTCCGCGTTGATCCGAATCAACTCGGCATCAACTGTAAACTCAAATGCAACCTGCCCACGGCAACTCTCTGCTCCAAGTCATCCAAGTGGTCGGCGCGCTATCCGCAGACCCGGTACTTTACACTCTCCCCTCCTTCAAAAGGTTTCGTCCTCGAAACCAGAATAAATCCATAACTCAGGAGGGGGTCTCGATCAAATGGGGATAGGAAAACTCAACTCATCCTCAGGCCCTCAAGTGGCCGTTCGCACTCATCAAGACGGCTCCACTGATCCTTCACTCAAGGTATGATCCGTCGGCACAATTCCTTCGCTTCGCGAGCAAGGATATGCATCGGTCGTACCAGATAGCTCAATCCCCGGCCAACTCCAAAGAAGTGAAATCCAAAACATGAGGGGGATCAGGTATAGTTCTTCCGGCCAGGTAATTACTCGCGGACCAAACACCCCGCGTAACTTAAAACAGCAAATCTCCGCGGATAGTGGCTTCCACAAATCAAGATCCCCAATTTTCTAACTCTCAATCTCAAGTTCCAAAAGTGGCAACCATGGATCAAACACCTCATTCCGAGGTTGCTCTGCTCGCCTATCCAAGGCGTACTAACCATAAAGCCCTTGCCGGAAAAATGATATGCTAGAGAACCATCCCAAACCCAGTAGCTTTGACCACCGGCGTTGCCTCAGCCAAATTCTCCTGAGTAACCAAGTATTCCAGGTTCGAGGATCCATGAATAACTCAAAGCTCTCTCTATCACAGGCGATCATGCAAATCGATGCAGCTCTAACTCCTCGAAGCTATACAGGCCCTGCCTAGTCCAAAACTTTTGACCTCAGTCTCAATCATAGGCTTAGGCCAATTTCCAACGGCATCACTCTTCGTTGGGTCCTCAGTCGCTCTTGCAGCCGAAATCAAACGGGATAAACATCAGAACTTTCCAAAAAGGCCGCAGGGCCCCAGTCAATCCACTTGACCATACAAAAGCTCATTATGCCCTTACCGGTTCCTACACACAATCAGGGCACAGCCCTCGGCTGTATGGTTCCATAATGCTATCAAACTCACAAAGGGCATCCGCCGCAACACAATCCAGCCTGCCTATGCTCGAACCATCACAGAACTCTCACCGTTGTGTATTCACAACGTGGCATCACTGCCGTGCATCAACGGCGTGGCATCACCACCGTGCATCAACGGTGTGGCATCACCACCGTGCATCAACGGTGTGGCATCATACTCAAGTATCAATCTCTAGGATCCCCACAGTCGTATACCCACGACGTGGAACGGGTCACATAGACCCCTCAACCCTTCACATCCCACAACCGCGCTATCAACTCACTGCCTTGCGGGTGATACTCCAAGAGGTGCTGTCATAGTCGGCGCAGTTCCAAAACTATGTCGACCACTATCTCGATCTCAATTCCATTAGGCGGCGGCTTCAAAAATCAGCTCAGGGGGACTCACACCGGGGGCACACGGCGATAAGAATAAACTTTAGTCCCGGCGCCGCCGTAGGCACTGCCTCTATAGTCGCTCGCGAAGCGATAAGCAACCACAACTCAACCTCTAACGTGCTCCAGCATCCTCTAGAAACACACTCCTCCTGACCAGGTCCACGGAGGGTGTTTGTCCTCTCTCGACAATCCATGAGCAATCAACGGGATAACACATCCCTATCCAACCATCATAACAACTCCCCTATCTCTAGCCCACACGAAGCTACCCCTGCTTCACTGAAGTACACACAAGCGGTGTCGGCATCAACCATGCTCTAACTCCGATGACCACACCTGGTGAGGCGCGATCCACTATCCTGGTGCCTCCAACCAGCTACCCAAACTCGTCCTCTAGATGCTGGCGGTCATCGCTCTATCCGCCTCAGTATCACGGCTTTATCAGCCTACTGGTAGACTGATGAAACTCTTCATCCTAAAGGGGCGGTGGGTGTCACAGGAGGTGTCCTCTGCTCCAGCATGCGCATCATGCGCTCCAAATTTTCTCCTGGCGCCTGGCCGCCACCCCTTGCGCCGCAACGCCTCTGACAACTGGGCCACCCGAGCCCGCAGCTCCAGTACCTCACTCTGCCTGGCCGGCCCGGCCTCTCGCCGCTCGGGCTCCTCATCCAAGGTCAAACGCCCTCTCGTCGCTGCACGACGTCTCGGCGGCATCGCGGGTAACTGCACAAAACGAACGTCAGGACAAAACAACCATACGACCCAATCAAGCGAGAGTCTAAAACTTGTTATCCCTCCTAAAGTATTATGTTGTCTGCAGCCAACATAATCACTTTGAGAGAATAACAAATCAAATCACTCATCCCGACCCGAGGGAGAGGTAAAAACTCAATCTGGACTCTCGCTAAAATCACGTCTCTCACGACAGTCATCCTACTGTCCAACCAATAGCCTAGGGTCACTAAGTCCTCAACGACCTATACACCTAGGCTCTAATACCACTCTAATCTGTCACGCCCCGGGGTCGAAACTGCGACCCGGGCTCGCTAACAGATCCGCCATCTAATCTGTCACGCCCCGGGGTCGAAACTGCGACCCGGGCTCGCTAACAGATCCGCCATCTGTACGGAAACTGCCGTACAGACGAAGCGTCTAGCCTGCAAAAGACAAAACTACAGCTACACAGATATCAGAGCGGATAAAAAGCTGTACTATAAAATTTCTCAACTACAAAGTTGCTACAACACAAAGCCTATCTCCCAAAATCAGGCGATACAAATAGAAATCCACCTATACAATATCTACAAATCCAAATGGGAGATAGCTAAACAGGAACTAAAACCAACTCCCACAATCCGGGATGGTACATCTACCTCTCTATAAAGTAACAATGCTGGTAGGGAACTATCACGCGACTCCCTGTCCTCGGTCCGTCCAAACAGCTCGGCAGGAACGGAAGAAAGCCTCAGCAACCTGTCACCGACAGAGGGTGTGAGAACTACATCCTACAGTAGTTCTCAGTGGGTACCGTCTCCAAGAACCACGGTCTGCCCACTAAGTCTACTAGAGGCATAAGATAACAGAAAAGACTGTGATAATAGAAATAAGCTGGAAAAGAATCTACAGCTATCATGCCTCTATCTACTATGCTCAAAAGGAAGAGACTATGGATGATGGTATGCAGCCACTCACTGCTGACAATATGTCACTAGTACTATGCCCAAGACACTCTACTATGACACATGCTATACCAACACTCTCTCAGTGCAACCCAAATCTCATCGACTGCCCCACAGGGTCCAGTCCAGTCAAGTAACCCATATCTCATCGACTGCCCCACAGGGTCCAGTCAAGCCTGCGCCCCCTGGTGTATCAACCAGGGTGTCCAAACGGACAAACTCGATATCTCACATAGTGACCCCATGGTAGCTCGGCCAGGGGTATCAATATCTCACACAGTGACCCCATGGTAGCTCGGCCAGGGGTATCAAGCGACCTCTAGTAAATAAACTAGGCGCATCATCGCAGCCTCGTCAGGCTCGGAATCATCAACGCACCCGGGGCGGGGTTCGAGGGGTGCGACCCCACCGAACTCAAATATCTCAACAGTATCACTGTCTCACAAGTGGCTCCTGCAGGCTATAGTCCTCGATCAAACAGATCGGTATCTCGATGCTCAAAGCACTACTCAGTCGGAGAACCCTCTACGACTCAATCTCACAACACTGACCCACTCAATGGAAGTACCACACAGCTGGGACCACCGTCTCTCCCAACGGCTCCCACAAGAACCCCCACTCAACTCAACACAATCTCACGGCCGGAGATACTCCACGGCCAAATCTACGAAGGGTCCGAACCCCGAAGACTAACACCTAAGTCCCCAAGAAAGAAAACAGCCCTTAGAACCCAGATCACTCGAATCCGCTCGGGTGGATAAGTTTATAAGAAACCATGTCATTTATTTCAGAAAACCATTCGATCTGAAAGAAATCCATCTTTTTAATGACTTTTAGTCTTTTTAGGAAAACCCTTTGAAATCAAGTTTTATGCCCAAACCTCGAAGCTAATGCCCTCGTCCTATCCAACAAGAACAGACTCAGGCAACCCTGCGAGGCTCGGAAGAAAACATTGGCTGACTAAAATCATGTATTCGTCAAAAAGGTTCTGGGTTCTAAGGTCCTGCTAAACACACGTGCACCACGCTCACAACAGGGTGGTGACGAGAAGAACAGCGAAAAGGAAACCCCGGGACCACCGTTTACCCGAAACGGTTCCCCAAAACGCTAACACTGGCCTAACCCAGCCACCAGACACCACTCGGCCCCCCGGGCCCGAGTGCAACGCCCATCCCACAACACTCTGACCTCTCGGCCACTACCCGGGCGAGGAACTCTATGTCCAGAAGGATATGGAAAGTGTGGGATGTCTAAAGCATAAAAGAACCTAGCCCAGATTAAGGTTCTCTATCAGTCTGGTCAAGCACATGCACATATGACGGGGGTGCTAGTCAAGTTCCAAGAAAACACCTAAACTAGCATGCAATTCTATCACAATAGAATTAGAAGAAAGTCCGTAGACTTGGAGAGAAAACCAACCCACCTCAGCTCGCCCCCAATTGCTTGTCGACACTTGCAATTGGGCACAGCGGACCTACCTGGCCTCCAAGGGGTCCGCACGCAACGCGAAGCCCGATGCCAGAATCCGCACGCGAATCGGAGCACGCAGCGACCAACCACACGACGCGCGCTCCGCGGATGCTAAAAACCGCACCGCAAGCTGCCAGAAGCGAAGAAATCGCAAAATCAATCAAAACGGTGAAAACCGAGCATCCGACAGCGAAAAACGGCCCCGTCGGCGAAAACAGCCTCCGTCAGCGAAAACCAGCGCCCGACGGCGAAAAACAACACGCGGAGGCGAAAAAACAGCTCCGTCGGCGAAAAAAAAAGCGCCCGACGGCGAAAAAACAGCACGCGGCGGCGAAAAAACAGCTCGAAAACTGCTTGCGGAAAACAGCCCCGAAATCCTGCGAAACTGCTCGCGAAAATCCTGCGAAAACCGCTAGCGAAACTGCTCGCGAAAACCCTGCGAAAACTGCTAGCGAAGCCGCTCGCGAAAAACCTGCGAAAACCGATCGCGAAAAACTGCGCGCGAAACCGCTTGCGAAACTGCTCGCAACCTGCTCGCAAAACCAGCGAGAAACGGCTTGCGAAAAACTGCTCCGTCGGCGAAAAACTGTGCCCGACGGCGAAAAAACGGCTCGCGGCGGCGAAAAACCAGCGGCCGACGGCGACCAACGGGCTCCGACGGCGAAAACACGGCGCCGGCACGCAAACCGAGGAGTCGCCCGCCGTCCGGGAGCACGCCGAGCTGCGAAAACCCAGCCGCGCGAGGAGGGAGGCCCGCCGCACGGCTCCCAACCAAGCAGCGCCGCGCAGCGACCCGCTGCGCGGTGCCAGAGCGCGCCGCGCAGCGCCCTGCGGCGCTGCGCGCGGGGCCCAGCGGCGCTGCGCGCGGCGCCCAGCGGCGCTGCGCGCGCAGCCCGCAGCGCTGCGCGCACCCGCGCGCCCGCGCAGGCCCGCGGGCGGCCCGCGCGCGGCCCGCGCGCCCGCGCAGGCCCGGCGCGCGGCCGCACGGCCCGCGCAGGCCCGCGCGCGGCCCCTGCCCGCGCGCGGCCATGCCGCGCGCGCCTGCGCGCGGCCCAGCGGTGCCGCGCGCGCACGCGCGCGGCCTGCCGCGCGCCCCCGCGCGCGGCCATGGCAGCGCCGCGCGCACCTGCGCGCGGCCCTGCCGCGCGCTCCTGCGCGCGGCCAGGCAGCGCCGCGTGCTGCACTCTGCTGCACGCGGCGCCGCGCCCAGCGGCACGCCGCCGCAGGGTGCTGCCAACAGCAGCACCTGGGCGCCGCGCGTGCGCCATTGCGCGCGCGCGCGCGCGCCGCGGCGACGGAAAATCCAGAAAAATAAATATAAAAATCCCGAAAAAACCCACAAATCCAAGAAATCCCAAAAATCCATCTTTTGCTCTTTAAAAATCCAACCAAAAATCCAAAAGCTTTCAAAACCCGAGAAAACCTCAAAAATCTGAATTTTGCTTACCTTGCCGACGCTCGCCGCACGCCCACGAGCTCCTCACGGCCTCCAACGGCGAGTCCGAAATCCAAAATGCTCCAAATCCCTTCCTTCCTCTTTTTCTTCTTCTTCTTCTTCCTCTCTTTTCTTTCCTTTCTTTCTTTCTTCCTTTTCTTTCTTTCTCTGCTGCCACAGGGAGGAGGGTGCCCTTTTTATAAAGCAAAAAATCCTTTATTAATTAATTTCTTAATTAATTAATTCCGTAAATCCAACTCCAACTCACTTTTCGACCTCGGGCTCTCCGCCGTTGCCCGGAACCTCCCGAACTCCGCTGTAAATCGAAAATACACGTGCTCACAGCTTTTTCTCTCCAAAAAGCTCAACCGTTGAGTCGGGGTGCTCAAATCAATTACCGGCTCCAAAATTGCCAGTTCCGACTCACTTTTTGCCTCCGGGTCCTCCGCGTCAGTCCGGAACCTCACGAACCTCGCTGTAAACTGGAAATACATCTGTTCCAAGTGTTCCTAAATTTCCGGCACTCCACGGTGCAGTCGGTAATTCCCAAATCACATCCTCAAACGGCATACAAAGCCCGGAAAAACCCCGAATCGAGCTGGAGCTTCCGCGTTGATCCGAATCAACTCGGCATCAACTGTAAACTCAAATGCAACCTGCCCACGGCAACTCTCTGCTCCAAGTCATCCAAGTGGTCGGCGCGCTATCCGCAGACCCGGTACTTTACAGGCGAAGTCTCAGGGGGTGCCACTGCCGGCTGTGCTCTCTGCTCCATCATGAGCATCAGCCGCGCCACTGCCTCCTCCTGGCGTCGAGTCGCCTCAGCCATCTGTGCCATCTGGGCACGGAGCTCCTGAATCTCAGCCTGATGTCCTCGCCCCGAGTCCTCCTGCTCGGGCTCAGAGGACGAGGGCTGCGAGCGCGTCACCATCGAACGTCGAGGAGGCATCCCCACCTGAGGGACAAAGCAAACAATCAGAACCAGAAGCAACACTCGACCCAATCTAGCGAAAGTCAAAAGGCATGTTCTCCTTTCAGAAGTACTATGTTGTCTGCAGCCAACATAGTCGCTACCAAAGAAAGACATGTCTATCACTTGTCCCAATCCGCTCGGGAGAGTTAGAAACCCAATCATGACTTCCGCTAAAAGTCTCGGCTCTCACGTGGGTCATCCTAGGGTTCAGCCACAAGCCTAGGGTTCCTAAGTCCTCAAAGACCTACATCCTAGGCTCTGATACCACTCTAATCTGTCACGCCCCGGGGTCGGAACTGTGCCCCGGGCTCGCCAACAGATTCGCCGACCCTACGGGAAGCCCCGTAGAGACGTAGCATCTAACCTGCAAATAAACAACTATGCTAGAAGATATCAGAGATGAAATAAGAAAAGAACTAACTATATACATAAAGTAGAACTATCTCACCAATAAATACAAAGCATCCTCACCAGAATACATAAAAGTCTCTCCAGAAACTAAGAAGTACAACTCGATACCTCACTACATAGTCTCTCAGACATGACACAACCAAAATATAAGGGTACCTCTATCACACACTGAAGCTGAATGGGGAAGGGATCTATCTCGCGACTCCCTTACCTCGGTCTGTAGGAGCTGGATCAGCAACGGGTGCAGCAGGAACTGGAGCTGAAGTCCCTGGGGAAAAGACACCACAACGGGTGTGAGAACTACCTCCCACAGTAGTTCTTAGTGGGTGCCGCCAACAAGCCCGACGGTCTGCCCACTAAGTCTACTAGAGGCATAATGTAACAAAATGAATGCTGTAGAGAAAACCTGGAAAGTAAAAATCTACTGCTACTATGCCTCTATCTAAATGCTCAAAGAATAGGACAGAAGATCAATGTGCCACTACTGATACTCATCTCAAATCACCCAATCCAAACTGACTGCCACATCGGGTCCAGTCAAACCTGCGCCTACCTACTGCTGTAGGTATGTCCGTAGCTGCCAAAACTGGCTCAGCCAGAGGGACGGTGTCCGTGACTGCCAAAACTGGCTCAGCCAGAGGGACACCAGCATCGACAAGCCGCGATAGAAGTATCAAGCCCAACTCCGGAGTGGCACTCGTGGGTAGCGACCCCACCGAGCAAAGTATCCGCGCATCTCTGTCGAGCTCAAATGTGGCTCCTGCAGGCAATGATCCAAACTACTGTCTCTCTCTCTCTGGCTAGAAGCAACACTGCTGAGACTCACTATCACTCTGACATCTCTCATGAACCCAAAACTAACCTCACTATCACCATCCCAAGAAAAGTGGTCTACAGACTGCTATCAACTCCACTCGGTCCCCAGACACGAGTGCAAATGCATCCCACTGCTACTCGACCTCCCAACCCACGACTCGGGGAAAAACACTATGTCCAGAATGACAAGAGTAACAACCAATGTGGGAAAACTAAAGCAATGAATAAATCCAATTCAGGTTTAAGTTTACTATAATCAGGTGGAGCATGATGTATAATAAATAACAGGTGTGCTAAGTTAAGTTTTCATGTTGCAAAATTTACAAAGAGGTCATCAGATTTAGCAACTAGCAACGGTGGGTTCAACATACAGTTTTCACAGATTATTTAGCTCATATACTAATATGCATGCTACTACATTCGTAGAATTAGAGTGCAGTCCATAGATTTTGAAAGCAGGATCACCCACCTGAACACGCTAACTGTCCGGGATTGTACAGATAAAGGGTCCAGAAACCTCCAAATCACCGTATCCACTAAGCTAATAACACAGTAGCGGTGCTCACAAAGTCCTGGGTACAACAACAATCCACAATTACACTAAATTCCATACACAAATCCAAGTTCCAAAAATCTGCATGAACAGTCCCCATTCACACGAAATTTTCACCTGAAAATAATCCTTGAGAAATTCCAATAAAAATACCACGACGATCCTCGTGAAGTGTAGATGTCGATAGGCTCTTGAATCGTCGAAATCCGATGTCCAGAAGGGGAGATAAAAATCTGCGAAGCAGCAGCTGTCTAGAAACTCAAACAGTCACAAAGGGTGGTTAAAATGTACCCCAAACCCCTGTATAAGCTCATTTCCAGGAAAAATGTCCAACACGGAAAACGTAGATATACCTCTTGTGAAACCGCTGTCAAAGAAATCGTCCAAAAATAGCGTCGGGGTAGCTCTGTAGGTCTCCCAGACGAAAATGCGACGGAAGTGGGCCTCCAACTGTATATCGTCGCTCCGCACTACGAGGCAGGAAACGCTGTCGTCGCGGCCTCCAGAAAATCTGAAACTTCACCGGAAGATGCTCAAGAAGGAGAGGAAGAAAACATATGAAGGGATGATAGGCTAATTCTCCCGGGGAAAGGGCTCCAAATCTCGGCCCAAGGTGGCCTATTTATAGGCTCCAAAGAAAAACAGCCCAAAAAGACAAAGCCCACATTTTCGGGCCCAACTTTCGGGCGCCCGAAAACTTTCGGGCGCCTACAGTGTTGGGCCCGGCCCAACACTGTTCACGCCCGAAAGTCCCACATGCTGCCACGTGTCCTCCCGAATAGGCAACACCGGTGCAAGGCCAGCCGATGAGCGCCACGTGTCCCGCCAAACAGGGAACAGCGGTGCAAAGCCGCTCGGTGACCGCCACGTGTCCACACTCCGCCCACAGTAAGGCGGTGGCGCCCACCAATGAGCGGGTGCCACGTGTCCTCCCGGCTGACCCGCCGACCACGCGACGTGCGCGCCGGTCGCGCGACGTGGGTCGCACGTGCGCACGCTTCCCGAGGCACCCACCGCGCGCCCCGTGCACCGCGCGTGCTGCACCCACCAATCAGGGAGTGACACGTGTCCCCTGCACCCGGTCCACGCCTTCCGCAGGAATTCCGTGGACCGCGCCTGCATGCACCGACCAACCGGATGCTGCCACGTGTCCCCCGCCTGGTCCATGCACCGCCGCGCTTACCCTGTAGACCGCGCGCCTTGAGCCCGCCAATCAGGCGGTGCCACGTGTCCATGCGCCGGGTCTGTGCACCCCGTCGCGCTGCTCTGTGGACCGCGCATCGTAAACCGGCCAATGACAGGCCGCCACGTGGCATCCCGGCGGTCTACGGCCCCTCCCATGCACCAAAAACCACTAAAAACTTCCGGGTGTCCGTTTTTGGGCATCCGGACTCCAAAATAAACAAACAAATAGTCGTTTTCAAGCGTTTTTCCGTGCTGAATCCATTCACGACCTCTATTTGGCCTAATTCCTTACAGAAACTTCGGCAAACCCAGCCGAAGGCCAACACAGCAAAAAGAATCACGCAGGGTCCATCAGTAGCATCCAGTTGATGCACCGTGGGCCAGATACACCAATACTAGGTGTTCTAGCAGTGGATTCATCGGAAGAACGCTGCATGGGAACTAGGGCCACTACAGATTATATGCTAGGTTTTTTCATGATAAACGAATTTTTGAGCTTTGTTTTCAAAAATTTCGATTTTAGGGCATACTTTGAGAATTTTTTGAAAATCATGGAATTGATCTATTTTTAAAATTTTTTTTGCAAAACTAATTTGATCCCTAGTCTCTCTATATGATTATGATTGTTTGGGTTCAATTTTTTAAATATTTGAAAATTAACAATTTTTCATGTTCTTGAGTTGTGCTCACAGGACTCTTCTTTTTTTTTACAAAGCACAGCAGCAATGGAGTTTGCATGGATAATCTTCCTCCTAACTGCAATGGTGCACTTACAAACAACTTCCAAGCCCAAGAGGGCTAGGAAAGGTCGAAAAGATTCAGATTCTGGCTCAGAAACAGAATCAATTGACTGGGATAACCTCAAGATAGAGGCAACTGTTGCTACTGCGTCAAAGGGGAAAGCCCCTGCGGAAACCTCAAAGGCAAAGACCTTGCCTACTGCTGCTAAAAAGGGAAAGCACCAATGGAAGCTAGCCCAGTTAAAACCAAAAGAAAGACCATTGCTAGAAAAAGAGCAAATACTCGGGGTATTACTATTGAGGAGCCTCTTGCAAGTCAGCCCCCTCCTCAACATGTTGTGAGTTCTGAGCGAATCAAGGATTTTGAAAATCGAGATTGCATTGGAGAAAGGCATGTAAATGTCAAGGCTCTCAAGGAACGATCTGCACTGTTTGGGACTCTTTTTGATCAAATGGGACTTGCACCCATTTGCAACTTTCAAGACAAGCTTGGATATTGTCTGCATCTAGTAAGGATGTTTTACCAGAATTCTTCAAAGCTTGTTGATCTTGAGGATGGACAAAGAGAATTTCTCACGTCAGTCAGAAATACTAAAATCAAGATCACTCCTCAATTGATTGGAGAGGTGCTAGGAATGAAAGCCCAAGCTGATGGGGTTCATTACCTGAAGGGTCATACCCTTAACAATACAACCTGGAGAGTAGTTGTTAATGGGATTTGTCTCCCAGACACTCAGTCGACGGGAAATTCTGTCTTTTCTAAGGAACTTCGACCTGAGTACAGATTCCTGAACTTCATTGTTTGCTATAACATCTTACCAAACATGCAAACAAAAGTTCTACGGTGGGACAGGATGTTATACCTTTATCTCCTTGGTAACCCGACAGCAGCTATGGGTTCAAATTTCAACATCCCATTTCTCATCTGGTCAAGGATGGCAAGGTATGTGGACCATGCGCATCCTACAGAGCGACTTCCCTTCCCAGTCATTATTATGCGTATTTTGTAGAAGTTCAAGGTGGATATTTCATCGTCAGCATATATGCATAGTCTGGGAACCATCAATGACTCGACTATTGTGAAGTCGCTATCCACGAAACAAGATGAGCCTCCTTCACCTCCTCTCAGACGTCGACCTTCAACCTCTGCAGCAACAGCTTCAGTACCCCCAGCATCTACAGCTCAACGAGCACCTCCATCAACTTCCGATGATGATGCCTCGGTGACTTCTATTTATAAAGAACAGCAGCGTCTCTCCAACGAGCAAGAACGAATGTCGAATGAGTTCGTAGAAATGAAGGAAGAGATTCGCGGAGTTAAGAAAGAACAAATCTCAATGAACAAACGGATCAAGAAAATTTTTCAGAAGTTAGGATGCATCAGTTCCGAAGATTCGGAGTAATCTTCCATACTATCTTTTTTTTATTCTAATTCCGTTTGTTTTGCAGGTTTCTAGTTTCAGTTTTTATTTAGTTCTCAGGTTTTTCTCATTATTTGAACTTTTAACTCTCCTTAAATTTTGTAATTTTGGCTAAGTTTTGTGACAAAAAGGGGGAGAGAGGGATGAACAATGCTTGTGAACAATGCTTGTGTGAGAACTTGAAACTAAGGTAAGTATAACTTCAACTTTGGTTTTATCTTGTGATTTGAATGCATGTCCCTACTAACTATTCGACTAACTATTTGGGCATGTAATATAACTAACAAGTTGATGTTGACTAACATTTCTGTGACATTTGGATTTTTTACTGCTTACAAGATATGTTGATTTTTAATTGTGATCCAATTACATATCTGAATGCATAAATGTCATGGTGAGTATAAACTCTATCTCTGTGTTTGGTTTTGACTGTTGAAAATTCTTGAGGTATCTAACGATCTCTTTTGTCAAGAATGATTTCTTTTGCGGAGAGTACAAATGTCTAAGTCTAGAGTCTGTTTCAGGAGTTTAACTCATGTATTTATTTTTATTTGGATCTCCAATGTAAATTTTTGTTGTATGGTGATATCAACAAAAATATCTTTTTGAATTTTCTTGAGTGGATTTGTGTTTTGTCACGAAACCGCCAAAGGGAGAGATTGTTACGGATTTTGAGTTGGCGTATTTCGTGTGATTTGTTTAAGTCTTGAAGATTGAAGATGAGAAGCTTGGATCATATACCTCAATCTCAAGAAAGAAGAATTCAAAAGGATCAGGTACGTTTAACTAAAGATTTTTGGTGATCCGAATACTTGTTATAGTGTAGAAACACTTGGATGAATTTGTAATTGCATAAAAATAAAAAACTGGACATGGGACATGTTCAGGATCCGGATCGGGCATTACAGTCCGGACCCCGAACAGAGGTTGGTTCATGAGCAATTCCAGTCCGGACCGTGGAATTTCAGTCCGGACCCCGAACGTGGAATTTGAAGGAATTGCATGAACAGTCCGGACTGTGGAATTTCAGTCCGGACCCCGAATGTCCTCTTTTCTGGAAAAATTCTGTTTCGCTGAGACAGTCTGGACCGCCAATTTCCAGTCCGGACCGTCGTCCTGTAAATTTTCAGAAATGGTTAGTTTTTTATGCTTATCTTCTTCCAATGGTTTCTAACTTATAAATAGACCCTACAATTTATTTTTAGGGTAGACGAATAGACACGGAAAAATACGACCGAAATAGAAAAATCCACATATAGAGAAGAAAGGAAATCAATAGATTTAATTCTATGTTTCTTCATCTATATTGATTAATTTGATTCTAGGTTTTCCAAACTCAGATTTTGAGTAAAATCAAATTAATGAATACTTAGATGGTATTTTCGATCTATTTCTAATCTAAGTATTCGGCGGATCATCACCACCCAAAAACAACAATTTTTCCAAAATCGGCGCGTGGACTCGCGTGGCCTTGTGGATTCAAGGTGCAACCGCTCTCGTGGATTCGGAGCGAGGTACGTTCGTGGATTCGAGACGTGCTACTGGGTGAAGACCGTGGATTCGGTCGGACGTCGTGGATTCGACGTTGGACGCCGTGGATTCGGCGTTGGGCGCTGATTGTGGATTCGAGAAGCGTTGTGGAGCGAGCGAAGAAGATCTACTAGGAGCGTATGGAAAAGGTTGAGTCGTAAGTGTGTACGTTATATCACCTTGTATGTGTTTCAATTCTAGTGGATTTCGCCGTGTGATCGGTCCCGTGGTTTTTTACTCCGGTTTGGAGTTTTTCCACGTAAAAATCTTGCGTGTCATTTTTTATTTCCGCATTGGGTTTTATTGCGCAATGATTTTTGAGTGTTTACTGTTTACACCTATTCACCCCCCTCTAGGTGTTTTTTCCCCTATTTAGATCCAATTATATATAACCCAACATTATTATTATTATTATTATTATTTTTATTATTATTATTATTATTATTAATATATTATTATTATTATTATTATTATTATTATTATTATTATTATTATTATTATTAGTTTTTGTACGGGGGAAATAAAAACCCGACTTGGGGATTAGGGTTTCCCCGTACACCTCTTTTTCTCTTCTCCTTGACCGAGCGGCTAGGGTTTCCAGGGAGCGAGCGGAGCTGAGGAGAGGAAGAACGGCAACCCAATCTCTTTCCACTCCCGCTCGAAATCCACGATCCCTTGCTCATCCCTCGCAATCCAAGGTAATGCTATTATTCTATTATTTTTATTTTATTTTTAAGATGGGGGCTACGTGATCGTCGGGCCGCCGAGCCGCCGCCACCGAGGTGGAGGCGGGCGCCGCCGCAGCGAGCGGCACACCGCGCGGCGGCCGCTGGCAGCGCGCCCGCGCGGCTACCGCCGCGCGAGACCGCCCGGGCGGCACGCTGCCGCGCGGGGCAGCCCGGGCCGCGGGCAGCACGCCCGCGCGTCTGTCGCCTCGCGGGGCCGCCGCGGGCGGGGCGCCCGCGCGGCCACCGCCGCGCGGGGCTGTCACACCCCGGGGGTCGAAACTGCGACCCGAGCTCGCTAACAGATCCGCCACCTATGCGAAACCCCGCATAGGCGAAGCGTCCAACCTGCAAAGTATCATCTAATAACTAAAAAGATATCAGAGCTGAAGAAAAACTGCTATAATAAAAACTTGAATCACTGTACAACTGAACAATAAAGGTACAATATCCATCTCCCAAAAATAATGATACAATAATCTGATCCACCTACAAACTGAAATACAAGTAAAAGCCACCTATACTGTAGAGTACCGGGTCTTTGGATAGCGCGCCGACTTCACTGATGGCTTGGAGCAGAGAGTTGCCGTGGGCAGGTTGCATTTGAGTTTACAGTTGATGCCGGGTTGATTCGGATCAACGCGGAAGCTCCAGCTCGATTCGGGGTTTTTCCGGGCTTTGTATGCCGTTTGAGGATGTGATTTGGGAATTACCGACTGCACAGTGGAGTGCCGGAAAATTAGGAACACTTGGAACAGGTGTATTTTCAGTTTACAGCGAGGTTCGGGAGGTTCCGGACTGACGCGGAGGATCCGGAGGCAAAAAGTGAGTCGGAACTGGCAATTTTGGAGCCGGTAATTGATTTGAGCACCCCGACTCAACGGATGAGCTTTTTGAAGAGAAAAAGCTGTGGACACGTGTACTTTGATTTACAGCGAGGTTTGGGAGGTTCCGGACTGACGCGGAGGATCCGGAGGCCAAAAGTGAGTCGGAACTGGCAATTTTGGAGCCGGTAATTGATTTGAGCACCCCGACTCAACGGATGAGCTTTTTGGAGAGAAAAAGCTGTGAGCACGTGTAATTTCGATTTACAGCGGAGTTCGGGAGGTTCCGGGCAACGGCGGAGAGCCCGAGGTCGAAAAGTGAGTTGGAGTTGGATTTGTGGAATTAATTAATTAAGAAAATTAATTAAATCGGACTTTTGCTTTATAAAAGGAGCCCTCCCTCTGCAGCAGGAAAGGAAGAAAGGAAAGAAAGAAAAGGGAAGAAAGAAAGAAAGGAAAGAGAGGAAGAAGAAGAAAAAGAGGAAGGAAGGAGCTTGGAGCATTCTTGGATTTTTGGACTCGCCGTTGGAGGCCGCGTGGAGCTCGTGGGCGTGCGGCGAGCGTCGACAAGGTAAGCAAATTCAGATTTTTGGGGTTTTTGAATTGGATTTGTGCTTTGGAGTTTTGATTTGGGTTTTTAAAAGCTAAATTGGATTTATTGTGGATTTCGGGATTTTGTCGGATTTTCGGGGTTTTTATAGTTTTTGGTTCGCCGTCGCCGGCGGCCGCGCGCGCGTGCAACGGCGCACGCGCGGCGCCAGGGTGCCGCTGTTGGCAGCACCCTGCGGCGACGTGCCGCTGGGCGCGGCGCCGCGTGCAGCAAAGTGCAGCACGCGGCGCTGCCTGGCCGCGCGCAGGTGCGCGCGGCGCTGCCTGGCCGCGCGCAGGAGCGCGCGCGCAGGGCCGCGCGCAGGGGCGCGCGGCGCTGCCTGGCCGCGCGCAGGGCGCGCGCGGCAGGGCCGCGCGGAGGTGCGCGCGGCACCGCTTGGCCGCGCGCAGGCGCGCGCGGCATGGCCGCGCGCGGGCGCGCGCGGCAGGGCCGCGCGCGGTGCGCGCGGCACTGCTTGGCCGCGCGCAGGCGCGCGCGGCATGGCCACGCGCGGGCGCGCACGGCAGGGCCGCGCGCGGGTGCGCGCGGCACTGCTGGGCCGCGCGCAGGCGCGCGGGCCTGCGCGGGCCGCGCGGGCCGCGCGCGGGGCCTGCGCGCGCGCGCGGGCCGCGCGGCCGCGCGGGGCGCGGGGCCGCGGGGGCGCGGCCGCGCGCGCGGGTGCGCGCAGCGCAGCGGGCTGCGCGCGCAGGCCGCTGCGGCGCCGCGCGCCGCGCCGCTGGGCGCCGCGCGCAGCGCCGCAGGGCGCAGCGGGTCGCTGCGCGGCGCTGCTTGGTTGGGCGCCGTGCGGCGGGCCTCCCTCGTCGCGCGGCTGAGTTTTCGCCGCTCGGCGTGCTCCCGGACGGCGGGCGACTCCTCGGTTTGCGTGCCGGCGCCGGGTTTTCGCCGTCGGAGCCCGTTGGTCGCCGTCGGCCGCTGTTTTCGCCGTCGGCCTCGGTGTTCGCCGTCGGCTGCTGCTGTTTTTCGCCGACGGAGCTGTTTTTCGCCGTCGGGCGCTGTTTTCGCCGACGGAGCAGTTTTTTCGCAGCTGTTTTCGCAAGCCGGTTTTTGAGCAGATTTTCGAGCAGTTCTTCGCGGGCGGTTTTCGCGAGCAGTTTCGCAGGGTCTTCGCGAACTGTTTAGCTAGCAGATTTTGTGCTGTTTTCGCCGTCGGGCGCTGGTTTTCGCTGACGGAGGCTGTTTTTTTGCCGACGGAGGCTGGTTTTCGCCGCCGCGCGCTGTTTTTCACCGTCGGGCGTTGTTTTTCGCCGACGGAGCTGTTTTTCGCCGCCGCGTGCTGGTTTTCGCTGACGGAGGCTGTTTTTTGCCGACGGAGGCTGGTTTTCGCCGCCGCGCGCTGTTTTTCGCCGTCGGAGTCTGTTTTTCACCGTCGGGCGTTGTTTTCGCCGACGGAGCTGTTTTTTCGCCGCCGCGTGCTGGTTTTCGCTGACGGAGGCTGTTTTTGCCGACGGAGGCCGTTTTTTCGCCGTTGGATGCTCGGTTTTGACCGTTTTGATTGATTTTGCGATTTCTTCGCTTCTGGCAGCTTGCGGTGCGGTTTTTAGCATCCGCGGAGCGCGCGGTCTTGTGGTTGGTCGCTGCGTGCTCCGTTTCGCGTGCGGAATCTGGCATCGGGCTTCGTGTTGCGTGCGGACCCCTTGGAGGCCAGGTAGGTCCGCTGAGCCCAATTGCAAGTGTCGACAAGCAATTGGGGGCGAGCTGAGGTGGGTTGGTTTTCTCTCCAAGTCTACGGACTTTCTTCTAATTCTATTGTGATAGAATTGCATGCTAGTTTAAGTGTTTTCTTGGAACTTGACTAGCACCCCCGTCATATGTGCATGTGTTTGACCAGACTGATAGAGAACCTTAATCTGGGCTAGGTTCTTTTATGCTTTAGACATCCCACACTTTTTATATCCTTCTGGACATAGAGTTCCTCGCCCGGCTAGTGGGCCGAGAAGTCAGAGTGTTGTGGGACGGGTGTGGCACTCGGGCCCGGGGGGCCGAGTGGAGTCTGGTGGCTGGGTTAGGCCAGTGTTAGTGTTTTGGGGAACCGTTTCAGGTAAACGGTGGTCCCGGGGTTTTCCTTTCCGCTGTTCTTCTCGTCACCACCCTGTTGTGAGCGTGGTGCACGTGTGTTAGCAGGACCTTAGAACCCAGAACCTTTTTGGACGAATACATGATTTTAGTCAGCCAATGTTTTCTTCCAAGCCTCGCAGGGTTGCCCGAGTCTGTTCTTGTTGGATAGGACAAGGGCATTAGCTTCGAGGTTTGGGCATAAAACTTGATTTCAAAGGGTTTTCCTAAAAAGACTAAAAATCATTAAAAAGATGGATTTCTTTCAGATCGAAAGGTTTTCTGAAATAAATGGCATGGTTTCTTATAAACTTATCCACCCGAGCGGATTCGAGTGATCTGGGTTCTAAGGGCTGTTTCCTCTCTTGGGGACGTAGATGTTAGTCTCCCGGGTTTCGGACCCTTCGTAGATTTGGCCGTGGAGCATCTCCGGCCGTGAGATTGTGTGTTGAGTTGAGTGGGGGTTCTTGTGGGAGCCGTTGGGAGAGACGGCGGTCCCAGCTGTGTGGTACTTTTGTTGAGTAGGTCAGTGTTGTGAGATTGAGTCGTGGAGAGTCCTCCGACTGAGTTGTGTTTTGAGCATCGAGATACCGATCTGTTTGATCGAGGACTATAGCCTGCAGGAGCCACTTGTGAGACAGTGATACTGTTGAGATATTTGAGTTCGGTGGGGTCGCACCCCTCGAACCACGCCCCGGGTGCGTTGATGATTCCGGGCCTGATGAGGCTGCGATGATGATACCGAGCCTGACGAGGCTGCGATGATGCGCCTAGTTTATATACTAGAGGTCGCTTGATACCCCTGGCCGAGCTACCATGGGGTCACTGTGTGAGATATTGATACCCCTGGCCGAGCTACCATGGGTCACTATGTGAGATATCGAGTTTGTCCGTTTGGACACCCTGGTTGATACACCAGGGGGCGCAGGCTTGACTGGACCCTGTGGGGCAGTCGATGAGATATGGGTTACTTGACTGGACTGGACCCTGTGGGGCAGTCGATGAGATTTGGGTTGCACTGAGAGAGTGTTGGTATAGCATGTGTCATAGTAGAGTGTCTTGGGCATAGTACTAGTGACATATTGTCAGCAGTGAGTGGCTGCATACCATCATCCATAGTCTCTTCCTTTTGAGCATAGTAGATAGAGGCATGATAGCTGTAGATTCTTTTCCAGCTTATTTCTATTATCACAGTCTTTTCTGTTATCTTATGCCTCTAGTAGACTTAGTGGGCAGACCGTGGTTCTTGGAGACGGTACCCACTGAGAACTACTGTAGGATGTAGTTCTCACACCCTCTGTCGGTGACAGGTTGCTGAGGCTTTCTTCCGTTCCTGCCGAGCTGTTTGGACGGACCGAGGACAGGGAGTCGCGTGATAGTTCCCTACCAGCATTGTTACTTTATAGAGAGGTAGATGTACCATCCCGGATTGTGGGAGTTGGTTTTAGTTCCTGTTTAGCTATCTCCCATTTGGATTTGTAGATATTGTATAGGTGGATTTCTTTTTGTATCGCCTGTTTTTGGGAGATAGGCTTTGTGTTGTAGCAACTTTGTAGTTGAGAAATTTTATAGTACAGCTTTTTATCCGCTCTGATATCTGTGTAGCTGTAGTTTTGTCTTTTGCAGGCTAGACGCTTCGTCTGTACGGCAGTTTCCGTACAGATGGCGGATCTGTCAGCGAGCCCGGGTCGCAGTTTCGACCCCGGGGCGTGACATATACAACATCTATAAATCCAAAAAGGGAGATAAACCGAAATAATAAAATAGAACTGAGTACAGTGAAACAACCCGGGTTGGTACATCTATCCCACTGTAGAAATCAACACTGGTAGGGATCAATCTCGCGACTCCCTCGCCTTGAACAGTCAACCGAAGACCCGCAGCTCCCGCTGCAAACACTGCAAAACAAAGGGAGGAAAGGGGAAAAGCAATAATGGGGGTGAGAACCACTAGTGAAACCAGTAGCCTCCCCCTGTGGGTAAAGCCTCAAACCCCGACGTACCCACTAAGTCTACCAGAGGCAAGAAAAAGAATAAGAGAGGTGGTAAGCTAAAAAAACAAAAATACTGATAAGAGGAAGCTACCACTAGTATGCCTCTAAATGTCGTGCTAAGAAGTATAGCTAAATGTATGCATCAATAAAGAAATGCCTGCCTGAATAAACCCAATCCGACCACCAGTAAACACTGGTACTGCCTGCCGTGCCTGCCAAATCGGGTATGCCAGCCTACACATAACGCCGATAGGGGATAGGAGTCTCGAGGACTCAAAGTCTGTATATCGCACACTCCGGAGTGGCACTCGAGGGGAGCGACCCACACGAGTAAAATGCCTGAGTAATAAGTAACCAGTATCAATAATATAGCAGGACTGGATCACGACTCTAATCAAAGTGGGAAAAACCCCATCCACTACATAAAGCCCGATCCCCCAATCTGATGCAGCTGTAAAAACCCGGTCGGCCGCCCAAAGTCCGCGGTCGCCGCAATATCCCATAAATCCCCCAAATCAAGCCCGACCTGTCATCCCTAATCCGATGCACAAGTCACCATCCGGTCAACCGCCCAAAGTCCGCGGTAGCCGCAATACCCTTCCCTCAAGCCAGCCTGTCCCAGATCCCAAGGCCAGCCTGTCCCAGATCCCAAGAGCCTGCCTACACTATCTCAAAACCACCTGCTCGCGCACGAGCTACAAATGCCTTGAGCCTAGTATGAAAGGAGAAAAGCAAGAAACATGGTTTCTCCTAAGTCAAGTCCAGCATGATAGTGTAGCAGAAAAAGGTGGCCTATCTAAATGACCATACAAGCATGCAAATGTCCCAAAATGATAAAAAAAAAACAGGTGTCGATGTTCTACATTTATTAGAGCATGCTATTCCATAATATTGATGATTGCATAAGAACATTGAGTGCAACATAGCCTATGCCTGCCAATACCACATACACGATGTTCACAAGTATGAAAATAAGAAAGTGCCACACCTATTCACAAATCACATAAGATGGTACAACGCTGGTCAACCCTCACATTCATACAAGAATAAGCCCAAGATCATTTAACATCACTTAAACAGGGACATTCAATCAAGTATCACCAATAAATAGCTTAAGGTTCAACATCCTTCATTGATCTTACATAGAATGAACACAGACCAACAACGTCCAATCTCATTTGGAGGTAATAGGAGCCATGAACAATGCTTAATCTCATAAGGAGTAGGCCTCAATGTGATGACCCGGATCTCCGCAGAGCTGCTGCAGTGCGTTGGGGTGGCTATTGGAGGCCTACTTAGTGTGTTGGAGGTGTTTGGGGCCTAATTGGGCACAAGTGTTGGACTTCGGGGCTCAAATGGATCATGTGAGTGATCGGAGGACCCCGTGGAGGGTTTAGAAGTGGTTTTGCGCGAAACGGATATTAAAATTGGGCTCCGCGCGAAATTTGGGCTAAGAACACATTTCCGGGTGCCTTCGGCAATTTTTAGAGTTGGAATTTGGCAAAACGGACGTCAAATTCGGATTCAGCGCGCGAAAACGGTCAAAATGGACTACCCACTTGTCATTTTTGAGATCGGGTTACTGTTCACTGCCGGAACAGTGATTCCGGCGATCGCCGGCGGCTGCCGGCGGCGGCGGAGAGCGGCGGCGCGGCCTCGGGCAGGCGAAAAGCGGCGGCGGGCAGGGCGCGTGGGCGCGGGTAGGGCATGCGGGCAGGGCGCGCGGGTGCGCGGTCCACGCGGCCAGCGTGCACCGTAGGACCTGACACGTGGCGGTTGCGTCGTCTTTAAGATCTGAGGAATTGGGTATTCTGACACCGTAGGACCCAGTAGGGGCATTATGAGTACAGTGAGGACAAATGGAATGACTAATGCCCTGTCGTCTTTAAGATCTGAGGAATTGGGTATTCTTGCTGCACTTGGAAGAATTATTTGAGATATTCTTCTGGGATATTTTGATTTTACCCCATCTCTGTATGGTTTAGAGCTGGTGGTGTATTTATAGATGGTGTAACAAGGTCTGTGAGGAAGAAGCTGTATGCCAAGTTGTTGTGGTACAAGTTTTAGCTTCGAGAGCATATCTTCTTGGATCACTTAGTTTAGCCATAAGAGGCGGTGGTGGAAATCCGGCCAAAATGGACGCTATGCGAGAATGGCTGAGACCGGCAGTTATTTGTTGAGGTGAGGAGCTTGTGAGCCAGATAGTGCCAACAGAGCTTGACGAATTGGTGATGAGATTGATACCAGCCCTGATTTTAGCATCGCCAGTGTTGGGAGATGAATTTGTGATTTACAGTGATGCCTCCCATAGTAGCTATGAAGTTACAGTTGGATTGGTGGCAAGCATCCAATATCACCCCGATAGGGCCACTGTGGTGGCGGATACTCGGAGCTGGAGAGCTATTTGGGGTTGAGTTTGTTGACTCCGCAGCTGGCGCTGTGTGGACTGTCGAGGCAGACGTGGCGTATGATGGTGTCACTGAGGGCTCTTTTCCTTTCGGAATTGCCTAGCACGTCACTGGTTTTGGGAGTTGAGGACACAACTCCCGGAATTTGATGAAGTGATCGTCTGGAGCAGGTACCCTTTTTCGAGCCTGGAGGATTGGATTTACCAGCTGCAAGGGTACTAGATCTTCTCGAAGATTGATTTGCGATCTGGTGCTTTCGACTGCTTATAGTTGAGTGCTGATGCCGGAGAGTTGGGGAGGTGTTGCTACGCCCTGATGGTTTTTGGATTAGAGACCAGAGTTTACGTGATCAGTTGTAGGACTTATATTGGGTACCTCGGGAGTACAGAGGTACTTGGATCGAGCTAGTGTGCCGATGGACTTGTAGATGGATTATCTGAGGCCCTGGGAAGAGCGGAGGCTTGTACCGATGCAGATTACTTGGTAGCTCGAGTGGTTAGCCCAGCTGTACTTGGTTGAGTTGGTACGGTGTTTCTAGAGTGCCCGTCTTTATTTTGTTCTAGTTGGAGACCCGAGGACCGCATCGCGTCTCTGGAGGAGGTATTTGTCAGCCTTGGGAGCTCGAGTGTTGGATGATTGGATATTTACCCCCCTTTTTATTTGGTTGAGATTCCGTGTTGAGGAACGACTTTAGTTTCGAGGACGAAACTTTCTTTTAGTGGGGGAGGATGTGATGACCCGGATCTCCGCAGAGCTGCTGCAGTGCGTTGGGGTGGCTATTGGAGGCCTACTTAGTGTGTTGGAGGTGTTTGGGGCCTAATTGGGCACAAGTGTTGGACTTCGGGGCTCAAATGGATCATGTGAGTGATCGGAGGACCCCGTGGAGGGTTTAGAAGTGGTTTCGCGCGAAACGGATATTAAAATTGGGCTCCACGCGAAATTTGGACTAAGAACACATTTCCGGGTGCCTTCGGCAATTTTTAGAGTTGGAATTTGGCAAAACGGACGTCAAATTCGGATTCAGCGCGCGAAAACAGTCAAAATGGACTACCCACTTATCATTTTTGAGATCGGGTTACTGTTCACTGCCGGAACAGTGATTCCGGCGATCGCCGGCGGCGCGGCCTCGGGTAGGCGGAAAGCGGCGGCGGGCAGGCGCGTGGGCGCGGGCAGGGCGCGCGGGTACGCGGTCCACGCGGCCAGCGTGCACCGTAGGACCTGACACGTGGCGGTTGCGTATTGGTTAGGTTCACAGGTTCTGCTACGCCAGGTGCATCAGGAAGTGTGCTGACACGTGGCGGCTTTCTATTGGTTGGGGGTACTGTGCGGGCAGGCCGGGCAGCCGGGCAGGTGCGCGGGCAGGCGCTGAGGTGCAAGATTTTGGTGTGCCACGTGGCGGTTCGTCATTGGATGAGTGCTGGACACGTGGCAGGTGTTTATTGGCCGGTTCAGTGGACTTGGAGCGCGGAACATACAGGTGGTGTACGGTGGACCGGTGGAGGACACGTGGCAGCAGATCATTGGTCCGGTGTATGATGTTTTGTGCACCGGGTGCAGCGAGCGCGGGGGTTGGACACGTGGCGAGCGAGGATTGGGCGAGCTACTGTGCGCGTACGGGCGGCAGGCGGCGGGGCAGGCGTGCAGGTGGCAGGCGGCAGGCGGCGGTGCCGGCGGGCGTGGCGGCCACGGCGCCGACGTGGCGCACGCGTGCGCCACGTGGCGGCCGGCCATTGGCCAGCGCCAACTGCCCGTTGACCAGGGTGCGCCACGCGGCGCGAGGTGAGCGGCTGGATCCGCTGTGTGGTGTTCGGGGACACGTGTCGTGTGGAGGAGCGGGTCGGACGGTTGCTGGGTCCGGCCGGATCCTCTGTGCGGAGTGGGCTGGCTAGTGGGCCGAGTGGGCCGGGCCACTGTTTGGGCCCGGTTTCGGGGCCCGAAAGATTCGGGCGCCCGAAACCGGGGACACAGAGGGTATTTTCTGATTTGTTTTGATTGGGCCTATAAATACCCCCTCCTCTCCCTCTTTTCTCCCCTTTTTTCGAGCTTTAGAAAGAGAATGAGAGGGAGAGGTGTATACAAAGTTTGTTCCCCTTGGTGCTCTGGTTCTAATGGAGGATCCCCGGAATTTCTGGAAGCTCGGCAACGGCGATATCATTTTTACAGTTCGCCTCGGTTTTCTCCCCATTTCGGCCCATTACCGCCGCAGATCAGTCAAAAATTCACTGTGAGCAAACCAGGAGGAGTTTTTGGATGATTTCTTCCACAGCGTGTTCCTAAGAGGTAAGGCTTCGATTTTTGTGTTGATCGCTTCGCTCCGTTTCGCACTTTTGGCATGTTTCCCGAGGCATCTTTGACCCCCATTTTTCTGTGATGGATTTTGGACAGCACCGGCTTGTCGATTTTATATCTCAGCCTAGGAACATCGGATCTAGGCGTTTCAGGACTCGATTTTGATTTACTCGTCGCGAGGATCACAGTGGTGATTTTTCTGAGATTTTTGGAAATTGTTTCGAAGGTGATAATTAAGCTTTTCTTGGACTGATTGCTACAGGAATTCTGATTTGGAAGGTTTTGAGGTGCAACGATGTTTTATTTTTATCTTGGTCTACAGGTGTCAGATCTGGGCGTTTAAACAGTCGTATTGGGGCTACTTTTCGCGAGGAATGCGACCGTGAATTTTCTGGATTTTCTTGAGGACTGGAAAGATGTGATATTTAGCCTTTTTGGGGGCTGATTTTGGACTGTGGTTAATTGTACAGTTTTGAGTTTAATTGTGCGCATTGTTCTGTGCAGTGGGACACAGATTTTTGGTGGATTGCTGTGTTAGAGGACAGCGGGCAGCGAGAGGTCTCTTTTGGTGTTGTGCGCGCTTTTCGAGGTGGGTGGTTGTTACTTGCCTCTATATCTGACTTACTCACTAAGTTTATTAGAAAACCCCACTATTGAGCATATGGATTGAGTATCATGCATGATTGACTGATATACATGTGAGCCTATCATCTGAGATTATTTTTGTGAATATAGCATGTTGGGGATATTATTGGGATAATATTTCTGTTGGAACATGATCATTGGAATAATTTATTGGTGATAATTAACATGCTACATAGCACCTAGATTTTATGAAAGTGGATTAAATGATTAATTGTTGGGACATAATGACACATCAATGTGCGGGTTTCACTCTGGGGATTTATTATGGAACAGGGATCATATACATGTGTAGTTGACTGATGATTTTAGCATAATTGTTATATTTACGTGGATATTATTAAATATTACACATGCAGAACTGTTATTTGACATTCCCTCTCTTTCACATTGCTGAGGACTTTTGCATGCTTATTTGGACATCTAGATAGGCCACTATTTTATTGCTACACTATCATATTGGGATTTAACTTAGGAGAAACCATGATTGCTTTCTTTCTCCTTTTCGTTTAGACTTTTGAGTCATGTTGCTCGAGTTCGAGCAGAGGTTTGGGATAGTGTAGCCGGGACCTGAGGGTCAGTAACAGGGTGTACTTGATGTTGGATTATGGGTTATTGCGGCAACCGCGGACAGTAGGCGGTTGACCGGATCTTGGTTATTTTATCCAATTGTGGGTTGTGGGTTATTGCGGTGACCGCGGACTTTGGGCGGTTGGCCGGATGTTTACTATTGCATCAGATTGGGTATCAGATTTCTCTAGTGGATGGTATTTTCCACTTTTTGAGTACTATTGTATCGGGTCGGGGTTTCATTAGTGGACGGAGTTTCCCACTTTGATCATAGTCATGATCCAGCCCTGCTATATCAGGTTACTTGTGGTTACTTACTTTACTCGTGTGGGTCGCTCCCCTCGAGTGCCACTCCGGAGTGTGCGTCAGACAGACTTTGAGTCGGTGAGACTCCTTTGCTTCGGTGTTATGCATAGGCTGGCATACCCGTTGCGGCAGGCAGAGCAGGCAGTACCAGTTTTACTGGTGGTCTAGATTGGGTCTATTTGGCAGCTTCTAGATACTGATGCATTCATACAGTCATTTCTTCGGTATTGCATTTAGAGGCATACTTGTTGTGGTTTCCCCTTTTATTCAGTAGTTCTGTTTACAGCTTTACCATTTGCCCTTTTCTTGCCTCTAGTAGACTTAGTGGGTACGCCGGAGCTTGAGGCTTTACCCACATGGGGAGGCTACTGGTTTACTAGTGGTTCTCACCCCCATTGTTGTTTTCCCTTTCTTTTCCCCCCCCTGTTTTGCAGAGTCCTCTTCGGGAGTTGCTGATCTTCGGTCGTTGTTCGAGGCGAGGGAGTCACGAGCTAGATCTTTATCACCCGAGGAATGTAGCTGTATCCCCTGGTTGGAGATTCCTGGTAGCTGTTGGCTGGTTTTACTGTTCTTTTTGGAGGGAGATCTTTTGTATTTGGAGAGACCGATGTACTATAGTTTTAGTTTATCTCCTTTTATAGTTGAGAGATGCTGTACTGAGGACATTGTATGATGATTATCTGTATCACAGGAAATGGATATTGTACTTTATTTCATGTTGTACAGTGATTGGATTTTATTTTACAGCATTTTATTTCAGCTCTGATATTTGTGTAGCTATAGTACTATCTTGTGCAGGTTAGACGCTTCGCCTATGCGGGTTTTAGCATAGGTGGCGGATCTGTTGGCGAGCCCGGATCGCAGTTTCGACCCCGGGGCGTGACAGATTAGGTTGGTATCAGAGCTTAGGGATAGGTCAGTTGGGACTGTAGAAACCCTAGGCTTATGGTTGGACCCTAGGATGACTTCGTGAGAGTCGTGATTTTTAGCGAGAGTCCTGATTGAGTTTTATACCTCTCCCGAGTGATGGGAAGGGTGATTGGCATGTTTATTCTCCTAAGCAATTATGTTGGCTGCAGACAACATAATGCGGCGGAACGGATGACATGCTCTAGACTCTCCTCGGATTGGGTCGAGTTTTGTTTTGTGCTGTGGTGCAGTTGGTCGTGGTGAGCGGTGTCTCCCCTACGCGTTGTGTGGATTGGTGTGCACTCGTCGCAGCGGTGGAGCTCGAGCGGATTGTTTTGGGGGCCGGATACCCGGAATGAGGTTAGAGAGCTTCAGGCCCCGATGGCCGGATTGTCAGAGGTATATCAGCGGCAGAGTGAGCCGCTGGTATGGGTGACACAGTTGTCGGAGCAGTGGGCAGCCCGACAGTGTTTTTCCCCTGAGACCACCTGGTTACAGTATCCTCAGCGGCAGTGATGTCTGAGGCGTCGATGGAGCGAGTGGCCCCCTCCGTGCTAATGTTTTGTGTTGCGTCACCAAGGAGGGGTGGATTGCTGATAGTGGATCAGTTGCGGGACATCATTGATGGATGGAGCCAGTTTTGGCAGATGAACCACCCCGATTTATGGATTTGAGTTGGAGCCTTGGAGGCAAAATCATGGTTGATGGTGATGGAGTGATCAATTGAGAGTTTATGCAGTTGTTGAACTGCGCCTCCAAGTTTTGAGGGACGAGGCGCATAGGGTATGTGTGATTGGGAGTGGATTGCGCCAGGATACCTTTCAGTTTATCTGATCCCTCTGTTTTGGATTTTGGATTTTGGATGCCTCGATGGAGTAGGCATTGTGTATGGAGCGTACTGTTGTAGTTCTTTTGGATAGGGATCTGCCGCCAGAGGCGAGTTCTGGATAGAGGCGCCTGGCGCTAAGTGTTGGGGGACAGATCGACTGGCAGAGGCACTTTCGTTTTCCTTTCCTGGATGGTGGATATCCTTGTGGACGGATCATGTAAAGCTTACCCAAAGGAAGGTTACCCTTTGTGATTGATAACATCCGTGTTTGGGGTACTGTAGATGTGCTTGAGGGGTGAGCTGAGTAAGGATAATTGTATAAAGAATTGCAGGAATTAATTGCATTTCGTCATATGACGATTGCAATCATGGATTTCCTGAGATGTTGAGGTCAGGTGGACCCCGGTGACAGCATCTGCATCGTTATCAGAGTGGCGCAGCGGTAGCGTAGGTTTATTGTCTGCGGAAGACCGTATTCATCACCTCAGTGTGAGCAAAGGCGGAGAATTTTGCTTCTTTTGGTGGATAGCCTTGAATTTCAGGCAGATTAAGTGACGACCACCTACATTGAGCGGTTGAGACTGTGATGCCTGAGTGGAGGGCACCAAGGCAGTGGATCGGGTCGTCGCAGGTGTGATTTCATCACAGCAGTCGGAGTTAGAGCATGTTGCATTCCTGCATGGACTAGAGGCAGATTTGTTACCACATGCACTAGAGGTACAGGTTCCTGTTGGGATGGTGCATGTGGAGGAGGCTTGTGGATCATGTCCAGTGCAGTTGAGACCTCGAGTGGTATCGGCAGACTTATTGGTAGTTGTACCTGGTCAGTGTTTGACCCAGTGCGTGGGATTGGTTGGCATAGTGCCACATGGTGTATGACTACGGAGAGAGAAGGTTATGATCTTCTGCAAGCAGATATTAGAGACTTGTTCATTGAGACAGTCAGAGCGCACAGGTTGTAGCGACTATGCGCGAGGTGTCTACGGCGGCACCGGGACGCGAGGATATCCCCGTTATCGTGAGATCCCGGATGTGATTCCACCGGAGCTGATAATGATGCCACCGGTTAGGGAGATTGAGATTGCGATTGACGTGGTTCAGGGAACCACGCCAACCCCGATAGCACCTCATTGGATATCACCTGTAGAGCTGAGAGAGCTGATGGCGCAGTCGCAGGATCTGATGGATCAAGGGTCTGTTCGATCTAGTGCCACGTCGTTGGCACAGGACAGTGAGGGTCCTTGTGTGGGGTGACCGCAGGTAGGTCTGGATATGTCACGACCCGGGACCGAAAATTTTTGCAGTTCGGGCACGCCGACAGACCCGCCAATCGGGCACGACCTCTCGCTACCCGAAAGGAACGGTAACATCCATCTCGAATCAGAACAATGTGTATGATGAGATATAATATCAGAGTAAGATCACTACTAATTAAAACTTTCATTCAATAACAAATAGTTAAAGCAAAAATGAAAGCAGGATAAGAATGAACCATAATAAACTTTATTACATTTTACATTTCTCAACTTAGGCTTACATAATAATATTACAATGCTTTTCCTCACAATACATGGTTCACTCGAAACATAAAAGAAAGGTACCTCTGCTAGACCCTCTAGGTCACTATGCTGCTGGGCTCTTGCCCCTGACGTATGCCTCGCCGTCTGCATCTGAACCGTCTCGTCTACTGTATCCTGAGCTGGACCTGTGGGGGGGGGTCACCCAAGGGGTGTGAGAACTTTCGAGCGAGTTCCCAGTGGGTTCATCCACCGAGAAGAAATGTCCTACACCACTTGGTCCAATGGAAGCAATAATAATAGTGCTAGGAAACTAAAATCCTCAATGTCAAACTGCAGCTATGCAATGTACCATGTCACTACACTATCTGTGTAAGACCAACTACCCAGCACTAATCCGACTAGCCACCCTAGGCTGCTAAGCACCAACTCGGCCACTATGCCGCTGTACACAGGGTCCAACTAACCCGGCCACCCTGGCCACTCTATTTTCCTTGTTCTTTAGATTCTGGTGCTTTAGTTCAAGTTAACCCTCAGAAACCCTTATCCAACGGGCCCGAGCCCGGCAGTCCTGCTACCATAAGATAAGGTTTCTAAGGTTGCCGATAACACCCGTAAGTGTTACCCCGTCCTACGAAGTAAATGTGTTCTTCGGACCACCTTCATCGGGGAGGGGGCTTCCCTCGTGTCCGGAATGGTGCACCCGGGGAGAGGGCAAACCGGTAACCCTTTACGTCCCGCAGAACCACATTTCACCTTCGAAGGCACGCCCGTTTTATTATCTTTGTATTTCAGTTGTTTTGTCCTACGGCTGAAGCGTACCGAACGGGTCTCTACCCGGGAGAGGGATTAACCGCCCGTGCCTCCTACTTGGCCTGGCTTCACCGTTGGACCTTTAAGTTCTCTTTGTTTTCCTTTCTTTTCACTTTAGTTCTTAGCCTCTTTGCTTTTGAACATTTACTTTTCTTTTCTTTTTCACTCGAGCCTTCAGCTCACATTGCCACTGGCAAATCTCTTCCTCTTCTCTTAGAGGGTTGGCCCTTTACTTTTATTCTTGGCCCTTCGAAAGTACCTCGTCCGACGGCCCACTGCCCAGGGAGTCCTGCTCCACATGACGAGTCCCAAATTCGAAGACGCCATTTGCATTTTCTTTATGCTTCTTAGCCACTTTTAGTTTGCTTTTATCTTAAAGCCTTTTACCTTAAGCAATTACTTGTTTTGCTTATTAACCACTTTTTCATCTCTTACCCTAGGTCTTACCATACGGGTAACCAGCGAGTCTCCTGGACTCTTACGTATTTTATTTCACTTTCTTTATTTAACTTAAATTGAAGTTAAAGTTACTGTCCATTTACCCGGACACCCTATGACTCTCTCTAGGGTTGTATTTGTTTAATTCTTTTAACCTTGGGATCTCATCCCACTTTCCTGATTCTTTACTGAGTCCTAGAGTTAACTTAACTCTATTTTCCTGTTCCACTTTTAACTTAGAGTTATACTGACTCTAACTCCTTGTCTGTGAGTTTAAACTCTTCTGGATTACTTTAGGTTCTCTTTACCTAAGTTCACTGTCATACTTATCCTAGAGTCCTTGACTCTATTATTCGATTCCTTTATTAACTTAGAGTTGCGCCGACTCTAATTTCATGTTCCACTTTTATCTCAGGGTTCCACTGACTCCCTGTTGATTACTAGTTCACTTTAGGTTCTCTTTACCTAAGTTCATATCATACTCATCCTAGAGTCCCGCGACTCTATGTTGATCACTCTATCCAGTGTCCTTAGGTTATCTCCTAAGACAGTGCCACTCGTTCAATCCTAGGATAATTCCTAAGTCTTGATGCCACTCAGTGAACCCTGAAGCTAGGTTTTCTCCTAGTCTTACTACCAACTTGTTCCCTTTCCTTATGTCACATGATTCCTAGGGTCAAACCCTAACATGATCACAATCATAAAGGCTAATCATCTTCATGCATGCCATTATTTTCATCTCATTCATAAAAATAATAATTACTTCTACGCATGCATATTCATCATAAAATAATATTTACCTTGCAGGCATGCAAATCTATCCTTTATCTCTGGCAACCAACAGTTGCGCTTTTCATCTGTGTCCTTTTACACATGCACATATATCATTTATCTCTGGCAACCAACAGTTGCACTCTTTCGTTTAATCCCAGTCACACAGGCAATCATAATCATAATTGCCTAACGCCTCTAACAGGCTATTATCATGCTTCGAATCGAAAAGCAAAGGAGCAAGGGGAGAGGTCACCCCTTTTCGGCAGAATTCCCCACCTTGTGGAGTTCGAGATTCCTTTAATATCTCCGCACTTGATCCACCTTTTCCAGCCTCCAATACCTCCTAATGGCCCGCAGACACTGGCCATTGGCCTCCGCGCGGCTCCACTTGGTACCTCGAGTTTGCACGCGGAGCGGAGCATGCCGCTTTGAGGGGTGCACACCAAAGTGGTGCACATCTCTCATGCCCTGCACGTAAAACGGTGTACACTGTTAGTGACGGCACGCTAAACGGTGCGCGACCACATGACCTGCACGTGAAACGGAGCACATACCCCAAAATGGCTCGCAAAACGGTGCACGCTCCACTGTAGGAGTGCACGCGGAGCAGTGCACGTTTGTTTAGTTCTGCACGCAAAACGAGACGCATCGTTAGAGCCGGTACGTAAAACGATGCGCGATAGCACGAACTGCACGCGAAACGGTGCACGTACCTCGAAACTGCACGCCAAACGGTGCACATTCGACTGTGGGGTTGCACGCATAACGGTGCACCTTTGTTTGGTCCTGAACACAACACGAGATACATTATTAGAGTCTACACGTAAAACTGTGCGCGATAACACGAACGGCACGCTAAACGGTGCACGCACCTCGAAACTGCACGCAAAACGGTGCAACTTTAACTGTAGGGTTGCACGCAAAACGGTGCATATTTTTCCGACCCTGCACGCAAAACGGAGCGTATCATTAGAGTCTACTCGACAAACGGCGTCCGCTAGTCCAACCTGCGCGCAAAACGGAGCACTTACCTCGTGTCGGCACGCAAAACGAGACGCGTCAAAAATGCCCGCAAAACTCGAGCAGTAAGACGGCACAGAAAGGTTGGTTCCCTAACATGCATATGGGCAAGGGGTCAAATCCAACATCCAAAAGGGAGTATAGAAACTGTGCCAAAAATACCACAAAATACAATAAATAGCCTACCTCGACGGCATCGCGTAGTCTATTTGGCTCTTCGGAGCAATTTGCGCGCTCCACGAAGCCCTCGACGCCTCGCCGCAATACTCCCCAACCTCCTCCCTCACTCTCCCTCACTCTCGGTTGAAGAAGAAACCGAAGAAGGAGAAGAAGTGGTTCGCGGGGAGGAAGAAGAAGGAGAAAAAGAAGAAAGGGGAGAGGGATTGGTCCGCGGTGCACGGTGCACCGTGCACCGGCCGGTGCACCACACCCACCCGGGTGCACCCGGCCCACCGCAAGAAAAGGGCGGCCACGTGGCCGCATCACTGCGCGCCACGCGGCCGCGCTGCCTGCGCAGAGGCGCGTGACACGCGCCCGTTACACGGGCGCGTGACCACGCGCCTGCGCGCGCCAACAGGGGTCCGCCGCGTGGCGGCCCCCCTGTGGCCCGCGCAGGGGGCGCGCCTGCCACCTGACGCGACCCTGCGCGTCGGGTCACATCAGCCGCGCCTCCTCGATTTCCGTGCCACGCGGGACTGTGCCGCGACGCCTCGATTTGCGTGCCGCTTTGCCTCGAAAAGCGCGCACGCCTACCGGACTCCAAATTCAATAAATAAATAGTCCATCCTAAGCGATTTCGCGCGCTGAGTCCAGAAACGATGTCCGTTTCTCCAAATTCTCATCCAATAATTTGTCGAATTCCCCCGGATAGCCCACTGATCCGGTTTTCCGCACCGGGTCCAATTCTGAAGCCCGATTGGCCGAATTGCGACTCTAAAATTCCCCGGAGGCGCCCAGAGAGGAATTATTCAATCCCACTTCGCCCGGGGCCCAATTTGACATCGACGACACGCGAAATCACTTCTGAACACACGACGGGTCCTCCAATGACCCACGCGATCTCTTTTTAAGCCCGGTTTCCAACGCTTGTGCCCAAGTTGCACAGCAATTCCATTTCTTGGGCCCAACTCGCGTCCAACCACGGCCAAGGCCACCGAAAGTTACCAAACCACCAGCAAACCCTACGCTGGGAATTCCGGGCCCCTTTTGATTTAACAAAAGTCCCGCTGTCCTTGAATTCGCTGGCGGAGCCCGTTCTCTCAATCCGGGTGTCCGATTGACGCGAAACTCTTACCGTGGCCCTAAAACATAATTACGGAGCTCCCGTAATTTTCTCAGAATGTTTCGAGACTGTGAATTTTCCACTTTCCATCTGGGCCCACTTTCTCACATAAGATTTCAGATATCTTATTTTAATCCCGATTTAGGCCCAATTCGTTTCCAGGTCATCCTGTACTTTTCCAACTCAATAAAATAGTATTTCATACCATTTTGTTTACATTTATTTATTTTCCAATTTCCGGTTCACTACAGGATATTATTTAGGACCTTTTGATGGAGTTATACCCCGATAGTGGTTTGCTTAGGATGCAGGTATCTTTTTGGGATCATACAGTGGTGTATCCCGCCAAGATGGTGTTCAGGACCCAGTAGGGGCATTATGAGTACAGTGAGGACAAATGGAATGACTAATGCCCTGTCGTCTTTAAGATCTGAGGAATTGGGTATTCTTGCTGCACTTGGAAGAATTATTTGAGATATTCTTCTGGGATATTTTGATTTTATCCCATCTCTGTATGGTTTAGAGCTGGTGGTGTACTTATAGATGGTGTAACAAGGTCTGTGAGGAAGAAGCTGTATGCCAAGTTGTTGTGGTACAAGTTTTAGCTTCGAGAGCATATCTTCTTGGATCACTTAGTTTAGCCATAAGAGGCGGTGGTGGAAATCCGGCCAAAATGGACGCTATGCGAGAATGGCTGAGACCGGCAGTTATTTGTTGAGGTGAGGAGCTTGTGAGCCGGATAGTGCCAACAGAGCTTGACGAATTGGTGATGAGATTGATACCAGCCCTGATTTTAGCATCGCCAGTGTTGGGAGATGAATTTGTGATTTACAGTGATGCCTCCCATAGTAGCTATGAAGTTACAGTTGGATTGGTGGCAAGCATCCAATATCACCCCGATAGGGCCACTGTGGTGGCGGATACCCGGAGCTGGAGAGCTATTTGGGGTTGAGTTTGTTGACTCCGCAGCTGGCGCTGTGTGGACTGTCGAGGCAGACGTGGCGTATGATGGTGTCACTGAGGGCTCTTTTCCTTTCGGAATTGCCTAGCACGTCACTGGTTTTGGGAGTTGAGGACACAACTCCCGGAATTTGATGAAGTGATCGTCTGGAGCAGGTACCCTTTTTCGAGCCTGGAGGATTGGATTTACCAGCTGCAAGGGTACTAGATCTTCTCGAAGATTGATTTGCGATCTGGTTCTTTCGACTGCTTATAGTTGTGTGCTGATGCCGGAGAGTTGGGGAGGTGTTGCTACACCCTGATGGTTTTTGGATTAGAGATCAGAGTTTACGTGATCAGTTGGAGGACTTATATTGGGTACCTCGGGAGTACAGAGGTAGTTGGATCGAGCTAGTGTGCCGATGGACTTGTAGATGGATTATCTGAGGCCCTGGGAAGAGCGGAGGCTTGTACCGATGCAGATTACTTGGTAGCTCGAGCAGTTAGCCCAGCTGTACTTGGTTGAGTTGGTACGGTATTTCTAGAGTGCCCGCCTTTATTTTGTTCTAGTTGGAGACCCGAGGACCGCATCGCGTCTCTGGAGGAGGTATTTGTCAGCCTTGGGAGCTCGAGTGGTGGATGATTGGATATTTACCCCCCTTTATTTGGTTGAGATTCCGTGTTGAGGAACGACTTTAGTTTCGAGGACGAAACTTTCTTTTAGTGGGGGAGGATGTGATGACCCGGATCTCCGCAGAGCTGCTGCAGTGCGTTGGGGTGGCTATTGGAGGCCTACTTAGTGTGTTGGAGGTGTTTGGGGCCTAATTGGGCACAAGTGTTGGACTTCGGGGCTCAAATGGATCATGTGAGTGATCGGAGGACCCCGTGGAGGGTTTAGAAGTGGTTTCGCGCGAAACGGATATTAAAATTGGGCTCCACGCGAAATTTGGACTAAGAACACATTTCCGGGTGCCTTCGGCAATTTTTAGAGTTGGAATTTGGCAAAACGGACGTCAAATTCGGATTCAGCGCGCGAAAACAGTCAAAATGGACTACCCACTTATCATTTTTGAGATCGGGTTACTGTTCACTGCCGGAACAGTGATTCCGGCGATCGCCGGCGGCGCGGCCTCGGGTAGGCGGAAAGCGGCGGCGGGCAGGGCGCGTGGGCGCGGGCAGGGCGCGCGGGTGCGCGGTCCACGCGGCCAGCGTGCACCGTAGGACCTGACACGTGGCGGTTGCGTATTGGTTAGGTTCACAGGTTCTGCTACGCCGTGTGCATCAGGAAGTGTGCTGACACGTGGCGGCTTTCTATTGGTTGGGGGTACTGTGCGGGCAGGCCGGGCAGCCGGGCAGGTGCGCGGGCAGGCGCTGAGGTGCAAGATTTTGGTGTGCCACGTGGCGGTTCGTCATTGGATGAGTGCTGGACACGTGGCAGGTGTTTATTGGCCGGTTCAGTGGACTTGGAGCGCGGAACATACAGGTGGTGTACGGTGGACCGGTGGAGGACACGTGGCAGCAGATCATTGGTCCGGTGTATGATGTTTTGTGCACCGGGTGCAGCGAGCGCGGGGGTTGGACACGTGGCGAGCGAGGATTGGGCGAGCTACTGTGCGCGTACGGGCGGCAGGCGGCGGCGGGGCAGGCGTGCAGGTGGCAGGCGGCAGGCGGCGGTGCCGGCGGGCGTGGCGGCCACGGCGCCGACGTGGCGCACGCGTGCGCCACGTGGCGACCGGCTATTGGCCAGCGCCAACTGCCCCGTTGACCAGGGTGCGCCACGCGGCGCGAGGTGAGCGGCCGGATCCGCTGTGTGGTGTTCGGGGACACGTGTCGTGTGGAGGAGCGGGTCGGACGGTTGCTGGGTCCGGCCGGATCCTCTGTGCGGAGTGGGCTGGCTAGTGGGCCGAGTGGGCCGGGCCACTGTTTGGGCCCGGTTTCGGGGCCCGAAAGATTCGGGCGCCCGAAACCGGGGACACAGAGGGTATTTTCTGATTTGTTTTGATTGGGCCTATAAATACCCCCTCCTCTCCCTCTTTTCTCCCCTTTTACCGAGCTTTAGAAAGAGAATGAGAGGGAGAGGTGTATACAAAGTTTGTTCCCCTTGGTGCTCTGGTTCTACTGGTGGATCCCCGGAATTTCTGGAAGCTCGGTAACGGCGATATCATTTTTACAGTTCGCCTCGGTTTTCTCCCCATTTCGGCCCATTACCGCCGCAGATCAGTCGAAAATTCACTGTGAGCAAACCAGGAAAAGTTTTTGGACGATTTCTTCGACAGCGTGTTCCTAAGAGGTAAGGCTTCGATTTTCGTGTTGATCGCTTCGCTCCGTTTCGCACTTTTGGCACCTTTCCCGAGGCATCTTTGACCCCTATTTTTCTGTGATGGATTTTGGACAGCACCGGCTTGTCGATTTTATATCTCAACCTAGGAACATCGAATCTAGGCGTTTCAGGACTCGATTTTGATCTACTCGTCGCGAGGATCACAGTGGTGATTTTTCTGAGATTTTTGGAAATTGTTTCGAAGGTGATAATTAAGCTTTTCTTGGACTGATTGCTACAGGAATTCTGATTTGGAAGGTTTTGAGGTGCAATGATGTTTTATTTTTATCTTGGTCTACAGGTGTCAGATCTGAGCGTTTAAATAGTCGTTTTGGGGCTACTTTTCGCGAGGAACGCGACCGTGAATTTTTTGGATTTTCTTGAGGACTGGACAGAGGTGATATTTAGCCTTTTTGGGGAATGATTTTGGACTGTGGTTAATTGTACAGTTTTGAGTTTAATTGTGCGCATTGTTCTGTGCAGTGGGACACAGATTTTTGGTGGATTGCTGTGTTAGAGGACAGCGGGCAGCGAGAGGTCTCTTTTGGTGTTGTGCGCGCTTTTCGAGGTGGGTGGTTGTTGCTTGCCTCTATATCTGACTTACTCACTAAGTTTATTAGAAAACCCCACTATTGAGCATATGGATTGAGTATCATGCATGATTGACTGATATACATGTGAGCCTATCATCTGAGATTATTTTTGTGAATATAGCATGTTGGGGATATTATTGGGATAATATTTCTGTTGGAACATGATCACTGGAATAATTTATTGGTGATAATTAACATGCTACAGTAGCACCTAGATTTTATGAAAGTGGATTAAATGATTAATTGTTGGGACATAATGACACATCAATGTGCGGGTTTCACTCTTGGGATTTATTATGGAACAGGGATTATATACATGTGTAGTTGACTGATGATTTTAGCATAATTGTTATATTTACGTGGATATTATTAAATATTACACATGCAGAACTGTTATTTGACATTCCCTCTCTTTCACATTGCTGAGGACTTTTGCATGCTTATTTGGACATCTAGATAGGCCACTATTTTATTGCTACACTATCATATTGGGATTTGACTTAGGAGAAACCATGATTGCTTTCTTTCTCCTTTTCGTTTAGACTTTTGAGTCATGTTGCTCGAGTTCGAGCAGAGGTTTGGGATAGTGTAGCCGGGACCTGAGGGTCAGTAACAGGGTGTACTTGATGTTGGATTATGGGTTATTGCGGCAACCGCGGACAGTAGGCGGTTGACCGGATCTTGATTATTTTACCCAATTGTGGGTTGTGGGTTATTGCGGTGACCGCGGACTTTGGGCGGTTGGCCGGATGTTTACTATTGCATCAGATTGGGTATCAGATTTCTCTAGTGGATGGTATTTCCCACTTTTTGAGTACTATTGCATCGGATCGGGGTTTCATTAGTGGACGGAGTTTCCCACTTTGATCATAGTCATGATCCAGTCCTGCTATATCAGGTTACTTGTGGTTACTTACTTTACTCGTGTGGGTCGCTCCCCTCGAGTGCCACTCCGGAGTGTGCGTCAGACAGACTTTGAGTCCGTGAGACTCCTTTGCTTCGGTGTTATGCATAGGCTGGCATACCCGTTGCGGCAGGCAGAGCAGGCAGTACCAGTTTTACTGGTGGTCTAGATTGGGTCTATTTGGCAGGCTTCTAGTTACTGATGCATTCATACAGTCATTTCTTCGGTATTGCATTTAGAGGCATACTATTAGTGGTTTCCCCTCCTATTCAGTAGTTCTGTTCACAGCTTTACCATTTGCCCTTTTCTTGCCTCTAGTAGACTTAGTGGGTACGCCGGAGCTTTAGGCTTTACCCACAGGGGGAGGCTACTGGTTTACTAGTGGTTCTCACCCCCATTATTGTTTTCCCTTTGTTTTCCCCCCCCTGTTTTGCAGAGTCCTCTTCGGGAGTTGCTGATCTTCGATCGTTGTTCGAGGCGAGGGAGTCACGAGCTAGATCTTTATCACCCGAGGAGTGTAGCTGTATCCCCTGGTTGGAGATTCCTGGTAGCTGTTGGCTGGTTTTACTGTTCTTTTTGGAGGGAGATCTTTTGTATTTGGAGAGACCGATGTACTATAGTTTTAGTTTATCTCCTTTTATAGTTGAGAGATGCTGTACTGAGGACATTGTATGATGTTTATCTGTATCACAGGAAATGGATATTGTACTTTATTTCATGTTGTACAGTGATTGGATTTTATTTTACAGCATTTTATTTCAGCTCTGATATTTGTGTAGCTATAGTACTATCTTGTGCAGGTTAGACGCTTCGCCTATGCGGGTTTTAGCATAGGTGGCGGATCTGTTGGCGAGCCCGGGTCGCAGTTTCGACCCCGGGGCGTGACACTCAACTCACAATGATATTCGTCTTAACATGAATGAATTAAAAATCAAAAGCATAGGTCATTCTCACATCAACTAGATCAATAACCCACATCAACACCCATTTTCACGTAAGCTAGATCAAAGATCAATTAACTATTCATTCTTTCATAGATAGATTAAGAATCAACATCAATGCCCAATATCACATATTGTAGGTTAAGGATCGACAACTATAATTCATATCACAAAGTGGAGGCTAAGGATCACTTAACCAACTACTCTCATATAAGTCATTCTCAAATAAATCCGCCAAGTCCTTCTCACACAAGCCACCAAGCACTTCTCACATAACCCCATCAAGTCCTCACATAAATCAACCAACCATTCACATATATCTATCACCATCAATCTCACATAATAATGTTAATCATTCATCACAAGTTATAGGTCGAAGAGTGATTTCCCAATTACCCTCATATAGCATAGATGAAGGATGAGCACTTATAATCCACTTCATATGAAATAATGTAATATCAACCAATCGATCATTTATTCATGCATAAGCTAAGGATCAATTAACCTAACATAAATATGGAGATTTAAGCATGATTCCCCAAGGAAAAGAGAACAACAATCAACTACAATACCATGAGGGAAACCAATAGCCCGAGTGGGTAAATCGATGTTTTCGGCAAAGCACAACCACCCACCTGAAACTTGACGATTCTCTACCCGCTGTAGCTGAAATTTGGCGTGAGTAATCCATATCCTCCCAGGAGACCGATGTCGCGAAAATCATCCAAATCCGTCTCACGGATTGGGCGTAGTTACTGAAACAATGCACACTACGCATTCAAATTCCAGAATTTCGGCAAGTGCAACAAGGCTAATTAAAAAGTATGTGCAACCTCAAATACCTCAAGATGAAGTTCCTAGCAGTAAAACAAAGATATCCTCTTTCATACAAACATCCCCAAGTCCTCAAAAATCCACCATTAATTTTCCTTTGACATTCAAATACAGCAAAAATCACAATGCTGTCCAAAATTGCTAACATAAACTTGCTAGCATTTCCAAGCTAAATTAGAGGCTTTTCCAAAGGGATTCATCCACAAATAAGAGAATTTGCTCATCTTGAAGTTAAGAAGATGTCCGAACTTGAATTTCTGAAAAATACCTTATATCCACAAAGTTATCTGCATTCCAAGGTGCATTGCTCAAATCGAAACTAAAACAGAGACTGCAGTAAACCATAAAATCGCACTTGGAAAGATTATTAAAGTTACCTAACCAAACATGCTCCAAATCCTGCAAGAGAGGTACCATTGGATTCCTTGTCGAGAGTAGATACTAATTGAGCCAAAGAACTCCAATTTTCGTGCTCGGATGAAGGAGAAAACCCATAAACACTTTGAACCATCCATCAAGTTCAATCTGTACCTGACTGCAGCAAGGTGCTCTAAAGATCATGCGTAAACCCTATTAAAAAGTCAGATATGGGGAAAATGATACATATCAATATTGTAGATCTTCGAGTTCTGGAAAGTTTCCCGTAAAAATCATCCAAAAATTCCCATCCTACTGCCCAGAAAGGCCAAAACACTAAGAACTGTTCAGGATTCCAGACTGAAATGAAGGGTCCCAAAGATGGCCTTAAAACTCTATAAAAACATGATATCTGGGGGGAGAGTTGAATACAAAGATTGTAGCCTTAGCTCTAGTGAAAACGTAGAACCAAAAATGAGCTCAAAACTCCAAGAAATGAGTCCTGGGGAATTTTTCCACTAAAACGCGACAGAGAGGTTCACAAACAGCAACAATGGTGGTGCTTGCCTCATGGAGAAGATGATGGTGATAAAGCCCCTTTTTGTCCATCTCTTTGCTGATGAAGATGAAGGAGAGTTGCAGATGAGTCTCCTGTAGAAGTCCGCAAAGTTGGAAGCATCAAAAGAGGGAGAAGGAGGAGGAGGAAGCTCATAAATAGAGGAGGAAGAAGGATCACAAAAGAAAACCAAGGGGGTGGGTTTTCCCTGTGCGGTGCACAGTGCTGGGCCGGGCCCGGCTCCCGGCCCAGCCCCGCGCCAGCGGGGGTACGTGGCGCCCATCCGGGCGCCCCGCCCCCGCGCGGATGGCCCGGATGGGGCCACGTGGCCCGTGGCGCCCGCCACAGGCGCGGCGACACGCGTCCCGCACAGGGACGCGCATCGCGCCAGCGGGCGCGCGTGGGCCTGCCGCGTGGCCCAGGCGGGCCTCTCCAGCGCCGACAGCTGGCGCTCCTCCCCGAGTCGCTGCGCCTGGTGCACGCCCAAACCATGGACCGGCCGCATAAATAAGTCCGAATAAGCTCCAAAAATGCCCCTTTTTGCTGTTTTCGCGCGCTGAGTCCAATTCCGACGCCCAAAATTCCAAATAATGCAACCATATAGCCGTTTTGATCATTTTTTCCGCGCTGAATCCAAATACGGTGTCCGTTTTGCGCAAAACCATCTCGATTTTTCGACGAAATTCCCAATTAAGCAATCTTGATCCATTTCTCGCACTGAGTCCGTTTCCGGGGTCCGATTTGCGCGCAACCAACACTATCCACAGAATTAGGCCTCCACAAGCTACCGATCACACTATTATGACCACGAAGATCCGGGTCTTCGCAGGGGCTGTTCGCGGGCAGGGCGCCCGCGTGGCGCGCTGCCGCGCAGGGCCGCTCGCACCGCGGGCAGCACGCCCGCGCGGCTGCCGCCGCGGGTGGGGCGCTCGCGCGGCTGCCGCCGCACAGGGCCGCCGCGCGGGGCCGCCGTGCCGCGGGCGGTGCGACGGCGCGGTATGTGGCCTGGAGACCGCCGCGGACGGACTGGGGACCGCGCGGAACTGTCCGCGGGTTGTGCGCGCGACGCACGGGTCGGTGCCGTGCGGGGGTGGGTGCCGCACGAAGTCCGGGGATCGCGTCGGGTCTCCGGCTTTTCAGTATTTTAGTCGGCTTTTGGTCTTGGTTACTTAGTCTGAGCTTTTTGTTGTTCCCTCAGGAGTGCGGGACGTCTTAAGCTCGACGGGCATACAGGACGGGACGAACCAATCTCTAAGCTTCCCTCCAAGTGGGTACAATTTCCAGGGTGTATGGAAAAAGGGTGTAGGTTACACAATTTGCATGTTCGGGCAGGGGTGGAGCTTAATGTAATGACACGACTTTTCTAGTATTATTTTACCCTCCTGCTAATAAAGTGTAAGTTAGAGGGAATTAGAATATCGGGCTCTTTAGAGTTGACTAACGTGCGGTGCGGGTATTTTTCGGTGATAGAGCTCGAAAAATGATGAACGGCGGTGCAATCGGATCCAAAATCCGATGTCGGGATCTCCCGGAACAGGATTCTTAGTGATGCGGTGATTAGTCGTGCATCGAAATCCGTGCAAAATATCTTGCACCCGTTGGAGATAAGGTGGGTTATCTCGTAGGGGATAATTAATTAATTAATTAATTATCCGGTGACAAAATAGGAAAAAAGGATCTTCTTTTTACGTACGAGTCGAAAAGAAAATAATTAAAGAAAATAAATAATTTAATTAATTTTCTCTCGTTAAGTAAAGTTAAAAAGAGAGATTACGAAACCCTAGTTTTAAAATACCGCCTTCTCAAACCCTCCTCTTTTGTGCGTACCGAAAACTAAACGAAACCCTAGTTTGGAAAAAAAGAGGAAGGAAAAGAGAGAAAGGAAAAGGAAACCCTAACCGGAGGAGAAAAGAAGGAAAGAGAGAGAAAGCGGAGGAACCCGATCGCCCCGATTGACGTCCGGAGACCGGAGAACGAGACGCCATCATCTACGGTGAGCGGATCCGGATCTCCAACGCCGCGAGAACCAAGATCGGTTCTTTATTTTCGATAAATTGAGGTTAGTGGTCGTTAACCCTTTCGTAGAATTAACCGGGGGTTTTCCGTGTTCTTGTAGGGTTGTTTTAATCGGTTTCTTTTTATCGGGCTTCCGATCGATGTTTTGGTTGTTCGTCGATCGTTGGTTTAGCCATTAGAATTATCTTGTATTTTTTTGGGAATTTTTGGGAGTGCTTCGTTGGAACATAGTGGGTTAACGGGAGGCCGCCGCCGCCGTTGTTAAACGGGAGGCCGCCGCCGTCGTTACCAAGTTCGCGAGGTCGTCACCGGGGTCCCACGGGAGCGAAAACGGAGAAGAAATCGCGAAACGGGAGCGAAAACGAAGAAAAACCGCAAAAAAAATAGGGTTACTGTTCATTGCCGTACAGGGTGGTCCACGGCCCGGGGCGTGCACCCGACGTACGCCCGCGGCGCGGGAGCTGCAGACCCGGTGCACGCCTCACCCGTGCACCGGCCCGGCCCGCTTGTGCGCGGTGCACGCTCCAGGCGTGCACCCGGCGCACGTATCGGCGGCCGAAGCTGTGAGCCCGGTGCACGCTCGGGTCGTGCACCGGCCCGGCCCGAAACGCGCGGTGCACGCTTCCTGCGTGCACCCGGCGCATGCTGCCGCCGCCTGTCGCCGTAAACCCGGTCCAGGGTTGCTCCTGTGCACCACCCAACAGCCCGAAGTTCGGTAGCTCCGTTTTTGTCCGTTTTTCCACCGTTTTGAGTGCCGTTTTCGCCGTTGGGATCACAATCTCCGCGGTTTTCTTGTCATGGCCACTTGGGATTTTCTTGGTCACTATTTTATTATGTTGGGTGCCGATTTCGCCGACGCTCCGTGCCTCGACGAAATTGTCGGGGGCGCGCCGTCGGGTCTTTTTCTCATCTTTTCGCCGTCGGGGCCCTTTTAGTTTAGCCATTGACGTCCCGAGTGGGCTACCGGTTGAGGATTGGGTTTTGTTGGATTTCCGTTAGCGGTTTTGGACTCTGACGGGGTTCGCGATGAAATAGTCGCGGTCCGGTGGTTGTTAGCCTTTGAGTTTACCGGTGTGATCTGAGTTTTCGGTTTTACTTGACGGTTTTGATTTGTTGGTTTTCGATTGACGTCGCGATCCCCTAGGCACGATGATTTTGGTTTTTGTGGGTTTAATGTGTCAGTGGTTGGGACCACTGATTTTACCTGATTAGGGTAAGGTGTTAATTTGTACTCTTAGATATTCTAGTAGGCCGCGAGGAGTTCTGATTTGCTTAGGAGGGTCGCGGGCGCGGTCGGTTATCTGCAACCAGGTGGCTTCTTTAGCATCAAGTGCTGTAAGTGCATTATGTGCAACGTATCACTAAAGTATCTAATACTAACCGGTTTAATAAAGTAGATGAGATGTTTCTAATGTTTTAACCCTTCGCTTATTATGTACTGTTCTTTTGTTAATGTTTAAGGCGACCAAGGGTCGCAAATAATTAATTTACGCCGACCTCGGCATCCCATTTTGAATGCTGCACGTACACCGGCGGAATGGCCCCCGCATGGGTGTACTTTTCCGGAGAAGTGGTCTGAATGACCCGTGTGCCCCACGTGTGTTGTTTGGGGACCTGATCACGATGGCTAAACGTGTCGCCCACGCATCGTGAAGGGGTTAGAGCATCATGTGTCACGTGGGGAGATCGTCGATCTACCCTGACGGGACGTGTCACGTGGGGAGATCGTCGATCTACCCTGACGGGACGGTGGTAACTAAAGTAAACAAAGTAATTAAAGTAAGTTTCAGGGCGAAGGATAGCGAAGGTTCCGGTGCGGTGTAATTCATTCTAATCTCCTGTTTGTTATTGTTATAGCATCTACTTTATTTGTCACTGACTTTACCCACTCCGTGACAGGTCCAACTAAGTAAGTACAGCGGGACGGTGGTGAGGTATCGCGGACCCTATGTTTGGCCGTATGAGGCCTTTGTCAAACTCTTATTTGGTTATCTCTCTCTTTTCCCTCTTAGTTATTTTGTGTGGATGTGGATCATGCTGGATATGTGGACATGTAATTACAGTTTGGATATGGTTATGTTTAATTTGTTGTGCGGCCGTTTTACGATGAAAAAGGATTTCGAAAATGACTTTCAAAAATAGGGTGTCGTGTGGGCACCACTTTGGAAACCTTGTGGGTTTATCCTTTCAAACAATAAAGCCGCCTTAATGTGAATGTTTAGACGTTTTTAAAGGAACGGGTGTCGAGTGGACACCATTTGCAAACTGGTAGGTTATTTTATTGATTATGAATGGTTTACTTGCTAGTATTTGTTCACCGTGGCTGTGTGGTTAAAGTGCATGTTGATTGTTGTGAATGACATTGTTGTAAACGTGACGCCGTGCATATACAAAGGAGACTCTGTCCGTTTGAACGGTGAATTTGTATATGTGGCGGTCTGTCGCGCACCGGTAGGCGAGGTCGATCTCATTTGATTGATTAATTTCAAAAAAAAAATAATACACGTTTTTTCGCTTATCTTGAGACGTCCGGGGCGTGACAGATTAAATGGTATTAGAGAAAAACGGCTTTAACCACAGTAGTCGGTGACTAATATCCGCAGTGCATGATCCCACCACCAAAATTGGATATGAGATAACCAAGTCGTAGGTGTCCTAGACGTGAGTGTGCGGGGAACAAGGGTCATAGCCTCAGTGTTTTTGTAGGTCAAGTATTAGGCCAGGAACCTTAGGGTTAATGCGGTTTCTTTGTATACAGCAGCATAATGGCCCGAAATGGGTTAGCAACGGAGAACGCAGGGGCAGAAAGTACGGTGCCAACAGCGGCAGAGTATCAGCACCTCCGGCAACAACTACGAGAGATGGCCGGGCAGTTAGCAACCTTTATGGAACAAGTGCGTCCGTTGACGCAACTGTCGACTACACCAGTGGAGGTCACCCAGGCTCCTCTGCCCGGACCAGCCGCGCCAGTGACGGGACCGCCGGTGGCGGACAGCGAGACTATGGTCGCCCCTTCTCCGACCACGGTAACCGGGGCACCGTCGGTTCAGGCAACAACACCTTCAGTAGCACCAACACCAGTAACAGCGGGACTTCTGCCAGGGGCCACTGTTGGAGACCCCTTGAGAGGGACCGTGGTGGCGCCTACCCCTAGAATGTCCACCGATGCCGCGGGGAAAGCCCCTATCCAGCAAACCGAATGGGATAGGGCGACGGTGAACTTGGCAAATTTCAAGAGGTACAACCCACCCGTGTTTGAGGGAGAGACGACCGACCCTTGGGACGTGGAAAAATGGGTAGACACCATGGAAAGGCTCTTCGAAGACCTACTGATAGAGGAGCAGGAGTGGGTCCCCTTGGCGGTCAACTTCCTCGAAGGAAACGCCCGCATGTGGTGGAAGGCGGTGTGCTCGAACCCCTCGGAGGGCACCGCCCTCCCATCTTGGTCTTCGTTCCGAGAAAAATTATTTGGGGCATTCTTATCCGACAGCATCAAACAGCAGATGGAAGACGACCTGGTGCACATCAAGCAGGGAAGTCGGACTGTTATGGGGTACCAACGGGCATTTGTGAGGTTGGTCAAATGCGTCCCCTCTATCATAAGAGACGAATCTCATAAGGCCCGTCTTTTTAAGGATGGTTTACGGAGTGACGTCTTCAAGGTGGTGTAAGCGGCGGATTTGCACACCTTCCAGGAGGTGGTCGATAGGGCCACCGTGGTGGAGCGCGGATTTATGTTTTCACAAGCCAGACGGGAGAGCTCGAAATACAGCGGGGATAAGAAACGAACGCGGCCTTATTTCGGAAAGGAGCATACCAAGGGGAGCCGGCCTCCTAAACGCCCGAGATCACAACAAGGAGCCAAGAATGCGCCGACGGGAGGACAAAGGCCGGTGTACAAGCCTTGCATCATTTGCGACGGATTACACTCAGTGACCGAATGTCCCCAAAAGCGAGACCACTGTTTTCGATGCGGCAAACCGGGGCACTTACGTTTCACCTGCCCCTTGAACACGGGGACATCATCCGTAGCAGCATCTACACCTTTGTCTCAGCAACCGGGAGAAGGGAGGGTCTACACGATGACTCACCAGGGGACGAATCCGCAGAGCACGATGTAGCAGGTAATACCCGAGCTTCACATCATCGTGCTAGAACTTTAATGTCAACACCTAAGCGTCCCACACTTTCACCTCGCTTCATGTTTTCGCTCTACCCTAGTTAATAGAAGAAATTCCCATCGTAGGAATAAGTTCGGTCGGAACCTCCGGCTACCCCTCGAGGCAGGCGGCCTTACTCCTTCCTGCCCAGCGAGGGTGGGGCGGGTTCTTAACCTCTAAGAACTAGTGGGGTTTCCGTTAAGGGTTATCGGCGTAGCGCTTGGGGCCGACAGTCGCGGCAATCTTTAAGCGGTAGTTGACTGCTTGAAGTTCCAAGCGTGTCTCCGGGAACCGGATTTGCCGGAACTTGTAAGCTTAGCCTGTAGGAACGCCTTTTGCTCACTGTACCTTTCGTTGTGCGGGCAAAAAGCTTGGTAGACGGCAGTCGAGTAGCGTTCACGAGCTCCGTATAGATCTTTACACAAGATGAGCAAGTACCCTCCCTACCTCGGATGGATGACTTATGCGATCAACTACAAGGAGCAACGGCATTCCCAAAGATTGATCTGCTGTCCGGTTATCGCTAGCCTAGAGTCCGGGGTGAGGACATACTGAAAACAGACCTGCGAGCTCGGAACAGTCAGCATGAGTTTACGATTATACCGTTTAGACTCGTTAACGCACCAGCGGTGTTGACGGGCATGAGGAATAGGATACTCAAGCCCTTCTTAGACCAGTCGGTGGTGGTCTATAGTTGATGCTCCGATCTACTCTCGCACAGACAAGGGGTACGGGGAACACATGCGAGTAATTCCCCAGACCCTCCGGGATCAGAAACCATATGCGAAAACTTATAAAGTGTGAGTTTTGGCACCGCGAGGTGGACTTTTTGGGGCATATTGGTCGGCTGCTGGGATTGCGGTCGACCCGAAGAAGACAGATTCGGTAACCGACTGGCCCAGGCCGACGACGGTGACCGAGATTCGAAGCTTCCTAGGTTTGGCAGGGAATTACAGACATTTTGAGGAAGGCTTCTCCAAGATAGCAATGCTCCTGACTCGCCTGACCCGAAAAGGGGAGAGGTTTATCTGGACTGACCAATGCCAGAAGAGTTTTGAGGAACTCAAAGTCAGGTTGACGCAGGCCTCGGTACTCGCTCTACCGGAGCCTGGTTAAGACTTTGAGGTTTGTTGTTAGGCGTGCTTATGCAACGGGGTGAGGTCATAGCCTACGCGTCAAGGCAACTCAAGGAGTACGAGAGAAACTACCCCGTGCTCGACCTGGAGCTTGCAGCGGTTGTGTTCGTCCACAAACTGTGGAGTCACTATTTGTATGGTACACATTGCAATGTGTACTCAGATCATCAGAGCCTCAAGTACCTCGTCACCCAGAGGGAGTTAAATTTGCGGCAAGGACGGTGGCTCGAATTACTAAAGGACTATGATCTAACCATCCGCTACCACCCCGGGAAAGCGAACGCGGTGGCTAATGCCTTGAGCCGCAAGGGACAGACGGTGGAATCAATGACGAACGCCCTTACCCAACAGGATCATCTGATTGAAGAGTCTTCGCAATTGAGATTGGAGGTAGTACCAGCGGGTACGGTCGTACGGCTCTTGACCCTGGTGGTTAGACCTATCCTGCTGGACAGGATTCTGAAAGGACAATCGACCGACGGCCAGCTACGACTGGTGCGAGACAGAATGTCCTCGGAGCAAGGCGGAGTTTTTACAACTGACTCAGATGATGTAATAAGGTGCCGGGGACGAATTTGTGTGCCCGATGAGCTAAAAATGAGGGAAGAAAATCTAGTAAAGGCATATAATACCTCCTATACCGTGTATCCCGGAGGAATAAAGAGGTGCAAGGATCTGTGGCAGACCTTCTCGTGGCTCAAATCGAAAGAGCAATGTGACACAATTTGTGGCGCAATATTGGGTGTGCCAACAGGTGAAAGCGAAACATCAGCGACCGACGGGGGAAAACAGACGTTTCTCCTACGAGGGAAGTAGTAGCAGGAAAGACCTGCTGCGAAAAGTAATGTTGGTCTCGACCCCGGGAGAACCCTTAGAAGTAATACTTCGTACCTTCCTGCCCAATAAGGAGGTGAAGACTTAGTTGTCTTATGTGTTGGCTATTTAGCTAAGGGTTAAATAGGTCCAACTTCCTGCCTCGTGACAATAGACCCAAGGGACTCACAAGTTGAGTTGGGTGAGCCTAGTAAGTTGAGTGGGGTTGCGGTCCACAATAGACCTAACGGCAAAAGGCCCAACAATAGACCCAACGTCCAGGTGGGGGGATGAGTCAGGTCAGGATCTGTGGCGGTGCGACCGAATGCCTTAAGTAAATGGGTTGCGTATTTCTAATAGTTCGAGCTTTTGGGATCGTTGGTTGGCATCGACGATCCGACATTTGGGATTTAGGGCGCGTAGGCCCGGTGGCATACCGGTTGGCGTTACTGCCAAACCTTGATGCGGAGGCTGGCATGGGAGGAAAAGAAACTCCGCAACTGGACAATCCCTTACGTAAAGATGTAATGGAGTAACCATGAGGAGCGCAAAGCGACTTGGGGACTTAAGACGAAAATGAAGGAAGATTTCCCAGAATTGTTTAGCGAGGGTTGAGGTTAAGTTTCGAGGATGAAACTTTTTATAAAGTGTGAGTGGTGTAATGACACAACTTTTCTAGTATTATTTTACCCTCCTGCTAATAAAGTGTAAGTTAGAGGGAATTAGAATATCGGGCTCTTTAGAGTTGACTAACGTGCGGTGCGGGTATTTTTCGGTGATAGAGCTCGAAAAATGATGAACGGCGGTGCAATCGGATCCAAAATCCGATGTCGGGATCTCCCGGAACAGGATTCTTAGTGATGCGGTGATTAGTCGTGCATCGAAATCCGTGCAAAATATCTTGCACCCGTTGGAGATAAGGTAGGTTATCTCATAGGGGATAATTAATTAATTAATTAATTATCCGATGACAAAATAGGGGAAAAAGGATCTTCTTTTTACGTACGAGTCGAAAAGAAAATAATTAAAGAAAATAAATAATTTAATTAATTTCCCCTCGTTAAGTAAAGTTAAAAAGAGAGATTACGAAACCCTAGTTTTAAAATACCGCCTTCTCAAACCCTCCTCTTTCGTGCGTACCGAAAACCAAACGAAACCCTAGTTTGGAAAAAAAGAGGAAGGAAAAGAGAGAAAGGAAAAGGAAACCCTAACCGGAGGAGAAAAGAAGGAAAGAGGGAGAAAGCGGAGGAACCCGATCGCCCCGATTGACGTCCGGAGACCGGAGAACGAGACGCCATCATCTACGGGGAGCGGATCCGGATCTCCAACGCCGCGAGAACCAAGATCGGTTCTTTATTTCCGATAAATTGAGGTTAGTGGTCGTTAACCCTTTCGTAGAATTAACCGGGGGTTTTCTGTGTTCTTGTAGGGTTGTTTTAATCGGTTACTTTTTATCGGGCTTCCGATCGACGTTTTGGTTGTTCGTCGATCGTTGGTTTAGCCATTAAAATTATCTTGTATTTTTTTGGAAATTTTTGGGAGTGCTTCGTTGGAACATAGTGGGTTAACGGGAGGCCGCCGCCGCCGTTGTTAAACGGGAGGCCGCCGCCGTCGTTACCAAGTTCGCGGGGTCGTCGCCGGGGTCCCACGGGAGCGAAAACGGAGAAGAAATCGCGAAACGGGAGCGAAAACGGAGAAAAACCGCAAAAAAAATAGGGTTACTGTTCATTGCCGTACAGGGTGGTCCACGGCCCAGGGCGTGTGTAGTGTTCTGGTTTTTCCCCATGCAATTTCCCCGATGAATCCACTGTGTATAACACCTAGTGTTGGTGTCTGGCCCATGGTGCATCAAAGGAGTGCCACAGATGGACCCCGTGAGATTTTGTAGCTGTTTGGGCCTTCGGCTGTATTTACCGAAATTTAGAAAAAGAATTTGGCCAAACGGAGGTTGGATTTGGATTCAGCGCGGAAAAACGCTTGAAAACAGCTATTTGCTTGTGGAATTTGGAGTCCGGATGACCAAAAACGGGCTTCCGGAAGTTTTCGAGGCTTTTCGGTGCATGGGGGGTGTCGGTGGACCGCCGGCTGCCACGTGGCGGCCTGTAATTGGCCGGTTCGCGACGTTCGATCCACGGAGCGGCGCGGCTGGGTGCATGAGCCCGGTGCAGGACACGTGGCAGGCGGGGATTGGCAGGCCTTTGGTGTGCGGTCCACGGGAATTTGACCGGCTGGTGCACTGTTTGAGCGCCGGTGCACGGGATCAGGCGGGAAACACGTTTCAATCCCTGATTGGCGGGCGCATGGGTGCGCGGTCCACGGAGTTCCCCGTGCGGGTGCATGGACCCGGCGCAGGGACACGTGGCAGCAGGTGAGTGGCGGGCTCAGCTTGCGCGGTGCACGGAGTCCGCACAGGGGGGCGCTGACGCGGCTGTCGGCCGCACTCGAGTGCGCCACGCGTCGCAACGCGAGCGGCGGCCGTACTCGAGTGCGCCACGCGTCAGCTCGCAGTTGGCGGTCCGTACCTACCCCGCTGACCGCGGGAGGACACGTGGCGCACGGCGGGGTACCTTGCACCGCTGTTCCCTGTTATGGGGACACGTGTCAGCCCCAGAAACTTTCGGGCGCGTCGGACGGGGGCCGTCCGACCCTTCTTCGGGTTTTCGGGCGCCCGAAAGTTGCGCCCGAAAACCCGGCCCACTTGTAGCTTTGGGCTGAGCCTATAAAAAGGCTTCCTGGGTCCTTTTTCGGGCTTTTTACACCCCTTTCCCCTGTGAAGTCTTCAGAGAAGTTTTTCCCCACACAGAGCACTATCCATTGGAGGACTTTGAGGATTTACGGAGGCACGCATCCCGAGGTTAGCTTTTTTACGGCGCGGCGCGACGCTTGTTCACCTTCGGCCCGCTTCGTCCCTTTTCAGTGTTTGGGCTCCCCCGACTCACCCCGACCTCCTTTTTCGATGATTTTTGAGCCATCGGACTCTCGACTGGTAGGACTTCAACTTCTGTGTTTCGAGCTTCCACGATTTCCGTGCTGATCTTAGAGTTTTTCGAGCTCCCATTTGACCTTTTTTTCTTCGCGGATTTTTGGACAGCACCGCAGTGTTCTGGCTGTAACTTTGCGCACAGGCATCGGATCGAGGCGATTCAGAAGGCAAAATTCATTTACATTTCGCAAGGAATCTCCTGGATTTTTCTCAGATTTTTCTGGATTTTTTCGCGAAGGTGAGAATCATCTTTTTCGGTGGTTCTTTGTTACAGAAATTTGGTACAGTTTTGTTGGGGTGTTCCCCTTGCCGGATTTTTATCTCAGCGTAGGAAACTCCGATTTGGGCATGCAGGTACTCGTTTCGACGGGTTCGTCGCGAGGATCGCGATAGTATTTTTCTTGGATTTTTCTGGACATTTTTCGCAGGTAAAAATTGGAGAATTCTGGACTGTGGTATTAGGGGACAGATTTTGGGAAAATGAGAATGAATAGCTTATGTACTTTCCTTTGGGGTATTTTGTACAGATTTGTGACGAGTTTTGGACAGAGCATGGGATTCACATTTGGGGACTTGGATTACCGCTCGAGGTGGGTGATGTTGTGAACCTCCTGTTACGGCTTTTTGGTGTTGGCATATTTCGTGAGTCAAGTCAGTGAGTTGAGTCGGAGTCTTAAAGGGATCAAATTGTCAATCAGCAATCAAAGACTTAGAGAAGATTCAACAAGAGCTCAAGTTGACACTCAGTGTCTTGAGTCTTGAAGATTGAAGATGAAGAATTGTGGATCAGTTATATCAATCTCAAGAAGAAAGTATTCAAAAGGATCAGGTATGTTTAACTAAATAATTTTGGTGATCCGAATACTTTCTTATAGTGTAGAAACACTTGGAAGAATTTTTAATTGCATAAAAATTAAAAACTGGACATGGGACATGTTCAGGATCCGGATCAGACAATCCAATCCGGATCCCGAAGGGTGTTGGTTCATATGCAAATCCAATCCGGATCCAAGCCATTTCCGATCCGGATCCCGAACATGGGATTTTGCTGAATTGCATGAACGATCCGGATCGGACCTTGCAATCCGGATCCCGAACCCTTGGATTTCTGGAATCGTCAATCTTGTTACGACGATCCGGATCGCAGTAAATCCGATCCGGATCGCCGTCCTGAAAAATTCCAGATAAGGTATGTTTTTGATTCTTATCTCTTTCCAAAGGTTTCTAACCTATAAATAGACACTTAGGGTTTCTCAAGAACGACCGACCAATACCGAAAACACTTGAGAGCAACCCTAGAGGCTAGGTTTTTATCGTTCTTCTTTATAGCCTCTTTTAGGTCAATTCGACGGTTCTTCCAAGATCTATCTTTTGTCGAATTGATCTAATCTTTGCTTAGAGATTTCTTCTACGGTTCTTCAATGATAATCTAAGCAAAGGATCACCATCGAAGCCTATATTCTTATCGGCTGAGTTTGCGTCGTGGATTCGACGTGGCACCGTGGATTCGGTGTGTTGAAGGCGTTTCGTGGATTCGAAACGTGTGCTCGTGGATTCGAGTGGCGTTCGTGGATTCGAACGTGTGCAGTGGACGTGCAATCGGTGGAGCGCAAGGTCCGAAGAACTTGAAGGAGGGGTCGAGTCCGTGGAGTCGGTAATCACCTTGTTATTCTTCAATTCTTAGTGGATTGTTATTGCGTGTTGGTCCCGTGGTTTTTCTCCTGGATTGGAGTTTCCACGTAAATCTCAGTGTGTTGATTTTTATTTTCCGCATTGTTTTTATTTTTGCACTGAGATTGGTTTTTATAATATTACACCTATTCACCCCCCTCTAGGTGTTTGATAGTACCTATTTAGATCCTTGTGGATCCTTAAATAACTCTACAATTGGTATCAGAGCGGGTTTTAGGTTTATCTATCATGTCGGGTGAAAGTGGTAATATTTTTAGACCTCCTCTTTTTGATGGGACCAATTATGCGTATTGGAAAGTGCGGATGAGAGCTTTTCTCATCTCAATTGATGAGCGTGTTTGGCAAACCGTGGAATACGGTTGGGTGCATCCTGTTGAGGAAGTAGGAAATTCTACTACCCCAAAACCTCGCTCTAGATGGTCCAAAGAGGAAATCGAAAGATCTTCTTACAATGGGAAAGGTATGAACGCTTTATTTAATTCTCTTTCCTCGACTGAGTTTACAAGAATTTCCGCGTGTGAAACCGCGAAGGAAATTTGGGATATTCTCAAAATTACACATGAGGGTACTAATCTTGTAAAAATTCAAAAGCTCCAGATGCTTACAAGTCAATTTGACTCTATTCATATGGAAGAGCATGAATTGTTTACAGATTATTACACTAGACTTCAAGATGTAATTAATACATGTGCTAATTTAGGAGAAAAGATCCCGGAGTCGAAAATTGTAAGAAAGATTCTTCGGACTCTTCCGGAACGGTTTAGGGCAAAGGTTACCGCCATTGAAACCGTTAGTCATCCGGATGAGATGAGTGTAGAGGAATTAGTAGGTGCTTTGCAAACTTATGAGATGACTTTTCCTACTAATCAAAATTCTTCCAAGTCTTCTTCTAAGCTTACAGGTATTGCGTTCAAATCAACAAAGGAAGAAGATGACGAATCAAGTTCCGACGATGAAATCTCTTTAGCCGATTTTGAAGAACAATTGGCGCGGATCACAAAGAAATTTCGTCGGAAATTTTGGAAGAATCGAACCGATGGATCTTCATCCACGAAATCATCTAAAGGATCATCGGGTTCTAAATCCTCTAAACTCAAGGGTGTTGCAAAACCTTCTAAAGAAAAAGAAAAAGATGATTTCGAAGGGGAAATCCGATGTTATCGATGCAAAGGCTACGGCCATATTTCAACGGATTGTCCTTCTAAGAAATCATACAAAAAGAAGGCTTTGCAAGCAAAAACTTGGGACGATTCTAGTTACGATGAATCGACCTCAAGTGAAGAGGAAAAAGAAAAATTTGTTGCTTTTCATGCCTCTCAAATTCCCTCTTCTAATGTGTGTTTATCATCTTTAGTCACTGACTCTATTCCTTTGATTTTGCATGAAACATCAACATCCGGAGGAGAGTCATCAAGTGAGGGGGAGTCGGACGAAGAAGAACTCGTTGAGGCATATCAACAACTTCTTGCGGAATCAAAGAAGATGGCCAAACTTAACAAGAAGTTGAGGAAGCAACGACTTGAAGTTCAAGACGAGAATCAAGCTTTAAAGATCAAACTTCATGATCTCGAGGAGGAACATGGACGGGTATTGGATAACAATAAAATCCTCCAAGAAAAGCTAAACCAATCGGAGACACACGCTAAATCATATATGGACAAGATTGGTTTTCTTGAAAAGCAGTTTGAAGAAATTCATGTCACCAACCAAGCTTTGACCAAGCAAGTTCATCAACTCAAATCCGACATACAAAGGCTTTCAACCGGTTCCAAGAAACTTGATTGTATGTCCGGATTAGGTCAATCAAGCAAGGTTGGTTTGGGATTTAAAAAGGATCAAACTGTGCATGCTTCAAGTTCCACAAAGAAACTGAAAGAAAGAACTTGTCACCTATGTGGACTTGGAGGACATTTGGTGAAGAATTGCCCGAAAAAGAGAAAGAAAAATCTTTCGGCAACTTCATCTACGGAGCGGACTCAACGGAATCAAAAGACACATCAAGTCAAAGGAGTTCACTCAACCCACCAAAGGTCCGAGCCACAACATCAATCATTCAAGTGGATCATTGCAAGGCAAAGACCTAAGGTGGATCAACAGTCAAAGCGGACAACCCCCGGCCACAACGAATCAAGACAACCCAAAATCCAGCGATTTTGGATTCGGAAAGGTGATATCTTTCCTTGTCTTAAGTTCTAAATAGCTTTTGACTGTATGTAATGCTTTGATTGGTTTTCCCTTCATATTTTTCTTAATCTTTGCATTACATGTTTTTTCAATGCTCTTGGTTTTATGTTTTGTTTTTGAACAAAAGGTTTTTAACGAACAAGTACATTGAATAAAAAGGGCTTCACGTTCATTCACTCCAAATTAATTTTATATGGATTATCAACTTTACTCCATAATCATAATCTTGAAGATACTTCATTATAGGAGTTTTTGATAGTTATAAGCATCAAATTTTAGAAATCATGTGTGATCTTTAGATGCTTAATCTATCTCGGTTGTGTGAATTCTTTGTGACAACACAAGTTGAGCATTGGTTATATTGACTTTAATTGCATCTTTTCACGCATTTAGAAATCTATTATGCTTTTGATGTCATAATATTTCAATGTTGCAATGATCATTTATGTTAATTAATTCATCTTTTAAGTGATCAAAGTCAATTTCTCTCTCAATGATCTCTTGGTATAGTCATTATCTTATTTGACTATTTAGTCGAGTATGAATGCGAGATCAATTTTTGGTTGAATACCTTATATATTAAATAATTGATAGCCAATTGAGGGGGAGTCAAAGAAAAGTAAAATGCTCAAAAGATGTGGAAAGAGTTACATCCCAATGAGGAGTGTGAAAACTACCACCACATGGAGGAAAAGAAAGAAAGAAAAAGATACCCCATGTATGCAAAGCAAATTTTTGTTTTTAAAAAATTGTTGATGAAATGCATATTGAAATACTTGACTCAGTCATATTTCATGGTTGGTATAAGGTGGGATTTTTGATAAAAGATGCTCAAAGAGCCACTCCTTCAACAGATTGTCTAGATATATTATCTAACTTATCTGGGATTTCAAACATCTATTGATCTTTGTATTTCATTTTCTTTACCAAAATTGATGATTTGATAAAGGCATTACGCATAAGATCAGGATAGATGTGATTGAAGTTGTTCAACTTTAAGCACTACAACACAATAAGGTTATAGCGACACATTGTTGGGACACTTTTATACAAGTGTCCCATTTATATATAAATTTTTTTAAAAATAATCTATCAAGACCTAAATTTAAATCCAACCTATCACATACCACTCCACCTCTATCCATCATAAATAATAGAGTTGGCCCAAAAAATATTATTTTAATTTAAAAAATAAAAAGTTTAAAATAAAAAAAAATAATTTTACCAAAATAGCTTGTTGAATCTAAATATATATATAAAAAAGTGAATATAAACATAAATTCTATTCCATATAAATTTATTAATATCAAATTTATTCTAACTTTAAATAATAATTTATCAATAAAATTAATTATATTTTTATTAAAATTTTATATCATATTAAAAATTAAGCATACTTTTAAAATTCGATACCTAACCTAAAATTTAAACTTCTTAAAATTTAAAAATTAAAAATTAAAATTATATATTTAATTTTTAAATTATAATTTAAATTTTAAATCTCCAATTATCAATCTAATCCTAACCTAAACCCACCCAAACCCAACCTCTCCTGGCGATTTCCCCCTCCTCCCCCCCCCCCTTGGCGATTTCCCCCTCCCCCCTTCCCCCCCCCTTGGCGATTTCCCCCTCCCCCCTTCCCCCCCCAAACACAAACCCGAGCTCGCCCCCCCCCCTCCCCCCCCCCCCCCCCCCCCCCCCCCCCCCCCCCCCCACAAACCCGAGCTCGCCCCCTCTCCCCCCTCTCCCCTCTCCCTCCGATCCCATCCCGAGCTCGCCCCCTCTCCCACCTCCCCTGGCGATCTCCCCCCCACCCGAGCTCGCCTCCTTCTCCGACGACGACGACGACGATCTAGGGTTAGTGTTCCGCGCTCCCACTCCGCTGCCGCGCTCCCACTCCGACGACGATCTAGGGTTTTTTTCCTAAATCCTGCCACACATACTTATTATTTTATCGTTTGGATATATTACCATTTAATCATATGAAGTTCATCTAATTAATTTGAATTCCATGGAGTTGAAAAGGCTAGAAACATAGGATGTGTAGCCTCTGGTGAATTGGTAAAAAAAACAACTGAAAAAAGTAAATCCTGGTAATCTATAACATAAAGCTAGAGAAAGGCCCTGTTAGTATTGCAAATGATTAGCCACTAGTATCATAAAAAATTTTGGGGAGCAGAGGGGTTTTTTTAACCACCCCACAATCAACAACAAGAAACTTGAATTTGAATAGAGCTCACACCCCAAGGCCTAGAGAACTGTGCTCATAATACAGTAACAGTTATGGTAATTGTTAATGCTAATAGAGCACAAATGTGCAGGTATCTTCAATATGCCTTTTATGTTTGTCTAAGCAGTTGTAGTAGAGCATGCAATTATAATATGCAGCACAAAGAACCACTGCTCCCTCAGCTTTTTTGCCTATTAGCCAGATTTTTCAAGTAACTTCAGAATTGTGAAAATCTATTTCAGGGTATTTAGCAAATAAAAAATCAAGTCTTTTGTTGTGGTAGAAAGTGATTGCTATTCATTCAATGATTGTGATCTAGTCAATTAATATCATCTGTGATAAATCTTTTCTGTAATATAAGTATATCAGAATTATTAAATCTGATTAAATTCAGTGGACACAGCTCGCTCGCCATCATCGCTGATGCTTAAAGCTACCTACAGTGCTTGGAATTGGAATGTTGTCTTTTTTCTTTACTTTGTTCTTTTCTTTAATCTTAACTGATTTTATTTTATTTATTTATTTATTTTTTTTGCTATTCTTATGATATTGTGCAGTTATTTATGGATTTGAAAATTATTAAAGGATGGTTGGATTGGCCAAGGGGAAGTAGACAATATTTGGAGGGTGTTGGTGGTTTTCTTGATTTGAAAATTAAGTGACTTGTTGTTTGATTTTATTGGAAGAGATGACAAAGCGCAAACACATCCGAATGACTCAAAGTGAAGATGAATATTGGACGGAACCTCAATCTAATTCCAATCAGCAAGCACAATGTGATGAACATGCAGAAAGTTCTATTAATTCGAAGTCTTCTACAAATATAAATCAAGAAGGAGATGAAGTGATTATTGAAGGTATGAAATGCATGTTTATTAAACTTCTAAGATTGACGCATTATATTTCTTTTTTATATGCAATATTAAGTATAATTAGCACTTTAAAGAGAATAAATCTATTGCATACAAACTTCATCACATATAATTTTTGCGACTTTATCTTATTTTTGTAGAGGCAAAATCATCCCCAAAAGAAACAACCTCAACGTGCTGAAATCTATTTGAGTACTCATAAGCTCAAGGACGGAACATTCATGAATAACAAAATAGCCGTATGACTTTAATTTATTATATCTTTGGATGTAAATTTCTAACTATTTATTGAATGTTCACATAACTTCTAGTTATAGATTGATTTGCAGAAGAAGATACATGAGAACTCTGCGGGGTCGTCATCACAGGGAAAGATCGCATGGGAGGGTGATCCATATTCCCAAATCTTAGGATGGAAAAATCATGGATATGTGCCCGGTATAGGATTGGGTCCTTCTGCGAACGAGATTTTCAAGACACGCTTTGATGGTTTAAGAATGACGACATTTGATGAGACAATGGTTGAAGAAAATATGCGACAAATAAAGGAACATATGGAGCGACTGGAGAAGCAAGTACAAGAGCAAAACAATACTATTACAGAATTAAAACATATGGTGCAATGCTTAGCAACTGGCCAGCCAATAGAGGTAAATTCGAATGATAAAAGAGCACGTGCTTGCTGGGCAATAGTTTTTATAGCTTTGACTATCGTGAGCAACTTACTTTTCCTTTTAATAGTGTGGCGAACTTATTGAACCCTCTATTGGAAGAGGACGAAGCCAAGAATAAGGAAAAAGAAGAGAAACCCAAAGCAGAGGACAAAAAAGAAGAGGTATTTGATAATTGTGTGTATGTTTTAACTTTTTTTTCATTTTAATAAACTTATTTTTCATATTAGGTGTGTAGCCTATAGCGAATGTCTTTAATTACAATGTAGTGAGAAAGCTAACAATCCTCTACCAACAGAGGGCAGTAGCTAAATTGTCTTCACGTAGCAAACCCCTATTAGCTACAAAATTTGGTATATCACTAACCTTGCTTATCTTGATGCTTATAAATTGCATGACTAAATGAAAATTAATACTGTGGTTTTTGTTACGTACTTGTGATAGCCTTTTATGATGATGTGTTTCTCTTTCAAGAGTATCTACTCTCATTGTTTTTTTTAAATAAAAATATTATCAAGTTTTTGAGTTTATACTTCAGTATTTGATACTAGTTTTCTTACCGCAAATGTGTTGCAGATAAAGCTGCTAGGCCAGACACTTTATTACCTATTGACGATAGGTTCAAGCCAGCAGGCACTCAGAGAAGAATACTGTGATATATTACAGGTATTCTTCGTTATGCTGTGAATTTTATCTTTTGATGCTATTCATTATTCCTAAAGTCATGATAACAGAGTGGGACTTTTACTGTCTTGTTTTTGTTTGTATGCTGTCTTATTTTTATTTGTATACTGTCTTGTTTTTGTTCTTTATAGTTTTTGTAAGTGATATATATTTTTCTGTAGGCTATTCTTCCTTCTGAGGCGCTTTCCTATCCAATCAAAAGGGTGGAGAAAGAAGCTTTCACGAGGTACTCATTTCTTGGTTATCACTCGCATAGCACTCTAGATGACTAATCAATCTAATATAAGACAAATTTAATCTAGATCTGCAAAAGAAAATTAAGCCCCCCGCTATAAGAACTGGTTGTGAACAAACATTTCAAAGCCTAAGCAAATATGAGGTTACTTTATACACTCATGATCAGAAAACTCATACTGACTATAAATACAAGTGAACAAACAAACCCTACAAATAGTGGGGCTGGGTTTAGAGGGGGTCCATCTTGTTGCTCTCACCAGTCTCATTCCATTCTGGAATCTGCTTTTATATATAATAGAGAATGAATTCAACAATTTTATATGCATATTACTAAACTATGAATTATGAACCCTTCATGCCTTTTGCCCCTGCCTGGTGATGCACTTGTGTCTGCAGCATCAAAGATGATAAACACACTTGTGTCTGTGATCCTGAAGTTGGGGTAAGCAAATTTTATCTTTTACAGAAAACAACTTTTTTTTTTTTTTTTTTTTTTAGAATATTTCCTTGGACGTCTTCTGTACGTCCCAGTAAATTAGGTTTCCCTTGTTATGACTTTTGTAAATGCAGAAATAGAGGTGGGTCTCGCCAACAAAAAGGAAGATCAATTGTCCACTTTATATTCAGTTATAATTCTTTTTCTAAAAATGTGTTATACTTGATGCTTTTAGATATTTTACTAACTTTAATGATCAACATGTACAGCCCGCGATTGCCGTGGCCATTCGGGAGCAACTTTATGAGGTTGGGAACCTTTCCCTTTACTGAGCCCATTAAATCTTTGAGTGTTCTCTCTCTGGTAGCATCTACTGATTTTTTGCATTTTATTTGCTTTGCTAATCAGTATTTTTGCTCAAAAACTTTTGACTCGGCATATTTATTCTCAATAATAGCATGTGATCACTTTATAATGCTAGGTTTTTCTGTTATAAAGATAATATGGCTGTATGGCTAGAGTAATGCCCAACTTCACAATCAAAACATGGTTTTGTTATGATGTAGTAATTACTGTTGTTACATAAGATTGCATGTGTGTATATTGTATATATGTTCATGTTTAGATCATAGATCACTTGGATAAAAGTTTTTTTTTATCCAAGTGAGATGCAGCTGTGAGTGTTCTGATTTGACAGTTATCTTAACACCCAGAATAATTTGAAAAGAGTAAGATGAGATAGCAGTGTTGATAAAGAATCAAAACTAGGATTAAGTTGGAATCAAATAGGATTTACATCCCAACCAATGTCTCTTTTATTATTTTATCTTAAGATAATTCTAGTAGCCAAAGTGGCTATTGATGATTTTTACAATAGCAAAAAGTTTTAAAAAAAATTGTATACTTCTAATCAGTGTGCCACTACTATCTTAATGTCCTTGTCTTGTAATTTTTTGACTTTTTATCCATAGTTTTATTTGGAATATTGTGGAGTGCTGTATGAAGAAGTATGAACACAAATCTAATATAGGACAAATTTTTGTTAGCTTTTTCTCTCGCAGTGCTAATATTATATAGATTTTATAATCTTTTATTTAATCAGAATTCGGTTTGGCCTAGTTTGTGATATCTTTGTGTTAAGTGGGGGTAGAATAATAGATCACTTCGACTTGTCATATATTTTGAAGAAGTTGAACACATGTTGACCTTGAGCTTTGAATTATTAGTTTAATGTCATGGAGAATCTCAATCATGTTAACTGCAACTGCATACCATCTTAATTATCTGCTACCAATATGAAATAACTATAATTCGAAAACGGTCGCAGGTGACGACGAAAGACGTGTTCGGTTCGGCAAAGTTGAAGGAGTATGTCTACAAGCACAAGAGTAGTTAGAGAGTTTGGTTTGTAATAATTACTATAACATGTGAGCGGATATTATTGTTTTGATGTATGGATATTACTTTGTGGATTTATCATTTTAATGAGAATTTTTAAAACTTTGTTGATTGTTTTTTTTAGTATTAGTTTAACTAAAGTTTAACACTAGATATTTAAATATAATATTATATAATATTATTATTTTTAATGATAATGGGACACTTATAAAGTGTCACTATGCTAAAAAAATATAATTTCTTTTTTTTCAAATTTGGGACACATAAATGTGTCACTAAAAGTAAAAAAAAGTGTTGCTAAATTGCAGCACTTTTTTTGGGATATACCAGCACTTAGTAATGTGTCGCTATATACCCTAGCGACTGCACATATAGCGACACTATAATAAGTGTCGGTAATTTTGCTAGTGACACTTTTTTTAGGCTTTAGGGACACTTAAAAGTGTCGCTATAACCTTATTGTGTTGTAGTGAAGGGTTTTAATTTTCATAAATTTTCGTTTCATTTTTGAGTATTTTTGATAGATTTGGTATAATCTATTTCTTGTTGTATGAAACGATGACTTCTGTTTAAAGTTGATGCGCTAAAGTGCTTACATACTTTTTCTGGTTATTATGGAATTTTTCTAAATTATTCTGATGAAAGGGTAGAATTCAAGATTGATGTCATTTGGAAATCTCCGTAAGTCATCTTTGTAAATTCGTTACATCTTGATAGAGTTTGGATCTCAAGATTATTTTTGATGACTTGTGTTTGATGAATATAACATGAAAAACTGTTTATAATGTTTTATCTTTGTTTTTTCATGATTTAGGAGTAAATCTTTTTAATTTTGTGAAATTAATTGGATTGAATGACATCTTGTTAATTCATTGATTAAAGCACTTAAATTGATTTCTTGATGGAATACAAATCGGTATTTGAAAAGATTCTAAAATCTGGATTTGTTTCAAGGAATTATTTGATTTTTGCCTTCTGGTACCGGTACGCAATCTGCATTTTTGTTATATACCGGAACTGAGCTTTTATCTCTCTTTCTCTATGAACTAATGTTGTTAGTGATTTCCTTTTGTCTAGTATGTTCACTGTTTGACAATTTGTGACAAAAAGGGGGAGAAGAGAAATGACGGAGATGAGATCATCAAGAGAGGACAAACGAAAATGAAAAATGGGGGAGAACGGAAAATGATGATCGTATCACAAAGGGGGAGAACATAGATGCTCAAGAACATGGAGAACATGGAGAACATGTTAGAGATGTGAGATGCTCAAGATAGGGGGAGACAAAGAAAAAATTGAAAGAGCTGAAAAACAAAAGAACCAAAAGGAAGACGGATCAAATGTAGGATTTTAATTTCTAACGACTAACGTTTGATTTTGTTTGGAGTTTTGTTTTGCAGGAATTACATCACTTTAAGACTCCAAGTCCTAAGTCATAGAGTATGTTCTAGGACTGTTTGGTTCAAATGTAATTTTGTATTTATTGGATCTTTCACGCAAAGAAAATCAATGTTTTGGTGATGACATTGAATTTCGATTTTTTGGTTTAAGATGAGTGACTTGAGCGTTTTTATGTATTTTTGGGTTTTGTCACGAAATTGCCAAAGGGGGAGATTGTTACGGCTTTTTGGTGTTGGCATATTTCGTGAGTCAAGTCAGTGAGTTGAGTCGGAGTCTTAAAGGGATCAAATTGTCAATCAGCAATCAAAGACTTAGAGAAGATTCAACAAGAGCTCAAGTTGACACTCAGTGTCTTGAGTCTTGAAGATTGAAGATGAAGAATTGTGGATCAGTTACATCAATCTCAAGAAGAAAGTATTCAAAAGGATCAGGTATGTTTAACTAAATAATTTTGGTGATCCGAATACTTTCTTATAGTGTAGAAACACTTGGATGAATTTTTAATTGCATAAAAATCAAAAACTGGACATGGGACATGTTCAGGATCCGGATCAGACAATCCAATCCGGATCCCGAAGGGTGTTGTTCATTGCAAATCCAATCCGGATCCAAGCCATTTCGATCCGGATCCCGAACATGGGATTTTGCTGAATTGCATGAACGATCCGGATCGGACCTTGCAATCCGGATCCCGAACCCTTGGATTTCTGGAATCGTCAATCTTGTTACGACGATCCGGATCGCAGTAAATCCGATCCGGATCGCCGTCCTGAAAAATTCCAGATAAGGTATGTTTTTGATTCTTATCTCTTTCCAAAGGTTTCTAACCTATAAATAGACACTTAGGGTTTCTCAAGAACGACCGACCAATACCGAAAACACTTGAGAGCAACCCTAGAGGCTAGGTTTTTATCGTTCTTCTTTATAGCCTCTTTTAGGTCAATTCGACGGTTCTTCCAAGATCTATCTTTTGTCGAATTGATCTAATCTTTGCTTAGAGATTTCTTCTACGGTTCTTCAATGATAATCTAAGCAAAGGATCACCATCGAAGCCTATATTCTTTATCGGCTGAGTTTGCGTCGTGGATTCGACGTAGCACCGTGGATTCGGTGTGTTGAAGGCGTTTCGTGGATTCGAAACGTGTGCTCGTGGATTCGAGTGGCGTTCGTGGATTCGAACGTGTGCAGTGGACGTGCAATCGGTGGAGCGCAAGGTCCGAAGAACTTGAAGGAGGGGTCGAGTCCGTGGAGTCGGTAATCACCTTGTTATTCTTCAATTCTTAGTGGATTGTTATTGCGTGTTGGTCCCGTGGTTTTTCTCCTGGATTGGGGTTTCCACGTAAATCTCGGTGTGTTGATTTTTATTTTCCGCATTGTTTCTTATTTTTGCACTGAGATTGGTTTTTATAATATTACACCTATTCACCCCCCTCTAGGTGTTTGATAGTACCTATTTAGATCCTTGTGGATCCTTAAATAACTCTACACCTCCTACTTGTGAATGTCACTAGGCCTATTAGAATGCCTTGATCATGTGCTATTAATTGTGAATGTTTCTAGCATGCTTGTGTGGGATTAAGGTTCTTTGTTAATATTTGCATTGTTAGCAAGCTACAAGTTAGTGAGTGGTGTTTCCATGTTTTAGATATGCAGTTTAATTATTTGGAAATAATACTAAAGCCATATCATGTTGTATGTTAAGGGAAGGTCTGGGCATGTGGTTAGAATTCATGTTGTAAAAAGGGGAACTTGCTAGTAGATTATGCATCTAAATTGTATCATGAATCATATATCATGCCACATATACATCAGAGGTTCCAAACACTTAATGTTGCATATGTTAGAATAATTGAAATGGTTTTATCAAGTAAAGGACTTTGCATGCTTGAATGGTCATCTAGTTAGGCCACCTTTTTCTGCTACACATACATGCTGGAATTGACTTAGGAGAAACCATGCTTTTTATTCATTCTCCTGTTGTCTAGTTTTAGGGGATTGTGTTGTCAGATGTTCAGAGTTGGGACAGTCGGGGATTGATGGTTGGGTGTTGCGGCAACCGCGGACTGTGGGCGGTTGACCGGCTTATTAGTATTATTATTATTGCATCAGATTGGAGGTGAGGGATCGGGCTTCTTTAGTGGATGGTCTTACCCACATGTTTAGAGTCTTGATCCAGTCCTGCTACATCAGATACTTATGGTTACATACTTTACTCGTGTGGGTCGCTCCCCTCGAGTGCCACTCCGGAGTAGGCTTAGGGCCGAGCCGTGTGCCGGTCGATTGGATACTTTTGGGATCGTGCCGTGTGCCGATCAGTTACTGGTTCTTGAGATGACAGCAGAGCAGGCAGTACCAGTGTTACTGGTGTTTCAATTGGGTTGGTCTTGTAGTCTGTGATATTCTGGTGCATATCATTAGCTATTCTTTTAGCTAGGCATTTTTGAGGCATATTAGTGGTAGCTCTTTATCAGTAGGGTTACTCGTAGCTTACCACCTTCATTTGCATTTTCGCCTCTGATAGTCCTAGTGGGCATGCATGAGTTTGAGGTCTACCCACTAGGGGAGGCTACTGTTTTTATAGTAGTTCTCACCCCCCCACTGTTTTCTCTTTTCTTTCCCCTCTTTGTTTTGCAGAGTCTTCTGCGGGAGTTGCGGGACCCTCTACCCAGGATCGAGGTAAGAGGATAGCTGATTAGATAGTTACTTCCCCGATTTCGAGCTTTGTAGTTTTGGATGTATCCCCTGTACTCTCAGACAGTTGTATTTTCTTTTATTTTGGGTCTGGCTTCTGCCAGCTGGTTGTATTTATTTCGTGAGCTGGGAGAGACACATGTACTTATTTGAGAGCTTTATTGTACTTTTATTTTCCAGCTTTTGTCTGAGATGTATTAGTTTTAGTTTAGCTCTGTTGTATGCTCCTTTATTATATTTCTTATATCTGAGCAGGTTACCAACGCTACGTGTACACGGGAAATACCGTGTGCACGGCGGATCTGTGTTTGAGCCCGGGTTCTGGTTTACACCCGGGGCGTGACAGATTAAGTTGGTATCAGAGCTTAGGGATAGGTCAGTTGGGACATAGGAAACCCTAGGCATTGGACAGACCCTAGGATGGCAGGGCGTGAGTGACGTGATATTTTACGAAAGTCGGTAATTTATTGTATTAAACTCTTCCTGTGAGTGAAGAGGGATTGGCATATCCTATTTCTGGGGAACCATTATGTTGGCTGCAGACAACATAAGGTCACAGAAATAGGAGGATGACCATGACTTTCGCCGGATTGGGTCGAGAGTGGTTTTGTTTACTGACCCGTGGTTCTTGTGTGACAGGATGCCTCCTAGGCGGCAGATCCCTACCCGGGGTACTCATATACCCCCAGAGGAGCCGGAGCAGTCTGGGCCGTCCGAGATTAGTGAGCTGAGGGCCATGGTGGCCCAGTTGGCGGAGAGTCACCGCCGACAGGAGCAGAGGTTCGAGCAGTTGCTTGCCCAGGTTGGGGCACCTCCCCCTACTACTGTAGAGGCCCCTGTTCCCCCTGTTGTACCACCGATTATTCCACCTGTCCCCTCGGCACCGTCGTCGAGCAGCGGGGCTCAGGGAGCATTCGGGCCTTTGACCACAGCGGAGGAGCAGGAGTTTGCTGACAAACTTACTCAGTTTTGTCAGCGAGGACCACCTAGGTTCTCTGGACGGAGCACCCACCCTTGGGAGATTGGATCGTGGTTGGCGTCAATGGAGAAGTTATTCAGAGACTTCTTTATCGACCCGAAGTACAGAGTACATATGGCTGTGCATTGTTTGGAGGGGGACGCAGATGTTTGGTGGCGCCGGGTCGAGCCGTTGGAGTTCCAGATTACCCGGCAGCTACCGTGGTCGGAGTTCAGGCGGATGATCCTCGACACTTATTTCTCCACGAGCGTGAAGAAAAAGATAGAAGATGACTTAAAGAATCTCCAGCAGGGGGATTGGCCAGTGTGGGACTATTACCAGGAGTTTACGCAGTTGCTCAACTGCGTGCCTTATGTCGCCAGGGATGGGCCGCACCAGGTGGAGCTTTTTGAGACAGGACTGCGCCCTGAGATCTATACCTTGGTGCACGCCCAGAGGCTCCAGACTTTATCAGAGGCAGTGGATCATGCCCAGTGGGTCGAGAGGGGAGACCACGTTGTCTCTAGACGTGGAGGTCTGGTCGCTCAGAGTTCTGAGAGGAAGCGACCAGCGACTGATGATGGGGGACAGGCCAGTTCCTGGAGGCCGCCCCGGCCGCCACCGCCTCAGTTTTCGGGCCGTGGGCGTTCGGAGCGGCGAGGGCCTGGGGGATCCCAGAGGCCCCCGCAGCAGCAGCAGCAGCAGCCCCAGCGACAGCAGCAGCACTCGCAGCAGCAGAGGTCGCAGTCGCGACAGCAGGGGTCACAGCGGCAGTCACAGCGGCAGCAGCAGCAGCAGTCTCGGAGACCACAGCAGCAGTCCCGACAGCCCCAGTCGTCAGATAGATGTATTTTCTGTGGAGGGCAGCACTATCCCAGTACTTGTGATCAGCGATGGGGACGCTGTTATATTTGTGGACAGTCTGGTCATATGCGAGCTACTTGCCCTTATGCGGCGTCGACGGCTCCTTCCTCAGCCTCAGCCCCTTCAGTGCCACAGCAGCGGCCTTATACTCCAGCGAGTAGGGCTCCTTCCTCCCACCCTGCAGACCATCGACCACCAGCTCAGAGCGGGCGAGTCTACGCCGCCCAGGTAGGGGACTCCGCGGCAGCCGATCACGTGGTGGCAGGTATCACTTTACTTTTTGGTACTAGAGCTCGCACTTTATTTGATACCGGTGCATCACATTCTTTTATCAGTAGATCTTTTACATCATCTCATGGACTAGAGTTAGATCGGTTGCCACATGCATTAGAGGTGCAGATTCCTGATCATACATTGCATGTAGAGGAGTGTTGTTGGTCTAGCCCTGTACAGATTGAGTCTTGGATTTTGCCAGCGGACCTGATGGTCCTTAGTCAGCTGCGAGATTTCGACATTGTACTTGGGATGGATTGGCTGGCTCGCTATTTCGCGACGATTGATTGCGCCGCGAGGACTGTGACTTTTAGCGAGCCAGGCCAGGAGGTGTTTGTTTACAGGGGGTGCCAGAGTGCTTTCTTCGCCTCGGTAGTTTCGACTTCCCGTGCGAGGCAGATGATGCGCAGTGGATGCGTGGCCTTTTTGGCTTCTGTGGTTAAGGAGCCTACGGCGGCACCGGGACTCGCGGATATCCCTATTGTCCACGAGTTCCCGGATGTGTTCCCTCCAGAGCTGATTAGCATGCCGCCGGATAGGGAGATTGAGTTTTTGATTGACGTAGTTCCAGGAACTGCACCAATCTCTAAGGCTCCTTACCGTATGGCACCGGCTGAGCTGCGAGAATTAAAGGCGCAACTACAGGACTTAATGGATAAAGGTTTTGTAAGACCGAGTGTATCGCCTTGGGGAGCGCCGGTGCTATTTGTGAAGAAGAAGGATGGTTCACTTCGACTTTGTGTTGATTACCGGGAGCTGAATAAAGTGACCATCAAGAACAAGTACCCTTTGCCGCGCATTGATGACTTATTTGATCAGCTGCAAGGGTCTTGTGTCTTCTCCAAGATTGATTTACAGTCTGGTTACCACCAATTGAAGGTGAAGGCCGAGGACATCCCAAAGACGGCGTTCAGGACGCGGTACGGGCATTATGAGTTCACCGTCATGCCTTTTGGATTGACAAATGCCCCTGCTGCTTTTATGGATTTAATGAACAGGATTTTTCGACCATACCTGGATCGGTTCGTCGTCGTTTTCATTGATGATATCCTGGTTTACTCCCGGAGCGATGCAGAGCATGAGGAGCACTTGAGGATTGTGCTGCAACTTCTGAGAGAGAGGAAGTTGTATGCCAAGTTGTCTAAGTGCGAATTTTGGCTTCGGGAGGTTGTCTTTTTGGGCCACGTGATTTCAGCCGCTGGAGTGGCAGTAGACCCGGCGAAGATTGAGGCAGTCCGGGATTGGCCCCGACCGACGACGGTATCTGAGGTCCGCAGTTTTATGGGCTTGGCTGGATATTACCGTCGGTTTGTGGAAGGTTTTGCGAAACTTTCCACACCCCTCACTCGTCTGACGCGAAAAGGGATTAAGTTTGTTTGGAGTGAGGATTGCCAGAGGAGCTTTGAGGAATTAAAGAACAGATTGATGACGGCTCCTATCCTTTCCCTCCCTGTTATGGGGAAAGGATACGTGATTTACAGTGATGCATCGCACAGTGGACTTGGTTGCGTGCTGATGCAGGAGGGTAGGGTAATCGCTTATGCCTCTCGGCAACTGAAGGATTATGAAAAGAATTACCCTACCCATGACTTGGAGCTAGCTGCAGTGATTTTCGCATTGAAGTTGTGGCGCCATTACCTGTATGGGGAGCACTGCGAGATATACACAGACCACAAGAGCCTGAAATACCTGTTTACACAGAAGGAGCTCAACCTGAGGCAGCGCAGATGGTTGGAATTGTTGAAGGACTTCGATGTGGACATATTATACCATCCTGGCAAGGCCAACGTGGTTGCTGATGCCCTGAGCAGGAGAGCAGTACAGAGTCTATCCTTGATGATCACTGAGCAGGCGCCACTACTTGAGCAGATGAGGCGGCTGGAGCTCGAGGTTGTGTCCCCTGGGGTCTCTGCTAGACTTATGTCTCTAGTCGTGCAGCCCACTCTGCTGGACAGGATTCGGGAGAAACAGAGTGAGGACCCCCACCTGATGAGGATTCGAGAGCAGATCCAGACCGGTTCGACAGGGGATTTTTCAGTTGATGCTTCGGGAGTACTGCGGTACAGGGACCGAGCTTGCGTGCCTATGGATTCAGAGATTCGAGAGCAGATCTTGAGGGAGGCCCACTATACACCTTATACCATTCATCCTGGTGGGACTAAGATGTATAGGGACCTCAAGGCACAGTTTTGGTGGAATGGGATGAAAAGAGACATTGGGAGATTTGTAGCACACTGCTTAACTTGTCAGCAAGTAAAGGCTGAGCATCGTGTACCTGCTGGCAAGTTACAAAGTCTCCCAATCCCTGAATGGAAATGGGAACATGTTACCATGGATTTTGTCACCGGGTTGCCGAGAGCACAGACAGGAGCGGATGCTATTTGGGTAGTCGTGGACAGGCTTACCAAGTCCGCTCACTTTCTACCGGTTCAGATGACTTGGTCGATGGATCGACTGGCACAGGTTTACTTGGCTGAGGTGGTCAGATTGCACGGGGTACCCGTTTCCATCGTATCAGATAGAGACCCGAGGTTTGTCTCGCATTTCTGGAGGAGTTTACAGACAGCCTTGGGGACACAGCTCCGGTTTAGCACAGCATTCCACCCACAGACCGATGGACAGTCAGAGCGCACGATTCAGACCCTCGAGGATATGTTGAGAGCCTGCGTTCTGGACTTTGGAGGAGGGTGGTACCGACACTTGGGATTAGTTGAGTTTGCGTACAACAACAGCTATCAAGCGAGCATTCAGATGGCTCCGTTTGAAGCGTTGTATGGACGCAAGTGTCGGTCACCCCTATATTGGAGTGACGTGGGTGAGAAGAAGACTTTGGGTCCTGATCTACTACTTGAGGCAGAGGAAAAGGTCAGATTGGTACGACGACATCTCGAGACTGCCCAGAGTCGACAGAGGAGTTATGCTGATACTCGACGGCGAGACTTAGAGTTCCAGGTGGGCGACCATGTCTTTTTGAAAGTCTCGCCTTCGAAGGGGATTCGGAGATTTGGTATTCGTGGGAAACTGAGCCCTCGTTATATTGGACCTTTCGAGGTGTTGGAGCGCATAGGGCCAGTTGCCTACAGGCTTGCACTTCCTCCCAGATTAGCAGGTGCCCACGATGTGTTTCATGTATCGACTCTGAGGAGGTATGTGTTTGACCCGTCGCACATTATTGACTTCGCCCCATTGGAGATCGCCGAGGACTTGAGCTACGTCGAGCGACCGTTGAGGATATTGGACCGGGAGGTTAGAGAGTTGCGCAGCCGAGCCATCCCTTATGTGAAGATCCTCTGGAGCAGTCATGATGAGCGCGAGGCTACTTGGGAGCTGGAGTCAGCGATGATGGATGCTTACCCCTACTTGTTCGAGGCCCCAGCCTGAGGTATGACTTTTGTTTAGAGGACGAAACTTTTCCTTGTAGGGGAGGATGTAGTGTTCTGGTTTTTTCCCATGCAATTTCCCCGATGAATCCACTGTGTATAACACCTAGTGTTGGTGTCTGGCCCATGGTGCATCAAAGGAGTGCCACAAATGGACCCCGTGAGATTTTGTAGCTGTTTGGGCCTTCGGCTGTATTTACCGAAATTTAGAAAAAGAATTTGGCCAAACGGAGGTTGGATTTGGATTCAGCGCGGAAAAACGCTTGAAAACGGCTATTTGCTTGTTGAATTTGGAGTCCGGATGACCAAAAACGGGCTTCCGGAAGTTTTCGGGGCTTTTCGGTGCATGGGGGGTGTCGGTGGACCGCCGGCTGCCACGTGGCGGCCTGTAATTGGCCGGTTCGCGACGTTCGGTCCACGGAGCGGCGCGGCTGGGTGCATGAGCCCGGCGCAGGACACGTGGCAGGCGGGGATTGGCAGGCCTTTGGTGCGCGGTCCACGGGAATTTGACCGGCTGGTGCACTGTTTGAGCGCCGGTGCACGGGATCGGGCGGGAAACACGTTTCGATCCCTGATTGGCGGGCGCATGGGTGCGCGGTCCACGGAGTTCCCCGCGCGGGTGCATGGACCCGGCGCAGGGACACGTGGCAGCAGGTGAGTGGCGGGCTCAGCTTGCGCGGTGCACGGAGTCCGTGAAGTCCTGCCTCGGGATAGAGCGCGCACAGGGGGGCGCTGACGCGGCTGTCGGCCGCACTCGAGTGCGCCACGCGTCGCAACACGAGCGGCGGCCGTACTCGAGTGCGCCACGCGTCAGCTCGCGGTTGGCGGTCCATACCTACCCCGCTGACCGCGGGAGGACACGTGGCGCACGGCGGGGTACCTTGCACCGCTGTTCCCTGTTATGGGGACACGTGTCAGCCCCAGAAACTTTCGGGCGCGTCGGACGGGGGCCGTCCGACCCTTCTTCGGGTTTTCGGGCGCCCGAAAGTTGCGCCCGAAAACCCGGCCCACTTGTAGCTTTGGGCTGAGCCTATAAAAAGGCTTCCTGGGTCCTTTTTCGGGCTTTTTACAGCCCTTTCCCTTGTGAAGTCTTCAGAGAAGTTTTTCCCCACACAGAGCACTATCCATTGGAGGACTTTAAGGATTTACGGAGGCACGCATCCCGAGGTTAGCTTTTTTACGGCGCGGCGCGACGCTTGTTCACCTTCGACCCGCTTCGTCCCTTTTCAGTGTTTGGGCTCCCCCGAGTCACCCCGACCTCCTTTTTCGACGATTTTTGCTCCATCGGACTCTCGACTGGTAGGACTTCAACTTCTGTGTTTTGAGCTTCCTCGATTTCCGTGCTGATCTTAGAGTTTTTCGAGCTCCCATTTGACCTTTTTTTCTTCGCGGATTTTTGGACAGCACCGCAGTGTTCTGGCTGTAACTTTGCGCACAGGCATCGGATCGAGGTGATTCAAAAGGCAAAATTCATCTACATTTCGCAAGGAATCTCCTGGATTTTTCTCAGATTTTTCTGGTTTTTTGCGAAGGTGAGAATCTTCTTTTTCTGTGGTTCCTTGTTACAGAAATTTGGTACAGTTTTGTTGGGGTGTTCCCCTTGCCGGATTTTTATCTCAGCGTAGGAAACTCCGATTTGGGCGTACAGGTACTTGTTTCGACGGGTTCGTCGCGAGGATCGCGATAGTATTTTTCTTGGATTTTTCTGGGCATTTTTCGCAGGTAAAAATTGGAGAATTCTGGACTGTGGTATTAGGGGACAGATTTTGGGAAAATGAGAATGAATAGCTTATGTACTTTCCTTTGGGGTATTTTGTACAGATTTGTGACGAGTTTTGGACAGAGCGTGGGATTCACATTTGGGGGCTTGGATTAGCGCTCGAGGTGGGCGATGTTGTGAACCTCCTACTTGTGAATGTCACTAGGCCTATTAGAATGCCTTGATCATGTGCTATTAATTGTGAATGTATCTAGCATGCTTGTGTGGGATTAAGGTTCTTTGTTAATATTTGCATTGTTAGCAAGCTACAAGTTAGTGAGTGGTGTTTCCATGTTTTAGATATGCAGTTTAATTATTTGGAAATAATACTAAAGCCATATCATGTTGTATGTTAAGGGAAGGTCTGGGCATGTGGTTAGAATTCATGTTGTAAAAAGGGGAACTTGCTAGTAGATTATGCATCTAAATTGTATCATGAATCATATATCATGCCACATATACATCAGAGGTTCCAAACACTTAATGTTGCATATGTTAGAATACTTGAAATGGTTTTATCAAGTAAAGGACTTTGCATGCTTGAATGGTCATCTAGTTAGGCCACCTTTTTCTGCTACACATACATGCTGGAATTGACTTAGGAGAAACCATGCTTTTTATTCATTCTCCTGTTGTCTAGTTTTAGGGGATTGTGTTGTCAGATGTTCAGAGTTGGGACAGTCGGGGATTGATGGTTGGGTGTTGCGGCAACCGCGGACTGTGGGCGGTTGACCGGCTTATTAGTATTATTATTATTGCATCAGATTGGAGGTGAGGGATCGGGCTTCTTTAGTGGATGGTCTTACCCACATGTTTAGAGTCTTGATCCAGTCCTGCTACATCAGATACTTATGGTTACATACTTTACTCTTGTGGGTCGCTCCCCTCGAGTGCCACTCCGGAGTAGGCTTAGGGCCGAGCCGTGTGCCGGTCGATCGGATACTTTTGGGATCGTGCCGTGTGCCGATCAGTTACTGGTTCTTGAGATGACAGCAGAGCAGGCAGTACCAGTGTTACTGGTGTTTCGATTGGGTTGGTCTTGTAGTCTGTGATATTCTGGTGCATATCATTAGCTATTCTTTTAGCTAGGCATTTTTGAGGCATATTAGTGGTAGCTCTTTATCAGTAGGGTTACTCGTAGCTTACCACCTTCATTTGCATTTTCGCCTCTGATAGTCCTAGTGGGCATGCATGAGTTTGAGGTCTACCCACTAGGGGAGGCTACTGTTTTTATAGTAGTTCTCACCCCCCACTGTTTTCTCTTTTCTTTCCCTCTTTGTTTTGCAGAGTCTTCTGCGGGAGTTGCGGGACCCTCTACCCAGGATCGAGGTAAGAGGATAGCTGATTAGATAGTTACTTCCCCGATTTCGAGCTTTGTAGTTTTGGATGTATCCCCTGTACTCTCAGACAGTTGTATTTTCTTTTATTTTGGGTCTGGCTTCTGCCAGCTGGTTGTATTTATTTCGTGAGCTGGGAGAGACACATGTACTTATTTGAGAGCTTTATTGTACTTTTATTTTCCAGCTTTTGTCTGAGATGTATTAGTTTTAGTTTAGCTCTGTTGTATGCTCCTTTATTATATTTCTTATATCTGAGCAGGTTACCAGCGCTTCGTGTACACGGGAAATACCGTGTGCACGTGTCACGCCCCCGGGGGTTTTTGAGTCAATTAGAGCGGAAAGACGTGTCTATTTTTTTTTTCTTTTAATAAGGTAACATAAACCTTCAACCCCGGTGCGTGCCAGACCGCCACATACACAAATTCACTCTGTCCACGGACAGAGTCTCCTTTGTATATGCACGGCGTCTCATTTACACATATCATTCAATCACAAATATCATACATCAATCACCAACCAACAACCATACAGTAGACAAACACCATATTCAGAGTTTAATCATTTAACTAAAGCATGTCATTTAAGCGGCGTCAATATTTGGAAAGGATAAAACCCAGAGTTGTAAAACCCGTGCCCACACGGCACTTCCTTTTGAGAAAACATTTTCGCAACCTTTATCTTATCATGAAAACATGCCGCGGATGAAAACATAAGAAAACGCACTACTAGTAATATGAAACATAAAGGGGCACCTCATCCACAGTGCTAGCTAATACATGTCCACAAATAAAGTAATCCACAAGCAACTAAAAATAGCATAAAGAGGAAATGAGTCATAAATACGATAACCAAGAGTCCGACTACGATCCTCACGACGCAGTCCCACCGCCATCCCGGCTAACGCACCTAGGTATACCTGTCACGGAGTGGGTAAAGTCAGTGACAAACAAAGTAGATGTGTAACAATATCAAGAGGGGAAAAACATACGAATACACCGAATACACCGTAACCTTTCGTTAGACACCTGCACATTAATTTAATTTAACCTGGGCACCAATCCCCAGATCACCTGTCGGGGAGACGGAAATCTCCCCTCGTGCACAAACACCTACTTTGATGCTCTTACCCCTTTCGCGGTGCTGGTGCAACACCTCAGCTGGCGCGAAGAGGTCCCCGCTTGCACCGTTACCTTTGCGGGGCACACGGGTCATAAAGACCACTTTTCCGGAAAAGTACACCCATGCGGAGGCCAATCCGCCTGTGTACGTGCAGCATCCGAAACCGGATTGCCAAGATTGGCGTGTAGTGGGCACCGCGACCGCAGCCGCACAATTATTAGATAAACAACATTAATCGAAAGGTTAAACTATCCATCTACTTTGTTAGGTAAATTAACGAGTACTTTTAATGACGATAGATGCACTTACAGCACCGGTTGCACTCATCGCAACCGTACCCACCTTGTTGGAGAGCAATCGGAACACCTGATATCCTTCGCGCTCCCCCGCTGCGCACCTGGACCTAAGAAAAGTCCGCAAGGATAATATAGTCACAAACGTGTACTAACATCCCAAAACAAAAGACCCAATTTACCCCTTTTTGACGGAAAAGTCCAACACCGTCCGGTTCGCCGAAAACCGGAACCCAAAACCGCTAACGGAAACTAACAAACCCAATCTCTCAACTAGTCGCCAACTCGGGGCGTCAACGGTCCAGCCGAGAAGCCCCGACGACGAAAACGATGAGAGAAAGACCCGACGGCGCGCCCCCGACAATTTCGTCGAGGCGCGGAGCGTCGGCGAAATCGGCACCCAACATAATAAAATAATGCCCAAGTAGGTCCCAAGTGGCCATGACATGAAAGCCACGGAAATAACGATCCCAACGGCGAAAACCGCGCTCAAAACGGTGGAAAAACGGACCCAAACGGAGCAAATGAACTCCGGGCTGTCGGATGGTGCACGGGGGCCACCATAGACCGGGTTTACAGCATCGGCGGCAGCGGCATGCGCCGGGTGCACGCAGGAAGCGTGCACCGCGCGCTACGGGCCGGGCCGGTGCACGCCCGGCGTGCACCGGGCTCACGGTTTCGGGCCGCCGCGCCGACCGGGTGCACGCCTGGCGTGCACCGCGCCTGCGGGCGGGCGGCGCACGGGCGGAGCGTGCGCCGGGTCTGCGGCTCCCGCGCCGCGGGCGTGCACCGGGTGCACGCCCCGACCCGTGGACCGCGGGCCAAGAAACCGTACAGTAAACCTTTTTTTTCCGTTTTTTTCGCCGTTTTCGCTCCCGTTTCGCGATTTCTTCTCCGTTTTCGCTCCCGTGCGATCCCGGCGACTACCCCGCGAACATGGTAACGACGGCGGCGGCCTCCCGTCTAACAACGGCGGCGGCGGCCTCCCGTTAACCCACTATGTCCCGCCGGAGTCGCCCGAAAAATTCCCGAAAAATTCCCGGAAAATTCCCGGTAATTCTTACGGCTAAACCGACGATCGACGAACACCCAAAAACGTCGATCGGAAGTTCGATAACAAGAAACCCGTTAAAAATCATCAACTAAAATCCGATAAAAATCCTCGATCACACCCGATCAAGAACGAGGATAGAATATGGATCAAAACCCGACGAAAATCCGCGAACGATGTTCCGATTAAAATAATCTAACAAGAACACGGAAAACCCCCGATTTGTTTATCAAACGAAACGATGATAACTCACCTTAAATTTATCGGAATAAAAGATCCGATCTTGTTTCTCGCGGCGTCGGAAATCCGGATCCGCTCCCCGTAGACGATGGCGTCTCGTTCTCCGATCTCCGGCAAGTGAATCGGGGCGATCGGGTTCCTCCGCTTCCCCCTTCTTTTCCTCTTTTCTCCTCCGGTTAGGGGTTCCGCCTCTTTTCTTTTTCTCTCCTCACCGGTTGGGGTTTTCGGTACGCACGAAAGGGGCGATTTGAGAGGCGGTATTTCACAATTAGGGTTTCGTTGGTAACGGGGAATAAATAATCTGTTATTTATTTATCCCCTTTTTATCTAATTTCAAATATACGCACCGTCAAAATCCCTCCGGATATTTTGACTTCATTAATTAATTCCCCAATTAATTAATCCTTACCGTCGATCCCTAATATTTGATTATTTGATTTCTTTATCTTACGTGCGTAGGTGAACCCGAATTTCCCCGTTTCTATCTCTCACATAAATATCCGACTGACGGGATATTTATTCACCTTTAAATCTGACCACGGTTATTTAATTACTTCAAATCCTGACCACCGATTATTTAACCACCTTTATTAAATAATCATGGGAAATCAATTCCCAATTGGATTCAAATTACCGGATATTTAAATCTTAATTTTAAATCCTGGTCACCGATTATTTAATCACCTTTATTAAATAATCCCGGGGAAAACAAATCCCCGATTTAAATATCCGGATTTTATCTCTTATCCAACCCACGAGATAAAATCCCACCAATTTAAATCCCTTAATTAAATATCCGAATTCTATCCCTTATCCTATCCACGAGATAAAATCCCACCAATTTAAATCCCTTAATTAATTCGTACGTAGGAGGATTTAAATTTCCGTTACCGGATAATTAATTAATTAATTAATTAATTAATTATCCCTCCGAGATAACCCACCTTATCCCTAGGGTGCAAGATATTTTGCACGGTTACCGATGCGTGACTAATTACCGCATCGCTAAAGATCCCGTTCCGGGAGATCCCGATATCGGATTTCGAATCCGATCGCACCGTCGGTCATCGTTTTTCGCGCTCTATCGCAGAAAAATACACCCACCTTGTCCCGGCCGACTTAAGAAAATTAAATAAATTTTATTCCGCTTAAGGCCTAAGCGATTAATGTGAGTTCGAAAATACCCCAAAGGGTCGGGTCACTACACCACTCACACTTTATAAAAAGTTTCGTCCCGAAACTTAAACTCAAACCTCACTTAAACAACTCGGGAAAACATTCCCTCATCTTTGATTCCAGTTCCCACGTCGCCTCGCGCTCTTCGTGGTTGCTCCACTGGACTTTCACATAGGGGATCGTTCGGTTGCGTAGCTTCTTGTCCTCTCTTGCCAAAATCCGCACCGGTGTCTCCTCGACGCTCAAGTCCTCTCGTAGCTCAATGGTGGAGGCATCCAAGGCATGAGAGGGGTCTGCCAGGTACTTCCGGAGCATCGAAACGTGGAACACGTTGTGGACTCGTTCGAGGTTCGGGGGCAGGGCCAACCGGTACGCCACCGGTCCCACGCGCTCCAGAATCTCGAACGGTCCCACGTATCTGGGGCTCAACTTCCCCTTTATGCCGAAACGTCGGTTTCCCTTGGAGGGTGAAACCCGGAGCAGAACGTGCTCGCCCACCATGAACTCTAAGTCTCGGCGTCTGTTATCTGCATAGCTTTTCTGTCTGCTTTGGGCGGTCAGCAGCCTTTGTTTAATCAAACGCACCTTTGCTTCGGTCTCCTCTACCAGATCTGGGCCCAGAAACTTTCGCTCACCTAAGTCATCCCAGCATATCGGAGACCGACAACGGCGCCCATACAGGGCCTCGTACGGTGCCATCTGGATGCTGGCCTGATAGCTGTTATTGTAGGCAAATTCCACCAGGGGCAAACACCGTGCCCACCCTTCGCCCAAGTCCAGAACGCATGCTCGAAGCATGTCTTCCACGATCTGTATCACCCGCTCCGATTGCCCATCGGTTTGCGGATGAAAGGCTGTGCTGAAGTGCAACTTGGTCCCCATCGCTTGTTGCAAACTTCGCCAAAAGTTCGACACAAAGCGTGTGTCTCTGTCCGACGTGATGGATGTTGGTACACCGTGCAACCTTACTATCTCGTCGAGGTAGGTTTGCGCCAGTCGTTCCCGGGTCCACGTCGTGTGTATGGGCAAAAAGTGGGCTGATTTCGTCAGACGGTCCACGATCACCCATATCGCATCGTGTCCCTGTGGTGATCTCGGGAAACCGGTCACAAAATCCATGGTAATCATGTCCCATTTCCACTCGGGCACCGGTAAAGGTTGCAATTTTCCCGCCGGCCGTTGATGTTCGGCCTTCACCCGTTGGCACACTAAGCAGTGAGCCACGAATCGGGTCACGTCCTCCTTCATTTTGGGCCACCAGAAGGTCTGCTTGACGTCCTTGTACATCTTCGTCCCTCCGGGATGCGCTGCATATGGGGCAGTATGCGCCTCCCGCAGGATCTCCTCCTTGAGCTCCGGTAGATCCGGCACGCAGATTCGTCCGCGAAATCGTATTGTGCCGTCGGAGCTCACCATAAAATCACCTTCCTTGTCGGCGGTTATTCTACTCCGCACCAGCTGGAGTTGATCATCAGTCGATTGGCCTTCGAGAATCCTGTCCAGCAGAGTAGGTCTGACCACTAGCGTCAGAAGTTGGGCGACTGTCCCTGCAGGCACCACCTCTAGTCTCAACCGCGAGAACTCTGCAATTAGATTATCCTGCTGCGTAATGGCGCTTACATCCGCTCCCGCGGCCTGTCCTTTGCGACTAAGGGCGTCGGCCACCACGTTGGCCTTTCCCGGGTGGTAGTGGATCGTTAGATCGTAATCCTTTAATAGCTCAAGCCACCGCCTTTGTCGAAGATTTAGCTCCCTTTGGGTGAAAAGGTACTTGAGGCTCTTATGATCTGAGTACACATTACAGTGTGCTCCATACAGGTAGTGCCTCCAAAGCTTGAGCACAAACACTACCGCTGCGAGTTCCAAATCATGCACGGGGTAATTCCGCTCGTACTCCTTGAGCTGCCTTGACGCGTAGGCGATCACCTTCCCCCGCTGCATGAGCACTCCACCCAATCCATTCCGCGATGCGTCGCAATATACTTCATAGTCCTCCCCAGGCTCTGGCAAGGCGAGGATCGGAGCTCGCGTCAACCTGTCCTTGAGCTCCTCGAAGCTTCTTTGACACTTGTCCGACCAGACAAACTTTTCCCCCTTTTTCGTCAATCGGGTCAAGGGGGTGGCTATCTTGGAGAAACCCTCCACAAAGCGCCGGTAATACCCGGCTAATCCTAAGAAGCTCCGAATCTCCGTCACCGTCGTCGGTTGGGGCCAGTCTGTCACCGAATCTATCTTCTTTGGGTCCACCGCGACTCCAGCCGCCGAGATCACGTGCCCCAAGAAACCGACCTCTCGGAGCCAAAACTCACACTTTTTGAGTTTGGCGTAGAGTTTCTGTTCCCGTAGGGTCTGGAGGACTGTGCGCAGGTGTTCTTCGTGTTCCTCGTCTGTACGGGAGTAGATGAGGATATCGTCGATGAAGACCACCACGAATAAGTCCAAGAAGGGTTTGAATACCCTGTTCATCATATCCATAAACACCGCCGGGGCATTAGTGAGCCCGAATGGCATTACCGTAAACTCGTAATGGCCATAGCGAGTACGGAAAGCCGTTTTGGGGATGTCCTCCCCCTTGACTCGGACCTGATGATAACCCGACTGCAGGTCGATCTTTGAGAACACCGTCGCCCCCCGTAACTGATCGAAGAGGTCGTCGATCCTTGGCAGGGGGTACTTATTCTTGATCGTAACCTTATTTATCTCCCGGTAGTCGATGCACAACCGGAGACTTCCGTCCTTCTTCCTCACAAACAGGACGGGCGCGCCCCAAGGTGACGCGCTTGGTCTGATGAATCCTTTGTCCTGAAGGTCCTCCAACTGTGCCTTGAGTTCCTTCAGCTCCGCGAAGGCCATCCTGTACGGTGCCTTGGTGATGGGCCTGGTGCCGGGAGCAGTTCAATTGGGAAGTCAACCTCTCGTTCCGGTGGCATTCCGGGGAGCTCCGTCGGAAATACATCCGGAAACTCCCTTACCACTAAGTCTCAAATGTCGGATCGTCGGCGCTAACCATTAACCCCAAAAGCCTGAGCTTTTAGAGGTGCGCATCCGATTCACTTGAAGCGGCATACACCGCACCACAGATCTCGACCAGACCCAACCCACCTGGATGTTGGGTCTATTGTTGGGCCTCTTGCCGTTAGGTCTATTGCGGACCGCAGCCTGCTCTACCTTTCGGGCTCACCCAACCCAACTCACTAGTCCCTTGGGCCTATTGTCTCAAGGCAGGAAGTTGGACCTATTTGACCCATAATAAAGGGCCAACACCAAAGACAACTAAGTCTTCGCATCCTTATTATGCAGAAAGGTACAGAGTATTTTCTCCTAGGGTCAAGACCAACATTACTCTTCGTAAGGGGTCTTTCCTGCTACTACTTCCCTCGGGTAGTGCGTCCTTTGTCGTGTCGTCGCATAAGACCCCTCATCCGTGTCGCGACTCCAAAGAATCATTCCCGGGTTCGGGGCAGTAAAAACGGAACTGTCCCAGTTTGTCACGATAGAAGCAAAGGTCGTGCTTCCGGAATGAATCATTTCCCTCGAGGTGCTCCTCTTGGCATGCCCTCTTCCGAAGTTTGGCCGGGTTCGTTTCTTATCCCTGCTGTGTCCTGAGCTCTCCCGTCGGGCTTGAGACATCGTAAATCCGCGCTCCACCGCGGTGGCTCTATCGTCCACCTCCTGGAAGGTGTGCATACCCGCCGTTTGCACCACCTTTAAGATGTCGCTCCATAAGCCATTCACAAAAGGACGGGCCTTGTGAGATCCATCTCTTATAGTCGTTGTCGGAGAAGCTGATACTCCGCCGCTGTTCGCACCATACTCTTTGCCTTTGCGTTCTCCGCTGATAACCCATTTCGGGCCTTTAGTCGCTGTATACAAAAAACCAAATCACCCCTAGACCTAACTGGTCTAGCACCATGACCTACAGACACACCGGAACTAAATTCCCCTTTTCCCGTACTCTCACGTACTACGCACCTACACCTTGGTTATCTCATTTCCAGTTTGCTTGTGGCACCTTGCACTGTGGATGTAAATCACGTCTACTATGGTTGTGGTTGTATTTTTCTCTGATACCATTTAATCTGTCACGCCCCCGGGGGTTTTTGAGTCAATTAGAGCGGAAAGACGTGTCTATTTTTTTTTTCTTTTAATAAGGTAACATAAACCTTCAACCCCGGTGCGTGCCAGACCGCCACATACACAAATTCACTCTGTCCACGGACAGAGTCTCCTTTGTATATGCACGGCGTCTCATTTACACATATCATTCAATCACAAATATCATACATCAATCACCAACCAACAACCATACAGTAGACAAACACCATATTCAGAGTTTAATCATTTAACTAAAGCATGTCATTTAAGCGGCGTCAATATTTGGAAAGGATAAAACCCAGAGTTGTAAAACCCGTGCCCACACGGCACTTCCTTTTGAGAAAACATTTTCGCAAACCTTTATCTTATCATGAAAACATGCCGCGGATGAAAACATAAGAAAACGCACTACTAGTAATATGAAACATAAAGGGCACCTCATCCACAGTGCTAGCTAATACATGTCCACAAATAAAGTAATCCACAAGCAACTAAAAAAATAGCATAAAGAGGAAATGAGTCATAAATACGATAACCAAGAGTCCGACTACGATCCTCACGACGCAGTCCCACCGCCATCCCGGCTAACGCACCTAGGTATACCTGTCACGGAGTGGGTAAAGTCAGTGACAAACAAAGTAGATGTGTAACAATATCAAGAGGGGAAAAACATACGAATACACCGAATACACCGTAACCTTTCGTTAGACACCTGCACATTAATTTAATTTAACCTGGGCACCAATCCCCAGATCACCTGTCGGGGAGACGGAAATCTCCCCTCGTGCACAAACACCTACTTTGATGCTCTTACCCCTTTCGCGGTGCTGGTGCAACACCTCAGCTGGCGCGAAGAGGTCCCCGCTTGCACCGTTACCTTTGCGGGGCACACGGGTCATAAAGACCACTCTTCCGGAAAAGTACACCCATGCGGAGGCCAATCCGCCTGTGTACGTGCAGCATCCGAAACCGGATTGCCAAGATTGGCGTGTAATGGGCACCGCGACCGCAGCCGCACAATTATTAGATAAACAACATTAATCGAAAGGTTAAACTATCCATCTACTTTGTTAGGTAAATTAAAGAGTACTTTTAATGACGATAGATGCACTTACAGCACCGGTTGCACTCATCGCAACCGTACCCACCTTGTTGGAGAGCAAACGGAACACCTATATCCTTCGCGCTCCCCCGCTGCGCACCTGGACCTAAGAAAAGTCCGCACGGACAATAATAGTCACAAACGTGTACTAACATCCCAAAACAAAAGACCCAATTTACCCCTTTTTGACGGAAAAGTCCAACACCGTCCGGTTCGCCGAAACCGGAACCCAAAACCGCTAACGGAATCTAACAAAACCCAATCTCTCAGCTAGTCGCCAACTCGGGGCGTCAACGGTCCAGCCGAGAAGCCCCGACGACGAAAACGATGAGAGAAAGACCCGACGGCGCGCCCCCGACAATTTCGTCGAGGCGCGGAGTGTCGGCGAAATCGGCACCCAACATTATAAAATAATGACCAAGTAGGTCCCAAGTGGCCATGCCATGAAAGCCACGGAAATAACGATCCCAACGGCGAAAACCGCGCTCAAAACGGTGGAAAAACGGACCCAAACGGAGCAAATGAACTCCGGGCTGTCGGATGGTGCACGGGGGCCACCATAGACCGGGTTTACAGCATTGGCGGCCGCGGCATGCGCCGGGTGCACGCAGGAAGCGTGCACCGCGCGGTTTGGGCCGGGCCGGTGCACGACCAAGCGTGCACCGGGTCACGTTTCGGGCCGCCGCGCCACGCCGGGTGCACGCCTGGCGTGCACCGCGCACCTGCGGGCAGGGCCGGCGCACGGTTTCGTGCGCCGGGTCTGCGGCTCCCGCGCCGCGGGCGTGCACCGGGTGCACGCCCGGTCCGTGGACCGCGGCCGGAATGCTACAGTAAACCCTTTTTTCGCCGTTTTTTTTCGCCGTTTTCGCTCCCGTTTCGCGATTTCTTCTCCGTTTTCGCTCCCGTGGATCCCGGCGACGACCCCGCGAACATGGTAACGACGGCGGCGGCCTCCCGTCTAACAACGGCGGCGGCGGCCTCCCGTTAACCCACTATGTCCCGCCGGAGTCGCCCGAAAAATTCCCGAAAAATTCCCGAAAAATTCCCGGTAATTCTAACGGCTAAACCGACGATCGACGAACACCCAAAACGTCGATCGGAAGTTCGATAACAAGAAACCCGTTAAAATCATCAACTAAATCCGATAAAAATCCTCGATCACACCCGATCAAGAACGAGGATAGAATATGGATCAAAACCCGACGAAAATCCGCGAACGATGTTCCGATTAAAATAATCTAACAAGAACACGGAAAACCCCCGGTTTGTTTATCAAACGAAACGATGATAACTCACCTTAAATTTATCGGAATAAAAGATCCGATCTTGTTTCTCGCGGCGTCGGAAATCCGGATCCGCTCCCCGTAGACGATGGCGTCTCGTTCTCCGATCTCCGGCACGTGAATCGGGGCGATCGGGTTCCTCCGCTTCCCCCTTCTTTTCCTCTTTTCTCCTCCGGTTAGGGGTTCCGCCTCTTTTCTTTTTCTCTCCTCACCGGTTGGGGTTTTCGGTACGCTCGAAAGGGGCGATTTGAGAGACGGTATTTCACAATTAGGGTTTCGTTGGTAACGGGGAATAAATAATCTGTTATTTATTTATCCCCTTTTTATCTAATTTCACACATACGCACCGTCAAAATCCCTTTCGGGTATTTTGACTTCAATTAATTAATTCCCAATTAATTAATCCTCACCGTCGATCCCTAATATTTGATTATTTGATTTCTTTATCTTACGTGCGTAGGTGAACCCGAATTTCCCCGTTTCTATCTCTCACATAAATATCCGACTGACGGGATATTTATTCACCTTTAAATCTGACCACCGGTTATTTAATTACTTCAAATCCTGACCACCGATTATTTAACCACCTTTATTAAATAATCATGGGAAATCAATTCCCAATTGGATTCAAATTACCGGATATTTAAATCTTAATTTTAAATCCTGGTCACCGATTATTTAATCACCTTTATTAAATAATCCCGGGGAAAACAAATCCCCGATTTAAATATCCGGATTTTATCTCTTATCCAACCCACGAGATAAAATCCCACCAATTTAAATCCCTTAATTAAATATCCGAATTCTATCCCTTATCCTATCCACGAGATAAAATCCCACCAATTTAAATCCCTTAATTAATTCGTACGTAGGAGGATTTAAATTTCCGTTACCGGATAATTAATTAATTAATTAATTAATTAATTATCCCTCCGAGATAACCCACCTTATCCCTAGGGTGCAAGATATTTTGCACGGTTACCGATGCGTGACTAATTACCGCATCGCTAAAGATCCCGTTCCGGGAGATCCCGATATCGGATTTCGAATCCGATCGCACCGTCGGTCATCGTTTTTCACGCTCTATCGCAGAAAAATACACCCACCTTGTCCCGGCCGACTTAAGAAAATTAAATAAATTTTATTCCGCTTAAGGCCTAAGCGATTAATGTGAGTTCGAAAATACCCCAAAGGGTCGGGTCACTACAGCACGGCGGATCTGTGATTGAGCCCGGGTTCTGGTTTACACCCGGGGCGTGACAGCGTGCACCCGGCGCACGCCCGCGGCGGTGGAGCTGCAGACCCGGTGCACGCCTCACCCGTGCACCGGCCCGGCCCGCTTGTGCGCCGTGCACGCTCCAGGTGTGCACCCGACGCACGTATCGGCGGCCGAAGCTGTGAGCCCGGTGCACGCTCGGGTGTGCACCGGCCCAGCCCGAAACGCGCGGTGCACGCTTCCTGCGTGCACCCGGCGCATGCTTGCCGCCGCCTGTCGCCGTAAACCCGTCCAGGGTTGCTCCTGTGCACCACCCGACAGCCCGAAGTTCGGTAGCTCCGTTTTTGTCCGTTTTTCCACCGTTTTGAGCGCCGTTTTCGCCGTTGGGATCCCAATCTGTTGGGTTATATGTAATATAGGATCTAAATAGGGGAAAAACCACCTAGAGGGGGGGTGAATAGGTGCAAACAATAAACACACCAAAATCGTTGCGTAAAAATAACCCAATGCGGAAAATAAATAACACGCAAGATTTTACGTGGAAAACTCCAATCCAGGAGTAAAAAACCACGGGACCGATCACACGGTGAAATCTACTAAGATTAAAACACGTACAAGGTGATATAACGCACACACACGACTCAACCTTTTCCATACGCTCCGAGTAGATCTTCGCCGCTCGCTCCTGAACGCACCTCGAATCCACGAAGGCGTCCAACGCCGAATCCACGGCGTGTCACGTCGAATCCACGACGCCAGACCGAATCCACGGTCTCACCAAGTAGCACGTCTCGAATCCACGAGCGCACCTCGTCTCGAATCCACGAAACGGTAACACCTTGAGTCCACAAGGCCACGCGAATCCACGCGCCGATTTCTTGGGAAAATCATTGTTTTGTTGGTGATGATATTTTGAATACTTAGATCATCATAGATAGACAAGGAAGCACCCTCTAAGTATTCATCGATTTGATTCTTTCGAAAGATATAGATTTTGAAAACCCTAGAATCAAACCGATCAATAGAGAAAGAAAACCTAAAATAAAGAGGTGTTTACCTTTTCTTCTCTATGTGGATTCTTACCTTTGATCCCCCTTGGGATAACCCTAAAAGATGATATTAGGGTCTATTTATAGGCTAGAAACCTTTTGGAAAGAGATAAGAATCAAAAACAGCCTTTTCTGGAATTTTACGGACGGCGATCCGGATCGGATTACTGCGATCCGGATCGTCGTAACAAGATTGACGATTCCAGAAAACAGGGTTCGGGATCCGGATCGCATGGTCCGATCCGGATCGTTCATGCAATTCAGCAACCTCCCATGTTCGGGATCCGGATCGGGATGGCCTATGATCCGGATTGAAATTGCCAATGAACAATCACCCTTCGGGATCCGGATTGTAGGGTCCGATCCGGATCCTGAACATGTCCCATGTCCAGTTTTTGATTCTTTGGCCATAGAAAATATTCCAAAGTGTTTCTAAGCTATAAGAATGTATTCAAAATATCAAAGATTATTTAATTTAACGTACCTGAACATTTGAATCCATTCTTTTGAGATTGAAGTATATGATTTGTCAAGTCTTCATCTTCAATCTTCAACTTCACGAAATACGCCAATACAAAAATCCTTAACAATCTCCCCCTTTGGCGGTTTCGTGACAAAACACACAATCCACAAAAGAATAACAAAAAGACGATTTTTGTTGCTATCACCATACAACAAAAATACGCATGAACGATCCAAATAAATGTAAATACAAGAGATAACCTCCTAAAACAAACTCTAGACTTAGACGCAACTAGGAGTGTTCAAATCTTGTACTCTCTGCAAAAGAAACAATTCTTGACAACAAGAAATCATTAATACCTCAAGAATTTAATCGTTAAGCAACCAGAGAGTTATACATTTAACATGACATTAGGTATCAGATATGCATAAAAGTAGACAATCAACATATCACATATCTTTATCAATCATCAGGGTTAGTTCCAACCATAATGTCAAAGAAGTTCAAATGTTCATACCTTTTGCATGACCTGTCACAAAACTTGTTAGAAGTTACAACGCAAAATAGTCAGTAGAATAGTTAGTGTTAAACTTCAAGTTTCAAGTTATCCGGTCATGTTCGTTCTTTTCCTTCTCCCCCTTTTTCCAAACGATCTATTGGCTCGTTCTTTTCTCCTTTCTCTCCCCCTTTTTGTCACAAAAACCAGCCAAAATTATAAGAGAGAAAAAAAATAGACAAACGAAAAACCTTTTGTCAGAAAAACAACTAAAGTCAATTTCATCAAAAATCAATCTGAAACGGTATCGTTGTCATCGAAGTTGCTGCATCCGAGTTTTGCAAAAATCTTCTTGTCCAACTTCATCAGTGCATTGTACTTCTTCGTCAAGACCACTTGTGTTGTACTAATCCGTTGCAGGTCAAGAGAAATCTGATCTTGTTTAATTGAAATTCGCTCCTGCTCAGATGATAGTCTTTGTTGTTCCCGAAGAGCTTCAACATTCACATGTCTCTCATCGATACACTCTCAGCAAGTGGCTCCTCATCTTTTTCATCTCCCCCTATGTTGAGCATCTCTTTTTATCATCTCTGTTCTGTTCTCCATGTTCTCCCCGTCTTGAGCATCTATGTTCTCCCCCTTTGAGATTCAATCAGTCTTTTCTGTTCTCCTTAATTTATTGGTCATCCTCGTGCTAACCAACGCGGTGATGAACATGATTGTCCACTCAAGAGCCTTTGTTATAGAGTATTTGAAAAATAGCACCTGTGAGCAAAAACTCAAAGAACATGAAAAATTGTTTAAATTTCAAAATTTTGAAAAATCTTGCCCAAACAATCCTTAACATGTGTAGGCTAGGAATCAAGACACTTTTGCAAAAAGAATTTTAAAAATAGACCAATTCCATAATTTTTGAAAATTCTTAAAGTATATAAGCATTTCTGCATATCAACTTTATACAAAAATATCATTTCACATAGAAAGAAATAGATTATGATAAATCTATCAAAATATCCCAAATTGTGAAACGAAAATTTAAAAGAATTATAACCTCTAAAGTTGATCAATTTCCAAACATCCTTCACGATCTAATGAGTATAGAGTTTATCTAATTCTCAATTGAGCAAAGAAAATGAAGCACCAAGATCGATAGATGTTTGAAATCCCAAATAAGTCAAATAATATATTTAGTCAATATATTTGGGAAGTGACTCTTTGAGCATCTTTTAGAAATCCCACCTTATACCAACCTTGGAATTTGACATAGTCAAGTATTCCAAAAAGCATTTTATTTGATTAAACAAGATCACCATGCTTGGTTAACATGTGGTAGCTGCACACAGTACTCGGACAACCGAGGTGGTAGCTCTTTCCTCCATGTGGTGGTAGTTTTCACACTCCTATTAAGGATGTAACTCTTTCCACATCTTTTGAGCATGAAAAACATAATAAACTCCCCCTCAATTGGCTATCAATTATGAAAGATATTCAGTATTCAACCAAAAATTGATCCTGTGTTCATACTTATTTCAATCATCAAATAAGATAAAATAAATACCAGAAGATCATTGAGAGAGGTAATGACTTTGATCAATTCGAGATGAAATAATTGAAATAAATGATCATTGCATCAAATGAGTTATAATGATATTCAAATCATAATAAACTTCTCTAAACATGAAAGGATGCAAATAAAGTCAGTATAGCAAATGCTCAATTAATGCTCTATATTACAAAAAGAACACAAAACACAAACAAAAACCTTTCTAAGCAGTGGTTCAAAAAGTTATGTAATTGAAAGCATGCCAATTGCTTTTCGCAAACGAATAAAACATTTTTGATCCAAAGGTTTTGTCAAAATATCAGCTAATTGATCTTCAGTTGAAACATAAGAAATTTGTAAAAACTTGATTCAACTAGCTATCTAGGAAAATGATATCTCAATTCAATGTGTTTGTTCCAGAGTGCAACACAGGGATTTTAGAAAAGTTAATAGCACTTGTGTTGTCACACAACATAGTTACCGAGGTCGTAGGGATGCGAAAATCACTCAATACACTTTTCTTTGATTTCCTCAATGACTTCGGCTTAGGGGGTGTCCTACCATCTGTCTTAACACTTAGAAGATTTTTCTTCGTTTCCCGAGTCGTGTTCTTGATGGTAGTAGTTGCAAGTATTGCTTGATTTGCTCGTTCTGCTCCATACTTGCAATTTGGTCTTATGTGCCCTAAAAAAATACAACAATGACATACCTTGGTAAAAGTTGAACCCGAAGAAGATGAGGTAGGCTTGTCAACGTTGGCTACGATGATTTCCGTCGGAGAAGGAGCAACCGACTGGGGCACAAAACTTGTCTTGCTCGAACTTGGTTCCTCACAAGTTCGGCCATATCCGAGGCCTAAATGATTAGTATGACCAAGACCAAGAAGGCGATCCAACTTACTTTGTCCTGAAGAAAATCTATGCAAATCCTTTTTAAGTTGGAAAGGGTCTCCGTCATCTCAAAATTTCCTTGTTGTGCCTCGGAATAGAGCTTTGAGAAGAGATTAGCTTTATCCACCGATTTTTCAAGTTCCTTCTCAAAATGCTCGTTCATCTCTTGAAGGAAAGTATTATTCTCAACCAAGTTGTCCCTTTCCACTTCAAGAGCCCTTGAGAGAGAGGTTGCTCTATTAGGTTGTTCCTCGAGTTCCAACAACCTTCTCCTCAAGTTTTTATTTTGCTTCGCCAATTTCTTTGAGTTCTGTAGAAGTAGTTGGTAGGCGTGAGCAAAGTCTTCACCTTCGGAATCGCTTGGTTCATCATCCGTTGCCGTTTGATCATCCTGGGAAAAAATAGACAACGAACCAGATGCAATCAATGAAATACACACGAAGGGTGAAGTCGTGGATGCGAAGAATGTGATGGCATTTGTATCCTCATCACTAGAAGATGACTTATCCATAGAAGAAGAGTCATCCCACGTGATGGCTTGCGTAGCCTTCTTCTTTGGTGGATTCTTGCTGGGACATCTTGTTGTAGTGCGGCCAAAGCCTTTGCATTTGAAACACTGGATCTGTCCTTCAGCGTTCTTCTTCTCCATTGAGAAACCTTTTGCTTTCTTGATTTTGACGTAGAAGCACCTTTGCCTTTCTTGAACTTCGAGAATGATGAAGATTTGCTTGAGTTTCCCCTTCCGAAGTTTCGGCGAAATTTTCTCTTCAAGAAAGCGAGTTGTTTCTCAAAGTCCTCCATAGATAGATAGCTCATCGTCAGAGTCCGAGGAGGATGAATCCGCGTCTTCATGTTCTTTTGATTTCAATGCCATACCTGAAGACTTGGAAGAAGAAGAGGACTTTCCAGCAGAAGAGTTAGTAGAAAAAGTAATTTCATAAGTTTGAAGTGTACCAACTAATTCTTCTACCTTGATCTCGTCCGGGTGTTTTATTGTTTCGAACCCGTTCGTCGATGGAAATCAAAAACGCTCTTATGCGTACTTTCTAGTAGGCATAATTTGTTCCATCGAAGAACGGTGGTCTATTGATGTTGCCACCATCGACCAATGTTTACAACCCTATTCCCGCTCTGATACCAATTGTTGGGTTATATGTAATATAGGATCTAAATAGGGGAAAAACCACCTAGAGGGGGGGTGAATAGGTGTAAACAATAAACACACCAAAATCGTTGCGTAAAAATAACCCAATGCGGAAAATAAATAACACGCAAGATTTTACGTGGAAAACTCCAATCCAGGAGTAAAAAACCACGGGACCGATCACACGGTGAAATCTACTAAGATTAAAACACGTACAAGGTGATATAACGCACACACACGACTCAACCTTTTCCATACGCTCCGAGTAGATCTTCGCCGCTCGCTCCTCAACGCACCTCGAATCCACGAAGGCGTCCAACGCCGAATCCACGGCGTGTCACGTCGAATCCACGACGCCAGACCGAATCCACGGTCTTCACCAAGTAGCACGTCTCGAATCCACGAGCGCACCTCGTCTCGAATCCACGAAACGGTAACACCTTGAGTCCACAAGGCCACGCGAATCCACGCGCCGATTTCTTGGGAAAATCGTTGTTTTGTTGGTGATGATATTTTGAATACTTAGATCATCATAGATAGACAAGGAAGCACCCTCTAAGTATTCATCGATTTGATTCTTTCGAAAGATATAGATTTTGAAAACCCTAGAATCAAACCGATCAATAGAGAAAGAAAACCTAAAATAAAGAGGTGTTTACCTTTTCTTCTCTATGTGGATTCTTACCTTTGATCCCCCTTGGGATAACCCTAAAAGATGATATTAGGGTCTATTTATAGGCTAGAAACTTTTTGGAAAGAGATAAGAATCAAAAACAGCCTTTTCTGGAGATTTTACGGACGGCGATCCGGATCGGGATTACTGCGATCCGGATCGTCGTAACAAGATTGACGATTCCAGAAAACAGGGTTCGGGATCCGGATCGCATGGTCCGATCCGGATCGTTCATGCAATTCAGCAACCTCCCATGTTCGGGATCCGGATCGGGATGGCCTATGATCCGGATTGAAATTGCCAATGAACAATCACCCTTCGGGATCCGGATTGCAGGGTCCGATCCGGATCCTGAACATGTCCCATGTCCAGTTTTTGATTCTTTGGCCATAGAAAATATTCCAAAGTGTTTCTAAGCTATAAGAATGTATTCAAAATATCAAAGATTATTTAATTTAACGTACCTGAACATTTGAATCCATTCTTTTGAGATTGAAGTATATGATTTGTCAAGTCTTCATCTTCAATCTTCAACTTCACGAAATACGCCAATACAAAAATCCTTAACACAATCTCCGCGGTTTTCTTGTCATGGCCACTTGGGATTTTCTTGGTCACTATTTTATTATGTTGGGTGCTGATTTCGCCGACGCTCCGCGCCTCGACGAAATTGTCGGGGGCGCGCCGTCGGATCTTTTTCACATCTTTTCGCCGTCGGGGCCCTTTTAGTTTAGCCATTGACGTCCCGAGTGGGCCACCGGTTGAGGATTGGGTTTTGTTGGATTTCCGTTAGCGGTTTTGGACTCTGACGGGGTTCGCGATGAAATAGTCGCGGTCCGGTGGTTGTTAGCCTTTGAGTTTACCGGTGTGATCTGAGTTTTCGGTTTTACTTGACGGTTTTGATTTGTTAGTTTTCGATTGACGTCGCGGTCCCCTAGGCACGATGATTTTGGTTTTTGTGGGTTTAATGTGTCAGTGGTTGGGACCACTGATTTTACCTGATTAGGGTAAGGTGTTAATTTGTACTCTTGGATATTCTAGTAGGCCGCGAGGAGTTCTGATTTGCTTAGGAGGGTCGCGGGCGCGGTCGGTTATTTGCAACCAGGTGGGTTCTTTTGCATCAAGTGCTGTAAGTGCATTATGTGCAATGTATCACTAAAGTATCTAATACTAACCGGTTTAATAAAGTAGATGAGATGTTTCTAATGTTTTAACCATTCGCTTATTATGTACTGTTCTTTTGTTAATGTTTAAGGCGACCAAGGGTCGCAAATAATTAATTTACGCCGACCTCGGCATCCCATTTTGAATGCTGCACGTACACCGACGGAATGGCCCCCGCATGGGTGTACTTTTTCGGAGAAGTGGTCTGAATGACCCGTGTGCCCCACGTTTGTTGTTTGGGGACCTGATCACGATGGCTAAACGTGTCGCCCACGCATCATGAAGGGGTTAGAGCATCATGTGTCATGTGGGGAGATCATCGATCTACCCTGACGGGACGTGTCACGTGGGGAGATCGTCGATCTACCCTGACGGGACGGTGGTAACTAAAGTAAACAAAGTAATTAAAGTAAGTTTCAGGGCGAAGGATAGCGAAGGTTCCGGTGCGGTGTAATTCATTAAAATCTCCTGTTTGTTATTGTTATAGCATCTACTTTATTTGTCACTGACTTTACCCACTCCGTGACAGGTCCAACTAAGTAAGTACAGTGGGACGGTGGTGAGGTATCGCGGACCCTATGTTTGGCCGTATGAGGCCTTTGTCAAACTCTTATTTGGTTATCTCTCTCTTTTCCCTCTTAGTTATTTTGTGTGGATGTGGATCATGCTGGATATGTGGACATGTAATTACAGTTTGGATATGGTTATGTTTAATTTGTTGTGCGGCCGTTTTACGATGAAAAAGGATTTCGAAAATGACTTTCAAAAATAGGGTGTCGTGTGGGCACCACTTTGGAAACCTTGTGGGTTTATCCTTTCAAACAATAAAGCCGCCTTAATGTGAATGTTTAGACATTTTTAAAGGAACGGGTGTCGAGTGGACACCATTTGCAAACTGGTAGGTTATTTTATTGATTATGAATGGTTTACTTGCTAGTATTTGTTCACCGTGGCTGTGTGGTTAAAGTGCATGTTGATTGTTGTGAATGACATTGTTGTAAACGTGACGCCGTGCATATACAAAGGAGACTCTGTCCGTTTGAACGGTGAATTTGTATATGTGGCGGTCTGTCGCGCACCGGTAGGCGAGGTCGATCTCATTTGATTGATTAATTTCAAAAAAAAAATAATACACGTTTTTTCGCTTATCTTGAGACGTCCGGGGCGTGACAGATTAAATGGTATTAGAGAAAAACGGCTTTAACCACAGTAGTCGGTGACTAATATCCGCAGTGCATGATCCCACCACCAAAATTGGATATGAGATAACCAAGTCGTAGGTATCCTAGACGTGAGTGTGCGGGGAACAAGGGTCATAGCCTCAGTGTTTTTGTAGGTCAAGTATTAGGCCAGGAACCTTAGGGTTAATGCGGTTTCTTTGTATACAGCAGCATAATGGCCCGAAATGGGTTAGCAACGGAGAACGGTGGTCTATTGATGTTGCCACCATCGACCAATGTTTACAACCCTATTCCCGCTCTGATACCAATTGTTGGGTTATATGTAATATAGGATCTAAATAGGGGAAAAACCACCTAGAGGGGGGGTGAATAGGTGCAAACAATAAACACACCAAAATCGTTGCGTAAAAATAACCCAATGCGCAAAATAAATAACACGCAAGATTTTACGTGGAAAACTCCAATCCAGGAGTAAAAAACCACGGGACCGATCACACGGTGAAATCTACTAAGATTAAAACACGTACAAGGTGATATAACGCACACACACGACTCAACCTTTTCCATACGCTCCGAGTAGATCTTCGCCGCTCGCTCCTGAACGCACCTCGAATCCACGAAGGCGTCCAACGCCGAATCCACGGCGTGTCACGTCGAATCCACGACGCCAGACCGAATCCACGGTCTTCACCAAGTAGCACGTCTCGAATCCACGAGCGCACCTCGTCTCGAATCCACGAAACGGTAACACCTTGAGTCCACAAGGCCACGCGAATCCACGCGCCGATTTCTTGGGAAAATCGTTGTTTTGTTGGTGATGATATTTTGAATACTTAGATCATCATAGATAGACAAGGAAGCACCCTCTAAGTATTCATCGATTTGATTCTTTCGAAAGATATAGATTTTGAAAACCCTAGAATCAAACCGATCAATAGAGAAAGAAAACCTAAAATAAAGAGGTGTTTACCTTTTCTTCTCTATGTGGATTCTTACCTTTGATCCCCCTTGGGATAACCCTAAAAGATGATATTAGGGTCTATTTATAGGCTAGAAACTTTTTGGAAAGAGATAAGAATCAAAAACAGCCTTTTCTGGAGATTTTACGGACGGCGATCCGGATCGGGATTACTGCGATCCGGATCGTCGTAACAAGATTGACGATTCCAGAAAACAGGGTTCGGGATCCGGATCGCATGGTCCGATCCGGATCGTTCATGCAATTCAGCAACCTCCCATGTTCGGGATCCGGATCGGGATGGCCTATGATCCGGATTGAAATTGCCAATGAACAATCACCCTTCGGGATCCGGATTGTAGGGTCCGATCCGGATCCTGAACATGTCCCATGTCCAGTTTTTGATTCTTTGGCCATAGAAAATATTCCAAAGTGTTTCTAAGCTATAAGAATGTATTCAAAATATCAAAGATTATTTAATTTAACGTACCTGAACATTTGAATCCATTCTTTTGAGATTGAAGTATATGATTTGTCAAGTCTTCATCTTCAATCTTCAACTTCACGAAATACGCCAATACAAAAATCCTTAACACAATCTCCGCGGTTTTCTTGTCATGGCCACTTGGGATTTTCTTGGTCACTATTTTATTATGTTGGGTGCTGATTTCGCCGACGCTCCGCGCCTCGACGAAATTGTCGGGGGCGCGCCGTCGGATCTTTTTCACATCTTTTCGCCGTCGGGGCCCTTTTAGTTTAGCCATTGACGTCCCGAGTGGGCCACCGGTTGAGGATTGGGTTTTGTTGGATTTCCGTTAGCGGTTTTGGACTCTGACGGGGTTCGCGATGAAATAGTCGCGGTCCGGTGGTTGTTAGCCTTTGAGTTTACCGGTGTGATCTGAGTTTTCGGTTTTACTTGACGGTTTTGATTTGTTAGTTTTCGATTGACGTCGCGGTCCCCTAGGCACGATGATTTTGGTTTTTGTGGGTTTAATGTGTCAGTGGTTGGGACCACTGATTTTACCTGATTAGGGTAAGGTGTTAATTTGTACTCTTGGATATTCTAGTAGGCCGCGAGGAGTTCTGATTTGCTTAGGAGGGTCGCGGGCGCGGTCGGTTATTTGCAACCAGGTGGGTTCTTTTGCATCAAGTGCTGTAAGTGCATTATGTGCAATGTATCACTAAAGTATCTAATACTAACCGGTTTAATAAAGTAGATGAGATGTTTCTAATGTTTTAACCATTCGCTTATTATGTACTGTTCTTTTGTTAATGTTTAAGGCGACCAAGGGTCGCAAATAATTAATTTACGCCGACCTCGGCATCCCATTTTGAATGCTGCACGTACACCGACGGAATGGCCCCCGCATGGGTGTACTTTTTCGGAGAAGTGGTCTGAATGACCCGTGTGCCCCACGTTTGTTGTTTGGGGACCTGATCACGATGGCTAAACGTGTCGCCCACGCATCATGAAGGGGTTAGAGCATCATGTGTCATGTGGGGAGATCATCGATCTACCCTGACGGGACGTGTCACGTGGGGAGATCGTCGATCTACCCTGACGGGACGGTGGTAACTAAAGTAAACAAAGTAATTAAAGTAAGTTTCAGGGCGAAGGATAGCGAAGGTTCCGGTGCGGTGTAATTCATTAAAATCTCCTGTTTGTTATTGTTATAGCATCTACTTTATTTGTCACTGACTTTACCCACTCCGTGACAGGTCCAACTAAGTAAGTACAGTGGGACGGTGGTGAGGTATCGCGGACCCTATGTTTGGCCGTATGAGGCCTTTGTCAAACTCTTATTTGGTTATCTCTCTCTTTTCCCTCTTAGTTATTTTGTGTGGATGTGGATCATGCTGGATATGTGGACATGTAATTACAGTTTGGATATGGTTATGTTTAATTTGTTGTGCGGCCGTTTTACGATGAAAAAGGATTTCGAAAATGACTTTCAAAAATAGGGTGTCGTGTGGGCACCACTTTGGAAACCTTGTGGGTTTATCCTTTCAAACAATAAAGCCGCCTTAATGTGAATGTTTAGACGTTTTTAAAGGAACGGGTGTCGAGTGGACACCATTTGCAAACTGGTAGGTTATTTTATTGATTATGAATGGTTTACTTGCTAGTATTTGTTCACCGTGGCTGTGTGGTTAAAGTGCATGTTGATTGTTGTGAATGACATTGTTGTAAACGTGACGCCGTGCATATACAAAGGAGACTCTGTCCGTTTGAAGGGTGAATTTGTATATGTGGCAGTCTGTCTCGCACCGGTAGGCGAGGTCGATCCCATTTGATTGATTAATTTCAAAAAAAAAATAATACACGTTTTTCCGCTTATCTTGAGACCTCCGGGGCGTGACACTTAAGTAATTGCTGTTTATGATACTAACCCCATATATACTTGTAAATTATCTAATCGTTATGAGGCTCTTGTTTTGCTACACGCACACCGGCGGTTTGGCCACCGCAAGGGTGTGCTTTTTCGGAAAAGTGGTATGTTGACCCGTGTACCCCTCGTGTTGGTGACGTAAGATGGGGGCCCCTGCGAGTGGGGGGTGTGAGCGGTGAAGCCGGGGCGGGTGCCCGGCGGCCGAGGCAGGTGCTCGGCAGGGGACACCAGGGTAGGCGCTCGGTGTGGTGGTCGGGAAAGGTGCCCGATTTTATTTGATTCAGGGTAGGTCATTAACAATGTCGATCGTACTCCGAATAACAAGGGGGTTGCTTCGGATATCGTGGTTTGAGTTATTTTTGCCCTTTTTGCATATTGTGCCATTTCTAGTCACTGACTTCCCACTCTGTGACAGGTTCGTCCAGGGGCGAGCGTTAGGACGCTGGTGAGGCCGCGCGTACGATGTTCCGATGACTCTAAGTGGCTTTAGATGCAGCTTACTCTTTCTCCTTTACGTTATTTGTCATGTTAGCTAGATGTGGATGTTGCCCCTTTACTTTTTATAACTGTTGCATGAATGTGGATTCTTTCTCTCCTCTTGGCCGCTTTAAAGTACAAACAAAAACTGTCTGCAAAAACCGTTTTAAAAGAAATATGGGCGCCGCTTTCAAAACCCTGTGATGATTTATCCTTTACAAACAATCGGCCTCTTTTCAAACATATGAGTAGATGGGCGGTGTGGTTATATGTTGAATGCACCTGCACCTTGAACTAATGTGGTTAAAGCTATGCGAGTTGTATTATGTAATCAGGACGCTGTGCATATGCAAAGGAGACTCCGCCCGTTCGCGGGGTGAATTTGCATATGCGGCGGGTCTGTGCACGCACCGGGGCGGATTCTTTTCAATAAAATAATAAAAAATAATAATAATAATAATAATAATAATAATAATAATAATAAGTACGCTGATCCAGGAGCATCGGTGGCTCAATCTTCCGCTTGCGTGAAACCCCGGGGGCGTGACAGTGCTACGTCGAATCCACGACGCAACTCAGCCAATACAGAATATAGGCTTCGATGGTGATCCTTTGCTTAGATTATCATTGAATAACCATAGAAAGAATTTCTAAGCAAAGTCTAGATCAATTCGACAAAAGATAGATCTTGGAAGAACCGTCGAATTGACCTAAAAGAGGCTAAAGAGAAGAACGATAAAAACCAGCCTCTAGGGTTGCTCTCGAGTGTTTCTGAATTGATCGGTAAGTATCGAGAAACCCTAAGTATCTATTTATAACCCTTGGAAACAAATTAGAGTCGGTTAAGGAAACTTTTCCCGAGATGACATTGTGTACCGGTACCAAATAACGTGTTTCGGTACTTAATGATGCAAAACACAGATTTTTCTATTGTGTTCCGGTACGCAAGTCTATATTCCGGTACGCAATGCAAATTACAGAAAATTCTGTGTCGGGTTTGAAGAACTCAAAGTGTGGTTCCGGTACTCAATGTAAAAACAGACCAAGTACCGGAATCCAAACTTAAAATATGTTGTGAGTTAAAAACCAAGATCCTAAAACCAAGTCTAAACCGGGTTTCAATAATTTCCTGATTCCAATGATTATAAATGTACTTAAATCACCATGATTAAATTAATCATACCTAAGAGTTATCTTGAGCTCATGTTGAATCTTCAATGAGTCTTCGAAAGCAGATTTGACAATTTGATCCCTTTAAGACTCCGACTCAACTCACGAAATATGCCAACACAAAAAGCCGTAACATAATAGTCTGGTTACACATGCAACATATGACAGGGTGCTAGGTCAAGTTCCAATAATAGCAATCTGTCACGCCCCGGGTGTAAACCAGAACCCGGGCCCGTCTACAGATCCGCCGTGCATGCGGTATTTCCCACATACACGAAGCGTCGGTAACCTGCTCAGATATAAGAAATAAGGATAAAAGAGCATAATAATCAGAGCTAACTAAAACTACAGTATCTCAGACAGAAGCTGGAAGTAAAAGAGTACAATAGTGAAATAAAATATAGATGTCTCTCCCAGCTCACCACTAAAATACAAACAGCTGGCAGAAGCCAGACCCAAAAAGAAAATAAATAAAAGCTGTCTGAGAAGTCCAGGTACCCAAAATCTCCAGCTACAACCCTCGGGAGGCTCTCTATCTAGTCCGCAATCCGCTTGCCTCGATCAGTTGCTGACGGCCCAGCAACTCCCACGGAGGACTCTGCAAAACAAGGGGGAAGAAAGAAACAAGAGAAGACAATGGGGGTAAGTACTACTATAAACAGTAGCCTCCCCTAGTGGGTAAAGCCTCAGCTCAGTTATGCCCACCAGGTAATCAGAGGCAAAAGGGAAAGAAGAGAAAGGGGGTGAAGCTATGAATGACAACTGATGAAGTGCTACCCCTAATATGCCTCTACATGACCAACCAATAAGGGTGGAGAAAGTGATGCATCAGAATCAAGGAGCCTGTCAAAATGACCCAAATCTGACCGCCAGTGAACACTGGCACTGCCTGCTCTGCTGTCGAACTCAAGAAACCAGCCTGGTGCCCGGCGCTCTGCACCGTGGAAAGCCTACTCCGGAGTGGCACTCGAGGGGAGCGACCCACACGAGTAAAGTATAACAGTAACAAGCATCTCTGTAACCACTGTCTCATAATAGCAGGACTGGATCATGACTATGATCAAAGTGGGAAACTCCGTCCACTAAAGAAAGTCCGATCCCCAAAATACCCAATCTGATGCAATAGTAACAACCCGGTCAACCACCCAAGATCCGTGGTCGCCGCAACATCCTGTCAAAAACCCAACCTGTCCCAAATCCCCAATACCTGACTACACTGTCCAACTCCCGCTCGAACCCGAGCAACTATGCCTCAAGTCTATCAATAATAGGAGAAGAAAAGAATAAATGCATGGTTTCTCCTAAGTCAAGTCCCAAAAGATAGTGTAGCAGTAAAAGATGACATAATTATATGACCCGTTTAATCATGCATTGTTCCAATAATTTGTCCATTTTTCAAGAATAATCAGTTTAGGGAATATAAGCTAAGGTGACAGTCTCATGTGAACAATCATCACTTTTATAGTCCTCAGTTTCTATTTTTGCCCCTAAACATGCAGTCCAGAATAATTAAGCGATCAATTAAAGTAATCATGCTACCACAAATTCCACATGGATCAAATAAAAATTAATTAATTCCCTAGAGCATGCAAGTCTACCAATAACAATCAACATCATCAAATCAGGGGAAATTCTGACATTCCTAGTGGCACACCAAGGAGAGGAGTACAACAACCACCCACCTGAAGTGCGAACTGTCCGGATCCGTACAGATGAAAATACCAAAAAATCCAACTTCTTGCTCCCACAAATTCAGCACACCCGTACTACTCCTGGTACAATACAAAGTCCACTAAATACACTAAGGCTCCCAATTATAGCTCTTATAATCACATACAACATCGGATTCCAAACTGTTAAATTATCACCTGCAGAAAGTGCCCAGGAAATTCCAAGAAAAATATCACAGCGATCCTCGCGTCGAAAGCTTCGCAACGATACCTTGCACGCCCAAATCTGAGTTCGGTAAGTCAAGATAAAAATTCGGCAAAGGGGGTACATCATACAAAAATCTGTGCTAAAACTGTACACTGTTCACTGAGAAAACAGTGATTTTCACCTCGAAATAATCCTCAGGAAAATCCAAGAAAAATACGAGCGCGTTCCTTGCGATCCGTAGATGAAGTTGTAAAAGCTCGTTTCCGTCTGACGCTCGTACGCGAAGATATGGCCAAAATACCCCGCTGCTGTCAAGGAAATCCATACAGAAAAAGGGGTCACTGTTTGCCTCGGGATCCGTGCCGAAACCTCGAAACGGGAAAGCGCGACCAAAATGAAAGATGAAGTCCTACCTCTTAGGAGTCTGCCGGTGCAAGAATCACAGCAAAGTGATCTCGGGGTAGCCCAGGGGAGCTAAAACGCTGTCGCTGCGCCGAAGAAGAACACTAGAAAGCAACGTCGCGCCGCACCGTAAAATGGGGAACCTCGGGATTCGAGCCTCCTAAAATCCTAAAACTTTGCGGGTGGATCAAGGATTAAGAGGGAAAAATTTCATCAAAGGGAGCTCGGGCAGAGGAGGTGCGGTTTGGGAGAAAAAAGCCAAAGAAAGAGGCTCGGGTTGGCTATTTATAGAGCTGAAGAGAACAATTGGGAAAATTCCCAATGTGTCCTCACTTTCGGGCGCCCGAAAGTTTTCGGGCGCACACAGTGCGGCCCGGCCCGAGAACTTTCGGGCGCGCACAGTGCGGCCCGGCCCACAACACGCGGTCGGACGGGATCCAGGGTTCGTCCGACCCGCCCCAACACTCGCCACGTGTCGCCCGAACAAGCAACAGCAAAACCGGCGTCCCGCGCTCCGCCACATGGCGTTGACCGTGCCTGCCCCGCGCACGTCGCCCCGGCTGACCCGCGCGTACGGCCACCTGCCCGCCGGTACGGCCACCTGCCCGCCTGCCAGCGCACGTCGCCCCACCTGCCACGCACAGTACCCCGTCCAATGGGGAGGCGCCACGTGTCACACCCTTCACCTGCTGCGCCCGGTGTACGTAATTTCAATGCACCGAACCAGTACGCAGATGCCACGTGTCCCAAGCCGGTCCACCGTGCACCACCGGCCTGCTCCGTGAACCCAGACCACAACACCGACCAGTAAGTACCTGCCACGTGTCCCTTCCTCGGGTGCACGACGGCCGCGTGGACCGCGCACCTGACCGCGCGCCCGGGCGCCTGCCCGCGCCGCGTGCCGCCACCTGCCGCCTGCCCGAGGCCGCGCCGCCGCCCGCCGGCGCTGCCCGCCGCCGCCGGCCGCCGCCGGCGATCGCCGGAGACACTGTTCCGGCGTGAACAGTACCCACATGCTCAAAAACAGCAAGTAAATAGCCCATCTTGACCGTTTTCGCGCGCTGATTCCAAAAACGACGTCCGTTTCGCCAAAATCCGCCTCCAAAATTTGCCGGAGGCTCCCCCAAGCACCAGAAACAGCAAAAACTTCCGGGAGTCCGCTTTTGGGCATCCGGACTCAGAATTAAGCAAACAAAAAGCTATCTTCAAGCGTTTTTCCGCGCTGAATCCAAATCCACCCTCCGTTCGGCCAAATTCCTTTTCTAAAATTCGGCAAAAGCAGCCGAAGGCCAATACAGCCAACCAAAGCTCACAGGGTCCATCTGTGGCATCCCTTTGATGCACCATGGGCCAGATACACCATCAACAGGTGTTAGCACAGTGGATTCATGGGAAAAAGCTGCATGGGGGTCAGGGGTCCTACATCCTCCCCCACTAAAAAAAGTTTCGTCCCCGAAACAAGGAAAACAGAACAGACGTACCTCAAACAGAAGTCTCGAATAAGAAGGGGTAGGCATCTCTCATCTCTGTCTCCAGCTCCCATGTAGCCTCTCGCTCGTCATGATTGCTCCACAGGATCTTCACATAAGGAATGGCCCGGTTGCGCAATTCCCTCACCTCACGAGCAAGAATCCGCAACGGGCGCTCCTCGTAGACCAAGTCCTCGCCGATCTCCAACGAAGTGAAGTCAATCACGTGCGACGGGTCAAAAACATATCTCCTCAGAGCTGAGACATGGAAGACATCATGAACTCCGGCCAGGCGCGGGGGTAAGGCAACTCTGTATGCCACAGGACCAACTCTGTCAAGTACCTCAAAGGGTCCAATAAAGCGGGGACTGAGCTTTCCCCGAACACCAAATCTCCGGACCCCTTTCGAGGGCGAGACCTTCAAGAAGACATGATCACCAACCTGAAACTCTAGGTCTCGCCGTCGCGTGTCGGCGTAGCTCTTCTGACGACTCTGGGCTGTCTCAAGGTGGCGGCGAATAATTCTGACTTTTTCCTCGGCCTCCAAAAGCAAATCCGGCCCCAAAGTCCTCCTCTCACCCACGTCACTCCAGTATAAGGGGGACCGACACCTGCGCCCATACAACGCCTCAAACGGAGCCATCTGGATGCTCGCTTGATAGCTGTTGTTGTACGCGAACTCAACCAAAGATAAGTGTCGGTACCACCCTCCTCCAAAATCCATAACGCACGCTCTCAACATGTCCTCAAGGGTCTGTATGGTGCGTTCTGACTGTCCATCGGTCTGTGGGTGGAAAGCGGTGCTAAACCTGAGCTGAGTCCCCAATGCTGAATGCAAACTCCCCCAAAAGCGTGATACGAATCTCGGGTCTCGATCTGACACAATCGAAGCAGGTATACCGTGAAGCCTCACTACCTCATCCATATATAACTGTGCCAAACGCTCAAGTGACCAAGTCATCTGAACCGGTAAGAAGTGCGCCGACTTGGTGAGTCTGTCAACAATAACCCAGATCGCATCTGTCCCGCTCTGCGCCCTCGGCAATCCAGTGACGAAATCCATCGTGACGTGGTCCCATTTCCACTCGGGAATTGGAAGACTCTGCAACTTGCCAGCAGGAACGCGATGCTCTGCCTTTACTTGCTGGCAAGTTAAACAGTGAGCTACGAATCTCCCAATATCCCGCTTCATCCCGGGCCACCAAAACTGTGCCTTGAGGTCCTTATACATCTTAGTACCTCCAGGGTGGACGGTATAAGGTGTATAATGGGCCTCCCTCAAAATCTGATCTCTAATCTCCTGATCCATAGGCACACACACTCGGTCCCTGTACCGCAGTACTCCCGAGCTATCCACAGAAAAATCCCCTGTCTGATCCGCCTGAAGCTGCGTCCTGATCCTCGTCAAGTGGGGGTCCTCACTCTGGGTGTCCCTGATCCTCTCCAACAGAGTGGGCTGCAAGACCATAGACATGAGTCTAGCAGAGACCCCAGGGGATACTACCTCCAGCTGTAATCGCCTCATCTGCTCGACCAACGGCGCCTGCTGCGAGATCAATAAGCTCAGACTCGTCCTCCTGCTCAAAGCATCCGCCACAACATTGGCCTTGCCGGGGTGATAAAGGATACTCAGATCATAATCCTTTAGCAGCTCCAACCACCGGCGTTGCCTCAAATTCAGCTCCTTTTGGGTGAACAGATACTTCAAGCTCTTGTGATCAGTATAAATCTCGCAATGCTCACCATACAAATAATGCCGCCACAGCTTCAGAGCAAACACCACCGCTGCCAATTCCAGATCATGAGTAGGGTAATTTTTCTCATAGTCCTTCAATTGCCGTGAAGCATAGGCAAATACCCTACCATGCTGCATCAACACACACCCCAGACCACTATGTGAGGCATCACTGTAAATCACAAATCCTTCCCCCATAACTGGGAGGGCAAGGATTGGAGCGGTCATCAATCTCTGCTTCAGCTCCTCAAAACAGCTCTGGCAAGTCTCGCTCCAAACAAACTTAACTCCTTTCCTGGTCAGACGAGTGAGGGGAGAGGAAAGCTTCGCAAAGCCTTCCACAAAACGCCGATAGTAGCCCGCCAAACCAAGAAAGCTCCGCACCTCGGTGATAGTCGTCGGCCTCGGCCAATCACGAATAGCATCCACCTTGGCCGGATCCACCGCCACTCCAGCAGCCGAAACAACATGACCCAGAAAAGCGACCTCCCGGAGCCAAAACTCGCACTTTTTGAACTTAGCATACAGCTTCTTCTCTCGCAGAAGCTGTAGCACAGTCCTCAAGTGCTCCTCGTGCTCCAAATCACTCCGGGAGTAGATCAGAATATCATCGATGAACACCACCACAAACCGGTCCAAAAACGGCTGAAATATCCTGTTCATCAAATCCATGAATGCGGCAGGGGCATTTGTCAACCCGAAAGGCATCACAGTAAACTCATAATGCCCGTACCGCGATCTGAAAGCCGTTTTGGAGATGTCCTCGGCCCTCACCCTCAGCTGGTGGTAACCGGACTGCAAATCAATCTTCGAGAACACAGACGCTCCCTGCAGCTGATCAAACAAATCATCAATCCGGGGGAGGGGATACTTGTTCCGGATGGTCACTTTGTTCAACTCCCTATAATCTGTTGGGTTATGTTAATATGGATCTAAATAGGGGAAAAACACCTAGAGGGGGGTGAATAGGTGTAAACAATAAACACTCAAAAAATCATTGCGCAAATAAACCCAATGCGGAAAAATAAAAGAACACGCAAGATTTTTACGTGGAAAAAACTCCAAACCGGAGTAAAAAACCACGGGACCGATAACACGGCGAAATCCACTAGAATTAAAACACGTACAAGGTGATATAGCGTACTCACAGACGACTCAACCTTTTACCATACGCTCCTAGTAGATCTTCCCGCTCGCTCCACGACGCTTCTCGAATCCACGATCCGCGCCCAACGCTGAGTCCACAGCGTCCAACGTCGAGTCCACGACGTCCGACCGAATCCACGGTCTTCACCCAATACCACGCTTCGAATCCACGAACGTAGTTGCACCTTGAATCCACAAGGCCACGCGAGTCCACGCGCCGATTTGGGGTAAATCGTTGTTTGTTTGGGTGGTGATGATCCGCCGAATACTTAGATTAAAGATAGATCGGAAATACCATCTAAGTATTCATTGATTTGATTCTACTCAGAATGTGAGTATGGAAAACCTAGAATCAAATCAATCAATATAGATGAAGAAACATAGAATAAATCTATTGATTTCCTTTCTTCTCTATATATGTGGATTTTTCTTTTCGGCTATTTTTTCTGTAATCGCCCATGCCCTAGAAATGAATACAGGGCCTATTTATAGGTTAGAAACCATTGGAAGAAGATAGGATCAAAAACTGCCTTTTCTGGAAATTTTACCGACGGCGATCCGTATTGGAATTGACGATCCGGATTGCAGAAGCAAGAAAGACGATTTCCAGAAAAATGGTAGTTCGGGATCCGGATCACAAAGTCCGATCCGGATCGTTCATACAGTTTTACCAGAACATCAATGTTCGGGATCCGGATTGCAAGCCCTGATCCGGATCGAGGAAGCAAACAGGTAAAACAAGTGTTCGGGATCCGGATCAGAGGATGCTGCGATCCGGATTGAACCAGTGTATGAACAAACACCCTTCGGGATCCGGATTGCCGAGTCCGATCCGGATCCTGAACATGTCCCATGTTCAGTTTTTGATGTTTAAGCAATTAAAACTTCTTCCAGGTGTTTCTACACTATAAGAAGTATTCGGATCATCAAAAATCTTTAGTTAAACGTACCTGATCCCTTTGAATTCTTCTTTCTTGAGATTGTGGTATACGATCCAAAGTTTCTTCATCTTCAATCTTCAAGACTTAATACATTCACGAAATACGCCAACTCAAATTCCGTAACATAATCCACACACAACCGCAGTGACCCATCCTTCTTCTTCACAAACAACACAGGCGCTCCCCACGGAGAAACACTGGGCCTGATGAAGCCCCTATCCAAAAGATCCTGAAGCTGGGCTTTCAACTCCCTCAACTCGGCTGGCGCCATCCTATAGGGTGCCTTTGAGATTGGTGCAGTCCCAGGGACTACATCAATCACAAACTCAATCTCCCTCTCCGGCGGCATCGTCGTCAATTCAGGGGGAAACACATCTGGGAACTCTCGGACGATAGGGATATCCTCGAGTCCCAGTGCCGCCGTAGGCACATCCACCACAGTGGCCAAAAAGGCAGTGCAACCTCTGCTCATCATCCTCCTAGCTCTGTCCGAGGAGATGGTCGCTGCGAACAGCGTGCTCTGGCAGCCTCTGAAGATGAACTCCTCCTGTCCTGGCTCGCGAAGAGTCACCGTCCTCTCTCTGCAGTCGATAGTGGCGGAATACCGTGATAGCCAATCCATCCCTAGCACCACATCAAAGTCCTGGAGCTGCTGCAAGACAAGCAAGTCTGCGGGCAATATCCAAGGCCCCAACTGTACCGGGCATGCCACACAACGCTCCTCGACATGCAAAATATGATCAGGAATCCGCACCTCTAATGTACATGACAAGGACTCTACCTCTAGACCATGAAGTGATGCAAATGCTCGACTAATGAAAGAATGCGAAGCTCCAGTGTCAAATAAAGAGCGAGCCCGAATGCCAAAGAGTAGAATAATACCTGCCACCACCTGGTCTGCCGCTGGAGAATCCGCCAACTGGGCGGCATACACCCGCCCGCTCGGTGCTGGAGGTCGAGAATCTGTAGGATAAGAGGTGGACGGCCTGCTCGCTGGAGCATAGGGCCGCTGAGCTGGTGGCCGCTGCTGCTGAGGGGGATATGGAGCCGACGCCGAAGAAGGTGCCGAAGAGGTAGCAAGGGGGCAAGTAGCTCGCACATGCCTCGGCTGTCCACAACGAAAGCATCGACCCCATCTCTGGTCACAAGTGACGGCGGCATGCTGACCGCCGCAAAAGATACATCGGTCAGAAGATCGGGGCTGTCTCGGCTGCTGCTGCTGCTGTCTCGAGGACTGCTGCTGAGATCTCTGCTGCCTCTGCTGCGATCTCTGCTGCTGGTGCTGCTGCTGATGCTGCTGCGGTCTCTGGGGTCCACCAGGCCCTCTCCTCTCTGATCGCCCACGGCCGTAAGACTGGGACTGCGGCGGCCGTGGCGGTCTCCATGAGCTGGCCTGTCCCCCGTCCTCCGGGGCTGGTCGCTTCCTGTCGGAACTCTGCGCGACCGCGGCCCTCCGTCTGGCCACCTCCTGATCACCTCTCTCCACCCACTGTGCGTGCTCTGCGGCTGCCTCTAGGGTCTGAAATCTCTGGGCATGCACAAGTGTGAAAATCTCTGGGCGAAGGCCTGCCTCAAACATCTCTACCTGGTGCGGGCCGTCACGGGCGACGAAAGGCACACAGTTCAGCAACTCCATGAACTCCTGGAAATAGGCATGGGCCGATCGATCGCCCTGCTGCAGATTCTTCAAGTCGTCCTCCAACTTCTTCTTCACACTGGTAGAAAAATAGGTGTCCAACACCATCCGCTTGAACTCCTCCCAAGGCAACTGCCGAGTGATCCGGAACTCCAGTGGCTCTACCCGCTGCCACCAAAAATCTGCATCTCCGTCCAAACAGTGCACCGCCATGTGCACTCGGTACTTCATGTCGATGAAGAAGTCCCGAAAAAGCTTCTCCATCGCAGAAAGCCATCTCCCAACAGCCCGGGGCTGAGCATCCCGCCCTGAGAATCTAGGTGGTCCCCGCTGAACAAACTGGGAGAGTTTGTCAGCAAAATCCTGCTCCTCCTCCGCAGTCAAAGGCTGAATAGCTCCAGGAGCCCCGCTACTCGAAGATGGCGCTGACGGCACAAAAGGTGCAACAGGAGGCACAAGGGCCTCAGGAGCAGCTGGGGGTGGTGCCTCCCTCTGAGCAAGCAGCTGGTCGATCCTCTGCTCCTGGCGGCGCTGACCCTCCGCCAACTGGGCTACCAAGGCCCTCAACTCAGTAAGCTCGGGGGGTGTAGGCTGCTCTGGCTCAACAGGGGGTGAAGGGACACCCCGAGTGGGAATCCGACGTCGAGGAGGCATCCTGCCACAAGAAACCAAACATCAGCAACAAAACCCCACACGACCCAATCTGGCGAAAGTCAAAAGACATCCCCCTATTTCTGTAACCTTATGTTGTCTGCAGCCAACATAATGGTTCAACAGAAATAGACTATGTCGATCCCTCTTCACTCACAGGAAGAGTTAACTATAAAAATCACCGACTTTCGCAGCAAGTCACGCCACTCACGCCCTATTATCCTAGGGTCTGTCCAAAAGCCTAGGGTTTCCTAAGTCCCAACTGACCTATCCCTAAGCTCTGATACCAACTTAATCTGTCACGCCCCGGGTGTAAACCAGAACCCGGGCCCGTCTACAGATCCGCCGTGCATGCGGTATTTCCCACATACACGAAGCGTCGGTAACCTGCTCAGATACAAGAAATAATAATAAAAGAGCATAATAATCAGAGCTAACTAAAACTACAGTATCTCAGACAGAAGCTGGAAGTAAAAGAGTACAATAGTGAAATAAAATACAGATGTCTCTCCCAGCTCACCACTAAAAATACAAACAGCTGGCAGAAGCCAGACCCAAAAAGAAAATAAATAAAAGCTGTCTGAGAAGTCCAGGTACCCAAAATCTCCAGCTACAACCCTCGGGAGGCTCTCTATCTAGTCCGCAATCCGCTTGCCTCGATCAGTTGCTGACGGCCCAGCAACTCCCACGGAGGACTCTGCAAAACAAGGGGGAAGAAAGAAACAAGAGAAGACAATGGGGGTAAGTACTACTATAAACAGTAGCCTCCCCTAGTGGGTAAAGCCTCAGCTCAGATATGCCCACCAGGTAATCAGAGGCAAAAGGGAAAGAAGAGAAAGGGGGTGAAGCTATGAATGACAACTGATGAAGTGCTACCCCTAATATGCCTCTACATGACCAACCAATAAGGGTGGAGAAAGTGATGCATCAGAATCAAGAAGCCTGTCAAAATGACCCAAATCTGACCGCCAGTGAACACTGGCACTGCCTGCTCTGCTGTCGAACTCAAGAAACCAGCCTGGTGCCCGGCGCTCTGCACCGTGGAAAGCCTACTCCGGAGTGGCACTCGAGGGGAGCGACCCACACGAGTAAAGTATCACAGTAACAAGCATCTCTGTAACCACTGTCTCATAATAGCAGGACTGGATCATGACTATGATCAAAGTGGGAAACTCCGTCCACTAAAGAAAGCCCGATCCCCAAAATACCCAATCTGATGCAATAGTAACAACCCGGTCAACCACCCAAGATCCGTGGTCGCCGCAACACCCTGTCAAAAACCCAACCTGTCCCAAATCCCCAATACCTGACTACACTGTCCAACACCCGCTCGAACCCGAGCAACTATGCCTCAAGTCTATCAATAATAGGAGAAGAAAAGAATAAATGCATGGTTTCTCCTAAGTCAAGTCCCAAAAGATAGTGTAGCAGTAAAAGATGACATAATTATATGACCCGTTTAATCATGCATTGTTCCAATAATTTGTCCATTTTCCAAGAATAATCAGTTTAGGGAATATAAGCTAAGGTGACAGTCTCATGTGAACAATCATCACTTTTATAGTCCTCAGTTTCTATTTTTGCCCCTAAACATGCAGTCCAGAATAATTAAGCGATCAATTAAAGTAATCATGCTACCACAAATTCCACATGGATCAAATAACAATTAATTAATTCCCTAGAGCATGCAAGTCTACCAATAACAGTCAACATCATCAAATCAGGGGAAATTCTGACATTCCTAGTGGGCACACCAAGGAGAGGAGTACAACAACCACCCACCTGAAGTGCGAACTGTCCGGATCCGTACAGATGAAAATACCAAAAACTCCAACTCCTTGCTCCCACAAATTCAGCACACCCGTACTACTCCTGGTACAATACAAAGTCCACTAAATACACTAAGGCTCCCAATTATAGCTCTTATAATCACATACAACATCGGATTCCAAACTGTTAAATTATCACCTGCAGAAAGTGCCCAGGAAATTCCAAGAAAAATATCACGGCGATCCTCGCGTCGAAAGCTTCGCAACGATACCTTGCACGCCCAAATCTGAGTTCGGTAAGTCAAGATAAAAATTCGGCAAAAGGGGTACATCATACAAAAATCTGTGCTAAAACTGTGCACTGTTCACTGAGAAAACAGTGATTTTCACCTCGAAATAATCCTCAGGAAAATCCAAGAAAAATACGAGCGCGTTCCTTGCGATCCGTAGATGAAAAAGTTGTATAAGCTCGTTTCCGTCTGACGCTCGTACGCGAAGATATGGCCAAAATACCCCGCTGCTGTCAAGGAAATCCATACAGAAAAAGGGGTCACTGTTTGCCTCGGGATCCGTGCCAAAACCTCGAAACGGGAAAGTGCGACCAAAACGAAAGATGAAGTCCTACCTCTTAGGAGTCTGCTGGTGCAAGAATCACAGCAAAGTGATCTCGGGGTAGCCCAGGGGAGCTAAAACACTGTCGCTGCGCCGAAGAAGAACACTAGAAAGCAACGTCGCGCCGCACCGTAAAATGGGGAACCTCGGGATTCGAGCCTCCTAAAATCCTGAAACTTTGCGGGTGGATAAAGGATTAAGAAGGGAAAATTTCATCAAGAGGGAGCTCGGGCAGAGGAGGTGCGGTTTGGGAGAAAAAAGCCAAAGAAAGAGGCTCGGGTTGGCTATTTATAGAGCTGAAGAGAACAATTGGGAAAATTCCCAATGTGTCCTCACTTTCGGGCGCCCGAAAGTCTTCGGGCGCACACAGTGCGGCCCGGCCCGAGAACTTTCGGGCGCGCACAGTGCGGCCCGGCCCAAAACACGCGGTCGGACGGGATCCAGGCTTCGTCCGACCCGCCCCAGCGCTCGCCACGTGTCGCCCGAACAGGCAACAGCAAAACCGGCGTCCACCGCTCCGCCACGTGGCGTTGACCGTGCCTGCCCCGCGCACGTCGCCCCGGCTGACCCGCGCGTACGGCCACCTGCCCGCCGGTACGGCCACCTGCCCACCTGCCAGCGCACGTCGCCCCACCTGCCACGCACAGTACCCCGTCCAATGGGGAGGCGCCACGTGTCACACCCTTCACCTGCTGCGCCCGGTGTACGTAATTTCAATGCACCGAACCAGTACGCAGATGCCACGTGTCCCAAGCCGGTCCACCGTGCACCACCGGCCTGCTCCGTGAACCCAGACCACAACACCGACCAGTAAGAACCTGCCACGTGTCCCTTCCTCGGGTGCACGACTGCCGCGTGGACCGCGCACCTGACCGCGCGCCCGGGCGCCTGCCCGCGCCGCGTGCCGCCGCCTGCCGCCTGCCCGAGGCCGCGCCGCCGCCCGCCGGCGCTGCCCGCCGCCGCCGGCGATCGCCGGAGACACTGTTCCGGCGTGAACAGTACCCACATGCTCAAAAACAGCAAGTAAATAGCCCATCTTGACCGTTTTCGCGCGCTGATTCCAAAAACGACGTCCGTTTCGCCAAAATCCGCCTCCAAAATTTGCCGGAGGCTCCCCCAAGCACCAGAAACAGCAAAAACTTCCGGGAGTCCTCTTTTGGGCATCCGGACTCAGAATTAAGCAAACAAAAAGCTATCTTCAAGCGTTTTTCCGCGCTGAATCCAAATCCACCCTCCGTTCGGCCAAATTCCTTTTCTAAAATTTGGCAATAGCAGCCGAAGGCCAATACAGCCAACCAAAGCTCACAGGGTCCATCTGTGGCATCCCTTTGATGCACCATGGGCCAGATACACCATCAACAGGTGTTAGCACAGTGGATTCATGGGAAAAAGCTGCTTGGGGGTCAGGGGTCCTACACAATCAGTTTCACTAAAGCAGGATCAGGGAACAATAACCAACAGAATATCAATAATAACACAGGAAAGATGACATCTCTCTCTCTCTCTAACATGCATTCTAATCCATCTCATAACATGCATGTTCCCTATATAATAGAATTAGTAGATAGTCCGTTGATTTTGGAGGCGAAGCAACCCACCTGAAGCGCGCGTTAAAACAAGATCCAAATAAGCTAAAACTGCACGGGGATAAATCCTCAGATTTCCACGATTCCAACGGGCCTAAAAACACCCAAAAACTCCTCCTTGGTACAAAGATATAGCCCAAACATTACAAACAATACAAAATTCCAAGTGTACAGTTTTGCTGAAATTTCAGTCCCAAAGAAGCATTATTATCATCTTCGAGATAAATTCCAAAAATTCCAGTAAAAATACGACGATGATCCTCGCGATGTGTAGATATCAATCGAGTCCTCAAACGTTGAATTCCGATACTCGAGTGCAGAGATAAAATCCGAGAAGGCTCTGCTATCCAGAAGAACTACCAGCAAAACAGGAGCTTAGAGATGCCTTGTAAACCGTGCAAAGAATTTAGAATGAAGCAAGATGATCAACACAAAAATCGAAGGCCTACCTCTCGTGAATCCGATGCCGTGAAAATTGTCCAAAAATACCGTCGGAGTAGCCCTGTGGACCTCGTGGACCGAAATGTGACGATAACGGGCCTCCGATGAAAGAACGGCGCTCTGCGCTACGATGCCGAAGTCGTCGATGCCGCGGCCTCCAAAAATTTCGAGCTTCCTTCGCAAGATGCAGCACAAGGTGGGGAACAAAATTACTTGAGGGCCTAGTCGTAGAAGAGCTCGGGAAAGGCTTCAAAAAGAAGCCCAAAGCCCACCAAGGAGGAAAAAATCTAGATTCGGGCGCCCGAAATTGGGCCGGCCCGTTACTGTGCGCGCCCGGATCCACCACGGCCCGCCACGTCGCCCAACCGCGCCCTGCGCGCCCGGTGCACGCGCGCCCGCCAATCGCAGCGCGCCGCATGACGACGCGGTCCACGGCGCCGACCGTGGGCCGCGGTTCACGGCGCACCTGCCGGGTCGCTGCGCTCGCCAACTAGCGGGCGCCACGTGGCCTGGCGGGGTCCACGGTGCGCCGTGCCCGGCGCGTTGTCGCGCGTGTGTTGACCCACCAACCAACACGCGACACGTGGCATGGCCTCCGCTGGCTGGTCCCGGTGCACGCCAAAATCTGTGGACCGCGCTGCCCGCCGCCGCCCACTCGCCTGCCCGCGCCCCTGCCATCGCGCTCCGCCGCTGCCCGCCGCCGCCGGCATTGCCCTGGCCTGCCGGAACAGTAAAATCATGCGTCAAAATCCGTGTTTTGGCATCCGGGCTCCGAAAAAGATAAATACGTAGTCCATTTTCATTGTTTTCGCGCGCTGAATCCAAATCCAATGTCCGTTTTGCCAAATTTCACTTCTAAAAATTGTCAAAGGCATCCGGACAGGTATTCTTAATCCAAATTTTGTGCTGGGTCCAAATCTGAAGTCTGATCTGCGCGCAATCAACTCCAACACACATCATAGGCCTCCAGAAGCCACAATTTACACAACAAAAGCTCTACGGAGATCCGGGTCATCACATCCTCCCCACTAAAAGAAAGTTTCGTCCTTGAAACCAAAACGCACCACCAAAACCAACTCGTCCAAATCTACTCGAAGTTGCCAACACAACCAATAAGAAAGGTAAAGGCCCCACCATCAGGAACGTCATCAACTCCAACTCTCAATTTGGAAAGCAGCCGAAAATAACAAAAAGTTCGAAAATTTAGAAAGGCCGATGCCCTTGCCCCAATCAAACAAGAACATTTTTGGACACTATCTCCATTTCTGGAGTAGCCTTTCGAAGTTTTTGTCCCGCTCGTAAGTTTCAGCATAAAGGCGATAAAAAGGGAGAAAAGTGTTGAAGCCGTTCCTGCTGTAGCTACAAATACGAAAGCTACGATCTAATCGTGACCCCTAGGAACACAACCTCTAGACCTAATCGTCACATACGCTGTAGTGGTGGCGTCTGTCCATTGCCGCAGAAGCCATCGCTACAGGAAAGGTACCTTGGCAACTTGTGAAAATGAATTCCTCTAGTCCAGCTCGCGGAAGGGTCACTGTTCTCAATCCACAATCAGTCGTTGCATGATATCGCGCCAACCCGTTCATCCCGTGTGCTCGATCAAAGTCTTGAAGCTGTCACCAAACCGTCACACCTGCCGGTATAACCCGCGGTCTCACTGCACTGGACATGATCCACAAGCCTCCTCCAAGTGCACAACACCAACAGGAACTTGTACCTCTAGTGCACATGGTAACAACTCTACCTCTAGTCCATACAGGAAAGCAAAAATACGCTAACTCAGACTGTTGTGATGAAATCATGCCTGCGACAACCCAATCCACTGCCGTGGCACCCTCCAATCCGGCGGCACAAACTCATCCGCTCGATGTAGGTGGTCGTCGCTCAGTCTGCCTCGACGTCAAAGTCTAGTCTGTCGAAAAATATCTAGACTATCCACATAGGAAGCATGGCCTCTGCCTCTGCTTACACTGCGGCAACGAATGGGGCCCTTCGCAGAAACACATCCATGCTAACGCCGCTGCTGCTACCGCTGCTGAAACTGCTGGTACTGTGTCTGCTGCCGATCTCTGGCGACTCTAAAACCCACGATCCTGAGAATGGAATCGTGGAGGTCTCGGAGGCTCCTGCCTACTCGTCTGTCCTCCGTCATCAGGCGCTGGGCGCTTCACGCCCAAACTCCCACCGGGGCTGTATTCCACTCAGTTAAAATCACATTCCCTCGTTCCACATAAGGGCCTGCTCCATCGAGGTGTCAAAAGTCTGCAGTCTGTGTGACCAAACAAACTGATAGATATCTCGGTGCAAACCCCGCTCGAACAAGCAAATCCAATGCGCCTCATCCCTGGCCGCGTGTAGTACACAGTCCAATAGCCGGTTGAAATCCATGATGTACTTCTATACAGAACAGTCCCCCTATTGGAGGTTCCTCAGATCTTCTTCCAGCTTCTATCTGACACTCTCGTAGAAGAAAGCTTCAAGAAGAATACTGCAGAACTCCGCCCAAGAATGCAGCTGGGTCCCAGGCTGACCGATAGTCGCACTTGGCGCTACCAAGACTCGGCAATGTGCTCTAACAAGTTTGTCACCAAAAGAACCTGAAATCGCTCCTCAATAAAAAGGGTCTCAAAGAGTCGCTCCATCGCTGTGATCCAAGACTCTGCCTCCCACGGCTCCAAGCTCAATCCTACAAATCGGAGTGGATCAGACTGTCGGGACTGGCTCCATTGACCGATGATGTCCCAAAGCTCATCTACTATCCGCTATCCACCCTACCTCGGTGCCTCGACACTACTCGTCGACACGGAGGGGGCTGCTCGCTCAATCGGTGCCACTGGTATAGCTGGAGATGCCACTGCATGGGAAGAAAGTATTGGAGGACACTCAGGCTGTCACGCCCCGGGTGTAAACCAGAACCCGGGCCCGTCTACAGATCCGCCGTGCATGCGGTACTTCCCACATACACGAAGCGTCGGTAAGCTGCTCAGATATAAGAATAACAATAAAAGAGCATAAAAGTCAGAGCTAAACTAAAACTACTGTATCTCAGACAGAAGCTGGAAGTAAAAGAGTACAACAGTGAAATAAAATACAGATGTCTCTCCCAGCTCACCACTAAAAGTACAAACAGCTGGCAGAAGCCAGACCCAAAAAGAAATAAACAAAAGCTGTCTGAGAAGACCAGGTACCCAAAATCTCCAGCTACAACCCTCGGGTGGCTCTCTATCTAGTCCGCAATCCGCTTACCTCGATCAGTTGCTGATGGCCCAGCAACTCCCGCAGAGGACTCTGCAAAATAAAGGGAAAGAAAGAAACAAGAAAAGACAATGGGGGTAAGTACTACTCTAAATAGTAGCCTCCCCTAGTGGGTAAAGCCTCAGCTCAAATATGCCCACCAGGTAATCAGAGGCAAAAGGGGAAGAAGAGAAAGGGGGTGAAGCTATGAATGACAACTGATGAAGTGCTACCCCTAATATGCCTCTACATGACCAACCAATAAGGATGGAGAAAGTGATGCATCAGAATCAAGAAGCCTGTCAAAATGACCCAAATCTGACCGCCAGTGAACACTGGCACTGCCTGCTCTGCTGTCGAACTCAAGAAACCAGCCTGGTGCCCGGCGCTCTGCACCGTGGAAAGCCTACTCCGGAGTGGCACTCGAGGGGAGCGACCCACACGAGTAAAGTATCACTGTAACAAGCATCTCTGTAACAACTGTCTCATAATAGCAGGACTGGATCATGACTATGATCAAAATGGGAAACTCCGTCCACTAAAGAAAGCCCGATCCCCAAAACACCCAATCTGATGCAATAGTAACAACCCGGTCAACCACCCAAGATCCGTGGTCGCCGCAACACCCTGTCAAAAACCCAACCTGTCCCAATTCCCCAATACCTGACTACACTGTCCAACACCCGCTCGAACCCGAGCAACTATGCCTCAAGTCTATCAATAATAGGAGAAGAAAAGAATAAATGCATGGTTTCTCCTAAGTCAAGTCCCAAAAGATAGTGTAGCAGTAAAAGATGATATAATTATATGACCCGTTTAATCATGCATTATTCCAATAATTTTGTCCATTTTCCAAGAATAATCAGTTTAGGGAATATAGGCTAAGGTGACAGTCACATATGAACAATCATCACTTTTATAGTCCTCAGTTTCTATTTTTGCCCCTAAACATGCAGTCCAGAATAATTAAGCGATCAATTAAAGTAATCATGCTACCACAAATTCCACGTGGATTAAATAACAATTAATTAATTCCCTAGAGCATGCAAGTCTACCAATAACAGTTAACATCATCAAATCAGGGGAAATTCTGACATTCCTCGTGGGCACACCAAGGAGAGGAGTACAACAACCACCCACCTGAAGCGCGAACTGTCCGGATCCGTACAGATGAAAATACCAAAATTCCAAATCCTTGCTCCCACAAATTTAGCACACCCGTAATACTCCTGGTACAACACAAAGTCCACTAAATACACTTAGGCTCCCAATTATTGCTCTTATAACCACATACAACATCTGATTCAAAACTCCTAAATTATCACCTGCAGAAAGTGCCCAGAAAATTCCAAGAAAAATATCACGGCGATCCTCGCGTCGATAGCTTCGCAACGGTACCTTGCACACCCAAATCTGAGTTTGGTAAGTCAAGATATAAATTCGGGAAGAGGGGAACCACAAACAAAAGTCTGTGCTAAAGACTGTGCACTGTTCACTGAGAAAACAGTGATTTTCACCTCGAAATAATCCTCTGGAAAATCCAAGAAAAATACGAGCGCGTTCCTTGCGATATGTAGATGAAAAAGTTGTATAAGCTCGTTTCCGTCTGACGCTCGTGCGCGAAGATATGGCCTCCCCAATCAGCTGCTATCTCAAAATCCCTCACAGAAAAAGGGGGACCATTGTTACCTCGGGATCCGAGCCAAGAAGTCGAAATGAGAATGAGTGATTAAAATAAAAGATGAAGCCCTACCTCTTAGGAGTCTGTCGGCGCTAAAATCACAGAAGAAGGGTCTCGGGGTAGCCCAGGAGAGCTAAAACACCGCTCCTGCGCCGAAGAAGAACACAGGAACCACAACGTCGCGCCGCACCGTAAAATCCAAAACCTCGGGATGCGTGCACCCAGAAATTCCGAAACTCTGCAGGATGATAGAGGACTCGGAGAGGAAGAATTTGTCTTAAGAAAGTTGGGGCAAAGGGTGAGAGGGTTGAGAGAAAAAAACAATTAAGAGGGCTCGAGTTGGGAATTTATAGGCTGAAAAATCTTTTGGAGAAATTCCCTCCATGTCCTCTCCCGCTCTCACTGCGCCCGGTGCACGTGCGCCCACCAATGGCGGCGCGCCACGTGGCCCCAACCACCGTGCACCGCGCCGTGCACCCCTGCGCGGTTGGTCACCTGCCCCGCGTACGGCACCTGCCCCGGTCACCAACTCCACCGCTTGCGTGGACCGGGTGCACAACACCGCACCAGTAAAACCTTGCCACGTCTCACCCATCGGTCCACCGTGCACCCGACGAACTTCCGTGGACCGCGACTGCCGGACCAACCAACCATAAGCCGCCACGTGGCTCGCCCTGGTGCACGCCCGCCGCCGTGGACCGCGCGCCTGCCCGCGCACCTGCGCGCCTGCCCGCGCCCTGCCCGCGCCGCGTGTCGCCGCCTGCTGCCTGCCCGAGGCTGCGCCGCCGCCCGCCGGCGCTGCCCGCCGCCGCCGGCCGCTGCCGGCGATCACCGGAGACACTGTTCCGGCATGAACAGTAATCGCCAGCTCAAAAACAGTAAGTAAATAGCCCATCTTGACCGTTTTCATGCGCTGATTCCAAAAACGACGTCCGTTTCGCCAAAATCCACTCCTAAAATTTGCCGGAGGCTCCCGGAAAGGTAAATTTAATCCAATTTTCGCGCCGGGTCGCAATCTTGATTCCAATAAGCGCGCAAACCTCTCAAACACCCCGAATGGGCTCCCAGATAGGCAGACAAGCTCCAAAACGACAGAAAACCGATTCCCAACCTCCGCTTTGGCCTAAAACCTCTCTAACATTCGGCAAAAACAGCCGACGGCCAAACACAACAAGCCAAAGCTTCACAGGGTCCATCTGTGGCATCCATTTGATGCGCTATAGGCCGAATACACCATCAACAGGTGTTTGCACAGAGAAAATGCGGGAAAAAGCTGTAAGGAGCTCAGGGGCCCTACATCCTCCCCCACTAAAAAAAAGTTTCGTCCCCGAAACAAGAAAAACAAAATAAACGTACCTCAGCTAGAAGTCTCGAACAAGAAAGGGTAGGCGTCCCTCATCTCTGTCTCTAGCTCCCAAGTAGCCTCTCGCTCCTCATAATTGCTCCACAAGATCTTCACATATGGAATGGCCCAATTGCGCAATTCCCTCACCTCACGAGCAAGAATCCGCAACGGGCGCTCCTCGTAGACCAAGTCCTCGCCGATCTCCAACGAAGTGAAGTTAATCACGTGCGACGGGTCAAAAACGTATCTCCTCAGGGCTGAGACGTGGAAGACATCATGAACTCCGGCTAGGCGTGGGGGTAAGGCCACTCTGTATGCCACAGGACCAACTCTGTCAAGTACCTCAAAGGGTCCAATAAAGCGGGGACTGAGCTTTCCCCGTACTCCGAATCTCCGGACCCCTTTCGAGGGCGAGACCTTCAAGAAGACATGATCACCAACCTGAAACTCCAGGTCTCGCCGTCGAGTGTCGGCGTAGCTCTTCTGACGACTCTGGGCTGTCTCAAGATGTCGGCGAATAATTCTGACTTTATCCTCGGCCTCCAAAAGTAACTCCGGTCCCAAAGTCCTCCTCTCACCCACGTCACTCCAATATAAGGGAGACCGACACTTGCGTCCATACAACGCTTCAAACGGAGCCATCTGGATGCTCGCCTGATAGCTGTTGTTGTACGCGAACTCAACCAAAGACAAGTGACGGTACCACCCTCCTCCAAAATCCATAACGCACGCTCTCAGCATATCCTCGAGGGTCTGTATGGTGCGTTCTGACTGTCCATCGGTCTGTGGGTGGAAAGCGGTGCTAAACCTGAGCTGAGTCCCCAATGCAGAATGCAAACTCTCCCAAAAGCGTGATACGAATCTCGGGTCTCGATCTGACACAATCGAAGCAGGTATGCCGTGAAGCCTCACTATCTCATCCAGATATAACTGTGCCAAACGCTCCAGTGACCAAGTCATCTGAACCGGTAAGAAGTGTGCCGACTTGGTGAGTCTGTCCACAATAACCCAGATTGCATCTGCCCCGCTCTGCGCCCTCGGCAATCCAGTGACAAAATCCATAGTGACGTGGTCCCATTTCCACTCGGGAATTGGAAGACTCTGCAACTTACCAGCAGGAACGCGATGCTCTGCCTTCACTTGCTGGCAAGTTAAACAATGAGCTACGAATCTCCCAATATCCCGCTTCATCCCGGGCCACCAAAACTGTGCCTTGAGGTCCTTATACATCTTAGTACCTCCAGGATGGACGGTATAAGGTGTATAATGGGCCTCCCTCAAAATCTGATCTCTAATCTCCTGATCCATAGGCACACACACTCGGTCCCTGTACCGCAGTACTCCCGAGCTATCCACAGAAAAATCCCCTGTCTGATCCGCCTGAAGCTGCGTCCTGATCCTCGTCAAGTGGGGGTCCTCACTCTGAGTGTCCCTGATCCTCTCCAACAGAGTGGGCTGCAAGACCATAGACATGAGTCTAGCAGAGACCCCAGGGGATACTACCTCCAGCTGTAATCGCCTCATCTGCTCGACCAACGGTGCCTGCTGCGAGATCAATAAGCTCAAACTCGTCCGCCTACTCAAGGCATCTGCCACGACATTGGCCTTGCCGGGATGATAAAGGATACTCAGATCATAATCCTTTAGCAGCTCCAACCACCGGCGTTGCCTCAAATTCAGCTCCTTTTGGGTGAACAGATACTTCAAGCTTTTGTGATCAGTATAAATCTCGCAATGCTCACCATACAAATAATGCCGCCACAGCTTCAGAGCAAACACCACCGCTGCCAGCTCAAGATCATGAGTAGGGTAATTTTTCTCATAATCCTTCAATTGTCGTGAAGCATAGGCAATCACCCTACCCTGCTGCATCAACACACACCCCAAACCACTATGTGAGGCATCACTGTAGATCACAAATCCTTCCCCCATAACTGGAAGGGCAAGGATTGGAGCGGTCATCAATCTCTGCTTCAGCTCCTCAAAACAGCTCTGGCAAGTCTCGCTCCAAACAAACTTAACTCCTTTCCTGGTCAGACGAGTGAGGGGAGAGGAAAGCTTCGCAAAGCCTTCCACAAAACGCCGATAGTAGCCCGCCAAACCAAGAAAGCTCCGCACCTCGGTGATAGTCGTCGGCCTCGTCCAGTCACGAATAGCATCCACCTTGGCTGGATCCACCGCCACTCGAGCAGCTGAAACCACATGACCCAGAAAGGCGACCTCCCGGAGCCAAAACTCGCACTTTTTGAACTTGGCATACAGCCTCTTCTCTCGCAGAAGCTGCAGCACCGTCCTCAAGTGCTCCTCGTGCTCCAGATCACTCCGGGAGTAGATCAGAATATCATCGATGAACACCACCACAAACCGGTCCAAAAACGGCTGAAATATCCTGTTCATTAAATCCATGAATGCGGCAGGGGCATTAGTCAACCCGAAAGGCATCACAGTAAACTCATAATGCCCGTACCGCGATCTGGAAGCCGTTTTGGAGATGTCCTCGGCCCTCACCCTCAGCTGGTGGTAACCGGACTGTAGATCAATCTTCGAGAACACAGACGCTCCCTGCAGCTGATCAAACAAATCATCAATCCGGGGGAGGGGATACTTGTTCCGGATGGTCACTTTGTTCAACTCCCTATAATCCACACACAACCGAAGTGACCCATCCTTCTTCTTCACAAACAACACAGGCGCTCCCCACGGAGAAACACTGGGTCTGATGAAGCCCTTATCCAAAAGATCCTGAAGCTGGGCTTTCAACTCTCTCAACTCGGCTGGCGCCATCCTATAGGGTGCCTTAGAGATTGGTGCAGTCCCAGGGACTACATCAATCACAAACTCAATCTCCCTCTCCGGCGGCATCGTCGTCAGCTCAGGGGGGAACACATCTGGAAACTCTCGGACGATAGGGATATCCTCTGCTCCTGGCGACGCTGTCCCTCCGCCAACTGGGCCGCCAAGGCCCTCAACTCAGTAAGCTCAGAGGGTCTGGACTACTCTGGCTCGCCATGGGGTGAAGGAGTACCCCGAGTAGGCATCCGGCGTCGAGGAGGCATCCTGCCACAAGAAACCAAACATCAGCAACAAGCCCCACACGACCCAATCTGGCGAAAGTCAAAAGACATCCTCCTACTTCTGTAACCTTATGTTGTCTGCAGCCAACATAATGGTCCAACAGAAATAGGCTATGTCGATCCCTCTTCACTCACTAGAAGAGTTAACTATAAAATCACCGACTTTCGCAAAATGTCACGCCACTCTCGCCCTATCATCCTAGGGTCTGTCCAAAAGCCTAGGGTTTCCTAAGTCCCAACTGACCTATCCCTAAGCTCTGATACCAACTTAATCTGTCACGCCCCGGGTGTAAACCAGAACCCGGGCCCGTCTACAGATCCGCCGTGCATGCGGTACTTCCCACATACACGAAGCGTCGGTAACCTGCTCAGATATAAGAATAACAATAAAAGAGCATAAAAGTCAGAGCTAAACGGAAACTACTGTATCTCAGACAGAAGCTGGAAGTAAAAGAGTACAACAGTGAAATAAAATACAGATGTCTCTCCCAGCTCACCACTAAAAGTACAAACAGCTGGCAGAAGCCAGACCCAAAAAGAAATAAACAGAAGCTGTCTGAGAAGACCAGGTACCCAAAATCTCCAGCTACAACCCTCGGGTGGCTCTCTATCTAGTCCGCAATCCGCTTACCTCGATCAGTTGCTGATGGCCCAGCAACTCCCGCAGAGGACTCTGCAAAACAAAGGAAAAGAAAGAAACAAGAAAAGACAATGGGGGTAAGTACTACTATAAATAGTAGCCTCCCCTAGTGGGTAAAGCCTCAGCTCAAATATACCCACCAGGTAATCAGAGACAAAAGGGGAAGAAGAGAAAGGGGGTGAAGCTATGAATGATAACTGATGAAGTGCTACCCCTAATATGCCTCTACATGACCAACCAATAAGGATGGAGAAAGTGATGCATCAGAATCAAGAAGCCTGTCAAAATGACCCAAATCTGACCGCCAGTGAACACTGGCACTGCCTGCTCTGCTGTCGAACTCAAGAAACCAGCCTGGTGCCCGGCGCTCTGCACCGTGGAAAGCCTACTCCGGAGTGGCACTCGAGGGGAGCGACCCACTCGAGTAAAGTATCACTGTAACAAGCATTTCTGTAACCACTGTCTCATAATAGCAGGACTGGATCATGACTATGATCAAAGAGGGAAACTCCGTCCACTAAAGAAAGCCCGATCCCCAAAATACCCAATCTGATGCAATAGTAACAACCCGGTCAACCACCCAAGATCCGTGGTCGCCGCAACACCCTGTCAAAAACCCAACCTGTCCCAATTCCCTGATACCTGACTACACTGTCCAACACCCGCTCGAACCCGAGCAACTATGCCTCAAGTCTATCAATAATAGGAGAAGAAAAGAATAAATGCATGGTTTCTCCTAAGTCAAGTCCCAAAAGATAGTGTAGTAGTAAAAGATGATATAATTATATGACCCGTTTAATCATGCATTGTTCCAATAATTTTCTCCATTTTCCAAGAATAATCAGTTTAGGAAATATAGGCTAAGCTGACAGTCACATATGAACAATCATCACTTTTATAGTCCTCAGTTTCTATTTTTGCCCCTAAACATGCAGTCCAGAATAATTAAGCGATCAATTAAAGTAATCATGCTACCACAAATTCCACGTGGATTAAATAACAATTAATTAATTCCCTAGAGCATGCAAGTCTACCAATAACAGTTAACATCATCAAATCAGGGGAAATTCTGACATTCCTAGTGGGCACACCAAGGAGAGGAGTACAACAACCACCCACCTGAAGCGCGAACTGTCCGGATCCGTACAGATGAAAATACCAAAATTCCAAATCCTTGCTCCCACAAATTTAGCACACCCGTAATACTCCTGGTACAACACAAAGTCCACTAAATACACTTAGGCTCCCAATTATTGCTCTTATAACCACATACAACATCTGATTCAAAACTGCTAAATTATCACCTGCATAAAGTGCCCAGGAAATTCCAAGATCAATATCACGGCGATCCTTGCGTCGATAGCTTCGCAACGGTACCTTGCACGTCCAAATCTGAGTTCGGTAAGTCAAGATATAAATTCGGGAAGAGGGGAACCACAAACAAAAGTCTGTGCTAAAGACTGTGCACTGTTCACTGAGAAAACAGTGATTTTCACCTCGAAATAATCCTCGGGAAAATCCAAGAAAAATACGAGCGCGTTCCTTGCGATCTGTAGATGAAAAAGTTGTACAAGCTCGTTTCCGTCTGACGCTCGTGCGCGAAGATATGGCCTCCCCAATCAGCTGCTATCTCAAAATCCCTCACAGAAAAAGGGGGACCATTGTTACCTCGGGATTCGAGCCAAGAAGTCGAAATGAGAATGAGTGATCAAAATAAAAGATGAAGCCCTACCTCTTAGGAGTCTGTCGGCGCAAAAATCACAAAAGAAGGGTCTCGGGGTAGCCCAGGAGAGCTAAAACACCGCTGCTGCGCCGAAGAAGAACACAGGAACCACAACGTCGCGCCGCACCGTAAAATCCAAAACCTCGGGATGCGTGCACCTAGAAATTCCGAAACTCTGCAGGATGATAGAGGACTCAGAGAGGAAGAATTTGTCTTAAGAAAGTTGGGGCAAAGGGTGAGAGGGTTGAGAGAAAAAAACAATTAAGAGGGCTCGGGTTGGAAATTTATAGGCTGAAAAATCTTTTGGAGAAATTCCCTCCATGTCCTCTCCCGCTCTCACTGTGCCCGGTGCACGTGCGCCCGCCAATGGCGGCGCACCACGTGGCCCGAACCACCGTGCACCGCGCCGTGCACCCCTGCGCGGTCGGTCACCTGCCCCGCGTACGGCACCTGCCCCGGTCACCAACTTCACCGCTTGCGTGGACCGGGTGCACAACACCGCACCAGTAAAACCTTGCCACGTGTCAACCATCGGTCCACCGTGCACCCGACGAACTTCCGTGGACCGCGACTGCCGGACCAACCAACCATAAGCCGCCACGTGGCACCGCCCTGGTGTACGCCCGCCGCCGTGGACCGCGCGCCTGCCCGCGCACCTGCGCGCCTGCCCGCGGCCTGCCCGCGCCGCGTGCCGCCGCCTGCCGCCTGCCCGAGGCTGCGCTGCCGCCCGCCGGCGCTGCCCGCCGCCGCCGGCCGCTGCCGGCGATCACCGGAGACACTGTTCCGGCATGAACAGTAACCGCCAGCTCAAAAACAGTAAGTAAATAGCCCATCTTGACCGTTTTCGCGCGCTGATTCCAAAAACGACGTCCGTTTCGCCAAAATCCACTCCTAAAATTTGCCGGAGGCTCCCGGAAAGGTAAATTTAATCCAATTTTCGCGCTGGGTCGCAATCTTGATTCCAATAAGCGCGCAAACCACTCAAACACCCTGAATGGGCTCCCAGATAGGCAGACAAGCTCCAAAACGACAGAAAACCGATTCCCAACCTCCGCTTTGGCCTAAAACCTCTCTAACATTCGGCAAAAACAGCCGACTACCAAACACAACAAGCCAAAGCTTCACAGGGTCCATCTGTGGCATCCATTTGATGCGCTATGGGCCGAATACACCATCAACAAGTGTTTGCACAGAGAAAATGCAGGAAAAAGCTGTAAGGAGCTCAGGGGCCCTACACAGGCGGTACTGCAACTGGCTGTGCTCTCTGCTCCAACAGGCGCATCGAACGTTCCATGGCCTCCTCCTGGCATCGGACAACCTCCGACATCTGTGCCATCTGGATCCATAACTCCTGGGTCTCGCTCTGCTCTGATAGCTCTGCCTCCCGCTGCTCGAGTTACTCATCAGATGCGGGATGTGACCTCTTCACTACACGACGTCTCAGGGGCATCGTAGTCCACTGCACAATAACAAACATCAGGACAAAACAACTATTCGACCCAATCCAGCGAAAGTCTAAGACATGTCATCCATTCCATAGCATTGTGTTGTCTGCAGCCAACATAATCGCTTAGGAGAATAAACATGCCAATCACTTATCCCTTCTCTTGGGAGAGGTATAAAACTCAATCAGGACACACGCTAAAAGTCACGACTCTCACGTAGTCATCCTAATGTCCAACCACAAGCCTAGGGGTTCTAAGTCCACAATGCCTACAACCTAGGCTCTGATACCACTCTAATCTGTCACGCACCGGGTTGAAACTGCGACCCGGGCCCGCCAACAGATCCGCCGCCCATATGGGAAACCCCGTATAGACGAAGCCTCTAACCTGCAAAAAGAATGATACTATATCTATACAGATATCAGAGCTGAAAAGTAAACTACTGAAAGACTAAAATCCAATCACTGTAAAATTGAAAATAAAGATACAATATCCATCTCCCAATACGATTAAATACAATATCCTCATAATACAATAACCAAAACTAAACAGGGAGGTAAACCCAATAATACATCAGTGTACAGGCTCTCAGTACAAGTCAGATTCTCACAATACAAATGTCTCTCAAAAGTAAAAACAAATAAACCAACTGCTGACTGTACTAATAGATCTCCAATGAAGGGGTACCGCTACTGCTACTCTCCAAAGACAGGTAGGGATCTAGCTCGCGACTCTCTCGCCTCGATCAGCAACAAAAGGATAAGCAACTGTAAAGTAGGTCCCTGGGAAAAAAATCACCGCGGCGGGTGTGAGAACTACATCCCACAGTAGTTCTCAGTGGGTACCGCCAACAAGCCCGATGGTCTGCCCACTAAGTCTACTAGAGGCATAAAGTAACAAATGTAGTACTGAAGGGAAAGGAGCTGGAAAATAACTCTACAGGTACTATGCCTCTATCTAAATACTCAAGAAGTGGAACAGATGGAAACATGATGCATCTACTAACTCTCAAATATAATCACCCAATCTACACTGACTGCCACATGGGGTCCAGTCAAACCTGCGCCCACCTACTGCCGCATATCCACAAGAGGACGGGTCTACCGTAGGGCGTCCGTGACTGCCAAAACTGGCCCAGCCAGAGGGACTGCGTCGACAAGTCGCGATAGCAAAGTAACAGGCCCAACTCCGGAGTGGTACTCGAGAGGCGTGACCCCACCGAGGAAAGTATCCGCGCATCTCTGTCGAGCTCAATATGGCTCATGCAGGCTATAGTCCAAATCCACGATCAACAAGATCGACTGTAACTAACATCACCTCTCAACTCACTGGTTGGAAATACTCACAGCCAGGACGACCGTCAACCCGACGGCTCCCATAATAGAATACCAAACTCACAGATAACACAGAAGGACTGACACCATAAGGGTTCGAAAACCCTGATAGGTCGGCGTCTAGAACCCCAATCAAACAAGAACAGACTCCAGGCTCCGCCTATCGAAGTTCCCGACCCCCTAACAGTTCGGGAACACGACAACCTCGATACAACATGAGGAAGACACCAACTAGGGTCCGAAAGTGTCACACCCCGGGGTCGAAACTGCGACCCGGGCTCGCTAACAGATCCGCCGCCCATACGGTGAACCCCGTATAGACGAAGCGTCTAACCTGCAAAGAAAGATGCTATACAAAACAGATATCAGAGCTGAAAGTAAACTGCTAGAAATAAACTATAAAATACCACTATCACTCATAAGAAGTACAATCCAACCTCACCACAAAAAAAGAAATACAAATGTCTCTCAGATAATAGGGAAATAAAAGGTACAACTCGATCCTCACTACAAAAGTCTCTCGACAGAATACAAACCAAAATAACAAAGGGGTACCTCTACTCACACACTGAAGCTGACGGGAAGGGATCTATCTCGTGACTCCCTTACCTCGATCTGAAGAAGATGGAGCAGCAACTGGAATGGCAAGAACAGGCGTAGAAGTCCCTGGGGAAAAGACACCACGACGGGTGTGAGAACTACATCCCACAGTAGCTCTCAGTGGGTGCCGTCAACAAGCCCAACGGTCTGCCCACTAAGTCTACTAGAGGCATGAGGAAACAAATACAGTGCTGAAGGAAAAAGCTGGAAGATAAATTCTATTGCTACTATGCCCCTATCTAGATGCTCAAAAAGCGGGACAGATGAAAATATAATGCATCTACTAACTATCAAGTATAGTAACCCAATCTATACTGACTGCCCCATAGGGTCCGATCAAACCTGCGCCTCCCCTACTGCCGCACATCCTCAACAGGACGGGTCTACCGTGGGGTGTCCGTGACTGCCAAAACTGGCTCAGCCAGAGGGACGGCGTCGACAAGTCGCGATAGCAAGTAACAGGCCCAACTCCGGAGTGGCACTCGAGGGGCGCGACCCCACCGAGCAAAGTATCCGCACATCTCTGTCGAGCTCAAATGTGGCTCCTGTAGGCTATGATCCAAATCACGATCCACAAGATCGACTGTAACTGACATCACATCTCTCACTCAAAGGCTAGAAAATACTCACAGCCGGGACTACCGTCTACCCGACGGCTCCCACAACAGAACACCAACTCAGGAAGAACCGACACTATAAGGGTTCGCAAATCCCGATAGGTCGGTGCCTAGAACCCTATCAAACAAGAACAGACCCTAGGCTCCGCCTATCGAGTTTCCCGACCCCCTTACAGTTCGGGAACACAACAACCTCTGTACAACAAGCGGAGGACACCAACCAGGGCCCGAAAGTCCCGGAAGACCAACACCTACAACCCTATCAAACAAGAACAGGTCCTAGGCTCGGCCCCCGTGGCTTTCGTCCCGAAAAGGAACGGCCCCTAGAACCCAGATCACCCAAACTCTCTCGGGTGAGGAAGTTGTAGAAAAAGATGACAGTTATTACTAAAAATTCATTTTAGTCTGAGAAACCCAATTTAATATATTTTAGTTCTTTTTAAGAAAATTTGTTTAAATAAGTTTAATTTTTCAAACCCCGAAGGGCTATTGCCATCACCCAAATCAAACAAGAACAGGCTCCGGCGACCCCTCGAGATTTGGAAGAAAATATTAGTTCACAGAAATCATGTGTGTCTAAAAAGAACAATCTGGGTCCTAGGTCCTACTAACACTAGTAAGCGATTGCCACTAATCCAGTGGCGACAAATAAAACATTTCGGGACCGCCGTTTACCCAAACGGCTCCCGTCACAGATGAACGATCAACTACCAGACTCCACTCTGCTCCCAAGCACGAGTGTAGAAAGCATCCCACACTAAAAGAAACCCGACCACTCGGCCCACTACCCGGGCGAGTAAAACACTATGTCCAGGAAGAAAAGGGTGTGGATGTCTAAAGCAGAATAAACCTAGCCCAAGTTGGAGTTTTCTACAGTCTGGCTGAACATGCTGCATATGACGGAGGTTGTCACGCCCCGGGTGTAAACCAGAACCCGGGCTCAACCACAGATCCGCCATGCACACGGTATTTCCCGTGTACACGAAGCGCTGGTAACCTGCTCAGATATAAGAAATATAATAAAGGAGCAAACAACAGAGCTAAACTAAAACTAATACATCTCAGACAAAATGCTGGAAAATAAAAGTACAATAAAACTCTACATGTGTCTCTCCCAGCTCACGAAATAAATACAACCAGCTGGCAGAAGCCAGACCCAAAATAAAGGAAAATACAACTGTCTGAGTGTACAGGGGATACATCAAAACTACAAAGCTCAAGATCGGGGAAGTAGCTATCTAATCAGCGATCCTCTTACCTCGATCCTGGGTAGAGGGTTCCGCAACTCCCGCAGAGGACTCTGCAAAACAAAGAGGGAAAAGAAAAGAGAAAACAGTGGGGGGTGAGAACTACTATAAAAATAGTAGCCTCCCCTAGTTGGTAGACCTCAAACTCAGACATGCCCACTAGGACTATCAGAGGCGAAAATGAAAATAAGAATAAAGGTGGTAAGCTACAAGTAACACTACTGATGAAGAGCTACCACTAATATGCCTCTAAGATGCCTAGCTAAAAGAATAGCTAAAGGTATGCACCGGAATGTCAAAGACTACCTGACCAACCCAATCGAAACACCAGTAACACTGGTACTGCCTGCTCTGCTGTCAACTCAAGAACCCAATATCTGATCGGCACACGGCACGATCCCAAAGTATCCAATCGACCGGCACACGGCTCGGCCCTAAGCCTACTCCGGAGTGGCACTCGAGGGGAGCGACCCACACGAGTAAAGTATGTAACCAAAAGTATCTGATGTAGCAGGACTGGATCAAGACTCTGAACAAGTGGGTAAGACCGTCCACTAAAGAAGCCCGATCCCTCACCTCCAATCTGATGCAATAATAATAATAATAATAATCCGGTCAACCGCCCACAGTCCGCGGTTGCCGCGACACCCAACCATCGATCCCCGACTGTCCCAAACTCTGAACATCTGACTACACAATCCCCTAAGACTAGACAACAGGAGAACGAATAAAAGGCATGGTTTCTCCTAAGTCAATTCCAGCATGTATGTGTAGCAGAAAAAGGTGGCCTAGCTAGATGACCATTCAAGCATGCAAAGTCCTTTACTTGATAAAACCGTTTTAATTACTCTAACATTTACAAAATTAAGAGCTTAGAACCTCCAATGTACATGTGGCATTATATGTGATACATGATACAATTTAGATGCATATTCTACTAACAAGTAATCCTTTTTAACAATATGAATTCTAACCACATGCCCAAACCTGCTCTTAAACATACGACATGATATGGTTTTAACATTATTCCCAAGTGATTAAACTGCATATCTAAAGCATGGAAGCCCAACTCACTAACTTGTAGTTTTCTAACAATGCAAATATTAACAAAGAAACCATAATCTCATACAAGCATGCTAGATCCATTCACAGTTTTAATAGCACATGATCAAGAGCATTCTAATAGGCCTAGTGACAATCACAAGTAGGAGGTTCACAACATCACCCACCTCGAGCGCTAATCCCAGTCCCCAAAAGCGAATCCCACGCTCAATCCAAAAATAGCCACCACAACTCTGTACAAAATACCCCAAAGGAACATACATAGGTTAAACATTCACAGTTTTCCAAAAATCTGTCCACTAATACCACAGTCCAGAATTTTTTAATTTTTACCTGCGAAAAATGCCCAGAAAATTCCAACAAAATTACTATCACGATCCACGCGACGAACCCGTCGAAACGAGTACCTGCACGCCCAAAATGGAGTTTCCTACGCTGAGATAAAAATCCGGCAAGGGAAGCACCCCAATCCAAACTGTACAAAATTTCTGTAACAAAGAACTACAGAAAAAGGAGATTTTCACCTTCGTGCAAAATCCAGAAAAATCTGAGAAAAATCCAGGAGATTCCTTGTGAAATTTAGATGAATTTTTCCTTTTGAATCGCCTCGATCCGTTGCCTGTGCGCAAAGATACAGCAAGAACACCGCAGTGCTGTCCAAAAATCCGCAAAGAAAAATGGGTCAAAGGGGAGCTCAGAAAACTCTAAGATCAGCACGAAAATCGAGAAAGCTCAAAACACAGAAGTTGAAGTCCTACCTGTCGAGAGTCCGATGGCGCAAGAATCATCGAAAAAGGAGTCGGGGTGAGTCGGGGGAGCCCAAACACTGAGAAGGGACGAAGCGGGTCGCCGGAGAACGAGCGTCGCGCCGTGCCGTAAAAATGGGAACCTCGGGATGCGTGCCTCCAAAAATCCTCAAAGTCCTCCAATGGATAGTGCACTGTGTGGGGAGAAACTCTTCTGAAGACTCCATAGCGAAAAGGTGTCTAAAAAGCCCAAAGAAGTCACAAAGAAGCCTATTTATAGGCTCAGCCCAAAGGCTGTAAGTGGGCCGGATTCGGGCGCAACTTTCGGGCGCCCGAATCCGGAAAGCGGTCGGACGCTTCCCCCGTCCGACGCGCCCGAATCGTCCCCATGCTGACACGTGTCCCGCACAGCAAACAGCTGTACGAGACGCGTCAGAGACAGCCGCGTGGCCCGCCTGAGCAGCGGACGCGTGTCCCGCACAGCAAACAGCTGTGCGGGCGCGTCCGGCGTCGACGCGTGGCGCCGACCGGGCAGGTGGGTAGGTGGCGCCCGCGAATAGCCGGGCGCCAAGTGTCCCCGTCCTGTCGCGGTCACACGTGCGGGCAGGCGCCGCACTATGCGCCTTCCATGCACTCGCCCCGAGGCGCTCGCCCGTGCCCCCGTGCGCCGCGCCTCGTGAGCCCGCCACTAGCCTGCCGCCACGTGTCCCTACGCCGGGTCCATGCACCCACGCGGGGAACTCCGTGGACCGCGCAACCCAGCGCCTGCCAATCAGGGATCGAAACGTGGTTCCCGCTCAGATCCCTGCACCGGCGCTCAACCCATGCACTCGCCGGTCAAAATTCCGTGAACCGCGCACCAAAGGCCAGCCTATCCCCGCATGCCACGTGTCCTGCGCCGGGCTCATGCACCCAACCGCGCCGCTCCGTGGACCGAACGTCGCGAACCGGCCAATTACAGGCCGCCACGTGGCAGCCTGCGGTCCACCGACACTCCCCATGCACCGAAAAGTCCCGAAAACTTCCGGAAGCCCGTTTTTGGTCATCCGGACTCCAAATTTAACAAGCAAATAGCCATTTTCAAGCGTTTTTCCGTGCTGAATCCAAATCCAACCTCTGTTTGGCCCAATTCATTTTCAAAACTTCGACAAATACAGCCGAAGGCCAAATCTGCTATAAAGATCTCACAGGGTCCATCTGTGGCACTCCTTTGATGCACCATGGGCCAGACACCAACACTAGGTGTTATACAATGTGGATTCATCGAAAAAGTTGCATGGGAAAAACCAAAACACTACATCCTCCCCTACAAGGAAAAGTTTCGTCCTCGAAACAAAAGCCATACCTCAAGCTGGGGCCTCGAACAAGTGGGGGTAAGCATCCATCATCGCTGACTCCAGCTCCCAAGTAGCCTCGCGCTCATCATGACTGCTCCAGAGGATCTTCACATAAGGGATGGCTCGGCTACGCAGCTCCCTAACCTCCCTGTCCAAAATCCTCAACGGCCACTCGACATAGCTCAAGTCCTCGGCGATCTCCAATGGGGCGAAATCAAAAATGTGCGACGGGTCAAAAACATACCTCCTCAGAGTCGATACATGAAACACATCGTGAACAGCTGCCAATCTGGGAGGAAGTGCAAGCCTGTAGGCAACTGGCCCTATGCGCTCCAACACCTCGAAAGGTCCAATATAACGAGGGCTCAGTTTCCCACGAATACCAAATCTCCGAATCCCCTTCGAAGGCGAGACTTTCAAAAAGACATGGTCGCCCACCTGAAACTCTAAGTCTCGCCGTCGTGTATCAGCATAACTCCTCTATCGACTCTGGGCAGTCTCGAGATGTCGCCGTACCAATCTGACCTTTTCCTCTGCCTCTAATAGTAGATCAGGACCCAAAGTCTTCTTCTCACCCACGTCACTCCAATATAGGGGTGACCGACACTTGCGTCCATACAACGCTTCAAACGGAGCCATCTGAATGCTCGCTTGATAGCTGTTGTTGTACCCAAACTCAACTAATCCCAAGTGTCGGTACCACCCTCCTCCAAAGTCCAGAACGCAAGCTCTCAACATATCCTCGAGGGTCTGAATCGTGCGCTCTGTCTGTCCATCGGTCTGTGGGTGGAATGCTGTACTAAATCGGAGCTGCGTCCCCAAGGCTGTCTGTAAACTCCTCCAGAAATGCGAGACAAACCTCGGGTCTCTATCTAATACGATGGAAACGGGTACCCCGTGCAATCTAACCACCTCAGCCAAGTAAACCTGTGCCAGTCGCTCCATCGGCCAAGTCATCTGAACCGGTAAAAAGTGAGCGGACTTGGTAAGCCTGTCCACGACTACCCAGATAGCATCCTCTCCTGTCTGTGCTCTCAGCAATCCGGTGATAAAATCCATGGTAACATGTTCCCATTTCCATTCAGGGATTGGGAGACTTTGTAACTTGCCAGCAGGTACACGATGCTCAGCCTTTACTTGCTGACAAGTTAAACAGTGTGCTACAAATCTCCCAATATCTCTTTTCATCCCATTCCACCAAAACTGTTCCTTGAGGTCCCTATACATCTTAGTCCCACCAGGGTGAATGGTATAAGGTATATAGTGGGCCTCCCTCAAGATCTGCTCTCGAATCTCTGTATCCATAGGCACGCAAGCTCGGTCCCTGTACCGCAGTACTCCCGAAGCATCAACTGAAAAATCCCCTGTCGAACCGGTCTGGATCTGCTCTCGAATCCTCATCAGGTGGGGGTCCTCACTCTGTCTCTCCCGAATCCTGTCCAGCAGAGTGGGCTGCACGACTAGAGACATAAGTCTAGCAGAGACCCCAGGGGACACAACCTCGAGCTCCAGCCGCCTCATCTGCTCAAGTAGTGGCGCCTGCTCAGTGATCATCAAAGATAGACTCTTTACCGCTCTCCTGCTCAGGGCATCAGCAACCACGTTGGCCTTGCCAGGATGGTATAATATGTCTACATCAAAGTCCTTTAACAATTCCAACCAATTGCGCTGCCTCAAGTTGAGCTCTTTCTGTGTAAACAGGTATTTCAGGCTCTTGTGGTCTGTGTAAATCTCGCAGTGCTCCCCATATAAGTAATGGCGCCACAACTTCAATGCGAAAATCACTGCAGCTAGTTCCAAGTCATGGGTAGGGTAATTCTTTTCGTAATCCTTTAATTGCCGAGAGGCATAACCGATTACCCTACCCTCCTGCATCAGCACGCAACCAAGTCCACTGTGCGATGCATCACTGTATATCACGTATCCTTTCCCCATAACAGGGAGGGAAAGGATAGGAGCCGACATCAATCTGTTCTTTAATTCCTCGAAGCTCCTCTGGCAATCCTCACTCCAAATAAACTTAAACCCTTTTCGCGTCAGACGAGTGAGGGGTGTAAGAAAAATACGGATATGCGCAGCGGAAGAAAAAAAAACGCAATTAAAATTTTTCTTAAACCAAGATCACCTCATGTTTTGTTTTAGATCGTAAAAAGGTAATCTAATTGATCTCATCAATTAGGATTTAATTTTTACCTTTCGCGGGTAGAGATCACCGCGAAGCCGACAATCGTTGGTAAAAATTGTTCGTCCTTGATAGCCGCGCACGCACCCGGCCTCTACTTGTGTCCACACGGAATCACGCCCTTGATCGAAAAATCGATCTCCTTGATTCGCGATCCGATCACGAATTAATTCTTGCGTCGATGTAAGGAGGATGAATCAATCTTCTAATTGTGCTAGCAATCTTCCGAAGATCGAGAACGATTAATTATGGAGGACTTTAGGAAGAGAGAGAGAATAGGCGGCTAGAATTTTCTCACGTTCCGCGACCAACTTAATTAATTTCCACTTTATCTTCCTCAAAAATGTTGTTGTTACGTATCACATACGTACTACCTATTCTTATAATAGGAAGTTGGTCGGCTATAACAAAATAAAGTATATTAACTAATCAAATCTTATAATTAGTTACAAAGAAAGATCTCCTAAAATATAGTAACTAATTAAATCTTATAATTAGTTACAAAGAAAGATCTTTTAAATTAAATCTCAAGATAAAATCTAGTAACTAATTAGATCTTATAATTAGTTACAAAGAAAGATCTTTTAAATTAAATCTCAAGATAAAATCTAGTAACTAATTAAATCGAATCCTAATTCGATTGGATTATCCATTATCCTACGTGTGTAACATTTACACATAAGTCCTCCAAATATTTACTAACAATTAGCAAATACACCATGCAAGTTTTGCACTTAAATACCTCTAATTTACAATAATTGCAAATTAGTCCTTTTACTAATAAATTAGTAAACTTTAGTATTGTGATTATAATTAATCCATTCTATAAACTTTTTTTTATCATCTCGTTGATATCGATCATGCGCGATTCCTTATGTGTGTGACCTAATAGGTTCAATTCTGTCTGGTAGTGAGATATGATGCGATCCCCATCGACATCATCATCGAAACTCCTTTTGATGGATCAAACACTTTTGATTCTTCCATCGTATAATAATTATTCGCCTATAATTATTCTTATTGGTTCCCACAATCCACCAGTGACGCCTAGCAGCATATGGTGGCAATCCAGTCAGAAGTGAATATTGGACTGAACCTCAAGGTGCAGTTACCGTACAATACAATCCTTCTATCGCATAGTCCCAACTGAGTGGAGGTCATGGAATACTCGTCAAACCCCATCACCCGTTATATGACAAATTTGATAGGACACAAGCTCATATGGTTACTCTTGGAAACACCTTTCCATGAACCATATTACCCCGGCCGAGGATTTCTGAGCTTTGCCTTACAAATAGCATAGGACTAATTATCTCTCTACCGAGAGCGATAGATCCCCTATAAACAAACACCCATTCCTAATATGAACCGACTGCAGCCAACATATACTACTAAGACCCGTGACTAGGATCAGAGTTTGCATAGTCAAACTACAATAGCCTCATACTGAATGGCCGTGGTGTCGCAGGTCTAAGGATCAGTTGTACCACTGCAACATCGAATCAGTTACTGACGAAAGAGTAGACATCCAAGTAACTATTCGTAATTGGTCACGCTCAGTGCCCTTGTTCTATAACAACCACCTGCACGTTCGCTCCAGTGTCCCCACACTAATGACTTGAGACTCGTCATCCTAAAAGAGAGCGACACATACATCAATCTTGCCGGATCAATCATCGTCCCCATGATGATCCTCCGATTGAGAGCATTTATGACTTAATCACTAATAATATGTATCTCAAATTCTTAACTCTTAAGAATATACATTATCATCTCATTAATTCAAAGGACGATTCATGGACACATCAAACATGAATGGCATAAAATGCCCAAATTATAATAAAGATCAAGTACAAATATGTCCCATATAATAAAATGCGTCAACCTGATAGGCTTTTGGGGCATACAACTAACAATCTCCCACTTGCACTAAAGCCAATCAGTCATATATCTAATGCCCATCTTCTCAAGATGAGTCTCTAGTTTTTGCTGAGTCAAAGCCTTAGTTAGCGGGTCCGCCACGTTATCTGCGGAGGCAACCTTCTGCACTTCAATATGTTTATCTTTGATGTACTCTCTGATCTTGTGATACCGCCGCTCGATATGTTTGGATTTCTGATGAGATCTCGGCTCCTTAGCTAATGCTACGGCGCCATTATTATCACAATATAGTGGCAGGGGATCCCTACTAGAGGGAACCACGCCAAGCTCAGTGATAAATTTCTTGATCCAAACAGCTTCCTTGGCAGCTTCAGATGCAGCGATGTACTCTGCCTCCATAGTAGAATCAGCAATCGTCTCTTGTTTAGAACTCTTCCAAACTATTGACCCACCATTGCAAATAAATAGATACCCAGACGTAGACTTTCTATCGTCTATATCAGACATAAAGTCTGAATCTGTATAGCCATTAACTTTGAGTTCTCCACCTCCAAGAACCAAGAACATATCCTTTGTTCTTCTCAAGTACTTAAGGATATTCTTCACCGCTACCCAATGCTCTTCGCCTGGGTTCGACTGATATCGACTAGTGACGCTCACAGCCTGTGCTATATCAGGTCGAGTACATAGCATCGCATACATTAAACTCCCTATTGCGGAAGCATAAGGGATCCTGCTCATGCGACTTCTCTCTTCAGGTGTCTTAGGAGACATAGTCTTAGAGAGGTGAATTCCATGTCTTAGAGGTACCATACCCCTTTTGGAATTCTCCATGCTGAACCTTTTCAACACTTCATCTATGTACATAGCTTGCGATAAACCAAGCAACTTCTTAGGTCTATCCCTATAGACCTTTATCCCTAGGATATAAGATGCTTCTCCAAGGTCTTTCATAGAAAACTCTTTGGATAACCATAACTTCACCGATGTTAACATAGGAATGTCATTCCCTATTAGGAGTATGTCATCCACGTACAATACGAGGAAGGTAACAGCACTCCCACTAACCTTTTTATACACACACGGCTCTTCCTCATTTCTGATGAAATCGAACGATTCGACTGCATCATTGAAACGAGTGTTCCAACTCCGAGAAGCTTGCTTCAACCCATAAATGGATCGTTGAAGCTTGCACACTTTATGACTTCTATCTTTGGCAGTGAAACCCAAAGGCTGCTCCATATAGATTTCTTCTTCAAGATATCCATTCAGGAAAGCAGTTTTTACATCCATTTGCCAGATCTCGTAGTCATAATGTGCAGCAATAGCAAGCAGAGTTCTGATAGATTTAAGCATGGCTACAGGTGAAAAGGTATCCTGATAGTCAATGCCTTCGCGTTGACTATAACCTTTTGCTACCAGCCTAGCTTTATAGGTCTCTACCTTTCCATCAGAACCAATCTTTCTCTTGAAGATCCATTTGCATCCAACGGGTACAATACCCTCCGGTGGATCAACCAAAGTCCAAACTTGATTGGAGTACATTGAGTCTATTTCAGACTTCATAGCTTCCAACCATTTTTCGGAGTCGATGTCTGACATCGCCTCGCTATAAGTCTTAGGATCATCTCTATGATCCTTGTCTCCCACTAGGAACATTTCCTCCATGTCCTCAATAAATAATCCCATGTATCTATCAGGAGGATGAGAGATTCTACTAGACTTGCGAGGTGGCAACGTAATCTCTGGTATCACAGAGTTATCAGGAAGGGCTCTTGGAATGCTCGATTCTAAAAAGACTTTCTCCTCTAGTTCTATTTTTCTCCCACTGCCTCCTGCTAAAATAAATTCATTTTCAAGAAAGAAGGCATGTCGGCTCACAATCACATTGTGACTTTCTGGGAGATAAAAATTGTATCCAAGTGATTCCTTGGGATAACCAATGAATCTTCCCTTGACTGATCTGCTTTCCAATTTGTCCGTCTTTAATTTCTTAATATAAGCCGGACACCCCGAAGTCTTAATGTGAGTAAAACTTGGCTTCCTACCGTGCCACATCTCATATGGTGTGGTGGGAACAGATTTGGAAGGTACTCTGTTCAAAATATAAATAGCCGTAAGAAGTGCAACCCCCAAAGTGACGTAGGTAAATCTGTAAAACTCATCATAGATCGAACCATATCTAATAAAGTTCGATTCCTCCGTTCAGACACCCCATTCAGTTCTGGTGTTCCAGGAGGAGTCCATTGAGAGACAATACCATTATTCTTGAGGTAGGTTAAGAAATCCGTGCTAAGGTATTCCCCTCCTCGATCGGATCGAAGAGCCTTAATCGGTTTTTCCATTTGCTTTTCTACTTCTTGTCTAAACTCTTTAAACTTTTCAAAGACTTCAGACTTGTGTTTAATTACATACCCATACCGTGAATAATCATCAGTAAAGGTAATAAAGTAGAGATAGCCGCCCCAAGCAGACACATCGAATGGGCCACATACATCAGTATGTATCAGGGCGAGTACTTCGGTAGCTCTCTGTCCTTGTCCAACAAAGGGAGACTTAGTCATTTTTCCTTGAAGACATGATTCACAAGCTGGGTATGGTTCAGGGAGTAAGGATCCTAAGATACCATCCTTAGTCACCTTGTTAATCCTATCTTCTCCAATGTGACCAAGCCTCAGATGCCACAAGTATGTTTTGTTTACCTCCTCTCTAGGTCTTTTAAAACCAATAGTATTCTCATTCATGCCATTGTGAACTGTATTCATACTAACATCCATATGTAAGTAATAGAGATTGTCTATTAAAGAACCACAACCTATCAAATTATTCCTCAAATAAATTGAACAAATGTTTGATTCAAAAATAAACTTATAACCGTCCAATACCAAACGTGAAACAGAAATAAGGTTTCTAGTCGCACTAGGAACATAAAGACAATCTCTAAGTTCTAAAACTACTCCTGTCGGTAGACATAAAGGATAAGTCCCTACAGCAACAGCAGCAACTCTTGCTCCATTTCCAACGCGTAGGGTAAGCTCTCCATCCCTAAGTCGTCTACTTTTCTTTAGCGCCTGCATTGAAATACACAAATGCGAGGTGCATCCTGAGTCAATGACCCATGTAAGAGTAGAACAAACCGATAAGCTAGTAGTTTCAATGACATGAATCTCGGACATACCTTCCAAAGTTTTATTCTTCACCTTGTCCTTCAGGCTAGCCAAATAGTCCGGGCAATTCCTCTTCCAGTGGCCATCCTTTTGACAGTGGAAGCAAGTTCCTTTGGCGGCCTTCTTTTTGGGATTTGCCTTGACAGTGTCAGTCTTTGGCTTCTTTGCAGGCTTCTTCTTTCTCCATTTAGACTTTCTTTTGGAGGAAGCCCGTTCAACAGCCAAGACTGAGCCCTTATTGACTTTTAGCATTCCTTCAGCCGTGACCAACATATTCAACAGCTCGGCGAGAGTGCAAGTAATTTTATTCATTTGAAAATTTAAAATAAACTGAGAAAATGAATCAGGTAATGATTGTAAGATCAAATCAATTTGAAGTTCTGCGTCCATGGTCATTCCGAGCTTCTCAAGCTCCTCAATGTCCTTAATCATCGCCAGTCCATTTATCTCTAGCATCTTTCTGTTGAGCTGTTGGATTTTCGGGCACTGCTGGAGCCTCCGTGTCCAACACATAGGCTAATTTCTCAGAATTGAGAACAATTCTCAAATTCCTCAGCCAATCGGCGAAATTCGGTCCAGTTAAGCGATTGGTATCAAGTATTTTGACAAGTGGGTTAGAGGCGGCCATTTTTGCAGATGGTTAAGATTCTAATTAGTTGTGTACTTAATCATAATCCATTTTGATTAGGGTCTTTAAATCTAAATGGTGCCTCCCACTAATTTTAGCGAATCTCCACACTCCCCGAGTGGAGAAAACGAAAACTTTACTAAAAGTTTCTAGTGGGAATTGCGGTCCCATCTATTTGCACACTACCTCATCCTGACAGATTCTTGGCAATGAGTAAAGAAATGAGTGAACAACTCTTGTTCAATGCCTCTCAAGCAAATCGCAATTTTATCTTTGGCCTCCAAAAATATAGGCCTCATCCTAACAGATTCTTGGCCTTATCTTTTGGTTAAGTTAGACCCACCGTTCATCATGCAAATAAAAAAGTCATTGAATCCTCATCCTGACAGATTCTTGGATTCAACCCCTTTCTTACCACATAGCATCTCATGCCAATAGAATGGTTGCGGCTCCCTAATGCAACTGACCCCCGTGTCCGGGTGCATCAATCAACACTAAAGAGACGCCCACACCCTACAACGATGGAAGGCCACTAATGGGTTCATAACACCATTAACTTAATATTTTATTTAGGGAGATTTGTTATCTCATCAGTTTTAATTCATTATAAATTTACATCTCATGCAAACCATCGCATCATATGCACACATATATCGCATATATATAAAAAATAACTACCGGTGATGATCATGGATTTTAATTTGATTCGGGCCTGAGCCACCAGGCCGGAATCGGGTCAAAGGGTATATTACACACAAAAACTTGCTCTGCATCTTGATCAGATTGGAGTAGATCAACTCTTGTTGGCTCCCTCGATCAATATTTGGTCCAAACTTGATCTGCACCGCATCAACTCTTGAATGGAACAAATCGTCATGGAATCTAAACTACCCCTTTACCCTTTAATTTTGCAACAATTACAATACAACCCATAATAATAATGAGACACGCAGGTCTCCAAATTACATAATTTAATTGGTGCTCGCAGGCACTCAAAAAGAATCTAACACTGGGTCCTTATTAAATTACACCCATTCATATCATCACAAGGTTGCTATCCATGATCATCACCTCATACGCATCACAGGCATATAAAATAAAAATTCTCTAATTCGATTTCTAATTAATTGGGTTTCGAATTAATTTTAAATTGCGATTTTGCACAAAGCAACCACAAGGCGCGCATGATCACATCATGTAAATGCGTTCAAAACACATTGCGGCAAGCACGTGCAATGAAAGCCATGAACTAATCAATTAGTGTTGCTATACACTAACAATACTAATTAATTAGAGCTTGCATGTCATCAGTATGACGTGCGTCATATGCTAATTAATTAGAGCACATTGACCTTGACCGCATGCATGACCGTAGATTATATACTAATTAATTAGAGCACCTTGACCGCATGCATAATTAATTAGTGTTACAAAACAATCAAAACAACATATTCAAAACAACCTTCGTTGTTTTGATTTCGATCGTTCCATAAAACCCAATCAACATCGAAAAAGAGATTAGATCTAAAACAAACGATGAGGGTGGCTCTGATACCACTGTAAGAAAAATACGGATATGCGCAGCGGAAGAAAAAAAAACGCAATTAAAATTTTTCTTAAACCAAGATCACCTCATGTTTTGTTTTAGATCGTAAAAAGGTAATCTAATTGATCTCATCAATTAGGATTTAATTTTTACCTTGCGCGGGTCTAGATCACCGCGAAGCCGACAATCGTTGGTAAAAATTGTTCGTCCTTGATAGCCGCGCACGCACCCGGCCTCTACTTGTGTCCACACGGAATCACGCCCTTGATCGAAAAATCGATCTCCTTGATTCGCGATCCGATCACGAATTAATTCTTGCGTCGATGTAAGGAGGATGAATCAATCTTCTAATTGTGCTAGCAATCTTCCGAAGATCGAGAACGATTAATTATGGAGGACTTTAGGAAGAGGGAGAGGATAGGCGGCTAGGGTTTTCTCACGTTCCGCGACCAACTTAATTAATTTCCACTTTATCTTCCTCAAAAATGTTGTTGTTACGTATCACATACGTACTACCTATTCTTATAATAGGAAGTTGGTCGGCTATAACAAAATAAAGTATATTAACTAATCAAATCTTATAATTAGTTACAAAGAAAGATCTCCTAAAATATAGTAACTAATTAAATCTTATAATTAGTTACAAAGAAAGATCTTTTAAATTAAATCTCAAGATAAAATCTAGTAACTAATTAGATCTTATAATTAGTTACAAAGAAAGATCTTTTAAATTAAATCTCAAGATAAAATCTAGTAACTAATTAAATCGAATCCTAATCCGATTGGATTATCCATTATCCTACGTGTGTAACATTTACACATAAGTCCTCCAAATATTTACTAACAATTAGCAAATACACCATGCAAGTTTTGCACTTAAATACCTCTAATTTACAATAATTGCAAATTAGTCCTTTTACTAATAAATTAGTAAACTTTAGTATTGTGATTATAATTAATCCATTCTATAAACTTTTTTTTATCATCTCGTTGATATCGATCATGCGCGATTCCTTATGTGTGTGACCTAATAGGTTCAATTCTGTCTGGTAGTGAGATATGATGCGATCCCCATCGACATCATCATCGAAACTCCTTTTGATGGATCAAACACTTTTGATTCTTCCATCGTATAATAATTATTCGCCTATAATTATTCTTATTGGTTCCCACAATCCACCAGTGACGCCTAGCAGCATATGGTGGCAATCCAGTCAGAAGTGAATATTGGACTGAACCTCAAGGTGCAGTTACCGTACAATACAATCCTTCTATCGCATAGTCCCAACTGAGTGGAGGTCATGGAATACTCGTCAAACCCCATCACCCGTTATATGACAAATTTGATAGGACACAAGCTCATATGGTTACTCTTGGAAACACCTTTCCATGAACCATATTACCCCGGCCGAGGATTTCTGAGCTTTGCCTTACAAATAGCATAGGACTAATTATCTCTCTACCGAGAGCGATAGATCCCCTATAAACAAACACCCATTCCTAATATGAACCGACTGCAGCCAACATATACTACTAAGACCCGTGACTAGGATCAGAGTTTGCATAGTCAAACTACAATAGCCTCATACTGAATGGCCGTGGTGTCGCAGGTCTAAGGATCAGCTGTACCACTGCAACATCGAATCAGTTACTGACGAAAGAGTAGACATCCAAGTAACTATTCGTAATTGATCACGCTCAGTGCCCTTGTTCTATAACAACCACCTGCACGTTCGCTCCAGTGTCCCCACACTAATGACTTGAGACTCGTCATCCTAAAAGAGAGCGACACATACATCAATCTTGCCGGATCAATCATCGTCCCCATGATGATCCTCCGATTGAGAGCATTTATGACTTAATCACTAATAATATGTATCTCAAATTCTTAACTCTTAAGAATATACATTATCATCTCATTAATTCAAAGGACGATTCATGGACACATCAAACATGAATGGCATAAAATGCCCAAATTATAATAAAGATCAAGTACAAATATGTCCCATATAATAAAATGCGTCAACCTGATAGGCTTTTGGGGCATACAACTAACAAGGGGTGTGAAAAGTTTCGCAAAACCTTCCACAAACCGACGGTAATACCCAGCCAAGCCCATAAAACTACGGACCTCTGATACCGTCGTCGGTCGGGGCCAATCCCGGACTGCCTCAATCTTCGCCGGGTCTACTGCCACTCCAGCGGCTGAAATCACGTGGCCCAAAAAGACAACCTCCCGAAGCCAAAATTCGCACTTAGACAACTTGGCATACAACTTCCTCTCTCTCAGAAGTTGCAGCACAATCCTCAAGTGCTCCTCGTGCTCTGCATCGCTCCGGGAGTAAACCAGGATATCATCAATAAAAACAACGACGAACCGATCCAGGTATGGTCAAAAAATCCTGTTCATTAAATCCATAAAAGCAGCAGGGGCATTTGTCAATCCAAAAGGCATGACGGTGAACTCATAATGCCCGTACCGCGTCCTGAACGCCGTCTTTGGAATGTCCTCGGCCTTCACCTTCAATTGGTGGTAACCAGACTGTAAATCAATCTTGGAGAAGACACAAGACCCTTGCAGCTGATCAAATAAGTCATCAATACGCGGCAAAGGGTACTTGTTCTTGATGGTCACTTTATTCAGCTCCCGGTAATCAACACAAAGTCGAAGTGAACCATCCTTCTTCTTCACAAATAGCACCGGCGCTCCCCAAGGCGATACACTCGGTCTTACAAAATCTTTATCCATTAAGTCCTGAAGTTGCGCCTTTAACTCTCGCAGCTCAACCGGTGCCATACGGTAAGGAGCCTTAGAGATTGGCGCTGTGACACCCCCGGAATTTGGATTAGTCCTCTATATAAATGATATAATAGGACTAAAATCTTTAACCCGGCTATAGCATTTTGGATGGTAGCAAGATCCAAGAGGAACATGAGAGTTAAGCGTGCTAGAGCTAGAGTAGTTCTAGGATGGGTGACCCCCTGGGAAGTGGGGCGTCACAGTTGGTATCAGAGCCATTCACCAGCCGGAAATGTGAGATGAGTCTCGGCTGAGCCAGGGTTATATAGCGGGTAGAGCGAGGCTCCCCGGCTAATGACCGTTGTGAGTGGAGTGCAGCTCCTCACAAGGTCGGCTAAGGCTAGCGAGACGAGTCTCACATCGCCTGGTGCTTGTGAGTGTGCTTGAGCCTGACGTGGACGTCAGGGCTTAAAGGGGGGAAGAATGTGACACCCCCGGAATTTGGATTAGTCCTCTATATAAATGATATAATAGGACTAAAATCTCTAACCCGGCTATAGCATTTTGGATGGTAGCAAGATCCAAGAGGAACATGAGAGTTAAGCGTGCTAGAGCTAGAGTAGTTCTAGGATGGGTGACCCCCTGGGAAGTGGGGCGTCACAGGCGCAGTTCCTGGGACTACGTCAATCAAAAACTCAATCTCTCTATCCGGCGGCATGCTAATCAGCTCTGGAGGGAACACATCCGGAAACTCGTGGACAATAGGGATATCCGCGAGTCCCGGTGCCGTCGTAGGCTCCTTAACCACAGAAGCCAAAAAGGCCACGCATCCACTGCGCATCATCTGCCTCGCACGGGAAGTCGAAACTACCGAGGCGAAGAAAGCACTCTGGCACCCCCTGTAAACAAACACCTCCTGGCCTGGCTCGCTAAAAGTCACAATCCTCGCGGCGCAATCAATTATCGCGAAATAGCGAGCCAGCCAATCCATCCCAAGTACTATGTCGAAATCTCGCAGCTGACTAAGGACCATCAGGTCCGCTGGCAAAATCCAAGACTCAATCTGTACAGGGCTAGACCAACAACACTCCTCTACATGCAATGTATGATCAGGAATCTGCACCTCTAATGCATGTGGCAACCGATCTAACTCTAGTCCATGAGATGATGCAAAAGATCTACTAATAAAAGAATGTGATGCACCGGTATCAAATAAAGTGCGAGCTCTAGTACCAAAAAGTAAAGTGATACCTGCCACCACGTGATCGGCTGCCGCGGAGTCCCCTACCTGGGCGGCGTAGACTCGCCCGCTCTGAGCTGGTGGTCGGTAGTCTGCAGGGTGGGAGGAAGGAGCCCTACTCACTGGAGTATAAGGCCGCTGCTGTGGCACTGAAGAGGCTGAGGCTGAGGAAGGAGCCGTCGACGCCGCATAAGGGCAAGTAGCTCGCATATGACCAGACTGTCCACAGATATAACAGCGTCCCCATCGCTGATCGCAAGTACTGGGATAGTGCTGCCCTCCACAGAATATACATCTATCTGACGACTGGGGCTGTCGGGACTGCTGCTATGGTCTCCGGGACTGCTGCTGCTGCTGCCGCTGTGACCCCTGCTGTCGCGACTGCGACCTCTGCTGCTGTGAGTGCTGCTGCTGTCGCTGTGGCTACTGCTGCTGCTGCTGGTGCGGGGGCCTCTGGGATCCCCCAGGCCCTCGCCGCTCCGAACGCCCACGGCCCGTAAACTGAGGCGGTGGCAGCCGGGGCGGCCTCCAGGAACTGGCCTGTCCCCCATCGTCCGATGCTGGTCGCTTCCTCTCAGAACTCTGAGCGACCAGGCCTCCACGTCTAGAGACGACGTGGTCTCCCCTCTCAACCCACTGGGCATGATCCACAGCCTCTGATAAAGTCTGGAGCCTCTGGGCGTGCACCAAGGTATAGATCTCAGGGCGTAGTCCTGTCTCAAAAAGCTCCACCTGGTGCGGCCCATCCCTGGCAACATAAGGTACGCAGTTGAGCAACTGCATAAACTCCTGGAAATAGTCCCACACTGACCGATCACCCTGCTGGAGATTCTTCAAGTCATCCTCTATCTTTTTCTTCACGCTCGTGGAGAAATAAGTGTCGAGAATCATCCGTCTGAACTCTGACCATGGTAGCTGTCGGGTGATCTGGAACTCCAACGGCTCGACCCGACGCCACCAGGCATTTGCATCCCCCTCCAAACAATGCACAGCCATATGAACTCTGAATCTCGGGTCAATGAAGAAGTCTCTGAATAACTTCTCCATTGAGGCTAACCACGATCCTATCTCCCAAGGGTGGGTGCTCCGTCCAGAGAACCTAGGTGGTCCTCGCTGACAAAACTGGGTGAGTTTGTCAGCAAACTCCTGCTCCTCTGCTGGGGTCAAAGGCCTAATCACTACGTGAGCCCCACTGCTCGACGACGGTGCCGTAGGGACTGGTGGAATAGCCGGTGGTGCAACTGGGGGTACAGGGGCCTCTACAGTAGTAGGGGGAGGTGCCCCAACCTGGGAGAGCAACTGCTCAAATCTCTGCTCCTGTCGGCGGTGACTCTCCGCCAACTGGGCCACCATGGCCCTCAGCTCACTGATCTCGGACGGCCCAGACTGCTCCGGCTCCTCCGGGGGTGTAGGAGTACCCCGGGTAGGGATCTGTCACCTAGGAGGCATCCTGTCACACAAGAACCACGGGTCAGTAAACAAAACCACTCTCGACCCAATCCAGCGAAAGTAATGGTCATCCTCCTATTCCTGTAACCTTATGTTGTCTGCAGCCAACATAATGGTCCCCCAGAAATAGGATATGCCAGTCCCTCTTCACTCACAGGAAGAGTTTAATAAAACAATAAATTGCCGACTTTCGCAAAATATCACGTCACTCATGCCCTGCCATCCTAGGGTCTGTCCAAAGCCTAGGGTTTCCTGAGTCCCAACTGACCTATCCCTAAGCTCTGATACCAACTTAATCTGTCACGCCCCGGGTGTAAACCAGAACCCGGGCTCAACCACAGATCCGCCGTGCACACGGTATTTCCCGTGTACACGAAGCGCTGGTAACCTGCTCAGATATAAGAAATATAATAAAGGAGCATACAACAGAGCTAAACTAAAACTAATACATCTCAGACAAAATGCTGGAAAATAAAAGTACAATAAAACTCTCAAATAAGTACATGTGTCTCTCCCAGCTCACGAAATAAATACAACCAGCTGGCAGAAGCAAGACCCAAAATAAAGGAAAATACAACTGTCTGAGTGTACAGGGGATACATCAAAACTACAAAGCTCAAGATCGGGGAAGTAGCTATCTAATCAGCGATCCTCTTACCTCGATCCTGGGTAGAGGGTCCCGCAACTCCCGCAGAGGACTCTGCAAAACAAAGAGGAAAAAGAAAAGAGAAAACAGTAGGGGGTGAGAACTACTATAAAAACAGTAGCCTCCCCTAGTGGGTAGACCTCAAACTCAGACATGCCCACTAGGACTATCAGAGGCGAAAATGAAAATAAGAATAAAGGTGGTAAGCTACAAGTAACACTACTGATGAAGAGCTACCACTAATATGCCTCTAAGATGCCTAGCTAAAAGAATAGCTAAAGGTATGCACCGGAATGTCAAAGACTACTTGACCAACCCAATCGAAACACCAGTAACACTGGTACTGCCTGCTCTGCTGTCAACTCAAGAACCCAATATCTGATCGGCACACGGCACGATCCCAAAGTATCCAATTGACCGGCACACGGCTCGGCCCTAAGCCTACTCCGGAGTGGCACTCGAGGGGAGCGACCCACACGAGTAAAGTATGTAACCAAAAGTATCTGATGTAGCAGGACTGGATCAAGACTCTGAACAAGTGGGTAAGACCGTCCACTAAAGAAGCCCGATCCCTCACCTCCAATCTGATGCAATAATAATAATAATAATAATCCGGTCAACCGCCCACAGTCCGCGGTTGCCGCGACACCCAACCATCGATCCCCGACTGTCCCAAACTCTGAACATCTGACTACACAATCCCCTAAGACTAGACAACAAGAGAACGAATAAAAGGCATGGTTTCTCCTAAGTCAATTACAGCATGTTTGTGTAGCAGAAAAAGGTGGCTTAGCTAGATGACCATTCAAGCATGCAAAGTCCTTTACTTGATAAAACCGTTTTAATTACTCTAACATTTACAAAATTAAGAGCTTAGAACCTCCAATGTACATGTGGCATTATATGTGATACATGATACAATTTAGATGCATATTCTACTAACAAGTAATCCTTTTTAACAATATGAATTCTAACCACATGCCCAAACCTGCTCTTAAACATACGACATGATATGGTTTTAACATTATTCCCAAGTGATTAAACTGCATATCTAAAGCATGGAAGCCCAACTCACTAACTTGTAGTTTTCTAACAATGCAAATATTAACAAAGAAACCATAATCTCATACAAGCATGCTAGATCCATTCACAGTTTTAATAGCACATGATCAAGAGCATTCTAATAGGCCTAGTGACAATCACAAGTAGGAGGTTCACAACATCACCCACCTCGAGCGCTAATCCCAGTCCCCAAAAGCGAATCCCACGCTCAATCCAAAAATAGCCACCACAACTCTGTACAAAATACCCCAAAGGAACATACATAGGTTAAACATTCACAGTTTTCCAAAAATCTGTCCACTAATACCACAGTCCAGAATTCTCCAATTTTTACCTGCGAAAAATGCCCAGAAAATTCCAAGAAAATTACTATCGCGATCCACGCGACGAACCCGTCGAAACGAGTACCTGCACGCCCAAAATGGAGTTTCCTACGCTGAGATAAAAATCCGGCAAGGGAAGCACCCCAATCCAAACTGTACAAAATTTCTGTAACAAAGAACTATAGAAAAAGGAGATTTTCACCTTCGTGCAAAATCCAGAAAAATCTGAGAAAAATCTAGGAGATTCCTTGCGAAATGTAGATGAATTTTTCCTTTTGAATCACCTCGATCCGTTGCCTGCGCGCAAAGATACAGCAAGAACACCGCAGTGCTGTCCAAAAATCCGCAAAGAAAAATGGGTCAAAGGGGAGCTCGGAAAACTCTAAGATCAGCACGGAAATCGAGGAAACTCAAAACACAGAAGTTGAAGTCCTACCTGTCGAGAGTCCAATGGCGCAAGAATCGTCGAAAAAGGAGGTCGGGGTGAGTCGGGGGAGCCCAAACACTGAGAAGGGACGAAGCGGGTCGCCGGAGAACGAGCGTCGCGCCGCACCGTAAAAATGGGAACCTCGGGATGCGTGCCTCCAAAAATCCTCAAAGTCCTCCAATGGATAGTGCACTGTGTGGGGAGAAACTCTTCTGAGACTCCATAGCGAAAAGGTGTCTAAAAAGCCCAAAGAAGTCACAAAGAAGCCTATTTATAGGCTCAGCCCAAAGGCTGTAAGTGGGCCGGATTCGGGCGCAACTTTCGGGCGCCCGAATCCGGAAAGCGGTCGGACGCTTCCCCCGTCCGACGCGCCCGAATCGTCCCCATGCTGACACGTGTCCCGCACAGCAAACAGCTGTGCGGGACACGTCAGAGACAGCCGCGTGGCCCGCCTGAGCAGCAGACGCGTGTCCCGCACAGCAAACAGCTGTGCGGGCGCGTCCGGCGCCGACGCGTGGCGCCGACCGGGCAGGCGGGTAGGTGGCGCCCGCGAATAGCCGGGCGCCACGTGTCCCCGTCCTGTCGCGGTCACACGTGCGGGCAGGCGCCGCACTGTGCGCCTGCCATGCACGCGCCCCGAGGCACTCGCCCGTGCCCCCGTGCGCCGCGCCTCGTGAGCCCGCCACTAGCCTGCCGCCACGTGTCCCTACGCCGGGTCCATGCACCCGCGCGGGGAACTCCGTGGACTGCGCACCCCAGCGCCCGCCAATCAAGGATCGAAACGTGGTTCCCGCTCAGATCCCTACACCGGCGCTCAACCCATGCACCCGCCGGTCAAAATTCTGTGAACCGCGCACCAAAGGCCAGCCTATCCCCGCCTGCCACGTGTCCTGCGCCGGGCTCATGCACCCTGCCGCGCCGTTCCGTGGACCGAACGTCGCGAACCGGCCAATTACAGGCCGCCACGTGGCAGCCGGCGGTCCACCGACACTCCCCATGCACCGAAAAGTCCCGAAAACTTCCGGAAGCCTGTTTTTGGTCATCCGGACTCCAAATTTAACAAGCAAATAGCCGTTTTCAAGCGTTTTTCCGCACTGAATCCAAATCCAACCTCTGTTTGGCCCAATTCATTTTCAAAACTTCGGCAAATACAGCCGAAGGCCAAATCTGCTACAAAGATCTCACAGGGTCCATCTGTGGCACTCCTTTGATGCACCATGGGCCAGACACCAACACTAGGTGTTATACAATGTGGATTCATCGAAAAAGTTGCATGGAAAAAACCAGAACACTACATAGGTGCTAGGTCAAGTTCCAAGGTAAGAATAATTTTAACAGCTGGTAGGAAGCAAAAGATCGCATGAACATCAAACTAACATAAGGAATAATTACATTCATGTTCTAGCATGCTACCAAGTCCAATCACTATCATGCATGGTCCTACTGTAGCAGAATTAATGTACAGTCCATCAATCTTGGAGACAGGGCCACCCACCTGAAGGTGCACAACTGTCCAGGGTCGCAAAGTTAAGAAAGCCCAGAAACAGATATACCAGCAAAATCACCATGCCCACAGTACCAAAGTAGTGTTTACAGCATCCTGGGTACAAAATACATCCAAAAATTACACTTAATTCCACTAAATTCCACAATTTAACAATTTGTGATGAACAGTCTTCTTTCTGCAAAATTTTCACCTAAAAAACAGCCTCCAAAATTTCCAGTAAAAATACTACGGCAATCGTCGAGTCGATACCTTCGAAACGGATACCTGCGCGTCCAAAACCGAGTTCGGTAGGTCAAGATATAAATTCGGCAAGGTGGCGTACTCAAACAATTCCTGCGTCAAAAACTGTAGCATTGTACACAGAAGAACAGGGATTTTCACCTCTGATAAAATCTCAGAAAAATCCAAGAAAAATATGAGCGCGTTCCTTGTGATCTGCAGATGAAAAAGTTGTACAAGCACATTTCCGTCTGACGCTCGTGCGCGAAGATATCGCCAAAACACTCCAATGCTGTCCCATAATCCACACAGAAAAAGGGTCAAGAAAGAACCTCGGGATCCATGCCAACGACTCAAAACCGAAATGCGCGATCAAAATAAAAGATGTAGCTCTACCTGTTAGGAGTGTGCCGGCGCAAGAATCACCAAAAACCAGTGTCGGGGTAGCCCAGAGAAGCCTTTACACTGAACTGCGACGAAGAGGAACACCGAGAATGAAACGTCACTCCGCGCCGTAAAATCTGAAATCTCGGGATGCGTGCTCCTAAAAATCCCAAAACACTGCAGGAAGATCGAGCACTCGAAGGTCTACAACTTTTCTAAAGGGTGCAAGGGCATGGGAGCTCGGGAAGGTGGAGAAAATGGCAAAATAAGAGGGCTCGGGCTACGAAAAAGAAGGCCAAAACCAACAATTGGCTTAATTCCATCCGGGTCCCCATTTTCGGGCGCCCGGATCTTCCGGGCTGCTACAGTAACGGGCCCGGCCCGTTACTGTGCAGGCCCGGAAAAAGCCCAGGGCCCGCCACGTCGCCTCCCGAACAGTGTACAGCTGAATGGGCCAACGGCAACGCGCCATGTGGCAGAAGCACGCGCCGACACGTGGCACCCACGAGCGGGAAACGCGGGTCAGCGCGCCCACGCCGCGCCCCACGCGCGCCTGTTGGGCACGCAACCCGAGGTACCAGCTCCCCGCACCGTGGACCGCGTGCACAACACCACCCAACCACGTGCTGCCATGTGTCCACCCGGTCCACCGTGCACCCGCGCCGAAAATCCGTGGACCGCGCTTGCTGAGCCGGCCAACCGGGAGGCGCCACGTGGCCCGCGCCCGGTGCACGCCCTCTACGGTGGACCGCGCGCCTCCGCCGCCGCCAACTGCCACGCTCCGCCGCCCGCCGCCGCCGCCGGCGCCTCTCCGGTCGCCGGAACAGTGCCATAACACCTCGAAATTCGTGTTTTCGCGTCCGGGCTCCGAAAAATTCAAGTAAATAGTCCATTTCGATCGTTTTCGCGCGCTGAATCCAAATCCGAAGTCCGTTTGGCCAAATTCCACTTCTAAAATTTCTCAAAAATTCCCGAAAAAGTAAACTTGATCTATTTTTAACGCCAGGTCAAATCCTTGGTTCCAATAAGCGCGCAAAAACCTCAATCACCCAATATGGACTTCCTGATAAACAATCTTACTCTAATTTCACCAGAAATCTAATTCTTAGGCCCGACACGCGCACACACACTCCTCGAAGCCACTAATCCAATAATAAACCCTTAAGTGGGGATTCGGGTCCTCACAGAAAGTTCTGGGAGACCAACACCTACAACCCAATCAAATAAGAACAGGTTCCAAGCACGGCCCCCGTAGCTTTCGTCCCGAAAAAGGAACGACCCCTAGAACCCAGATCACCCAAACTCTCTTGGGTGAGGGAGTTGTAATAAAAAGATGACAGTTATTAATGAAAACTATTTTAATCTGAGAAACCCAATTTAATATATTTTAGTTCTTTAATAAAAATCAGTTCAAATAAGTTTTATTTTTCAAACCCCGAAGGGCTATTGCCTTCACCCAAATCAAACAAGAACAGGCTCCGGCGACCCGCTCGAAGTTTGGAAGGAAAACATTAGTTTACAGAAATTATATGTGTCCAAAAACAGTCTGGGTTCTAGGTCCTGCTATCACTGGTATACTATTTCCACTAACACAGTGGCAACACATAAACAGAGAAACAAGACATTCGGGACCACCGTTCACCCAAACGGCTCCCATCACAGATAAAAGACCAGCTACATCTATCAGACTCCACTCTGCTCCCAAGCACAAGTGTAACATGCATCCCACACTAACAATAAATTCCGACCACTCGACCCACTACTCGGGCGAGGAGAAACCCTAAGTCCAGGAATAGAGCATAACGTGTTGGGTTTAGGTTAATAAGGATCTAATAGGGAAAAAAACACCTAGAGGGGGGTGAATAGGTGTAAACAATAAACACTCAAAAAATCATTGTGCGATAAAACCCAATGCAGAAAAATAAAAGAACACACAAGATTTTTACGTGGAAAAACTCCAAACCGGAGTAAAAAACCACGGGACCGATAACACGGCGAAATCCACTAGAATTGACACACGTACAAGGTGATATAGCGTACTCACTGACGACTCAACCTCTTACCATACGCTCCTAGTAGATCTTCTCCGCTCGCTCCACGACGCTTCTCGAATCCACGATCCGCGCCCAACGCTGAATCCACAGCGTCCAACGTCGAGTCCACGACGTCCAACCGAATCCACGGTCTTCACCCAATGGCACGCTTCGAATCCACGAACGCACCTCGCTCCGAATCCACGAGAGCGATAACACCTTGAATCCACAAGGCCACGCGAGTCCACGCGCCGATTTTGGGTAAATCGTTGTTTGTTTGGGTGGTGATGATCCGCCGAATACTTAGATTAAAGATAGATCGGAAATACCATCTAAGTATTCATTGATTTGATTCTACTCAAAATGTGAGTATGGAAAACCTAGAATCAAATCAATCAATATAGATGAAGAACCATAGAATAGATCTAATGATTTCCGTTCTTCTCTATATATGTGGATTTTTCTTTTCGGCTATCTTTTCTTAACCAGCCGATCTATTGCGGATGCCCTAGAAATGAAATGGAAGGGCTATTTATAGGTTAGAAACCCTAGGAAGAATATTCGGATCAAAAACAGCCTTTTCTGGAAAGATTTACCGACGGCGATCCGGATTGGATTTGGCGATCCGGATTGCAGAAGCACAAACCACGATTTCCAGAAAATTGCCTGTTCGGGATCCGGATCGTAGTCCCCGATCCGGATCGTTCATACAGTTTTACCAGAACTCATGTTCGGGATCCGGATTGCAATTCCTGATCCGGATCGAAGAAGCACACAGGTAAAACTAGTGTTCGGGATCCGGATCAGAGAGTGCTGCGATCCGGATTGAACCAGTGTATGAACAAACACCTTTCGGGATCCGGATTGAAAGCCACGATCCGGATCCTGAACATGTCCCATGTCCAGTTTTTGATGAATAAGCAATTAAAACCTCTTCCAGGTGTTTCTACACTATAAGAAGTATTCGGATCATCAAAATTCTTTAGTTAAACGTACCTGATCCTTTTGAATTCTTCTTTCTTGAGATTGAGGTATACGATCCAAAGTTTCTTCATCTTCAATCTTCAAGACTTAATACATTCACGAAATACGCCAACTCAAATTCCGTAACAATCTCCCCCTTTGGCGGTTTCGTGACAAAACACAAATCCACAAAGAAAATTCAAAAAGATATTTTTGTTGCTATCACCATACAACAAAAATTTACAAAAGAGTTCCAGAAATTAAAAACATGAGATAAACTCCTAGAACAGACTCTAGACTTAGACATCTGTAATCTCTGCACACAGAAAACATTCTTGACAAACAAATTCGTTAGATACCTCAAGAATTGAAACATACAAAACCAAATACAGAGATAGAGTTTATTCTCATCATGACATTTGAAAAATTCAGATATGTAAAAGAATCATAGTTAAAAACCAACATATCTTCTAAGCAGTTGAAAACCAAATGTCAAAGTATGTTAGTCCAACATCAACTTGTTAGTCATATTACATGCCCAAATAGTTAGTCGAATAGTTAGTATAGAAGCATGTCACAAATCACAAAAGAAAAACCAAAGTTGAGTTGAAGTTCATACTTACCTTGATATCATCGATTGATTCATACTTACCTTGATATCATCATATTCACAATCATTGTTCACATCATTCATTGTTCAGAGTTCTTTCTAACTCTCTCACTCTCTCCCCCTTTTTGTCACAAAACAAAGCCAAAACGTAGCATGAGCTACAATATGTAAGGAGAGTAAAGAAAACATAAAGTCCTAATAGTATGCACAAACTGAAACTAAACTAAAAGAAGAGAGAGAAACAACGTCCTGAAAAACTAAGAGCTAAAGTAGACAAGATGAACATAAGATGATGCTCAGTCTGAAGAATCTGAACTAGTACAGCTCAGCTTGCTCAAAATCCCTTTAAGCAAATTCTTAAAATTTGAGTACTTCTTCTTGATCTTCTTGTGTTCAGAAGAGATCTGCTGAAGCTCTTTCGATATTCTGTCTTGTGTAGCAGAGAGTCGGTGTTGTTCCTGACAAATCGATTCCAAAATCTCTGTCTCAGTTGTCCGTGTCTTTGAGTAAGATGGACGCTGTCTAGATGCAGATGGTGCATCTGGTCCTGCAGTCCATGGTGATTCAGTTTGCAGAATTCCAGAAAGTGAGCGTGCTCTGGTGAGAGGCCCACTATGCTGACTCGTACTTCTTTGAACATTTCTTCTTCTTGTATATTGTCTGGTCGTGGAGGCAGATTTCATAAGTCTCTTTCCTTTGGTGAATTTCCTGTCCTCTTCATCAATTTTTCGCTGAACATCCTTGAAGAATTCGTCCCATTCTTCTGTATCGTAATCTGAGCTGTCTTCATTGGCTTCGTTGGTTTGTCTTGAGTTGAGACGCCTGGTTCTTTTTAACAGATGACTCCCGGGCACCATTGTGACCAGTAACAGAATCAACCAGGAGAATGCCATTGATTCTAGTGCTTTGAGTTTAAGAAAGTGTCCTGTGAAACCAACTCAAGAACATATGAAAAATCGTCAATTTTGAAAAATTTGAAAACATTGTACCTAGACAATCATAATCATGTAGAGAAGCCAAGAATCAAATTAGTTTTCCAAAAAGAATTTTAAAAATAGATCAATTCCATGATTTACAAAAATTCCTCTTTTATGCCCTAAAACCGAATTTTTAGAAATCGAAGCCTAAAAACTCGTTAATCAAGTAAAATCCCAGCATAAAAGCAAAACTAATTGACCCAGAGTTCTTATTTCAAAAGAAATTTGATCAAAAACCATTCACAAACGAAAAAGTTCCAATTTTTCAACTCACGTTTGATGAAAAACCATAAAAACTGTGAAAAACCGAGTTTTGATCATGAAAACTTACTTGAATCCGAAGAACTTTGAGTTTTGAAGCTCCAAGAAGCAAGAAATCTAGAGAGAGAAACTCTAGAGGCTTGAAAACCAGAGATTAGGGTAAAGAAATCAAAATCTGTTGTTTCTATATAAAACCCTAGCCGTGATCCGGATCGGCCGAGAATGTGATCCGGATCGGCTACCCGCAGGAAAAATCCTGCGTTCGGGATCCGGATCACTTGCCCGATCCGGATCGGCTACACCTTTTTCTTCAGAAAAATTTAGAAAAATACAATAAAATCCAGAAAAAGTATGTAAGCACTTTACCATGTCAACTTTAAACAAATGGCATCGTTTCATACAACAAGAAATAGATTATGCAAAATCTATCAAAAATATCCAAAAATGAAACGAAAATTTACGAAAGTTAAAACACTTAAAGTTGAACAACTTCAATTACATCTATCCTGATCTTATGTGTAATGCCTTTATCAAATCATCAATTTCAGTAAAGAAAATGAAGTACCAAGATCAATAGATGTTTGAAATCCCAGATAAGTTAGATAATATATCTAGACAATCTGTTGAAGGAGTGGCTCTTTGAGCATCTTTTACTAAAAATCCCACCTTATACCAACCATGAAATACGACTGAGTCAAGTATTTCAATATGAATTTCATCAACAATTTTCAAACAAAAATTTGCTTTTCATTCATGGAGTATCTTTTTCTTTCATTTTCTCCATGTGGTGGTAGTTTTCACACTCCTCATTGGGATGTAACTCTTTCCACATCTTTTGAGCATTTCACATTTCATTGACTCCCCCTCAATTGGCTATCAATTATTTAATATATAAGGTATTCAACCAAACCATTGATCTCGAATTCATACTCGACTAAGCAATCAAATATGATAATGACTATACCAAGAGATCATTGAGAGAGAAATTGACTTTGATCACTTAAAAGATGGTTTAATTAACGTAAATGATCATTGCAACATTGAAATATTATGACATCAAAAGCATAATAAATTTCTAAATGCATAAAAGGATGCAATTAAAGTCAATTATGATTTATGCTCAATTAGTGTGCTATGTACAGAACATAGATAAAGAACAAAACAAAAAAAAACAAAAACAAAACCTAATCTAAGCAAAGGTTTCAAAAGAGTTTATTTCAAGGAAAGCATGCCAATTGCTTTACGCAAGTGAATAAAACGTTTTTGATCCAAAGGTTTTGTTAAGATGTCGGCTAATTGATCCTCAGTTGAAATATATGACAGTTGAAGAATGTTTGATTCAACTAGCTCTCTAAGAAAATGATATCTAAGTTCAATATGTTTTGTTCTAGAGTGCAACACAGGGTTTTTAGAAATGTTAATAGCACTAGTGTTGTCACATAAAATGGTTACCGAAGATGTTGAAATCCGGAAATCGCTCAACACGCTTTTCATCCAAATCAATTGGGTTGAACAACTTCCTGCAGAAATGTACTCCGCTTCGGCAGTCGAGAGTGCTATGCAGTTCTGCTTTTTACTGTGCCATGCAACAAGGCAGTGGCCAAGATAGAAGCATGCACCACTCGTGCTTTTCCGGTCATCCACCGATCCAGCCCAATCGGCATCTGAGTATCCAACAATATCCAAAGTCGTTCCCATAGGATACCAAATTCCGAAATTGATTGTACCTTTGATATACCGGATGATCCGTTTCACCGCTTTCAGGTGAACCTCCTTCGGTGCTGATTGATATCTCGCACAAATCCCAACACTGAAGGATATATCCGGGCGACTAGCCGTGAGATATAGTAGACTTCCAATCATACTGCGGTACAGTTTCTCGTCTACATTCTCACTTTGTGATTCACTTCCAAGTCCCTTATGGCTAGTTCCCATTGGAGTCGGAAAATCTTTAGAATTTTCAAGATCAAACTTTTTGACCAACTCCAGTGCATACTTGGATTGACACAAGTGAATTCCTTCATCGTTTTGTTTAACTTGTAATCCAAGAAAATAATTCAATTCGCCCATCATGGACATCTCAAATTCGCTTTCCATGGTCTCCGCGAATTTAGAAGCATCATTATCTCTTGTTGCTCCAAAAACAATGTCATCGACATAGATTTGAGCAACTATGAAATTGTTTTGATAATGCTTCACAAAGAGAGTCCTGTCAGCTCCCCCTCGAGTGTAGCCCTTTTCCAAAAGGTGCTTTGTCAACCTTTCGTACCATGCTCGCGGTGCTTGTTTCAGACCGTAAAGAGCCTTTTTCAGACGAAAAACATGGTTAGGTAGTTTATGATCCACAAAACCTTTCGGTTGAGCTACATAAACTTCCTCATTTAAAAATCCATTTAAAAAGGCGCTCTTAACGTCCATTTGAAATAATCTGATTTTAAAATGACAAGCGATCGCAAACAATATACGAATGGACTCGAGTCTAGCTACAGGGGCGAAAGTTTCATCAAAGTCTATACCTTCTACTTGAGAATAGCCTTGAGCAACTAACCTTGCTTTGTTCCTGATGATAGTACCTTCTTCGTTTTTCTTGTTCTTGAAGATCCATTTGGTACCTATCACATTGTGTTGCTTCGGAGGCTTCGTCAGTTCCCAGACTTTGTTTCGCTCGAATTGATGGAGCTCTTCCTGCATTGCTTTAATCCAGTAATCATCTTGGAGAGCTTCATCAACATTCTTTGGTTCGATTTGAGATACATAGCATGCAAATCCGCAAACCAATTGTCTCCGTGTTCTAACTCCTTCTTGTGGATCTCCAATTATGTTCGATTCAGGGTGATCCTTGGAGATGCGTAACGTTTGAGGTAGAGGAGTAGGCGGAGGTACACGAGATGATTCCTGCACATCAGATAAGCTTGAAGAACCGTTAGATGCATCAACATTATTATCGAAAGAATTGTTAGAAGAAGATGCATTAGCAGGTGTATCATCATCAAGAGAGATATCGAGGGTAGATTTTTCAGATTCAAAATGAAAAGCTTCATCTACCTTAACATTTATCGATTCTACGATCGTCTTAGATTCTAAGTTAAAAACTCGATATGCTCTGCTGTTTGTAGAATAACCTAAGAAAATCCCTTCGTCACTTCGAGAGTCAAATTTTCCAAGATTCTCACGATCACGTAAAATAAAACACCGACTCCCAAAGATGCGAAAATATTTGATGTTAGGTTTTCTACAAAACCAAAGTTCATATGGTGTATTCAAAGTCCCCGGGCGCAAATACACGCGATTGATAACATAAACAGCAGTGTTCACCGCTTCAGCCCAAAAATAAAAAGGTAAGTTCCGGCTGTGAAGCATAACACGTGCCATTTCCTGTACGACCCTGTTTTTGCGCTCGACTACACCATTTTGTTGAGGTGTGTAAGGTGCGGAGAATTCATGTTTAATGCCATTAGAAGTGCAAAAATCAATGAATTTGGAATTTATGAATTCCCCACCTCTATCACTCCTAACTCGAGTAATCCTATCATTCTTTTCTATCATAATACGATTGCAGATTTCGAGAAAAGAATCAAAGGTATCAGCTTTTTCTTTTAAGAAGGCTACCCAAGTATATCTAGAAAAGTCATCAACCAACAAGAAAATATACCATTTACCTCCCAGAGATGGTTGACGAGTTGGCCCCATTAAGTCCATATGCAAAAGTTCCAAAGGCCGTTTTGTACCTATGTGGTTCAAATTCTTGTGTGCAGTCCTAGACTGTTTTCCCTTTTGGCAACCGCCACACACAAGGTTTTGTTCAAAAGAAAGTTTCGGAACCCCCTTGACCACATCTTTATTTGAAATTCTAGCAAGTTCCTTAAAGTTTATGTGACCTAGCCTTTCATGCCAAAGTGTTTCATTTTTCAAAGATGCTAGGTTACATTTTTCAGAAATCTTAGAAGGAACTACATAACAATTGTTTTCTGATCTAACCCCCTTTAAAAAGAAAGCATGGTTCATGTCAGTTACAGTGCATTTATCAGATGAAAAATTAACTGAATAACCACTATCACACAGTTGACTTATGCTTATGAGGTTAGTCTTAAGGCCATGAACAAATAATACATTATCTAGAACCGGGCCATCTGGAATAGCTACCGTTCCCTTTCCAACAATTTTGGAAGACCGACCATCTCCGAAAACAACAAGTCCTCCGGAGTTTTTCTCAAATGTTTGAAAACAGTTTTTATCGCCGGTCATATGACGGGAACACCCGCTATCCAGGTACCAAGACGAACTATCATATGCATGCAAAGAAACATTGGTAGCAAGACAGGGAAAGATTTCACCTTTGCGCACCCAAACCTTTTTGAAGTGCGTCGGTAATGGTCGTGAAGTTGATTTCCTAGGTGAGAGCGTCTTGCTTGAAGAATTGCTGCTCCTTGATGATGTCGTCTTGAGCGGTGTACTACCAAGGCTCTTTTCCTTCAATGAATTGCAGTTGTTTTCCGAGGAATAGCCCTTTTGGTAGTCATTGCAAGATGTGCTTGAGGTGTGCGTTTGGCTTCCGTCTTGCAATTTCTTCTTATGTGCCCTGAAATGCCACAACGAAAACATACCTTGGTTCTTGTCGATTCCGAGGAAGATGTAGTAGGTTCGTTGTCGTTGCTTGTCGTGAACACCGGTGTCGGAGGAGGAGATACCGACTGAGGCACAAATACTGTACCACTCGAACTTGGAATGTCTCCAGTTTGAGTGTATCCGAGGCCGAACTTATTTCTTTGACCGAGACCAAGAAGTCTGTCCAACTTACTCCTTCCAGAAGAAAATCTCTGTAAGTCATCCTTTAGTTGGCGTATGGTCTCCGTCATTTCCAATTTTTCCTGTCGAGCCTCGCCGTTGAGCTTCAAGAAGTAATTCGCTTTGTTCACCATATCCATATAATTCTTCTCGAATTGCTCATTGGACTCTTGAAGGGAAACATTTGTCTTAATCAGATTGTCCCTTTCCACTTCAAGATCGGTTGAGATAGAGGTTACTCTTTTTACTTCATCTTCAAGATCCTGCAATCTCTCTTTCAACCCCTTGTTTTGCTTAGCCAGTTTCTTTGAATCCCTCAAAAGCTTATGGTAGGCTAAAACAAAATCTTCACCTTCCGAATCATCTGATTCATCGTCCGTTGCAATCTTTTCAACAGTGGAGTTGGACAGTGAGTCGGATGTACTTGCCATTAAGCACATGAAGGGAGAAGATGTGGTGGACGCGTGGAAAGCTGTCGCGTTGTCTTCTTCATCACTTGACGATGACTCATTTGACGTGGAGTTGTCATCCCAAGTAACGACTTGCATCGCTTTCTTCTTAGCCGGATTCTTGTTGGGACATTCCGTTGCAATGTGGCCGTAGCCTCGACATTTGAAACACTGAACTTGTCCCTCAGAACTTTTCTTATCCTTTGAGAAGTTCTCTTGCTTTCTTGACTTGTGCTTGAAGGACCCTTGCCTTTCTTCGACTTTCCGAAGGATTGAGTTTTGCTTGAATTTCCCCTTCGAAAGTTGCGGCGAAACTTCCTTGTCAAGAGAGCGAGCTGCTTCTCAAAGTCCTCCATAGAAATGTTCTCGTCGTCGTCCGAGGAGGATGAATCCGCGTCTTCTTCTTTAGTTGATTTCAATGCGTAACCTGAAGACTTAGAAGAGGATGCCTTTCCAGAAGAATAGTTAGTAGGAAAAGTCATTTCATAAGTTTGTAAAGCACCTACTAATTCTTCTACACGCATTTCGTCCGGGTGTTTAATTGTTTCAATGGCTGCGACCTTCGGGCGAAATCGTTCAGGAAGAGTTCTTAGAATTTTTCTTACAACTTTAAATTCTGGAATCTTCTCTCCCAAGTTAGCACATGAGTTCACGATGTCTTGCAATCGTGTGTAATAGTCAGTGAAGGATTCATTCTCTGCCATAGAGATAGAGTCAAACTTGCTCGTGAGCATTTGCAGTTTCTGAATCTTCACTAAGTTAGTTCCCTCATGCGTAACTTGAAGAACATCCCAGATTTCTTTCGCAGTCTCACATGCCGAGACGCGAGAGAACTCAGTTTGTGACAAAGCATTAAATAGAGCATTAATCCCTTTGCCATTGTAAGAAGATAAGTCTATCTCTTCCTTGGTCCATTTCGACCTAGGTTTTAAGGTGCGAACATCATCTAAAATTTCAGTTGGATTAGACCATCCTAATTCAATTGATTGCCACACCCTTTCGTCGATGGAAATTAAGAAAGCTTTCATCCGTACTTTCCAGTACGCATAATTTGTTCCATCAAAGAAAGGGGGTCGATTGATGTTTCCACCTTCAACCATTGTTTACAACCCTATTCCCGCTCTGATACCACTTGTTGGGTTTAGGTTAATAAGGATCTAAATAGGGGAAAAAACACCTAGAGGGGGGTGAATAGGTGTAAACAATAAACACTCAAAAAATCATTGTGCGATAAAACCCAATGCGGAAAAATAAAAGAACACGCAAGATTTTTACGTGGAAAAACTCCAAACCGGAGTAAAAAACCACGGGACCGATAACACGGCGAAATCCACTAGAATTAACACACGTACAAGGTGATATAACGTACTCACAGACGACTCAACCTTTTACCATACGCTCCTAGTAGATCTTCTCCGCTCGCTCCACGACGCTTCTCGAATCCACGATCCGCGCCCAACGCTGAATCCACAGCGTCCAACGTCGAGTCCACGACGTCCAACCGAATCCACGGTCTTCACCCAATGGCACGCTTCGAATCCACGAACGTACCTCGCTCCGAATCCACGAGAGCGGTTGCACCTTGAATCCACAAGGCCACGCGAGTCCACGCGCCGATTTTGGGTAAATCGTTGTTTGTTTGGGTGGTGATGATCCGCCGAATACTTAGATTAAAGATAGATCGGAAATACCATCTAAGTATTCATTGATTTGATTCTACTCAAAATGTGAGTATGGAAAACCTAGAATCAAATCAATCAATATAGATGAAGAACCATAGAATAGATCTAATGATTTCCTTTCTTCTCTATATGTGGATTTTTCTTTTCGGCTATCTTTTCTTAAAAGCCGATCTATTGCGGATGCCCTAGAAATGAAATAAGGGCTATTTATAGGTTAGAAACCCTAGGAAGAATATTCGGATCAAAAACAGCCTTTTCTGGAAAGTTTTACCGACGGCGATCCGGATTGGATTTGGCGATCCGGATTGCAGAAGCACAAAGACGATTTCCAGAAAATTGCCTGTTCGGGATCCGGATCGTAGTCCCCGATCCGGATCGTTCATACAGTTTTACCAGAACTCATGTTCGGGATCCGGATTGCAATTCCTGATCCGGATCGAAGAAGCACACAGGTAAAACTAGTGTTCGGGATCCGGATCAGAGATGCTGCGATCCGGATTGAACCAGTGTATGAACAAACACCTTTCGGGATCCGGATTGAAAGCCACGATCCGGATCCTGAACATGTCCCATGTCCAGTTTTTGATGAATAAGCAATTAAAACCTCTTCTAGGTGTTTCTACACTATAAGAAGTATTCGGATCATCAAAATTCTTTAGTTAAACATACCTGATCCTTTTGAATTCTTCTTTCTTGAGATTGAGGTATACGATCCGAAGTTTCTTCATCTTCAATCTTCAAGACATATTACATTCACGAAATACGCCAACTCAAATTCCGTAACATAACGTGTGGATGTCTAAAGCATAAATAAACCTAACCCAAGTTGGAGTTTTCTACTACTCTGGTTACACATGCAACATATGACAGGGTGCTAGGTCAAGTTCCAATAATAGCAATCAGTTTAACTAAAGCAGGATCAGGGAACAATAACCAACAGGATATCAATAATAACACAGGAAAGATGACATCTCTCTCTCTCTAACATGCATTCTAATCCATCTCATAACATGCATGTTCCCTATATAATAGAATTAGTAGATAGTCCATTGATTTTGGAGGCGAAGCAACACACCTAAAGCGTGCATTAAACCAAGATCCAAATAAACTGAAACTGCACGGGGATAAATCCTCAGATTCCCACGATTCCAACGGCCCTAAAAACACCCAAAAACTCCTCCTGGGTACAAAGATAGAGCCCAAACATTACAAACAATACAAAATTCCAAGTGTACAGTTTTGCTGAAATTTCAGTCCCAAAGAAGCATTATTATCACCTTCGAGGTAAATTCCAAAAATTCCAGTAAAAATATGACGGTGATCCTCGCGATGTGTAGATATTAATCGAGTCCTCAAACGTTGAATTCCGATACTCGAGTGCAAGATAAAAATCGGAGAAGGCTCTGTTGTCCAGAAGAACTACCAGCAAAACAGGGGCTTAAAGATGCCTCGTAAACTGTCACGCCCCGGGTGTAAACCAGAACCCGGGCTTGCCAACAGATCCGTCGTGCACACGGAATTTCCCGCGTACACGAAGCGCTGGTAACCTGCTCAGATATAAGATGTACAATAAAAGAGCATAATACAGAGCTGAAATAGAAGAACCACATAGTATCTCAGACTGGAACTAAAATACAGCTGTAATAAATACAATAATCTCCCAGCTCACCAAAATAGTACAACCAGCTGGCTAAAGCCAGACCCAAAATAAAAGAAAAATACAACAGTCTGAGTGAAGGGTACAATGTCTGTCTAACAGCAACTCTCAGTCTCACAGAAGATCTATCTACTCAGCGATCCCCTTACCTCGATCAGCTGCCGATGGCCTAGCAGCTCCCGCAGACGACTCTGCAAAACATAGGAGAAGAAAGAGAGGAACAACAATGGGGGTGAGAACTACTAGATAAACCAGTAGCCTCCCCTAGTGGGTAAAACCTCAACACTGACGTACCCACAAGGACTACTAGAGGCAAAAGGAAAAAGTGAAGTGGTAAGGTACATAAGATGCTGAAACAGAAAAACTACCACTACTATGCCTCTAAACGCCATGCCGAACGAAGTGGCTGAATGTATGCATCAATATCTAACATGCCGGCCCGAAATAACCCAATCTAGTGCCACCAGTAAAACTGGTACTGCCTGCTGCGCCTTGCCGTATCGGGTATGCTGACCGACGCATAACACCGATAAAAAGAAGGAGTCTCAAGGACTCAAAGCCTGCCTGTCGCACACTCCGGAGTGGCACTCGAGGGGAGCGACCGACACGAGAGAAGTATCTCAGTAACCAGTATCATAAGTGCCATAAAAACAGCAGGACTGGATCACGACTATGATCAAAGTGGAAAAAACCATCCACTAAAGAAAACTGATACCCAATCAGATGCAATGGTACTCAATAAGTGGGAAACTCCATCCACTAGCAAAAGCCCGATCCCCAATCTGATGCAAAGATCGACAAGACTCAACCCCAATCTGATGCAAAGATAAACATCCGGTCAACCGCCTAATGTCCGCGGTTACCGTAATACCCCATAAGTCCAAAGCCTGATAAAATAACCAACACCTGGTCAACCGCCTGATGTCCGCGGTTACCACAATGCCCAACAAGCCCACAATCTAGTACAGTCCCGACTACACTATCCCAAACCCTTGCTCGAACCCGAGCAGCATGAATCCACAGTCGAAATGAAAAGGAGAAAGAAGCAATCATGGTTTCTCCTAAGTCAAGTCCCAGTATGATAGTGTAGCAATAAATAATGGCCTAACTAGATGTTCATACAAGCATGCAATTGCCCTTTTTAAAAGAAACTGAAGAAAAGTGTTTGATATTTATTTGGGAAAAAGGTGGTTTAAATGTTCCAACATGATAAATCATTTTGCATGCGAGATTATGATTTAGCCTTTTGTCTCGACAACAGTGTCCCGATTTAACATAAATAAGCCATCATATAATCTGTGGGGTCAACATGTATGATTCTCAAATAGGATATCAATTGTCAGGTTTAATTTAGGGGAATTCTAATAATCCTAGTGAGCAAGTCAAAAGTGAGGTAAACAACAACCACCCACCTCGAAAAGCGCAAACCACACCCAAAAAGCCTCCTTGCTATCCACAGTCCTCTACTCCCGCAACTTGTCGAAAACAGTGCACAACTGTACAGAATAACACATCCAGAGTAAACCCAAAACCCAAAAATACAGCCTTTACTGTTTTTCCAAACAGCACGAAAAAGAAGGGATTTTTCACCTCTGTACAGTGCTTCGAAAAATCCAGAAAAATTACGGTTGCGTTCCTTGCGACGAGTAGATCAAAATCGACTATTTATTTGCCTTGATCCGATGCTCCTAGCTCAAGATATAAATCGGAGAAGTCGATGCTGTCCAGAAAATACCACAGCAAAAAGGGGGGTCAAAGGTGCCTCGGGAACCGTGCCAAAAGTACAAAACGGAGCGAAGTGATCAACACGAAAAATGAAGCCTTACCTCTTAGGAACGTGCTGCCGTAGAAATCGTTCAAAAATTCCTCCTGGTTAGCACACAGGGAATTTCCGACTGAACTGCGACGGAAAATGGACTGAAATTGAAAATCGTCACAGTACGCCGCGTCGCAGATAACTCGCTGTCGGAAACTCCAAAAATTCTAAAATTTCTAGGGAAGATAGAGGATAGAGAGAGGAACAACTTTCATAAAGACCTCAAGCTCATTTTCTCTCTCTAAAATCCGAAATTTGCAGAGTGAGAGGGAGGGGTATTTATAATGGGCCAAAATCCTATTCGGGCTCCACACCAGATCCTGGGCAAAACAAGAAACACCAAATCTGGCTAATCAGATCGCGCCACGCCTCCCAAAACACGAAACAGCCGTACGGGCCAATAGAAATGTGCCACGTGTCACCGCCGCCCACGTTTTCCACGCGCCCGGCGCACGTGGGCGGCTCGAGCCCGCCAATCACGTCGTGCCACGTGTCCCCACGCGGTTCACGTGGTCCACGCCCCCGGTCTACGCGCCGGGTCTTCTGAAAAATGTCGGCCAATGGGGTGTTGCCACGTGTCACAGATAAGCCGGTTTCCTTGACGCCGCCGACCAATGAGGTGCTGCCACATGGCAGACCGAACTCTCGGTGCTCCCGGTGCACGCCTATGCCTGTGGACCGGCAGCCCGCGCGCCGCGCCTGCCCGCGGCAGCGCTCCGCCGCTGTGCTGCCGCGCTCCGCCGTGCGCCGCCGCCCGCCAGCCGCCGCCGCCTCGCCGGAGTTACTGTTCCGGCGTGAATAGTAACTTTTGTCAAAAAATTCAAGTAAATACACCATTTTGATCGTTTTCGCGCGCTGAGTCCAAATCCGCCGTCCGTTTCGCCAAATTCTCATCCGAAATTTTGCCGAAAGCCCCCGGAAGGCCCACTTGATCCGATTTTCGCGTCGGGTCCATTTCTGAGGTCCGTTTTCGACGCTACGAGCTCCGATACACTGTATAAGCTTCCTGTAATCACTACTAATGCTGCAAAAGCTTCTATAAAAGTCCGGATCATCACATCCTCCCCCACTAAAAGAGTTTCGTCCTCGAAACAAAACTAAACAATATCCCTCAGTCCGATGTCTCAAATAAGTAGGGGTAGGTATCCCTCATCTCTGACTCGAGCTCCCACGTAGCCTTGCGCTCGTCATGATTGCTCCAAAGGATCTTCACATAGGGAATGGCTCGACTGCGCAATTCTCTCACCTCTCGATCCAGAATTCGCAACGGGCGCTCCTCATACCTCAAATCCTCGCTGATCTCAAGCGGTGTGAAGTCGATGACGTGCGACGGGTCGAAGACATACCTCCTCAGAGTGGAAACGTGAAATACATCGTGGACACCAGCAAGTTTGGGAGGAAGAGCAAGTCGGTAGGCAACTGGCCCGATACGCTCCAATACCTCGAAAGGGTCCAATATATCGGGGGCTCAGTTTCCCACGAATGCCGAACCTCCTGATTCCTTTGGACGGCGAGACTTTCAGGAATACATGATCTCCAACCTGAAACTCTAAGTCTCGTCGCCGAACATCAGCATAGCTCCTCTGTCGGCTCTGGGCGGTCTGAAGATGCTGTCGAATCACTCGGACCTTCTCCTCTGCCTCTAACAATACATCTGGACCCAAGGTCCGTCTCTCGCCCACGTCACTCCAATAAAGCGGTGATCGACACTTGCGTCCATACAACGCTTCAAACGGAGCCATCTGAATGCTTGCTTGAAAGCTATTGTTGTACGCGAACTCAGCCAAAGATACGTGTCGAATCCAACCTCCGCCGAAATCCAAGACGCAAGCCCTTAGCATGTCCTCCAAGATCTGTATAGTCTGCTCTGACTGTCCATCAGTCTGCGGATGAAAGGCTGTACTGAACCTGAGCTGAGTCCCCAAGGCTGTCTGCAAACTCTTCCAGAAACGCGAAACAAACCTCGGGTCTCTATCTGATACTATGGAGGCTGGTACTCCATGTAATCTCACTATCTCATCTAGATATAACTGGGCTAGTCGCTCGAGTGGCCAAGTAGTCTGCATAGGCAAAAAGTGCGCTGACTTGGTAAGTCGATCTACAACTACCCAGATAGCATCTGCTCCTCCCTGTGCCCTCGGCAATCCGACCACGAAATCCATCGTAATGTGGTCCCATTTCCACTCGGGAATTGGGAGACTCTGTAACTTGCCAGCTGGCACTCGATGCTCAGCTTTCACCTGCTGACAAGTTAAATACTGAGCCACAAATCTCCCGATATCCCTCTTCATGCCATTCCACCAGAAGTGTGCCTTGAGGTCCTTACACATCTTAGTCCCACCAGGATGTAGGGTATAAGGTGTATAATGGGCCTCTCGCAATATCTGTTCTCTGATTTCCGCATCTACTGGCACACATGCTCGGTTCCTGTACCTCAGTACTCCCGAAGCATCCACTGTAAAGTCCCCTGACTGATCACTCGGAATCTGATCTCTAATCCTGGTCAAGTGGGGGTCCTCACTCTGTTTCTCCCTGATCCTGTCCAGCAGAGTGGGCTGCACGACTAAAGACGTCAGTCTAGCAGAGACCCCAGGGGACACAACCTCTATCTCGAGCCGTCTCATCTCCTCTAATAGGGGCGCCTGATCTGTGATCAACATGGACAAACTCTGCACCGCTCTCCTGCTCAAGGCATCAGCAACCACATTGGCCTTGCCTGGATGGTAAAGGATATCCACATCATAATCCTTTAATAGCTCTAACCATCTGCGTTGCCTTAAATTTAGCTCCTTCTGTGTGAACAGGTACTTTAGGCTCTTGTGGTCGGTGTAGATCTCACAGTGCTCCCCATACAGGTAATGGCGCCAAAGCTTCAGTGCAAACACCACGGCAGCAAGCTCCAAGTCATGGGTAGGGTAATTCTTCTCGTAATCCTTGAGCTGTCTCGATGCATAAGCAATTACCCTCCCTTCCTGCATCAACACACAACCAAGTCCACTGTGTGATGCGTCACTGTAGATCACATATCCTTTCCCCATAACAGGGAGGGAAAGGATAGGAGCGGTCATCAGTCTATTCTTCAGCTCCTCAAAGCTCCTCTGACAGTCCTCACTCCAGATAAACTTCACTCCTTTACGCGTCAAGCGAGTGAGGGGTGTGGAGAGCTTCGCAAAGCCTTCCACAAACCGACGATAATACCCAGCTAAGCCCATAAAGCTACGCACCTCTGAAACCGTCGTCGGTCGGGGCCAATCCCGGACTGCCTCAATCTTCGCCGGGTCCACTGCCACACCTGCGGCGGAAATCACATGGCCCAAGAAAGCTACCTCCCGAAGCCAAAACTCGCACTTTGCCAGCTTGGCATACAACTTCTTCTCTCGCAGAAGTTGCAGCACAATCCTCAAGTGCTCCTCATGCTCAGCATCACTTCGGGAGTAAACCAGAATATCATCAATGAACACTACCACGAATCGATCCAAGTATGGTCGAAAGATCCGGTTCATTAAATCCATGAATGCGGCAGGGGCATTAGTCAATCCAAAAGGCATAACTGTAAACTCATAATGCCCGTACCGTGATCTGAAAGCCGTCTTCGGAATATCCTCGGCCTTCACCTTCAGCTGGTGGTAACCGGACTGCAGATCTATCTTAGAAAAGACACAAGACCCTTGCAGCTGATCAAAGAGATCATCGATGCGCGGCAAAGGGTACTTGTTCTTGATGGTCACTTTATTCAATTCCCTATAGTCCACACACAGTCGAAGTGACCCATCCTTCTTCTTCACGAATAGCACCGGCGCTCCCCAAGGCGACACACTTGGTCTAATAAAACCCTTATCCATCAAATCCTGGAGTTGCGCCTTAAGCTCTCGCAGCTCAGCCGGTGCCATCCGGTAAGGAGCCTTAGAGATTGGCGCAGTTCCTGGAACTACGTCAATCACAAACTCAATCTCCCTATCTGGCGGCATACTAGTCAGCTCAGGTGGAAAAACATCCGGAAACTCGCGGGCAATAGGGATATCCCCGAGTCCCGGTGCCGCCGTAGGCCCCTCAACAACACTAGCCAAAAAGGCTACACATCCTCGATGGATCATCTGCCTCGCTCGGGAAGTCGAAACCATAGAGGCAAAGAAAGCACTCTGACATCCCCGGTATACCAACATCTCCTGGCCTGGCTCTCTAAAAGTGACAGTCCTCGCGGCACAATCAATAGTCGCGAAATACCGAGCCAGCCAGTCCATCCCGAGAACCACATCAAAGTCCCTCAGCTGTCTCAAGACCAACAGGTCTGCTGGCATAATCCAGGACTTGATTTGCATCGGGCAGGACCAACAACACTCCTCCACGTGCAAAGTGTGATCGGGAATCTGAACCTCTAGTGCACGTGGCAAAAGTCCTACCTCTAACCCATGTAATGATGCAAATGATCTACTAATAAAAGAATGTGATGCTCCAGTATCAAATAAAGTACGAGTCCTAATGCCAGAAAGTAAGGTGATACCTGCCACCACATGATCTGCTGCCGAAGAGTCCTCTACCTTCGCAGCATACACTCGCCCACTCTGAGCTGGAGGGCGATAATCCGTGGGATGGGAAGAAGATGGCCTACTCGCTGGGGCATATGGCCGCTGAGCCGTCGATCGCTGCTGGGATGAAAAAGGGACAGATGCTGAAGAAGGTGTTGTTGGTGTCGAAAATGGGCACATAGCTCGAACATGACCAGGCTGTCCACATCGATAACAGCGGCCAAATCTCATATCACACGTGTCTGCCGGATGCTGACCCCCACAGAAGACACACCTCTCCAAAGGCTGGGTCCGCCTGGACTGCTGCTGCGACCTTCGAGACTGCTGCTGAGACCTCTGTTGTCTCGGCTGCGGCCTCTGCTGCTGTGAGTGCTGTTGGGGCCTCTGGGATCCACCAGGCCCTCGCCGCTCCGAACGCCCACGGCCCGTGAACTGAGGCGGTGGCGGTCGGGGCGGCCTCCAGGAACTGGCCTGTCCCCCGTTGTCCTGCGCTGGTCGCTTCCTGTCAGAGTTCTGAGCGACCAAGCCCCCACGTCTGGCAACGACGTGGTCTTCCCTCTCAACCCACTGTGCATGCTCTGCTGCCTCCTCCAAGGTCTGTAGCCTCTGAGCATGCACCAAGGTATAGATCTCTGGGCGCAGCCCCGACTCAAAGAGCTCCACCTGGTGCGGTCCGTCCCTGGCGACATAGGGTACGCAGTTGAGCAACCGCGTGAACTCCTGAAAGTAGTCCAATGCTATCCGGTCGCCCTGCTGAAGATTCTTCAAATCATCTTCTAGTTTTTTCTTCACACTCGTGGAAAAGTACGTATCCAGAATCATCCTCCGGAACTCTGACCAGGGTAGCTGTCGAGTGATCTGAAATTCCAGAGGCTCTACCCGACGCCACCACGCATCTGCATCTCCCTCCAAACAATGAACTGCCATATGAACCCGGTACCTCGGGTCAATGAAGAAATCTCTAAACAGCTTCTCCATCGCTGCCAACCATGATCCAATCTCCCAAGGCTGAGTGTCCCGCCCCGAGAATCTGGGCGGTCCATGCTGACAAAACTTAGCAAGCTTGTCAGCTATCTCCTGCTCCTCCGCCGGGGTCAACGGCTGAATCACTCCCTGGGCCCCGCTACTAGATGATGGCGCCGACGGCGCACGAGGTGCAACAGGTGGTGCTGGGGTCCCCAAAACCGTCGGAGACAGCGCCTCTCTCTGGGCTAATAGTTGATCAATCCTCTACTCCTGCCGGCGGTGACTCTCCGCCAGCTGGGCCACCATGGCCCTCAACTCGCTAATCTCTGGAGGCCCAGACTGCTCCGGCTCCTCCGGGGGTGTAGGAGTACCCCGGGTAGGAATCCGCCGCCTAGGAGGCATCCTGTCACACCAGAAACCACGGATCAGTAAACGAAACCACACTCGAACCAATCTAGCGAAAGTCAAGGACATCCCCCTATTTCTGTAGCTTTATGTTGTCTGCAGCCAACATAACTGTCTACAGAAACAGGATATGTCGATCCCTCTTCACTCACTAGAAGAGTCAAATAAATAAATCACGACTTTCGCAAAATGTCACGTCTCTCACGCCCTATCATCCTAGGGTCCAACAAAAGCCTAGGGTTTCCTAAGTCCCAACTGACCTATCCCTAAGCTCTGATACCAACTTAATCTGTCACGCCCCGGGTGTAAACCAGAACGCAGTTGCCAACAGATCCGCCGTGCACACGGAATTTCCCGCGTACACGAAGCGCTGGTAACCTGCTCAGATATAAGATGTACAATAAAAGAGCATAATACAGAGCTGAAATAGAAGAACCACATAGTATCTCAGACTGGAACTAAAATACAGCTGTAATAAATACAATAATCTCCCAGCTCACCAAAATAGTACAACCAGCTGGCTAAAGCCAGACCCAAAATAAAAGAAAAATACAACAGTCTGAGTGAAGGGTACAATGTCTGTCTAACAGCAACTCTCAGTCTCACAGAAGATCTATCTACTCAGCGATCCCCTTACCTCGATCAGCTGCCGATGGCCTAGCAGCTCCTGTAGACGACTCTGCAAAACATAGGAGAAGAAAGAGAGGAACAACGATGGGGGTGAGAACCACTAGTAAACCAGTAGCCTCCCCTAGTGGGTAAAGCCTCAACCACTGACGCACCCACTAGGACTACTAGAGGCAAAAGGAAAAAGTGAAGTGGTAAGGTACATAAGATGCTGAAACAGGAAAACTACCACAACTATGCCTCTAAACGCCATGCCGAACGAAGTGGCTGAATGTATGCATCAATATCTAACATGCCTGCCCGAAATAACCCAATCTAGTGCCACCAGTAAAACTGGTACTGCCTGCTGTGCCTTGCCGTATCGGGTATGCTGGCCGACGCATAACACGGATAAAAAGAAGGAGTCTCACGGACTCAAAGCCTGCCTGTGGCACACTCCGGAGTGGCACTCGAGGGGAGCGACCGACACGAGTGAAGTATCTCAGTAACCAGTATCATAAGTGCCATAAAAACAGCAGGACTGGATCACGACTATGATCAAAGTGGGAAAAACCATCCACTAAAGAAAACTGATACCCAATCAGATGCAATGGTACTCAATAAGTGGGAAACTCCATCCACTAGCAAAAGCCCGATCCCCAATCTGATGCAAAGATCGACAAGACTCAACCCCAATCTGATGGAAAGATAAACATCCGGTCAACCGCCTAATGTCCGCGGTTACCGCAATACCCCATAAGGCCAAAGTCTGATAAAATAACCAACACCTGGTCAACCGCCTGATGTCCGCGGTTACCACAATGCCCCACAAGCCCACAATCTAGTACAGTCCCGACTACACTATCCCAAACCCTTGCTCGAACCCGAGCAGCATGAATCCACAGTCAAAATGAAAAGGAGAAAGAAGCAATCATGGTTTCTCCTAAGTCAAGTCCCAGTATGATAGTGTAGCAATAAATAATGGCCTAACTAGATGTTCATACAAGCATGCAATTGCCCTCTTTAAAAGAAACTGAAGAAAAGTGTTTGATATTTATTTGGGAAAAAGGTGGTTTAAATGTTCCAACATGATAAGTCATTTTGCATGCGAGATTATGATTTAGCCTTTTGTCTCGACAACAGTGTCCCGATTTAACATAAATAAGCCATCATATAATCTGTGGGGTCAACATGTATGATTCTCAAATAGGATATCAATTGTCAGGTTTAATTTAGGGGAATTCTAATAATCCTAGTGAGCAAGTCAAAAGTGAGGAAAACAACAACCACCCACCTCAAAAAGCGCAAACCACACCCAAAAAGCCTCCTTGCTATCCACAGTCCTCTACTCCCGCAACTTGTCGAAAACAGTGCACAACTGTACAGAATAACATATCCAGTGTAAACCCAAACCCCAAAAATACAGCCTTTGCTGTTTTTCCAAACAGCACGAAAAAGAAGGGATTTTTCACCTCTGTACAGTGCTCCGAAAAATCCAGAAAAATTACGGTTGCGTTCCTTGCGACGAGTAGATCAAAATCGACTATTTATTTGCCTTGATCCGATGCTCCTAGCTCAAGATATAAATCGGAGAAGTCGATGCTGTCCAGAAAATACCACAGCAAAAAGGGGGGTCAAAGGTGCCTCGGGAACTGTGCCAAAAGTGCAAAACGGAGCAAAGTGGTCAACACGAAAAACGAAGCCTTACCTCTTAGGAACGCGCTGCCGCGGAAATCGTTCAAAAATTCCTCCTGGTTAGCACACAGGGAATTTCCGACTGAATTGCAACGGAAAATGGGCCGAAATTGAAAATCGTCGCAGTACGCCGCGTCGCAGATAACTCCCTGTCGGAAACTCCAAAAATTCTGAAATTTCTAGGGAAGATAGAGGATAGAGAGAGGAACAACTTTCATAAAGACCTCAAGCTCATTTTCTCTCTCTAAAATCTGGAATTTGCAGAGTGAGAGGGAGGGGTATTTATAATGAGCCAAAATCCTATTCGGGCTCCACACCAGATCCTGGACAAAACAGGAAACACCAAATCTGGCTAATCAGATCGCGCCACGCCTCCCAGAACACGAAACAGCCGTACGGGCCAATAGAAATGTGCCACGTGTCACCGCCGCCCACGTTTTCCACGCGCCCGGCGCACGTGGGCGGCTCGAGCCCGCCAATCACGTCGTGCCACGTGTCCCCACGCAGTTCACGTGGTCCACGCCCCCGGTCTACGCGCCGGGTCTTCTGGAAAATGTCGGCCAATGGGGTGTTGCCACGTGTCACAGACAAGCCGACGCCGCCGGACCAATGAGGTGCTGCCACGTGGCAGACCGAACTCTCGGTGCTCCCGGTGCACGCCTATGCCTGTGGACCGGCAGCCCGAGCGCCGCGCCTGCCCTCGCCCGCGCGCGCCTGCCCGCGCCTGCCCGCGGCCGCGCTCCGCCGCTGTGCCGCCGCCCGCCGGCTGCCGCCGCCTCGCCGGAGTTACTGTTCCGGCGTGAACAGTAACTTTTGCCAAAAAATTCAAGTAAATACACCATTTTGATCGTTTTCGCGCACTGAGTCCAAATCCGCCGTCCGTTTCGCCAAATTCTCATCCGAAATTTTGCCGAAAGCCCCCGGAAGGCCCACTTGATCCGATTTTCGCGTCGGGTCCATTTTTGAGGTCCGTTTTCGACGCTACGAGCTCCGATACACTGTATAAGCTTCCTGTAATCACTACTAATGCTGCAAAAGCTTCTACAAAAGTCCGGATCATCACATAAACCATGCCAAGAATTTAGAATGAAGCAAAATGATTAACACAAAAATCGAAGGCCTACCTCTCGTGAATCCGACACCGTGAAAATCGTCCAAAAATACCATTGGAGTAGCCCTGTGGACCCCGTGGACCGAAATACGACGATAACGGGCCTCCGATGAAAGAACGCCGCTCTGCGCTACGATGTCGAAGTCGTCGATGTCGCGGCCTGCAAAAATTCCGAGCTTCCTTCGCAAGATGCAGCACAAGGTGGGGAACAAAATTGCTTGAGGGCCCAGTCGCATAAGAGCTCCGGAAAGGCTTCAAAAAGAAGCCCAAAGGGGCTATTTATAGCCCAGCCCACCAAGGAGGAAAAAATCCAGATTCGGGCGCCCAAAATTGGGCCGGCCCGTTACTGTGCGCGCCCGGATCCACCACGGCCCGCCACGTCACCCAACCGTGCCCCGCGCGCCCGGTGCACGCGCGCCCGCCAATCTCGCCGCGCCGCGTGGCGATGCGGTCCACGGCGCCGACTGTGGGCTGCGGTTCACGGCGCCCCAAGCCGGGTCGCTGCGCCCGCCAACCAGCGGGCGCCACGTGGCCTGGCGGGGTCCACGGTGTGCCGCGCCCGGCGCGCTGTCGCGCGTGCGTTGACCCACCAACCAACGCGCAACACGTGGCATGGCCTCCACTGGCTGGTCCCGGTGCACGCCAAAATCTGTGGACCGCGCTGCCCGCCGCAGCACACTCGCCTGCTCGCGCCCCTGCCGCCGCGCTCCGCCGCTGCCCGCCGTCGCCGGCGCTGCCCTGGCCTGCCGGAACAGTAAAATCATGCCTCAAAATCCGTGTTTTGGCATCCGGGCTCCGAAAAAAATAAATAAGTAGTCCATTTTCATCGTTTTCGCGCGCTGAATCCAAATCCGATGTCCGTTTTGCCGAATTCCACTTCTAAAATTTGTCGAGGGCATCCGGACATGTATTCTTAATCCAAATTTCGCGCTGGGTCCAAATCTGAAGTCTGATTTGCGCGCAACCAACTCCAACACACATCATAGGCCTCCAGAATCCACAATTTACACAGCAAAAGCTCTACGGAGATCCGGGTCATCACAACGCGGGCGGGGCCGCGTGGCGTGGCCCGGTTGGCGGGACCCCTGCTATCGCGTGGGCCGGGACACGCGGAGCACTCGGAACGATCCGGGCCCTGCGCGGATCGGGGATTGGTGTCCCGAGTTTCGGGCGCCCGAAAGTTTCCCCCAAACTCGCAAATATGCCATTTTCTGGTTTTGCCTATAAATAGGCCATTCTCTTCCCTTTTTTTTTTGGTTTTTCGGAGGTTTTTCTTAGGGGATCTTTGGCTGAGGTTGTTCCTCATCAAGTCTTCTACTCTTCCAAGGATTTGGGGCATTTTAGGAGGTCGCGGTATCAACGTTCTCCCTGACTCGGCGCACTTTGACGCTTCTCTGATTGCGGCTTTTTTCTTCGACGCTCCGTGTGAGGACCCGAATCCCCACTCTAGGATTTACTGTTGGTTTGGTGGTTTCAGGGTGTGTCTGTGTGCGTGTCGGGCCCCAGAATTGAGTTTCTGGTAAAATTGGAGCTTGTTTTCTTTTCTGGAAGTCCATTTTGGGTGTGTAAGGTGTTTGCGCACTTATTGGAGCTAAGAATGTGACCCGGCACAAAATTGGATCAAGTCTACTCTTCGGGAATTTTTGGGAAACTTTAGAAGTGGAATTTGGCCGAACGGACCTCGAATTTGGATTCAGCGCGCGAAAACGAGCGAAATGGACTATTTACTTGAAAGATTGTGTTCGGAGCCCGGACGCGAAAAGCACGAAATCCAAGGTCCAGGTGTTTGTGACGCCCCACTTCCCAGGGGGTCACCCATCCTAGAACTACTCTAGCTCTAGCACGCTGAGATTTAGTCGAGGACGGGGGTGTCGCCCTGACGGTCAGCTCAAGCGCACCAGGCGATGTGAGACTCGTCTCGCTAGCCTTAGCCGACCTTGTGAGGAGCTGCACTCCACTCACAACGGTCATTAGCAGCCTCCTCTACCCGCTATATAACCCTGGCTCAGCGAGGGCTGGTGAATGGCTGATACCAACTGTGACGCCCCGGGGGAACTACTCTAGCTCTAGCACGCTTAACTCTCATGATCTTGCTACCAGCGCCGAAATGTGCGGGGGGTATGTGCGTGTATAAATTTTTTTTCTTAATAAATAAGCATCAGCCTCGTCCCCGGTGCGTGTCAGACCGCCACATACACAAATTCACCCTGCCCACGGACAGAGTCTCCTTTGTATATGCACGGCGTCTCATTTACAACATCAACATACAATCTTTAACCACACAGTCACAGTCAACAGGTACGAGAGTGTAAAGACATTTAATCACATTAAGAGGAACCTACAAGTTTGCAAACGGTGTCCACTCGACACCCATTCCTTTAAAAACGTCTACATATTCACGGTAAGGCGGCTACATCGTTTCGGAAAGGATAAATCCACAGGTTTTCAAAGCAGTGCCCACACGACACTTGGTTTTGGAAAACATTTTCGAAACCCCTTTTTGTTCGGTATAAAACATGCCGCATATAAGTCATTAAGGAACATTATAAAAATCACATCACAAAACCGTCTCTCAATCCAACATCCACAACATTCCACAATCAAGCAATTGAGAACTTAAACTTAGATAACAAGGGGGAGAGATAACTCAAGCAAGAAGTAATGGAATAAACCTCATCCAGCTAATGTTCTTTAATCACTGCCTCACCGTCGTCCCGACTACTACACCTAGTCAAACCTGTCACGGAGTGGGTAAAGTCAGTGACAAACAAAGTAGATGTCTAAATATTAACAAGGAATAAAGAGCAAACCGATTACACCGGAACCTTTCGCTAAACTTTGTACATAATTAAGTTGGGCAGCAATCCCAGAGTACCTGTCGGAAAGACGGAAGTCTCCCCTCGTGCACAACACCTTTTTGATGCTTTTAACCTCTTCACGGGGCTAGTGCGGCACCTATAGCTGCCGTGAAGAGGTCCCCACCCTACACCACGTGGGGCACACGGGTCATGTAGACCACTTCTCCGGAAAAGTACACCCATGCGGAGGCCATTCCGCCTGTGTACGTGCAGCATCCGAAAACACCTTGCCGAGATCGGCGTGTATTAAGCACCGCGACCGCAGCCGCAACAGTTGTTATATAAGATAAAATACATTCATGCGAAAGGTTAAACTGTCCATCTACTTTGTTAGACAAATTAAGAACCTTTTTATGATGATAGATGCACTTACTGCACTTGTTGCACTTATAGCAACTGTACCCACCTGGAATGAAGACAACCGACCGCGCCCGCGACCCTCCTAAGCAAATCAGGACTCCTCGCGGCCTACTAAAATATCCAAGAACACCATTTAGCACCTTACCCTAATCAGGTAAAATCAGTGGTCCCAACCACTGCTACGTTAAACCCGCAAAACCGAAATCATCGTGCCTAGGGGACCGCAACGTCGGTCAAAAACCCAACAAGTCAAAACCACCGAGTAAAACTGAAAACTCAGATCAAACCGGTAACGCCAAAGACTAACAACAATCGGACCGCGACTATTCCGTCGCGAACACCGTCGGAACCCAAAACCGCTAACGGAAATCCAGCAAAACTCAACCCTCAACCGGTAGCCAACTCGGGACGTCAATGGTTAAACCAAGAAGACCCCGACGGCGAAAATGATGAGAAAAGAGACCCGACGGCGCGCCCCCGACGATTTCGTCGAGGCGCGGAGCGTCGGCGAAATTAGCACCCGACATAATAAAACAGTGACCAAAAAGATCCCAAGTGGCCATGCCAAGAAAACCACGGAGATAACGATCCCAACGGCGAAAACGGCGCTCAAAACGGTGGAAAAACGGACAAAAACGGAGCTACCGAACTTTGGGCTGTCGGGTGGTGCACAGGGGCAACCGTGGACCGGGTCTGCGCTCGGTGGCCGCGCGGCATGCGCCGGGTGCACGCAGGAGGCGTGCACCGCGCGTCTTGGGCCGGGCCGGTGCACGACGCAAGGCGTGCACCGGGTCTGCGCGTCGGGTGGCCGTGCGGCATGCGCCGGGTGCACGCATGAGGCGTGCACCGCGCGCCTTGGGCCGGGCCGGTGCACGAAACCGTGCGCCGGGTCTTGTGCTTCCGACGCTGCGGGCGTGCACCGGGTGCACGCCTGGACCCGTGGACCGCGCTGTACGGACAAGCACAGTAAACCCTAATTTCGCGGTTTTCTTCGCCGTTTTCGCTCCCGTTTCGCGATTTCTTCTCCGTTTTCGCTCCCGTGCGACTCCGGCGAAGACCCCGCGACCATGGTAACGACGGCGGCGGCCTCCCGTTTAACAACGGCGGCGGCGGCCTCCCGTTAACCCACTATGTTCCAACGAAACATCCCCAAAAATTCCCGAATAAATACACGATAATTCTAATGACTAAACCAACGATCGACGAACAACCAAAACGTCGATCGGAAGCCCGATAAAAAGAAACCGATTAAAAATCATCGATTAAACTCGATAAAAACCATCGATCACCCTCGATCAAGAACGAGAATAAAACATGGATCAAAACCCGACGAAAATCCGCGATCGATGTACCAATTAAAACGACCTTACAAGAACACGGAAAACCCCCGATTAATTTGACAAACGTAACGATGATCACTAACCTTAATTTATCGGAACTAAAGAACCGATCTTGGTTCTCGCGGCGTTGGAGATCCGGATCCGCTCCCCGAAGATGATGGCGTCTCGTTCCCCGGTCTCCGGCACGTCAAACGGGGCGATCGGGTTCCTCCGCTTTCTCCTTCTTTCCTTCTTTTCTCCTCCGGTTAGGGTTTTCCTTTTTCTTTTCTCTCTTTTCCTCCCTCTCTTTTCAAACTAGGGTTTCGTTTGGTTTTCGGTACGCACGAAAGAGGAGGGTTTGAGAAGGCGGTATTTTAAATTAGGGTTTTCCTTCCGGTAACGGGGTTTAATTATCCTCTTATTAATTTAATTTCCTCTTTTATTTTATTCTTTTATTTTCCTTTTTATCTCATACGTACGTAAAAAGGAAAAACCCACGAATATTCGGATATTTATCTTCTAACAATAAATATCTAATCCCACGAGATAAACCCCACCTTTTTAAATCCTAGTCACCGATTAATTAATTTCCTAATTAATTAATCATAGGAAATAAATTCCCAATTTAATTTCTCGTCACCGATTAATTAATTCCTTAATTAATTAATCACACGGAATATCCAAAATTCCTCAAAAAGCGTGCCGGATATTTTACACGAATTCCGATGCGCGCCTTAAGTCACCGCGATCTTAGAAACCCCATTCCGGGAGATCCGTACATCGGATTCCCGATCCGATCGCACCGTCGGTCTTCATTTTCCGAGCCCTTCGACAGAAAAATACCCGCACCACACACCGACCGACTTTCAAACATTAGATAATTTTATTCTACTTAAAGGGCGTAATTAATTAACATGTGAGTCACAAATACACGTAAAAGCCGAATCACTACACCACTCACACTTTATAAAAAGTTTCGTCCTCGAAACTTAAGCTCAACCCTCGCTAAACGATTCTGGAAACGTTCTCTCATCTCCGTCTTAAGCCTCCAAGTCGCCTTGCGCTCCTCAAGGTTACTCCATTGCACCTTTACGTAAGGGATTGTCCGGTTGCGAAGTTTCTTTTCCTCCTGTGCCAGCCTCCGCATCGAGGTTTGGCAGTAAAGCCAACCGGTATGCCACCGGGCCTACGCGCCCCGAAATCCCAAATGTCGGGTCGTCGACGCCAACCAACAATCCCAAAAGCTCGAATTATTAGAAATACGCAACCCATTTACTTATGGCGTTCGGTCACACCGCCACCGATCTTGACCTGACTCAACCCCCACCTGGACGTCGGGTCTATTGCCACGAGGCAGGAAGTTGGACCTATTTAACCCTTAGCTAAATAGCCAACACATAAGACAACTAAGTCTTCACCTCCTTATTTGGCAGGAAAGTACAAAGTATTCACTTCTAAGGGTTCTCCTGGGGTCGAGACCAAGATTACTCTTCGCACGAGGTCTTTTCTGCTACTACCTCCCAAGTAAGCCGAAGCGTCTGTTTCCCCACCGGTCGCTGATGTTTCGCTTTCACCTGTTGGCACACCCAATATTGCGCCACAAATTGTGTCACATCGCTCTTTCGATTTGGGCCACCTGAAGGTCTGCCACAGATCCTTGCACCTCTTTGTACCTCCGGGATGCACGGTATAGGAGGTATTATATACTTTTGCTAGATTTTCTTCCCTTATTTCTAGCTTACCGGGTACACAAATTCGTCCCCGGCACCTTATTACATCATCTGAGTCAGTCATAGAAACTCCGCCTTGCTCCGAGAACATTCTGTCTCGCACCAGTCGTAGCTGGCCATCGGTCAATTGCCCTTTCAGAATCCTGTCCAGCAGGGTAGGTCTGACCACCAGGGTCAAGAGTTGTGCGGCCGTGCCCGCTGGCACCACTTCCAGTCCTAACTATGCAATCGGACGGTCCTGCTGGATGATAGCACTTGCACCTGCTCCTTATGCCTGTCCCTTGCGGCTCCAGGCGTCAACCACCACATTCGCCTTCCCGAGGTGGTAGTGGATGGTTAGATCATAGTCCTTTAGTAACTCGAGCCACCGCCTTTGCCGCAAATTCAACTCCCTCTGAGTGAAGAGGTACTTGAGGCTCTGATGATCGGAGTACACATTGCCATGTGTACCGTACGAATAGTGACTCCACAGTTTGAGGACGAACACGACCGCTGCAAGCTCCAGGTCGTGCACGGGGTAGTTTCTCTCGTACTCCTTGAGTTGCCTTGACGCGTAGGCTATGACCTCACCCCGTTGCATAAGCACGCCTCACAATAACCTCAAAGTCTTCACCAGGCTCCGGTAGGGCGAGCACCGGGGCCTACGTCAACCTGACTTTGAGTTCCTCAAAACTCTTCTGGCATTGGTCAGTCCAGATAAACTTCTCCCCTTTTCGGGTCAGGCGAGTCAGGGGCATTACTATCTTGGAGAAGCCTTCCTCAAAATGTCTGTAATACCCTGCCAGACCCAGGAAGCTTCGAATTTCCATTATCGCTGTTGGTCGAGCCCAGTTGATCCCTGATTCAATCCTCCTTGGATCCACTGTAATTCCAGACACCGAAACGATATGCCCCAAAAGTCCCCCTCGCGGACCATAACTCACACTTTATAAGTTTTGGCATATGGTTTCTGACCCCGGAGGGTCTGGGGGATTACTCGCAAGTGTTCCCCATACCCCTTGTCTGTGCGAGAGTAGATCGGAACGTCCACTAAAAGACCATCACCGACTGGTCTAAGAAGGGCTTGAGTATCCTTTTCCTCATGCCCAAGAGCACCACTGGTGCGTTAACGAGTCTAAACGGTATAACCGTAAACTCATCTTGACCATTCCGAGCTCGCAGGTCTGTTTTCAGTGTGTCATTACCCCGGACTCTAGGCTGGCGTTAGCCGGACCGCAGATCAATCTTTGGGAATGCCGTTTCTCCTTGTAGTTGATCGCGTAGGTCATCTATCCGAGGTAGAGGAGTACTTGTCCTTCTCGTGTCGAGATCCATACGGTACTCGTGAACGCTACTCGACTGCCTTCTACCAAGCTCCTTGCCCGCAACAAAGAAAAGCGAGCAGAAGGCGTTCCTACAAGCTAAGTTTACAAGTTCCGGTAAGTCCGGTTCCCGGAGACTCGCTTGGAACTTCAAGCAGTCAACTACCGCTTAAAGATTGCCGCAACTGTCGGCCCCAAGCGCTACACCGATAACCTTTAACGGAAACCTCATTAGTTCTTAGAGACTAAGAACCCGCCTCACCCTCGTTGGACAGGAAGGAGTACAGCCGCCTGCCTCGAGGGGTGGCCGGAGGATTCGACCGAACTTATTCCTACGATAGGGATTTCTTCTAATAACTAAGGTAGGGCGAAAACATGAAGCGAGGTGAAAGAGTGGGATGCTTAGGTGTTGCCACCAAAGTTCTAGCACGATGGTCTGAAACTCGAGTATTACCTGTTACATCGTGCTCTATGGGTCCGTCCCATGGTGGGTCATCGTATAGACTCTCCCTCCTCCCGGTTGCTGAGACGAAGGTGGAGACGCTGCTACGGATGATGTCCCCGTTTCCGAGGGGCAGTTGCAACGACAGTGCCCCGGTTTGCCGCCTCGAAAACAATGGTCTTACTTCTGGGGACACTCGGTCACTTGGTGTATTCCGTCACAAATAATGCAAGACTTGTCCACCGGCCATTGTCCTCCTGTCGGCGCATTCTTGGTTCCTTGTTGCAATCTCGAGTATTTAGGAGGCCGGCTCCTCTTGGTATGCCCTCTTCCGAAGTTTGGCCGGGTTCGTTTCTTATCCCTGCTGTGTCCTGAGCTCTCCCGTCGGGCTTGAGAAATCGTAAATCCGCGCTCCACCGCGGTGGCTCTATCGACCACCTCCTGGAAGGTGTGCAAACCCGCCGTTTGCACCACCTTGAAGATGTCGCTCCATAAGCCATTCACAAAAAGACGGGCCTTGTGAGATTCATCTCTTATAACAAAGGGAACACATTTGATCAACCTCACAAATGCCCGTTGATATCCCATAACTGTCCGACTTCCTTGCTTGATGAGCTTCAGGTCACCTTCCATCTGCCGTTTGATGCTGTCGGAGAGAAATGCCCCAAACAGTTTTCCTCGGAACGTGGTCCAAGATGGAAGGGCGGTGCCCTCCGAAGGGTCCGGGCGCACCGTCTTCCACCACTTGCGGGCGTCTCCCTCAAGAAAAAGGACTGCCAAAGGGACCCATTCACCCTCCTCCATTAGCAAAGCTTCGAAGAGCCTTTCCATGGTATCTACCTATTTTCCTACGACCCAAGGGTCGGTCGTCTCTCCCTCAAGGGGTCTCCAATAACGGCTCCCAGCGTAGGTCCCAAAGTTGCTGGTGCGGCTGGTCCGGGCAGAGAAGCCTGGGCGACCTCCATTGGTGTAGTCGACTATTGCACCCACTATCGCATCTGTTCCATAAGGGTTGCTAACTGCCCGGCCATCTCTTGTAGTCGTTGTCGGAGAAGCTGATACTCCGCCGCTGTTCGCACCGTACTTTTTGCCCCTGCGTTCTCCGCTGATAACCCATTTCGGGCCATTATTCGCTGTATACAAAGAAACCAAGTCACCCCTAGACCTAACTGGTCTAGCACCATGACCTACAGACACACCGGAACTAAATTCCCCTTTTTCCCCCCGCACACTCACGATCTACTGCACCTACACCTTGGTTATCTCTTGTTCAATTTGCTTGTGGCATCAGACACTGTGGATGTGGATCACCGACTACTGTGGTTAAAGTTGTTTTTCTCTGATACCATTTAATCTGTCACGCCCCCGGGGGTTTTTAGGTAAAGATAAGCGGAAATGTGCGTGTATAAATTTTTTTTCTTAATAAATAAGCATCAGCCTCGTCCCCGGTGCGTGTCAGACCGCCACATACACAAATTCACCCTGCCCACGGACAGAGTCTCCTTTGTATATGCACGGCGTCTCATTTACAACATCAACATACAATCTTTAACCACACAGTCACAGTCAACAAGTACGAGAGTGTAAAGACATTTAATCACATTAAGAGGAACCTACAAGTTTGCAAACGGTGTCCACTCGACACCCATTCCTTTAAAAACGTCTACACATTCACAGTAAGGCGGCTACATCGTTTCGGAAAGGATAAATCCACAGGTTTTCAAAGCAGTGCCCACACGACACTTGGTTTTGGAAAACATTTTCGAAACCCCTTTTTGTTCGGTATAAAACATGCCGCATATAAGTCATTAAGGAACATTATAAAAATCACATCACAAAACCGTCTCTCAATCCAACATCCACAACATTCCACAATCAAGCAATTGAGAACTTAAACTTAGATAACAAGGGGAAGAGATAACTCAAGCAAGAATAATGGAATAAACCTCATCCAGCTAATGTTCTTTAATCGCTGCCTCACCGTCGTCCCGACTACTACACCTAGTCAAACCTGTCACGGAGTGGGTAAAGTCAGTGACAAACAAAGTAGATGTCTAAATATTAACAAGGAATAAAGAGCAAACCGATTACACCGGAACCTTTCGCTAAACTTTGTACATAATTAAGTTGGGCAGCAATCCCAGAGTACCTGTCGGAGAGACGGAAGTCTCCCCTCGTGCACAACACCTTTTTGATGCTTTTAACCTCTTCACGGGGCTAGTGCGGCACCTATAGCTGCCGTGAAGAGGTCCCCACCCTACACCACGTGGGGCACACGGGTCATGTAGACCACTTCTCCGGAAAAGTACACCCATCCGGGGGCCATTCCGCCTGTGTACGTGCAGCATCCGAAAACAGATTGCCGAGATCGGCGTGTATTAAGCACCGCGACCGCAGCCGCAACAGTTGTTATATAAGATAAAATACATTCATGCGAAAGGTTAAACTGTCCATCTACTTTGTTAGACAAATTAAGAGCCTTTTATGATGATAGATGCACTTACTGCACTTGTTGTACTTATAGCAACTGTACCCACCTGGAATGAAGACAACCGACCGCGCCCGCGACCCTCCTAAGCAAATCAGGACTCCTCGCGGCCTACTAAAATATCCAAGAACACCATTTAGCACCTTACCCTAATCAGGTAAAATCAGTGGTCCCAACCACTGCTACGTTAAACCCGCAAAACCGAAATCATCGTGCCTAGGGGACCGCAACGTCGGTCAAAAACCCAACAAGTCAAAACCATCGAGTAAAACTGAAAACTCAGATCAAACCGGTAACGCCAAAGACTAACAACAATCGGACCGCGACTATTCCGTCGCGAACACCGTCGGAACCCAAAACCGCTAACGGAAATCCAGCAAAACTCAACCCTCAACCGGTAGCCAACTCGGGACGTCAATGGTTAAACCAAGAAGACCCCGACGGCGAAAATGATGAGAAAAGAGACCCGACGGCGCGCCCCCGACGATTTCGTCGAGGCGCGGAGCGTCGGCGAAATTAGCACCCGACATAATAAAACAGTGACCAAAAAAGTCCCAAGTGGCCATGCCAAGAAAATCACGGAGATGGTGATCCCAACGGCGAAAACGGCGCTCAAAACGGTGGAAAAACGGACAAAAACGGAGCTACCGAACTTTGGGCTGTCGGGTGGTGCACGGGGGCAACCGTGGACCGGGTCTGCGCTCGGGTGGCCGCGTGGCATGCGCCGGGTGCACGCAGGAGGCGTGCACCGCGCGTCTTGGGCCGGGCCGGTGCACGACGCAAGGCGTGCACCGGGTCTGCGCGTCGGGTGGCCGTGCGGCATGCGCCGGGTGCACGCATGAGGCGTGCACCGCGCGCCTTGGGCCGGGCCGGTGCACGAAACCGTGCACCGGGTCTTGTGCTTCCGACGTGGCGTGCGTGCACCGGGTGCACGCCTGGACCCGTGGACCGCGCTGTACGGACAAGCACAGTAAACCCTAATTTCGCGGTTTTCTTCGCCGTTTTCGCTCCCGTTTCGCGATTTCTTCTCCGTTTTCGCTCCCGTGCGACTCCGGCGAAGACCCCGCGACCATGGTAACGACGGCGGCGGCCTCCCGTTTAACAACGGCGGCGGCGGCCTCCCGTTAACCCACTATGTTTCAACGAAACATCCCCAAAAATTCCCGAATAAATACACGATAATTCTAATGACTAAACCAACGATCGACGGACAACCAAAACGTCGATCGGAAGCCCGATAAAAAGAAACCGATTAAAAATCATCGATTAAACTCGATAAAAACCATCGATCACCCTCGATCAAGAACGAGAATAAAACATGGATCAAAACCCGACGAAAATCCGCGATCGATGTACCAATTAAAACGACCTTACAAGAACACGGAAAACCCCCGATTAATTTGACAAACGTAACGATGATCACTAACCTTAATTTATCGGAACTAAAGAACCGATCTTGGTTCTCGCGGCGTTGGAGATCCGGATCCGCTCCCCGTAGATGACGGCGTCTTGTTCTCCGGTCTCCGGACGTCAATCGGGGCGATCGGGTTCCTCCGCTTTCTCCCTCTTTCCTTCTTTTCTCCTCCGGTTAGGGTTTTCCTTTTTCTTTTCTCTCTTTTCCTCCCTCTCTTTTCAAACTAGGGTTTCGTTTGGTTTTCGGTACGCACGAAAGAGGAGGGTTTGAGAAGGCGGTATTTTAAATTAGGGTTTTCCTTCCGGTAACGGGATTTAATTATCCTCTTATTAATTTAATTTCCTCTTTTATTTTATTCTTTTATTTTCCTTTTTATCTCATACGTACGTAAAAAGAAAAAACCCACGAATATCCGGATATTTATCTTCTAACAATAAATATCTAAACCCACGAGATAAACCCCACCTTTTTAAATCCTAGTCACCGATTAATTAATTTCCTAATTAATTAATCATAGGGAATAAATTCTCAATTTAATTTCTCGTCACCGATTAATTAATTCCTTAATTAATTAATCACACGGAATATCCAAAATTCCTCAAAAAGCGTGCCGGATATTTTACACGAATTCCGATGCGCGCCTTAAGTCACCGCGATCTTAGAAACCCCATTCCGGGAGATCCGTACATCGGTGCGGTATCGTGCAACATTTGATTGTGGATGGAGAACAGTGGCCTTTCCGCGAGTTGGACAACAGGGGATCATTTCCACTGGACACCGAGGCATCCTTCCGGCAGCAGTGGCTTAAGCGGCATCGGGTTAGGTGCGACTTGTCGAGCGTAGGTGACGCCTAGGACTAGAGGGATTGTCACTAGGGGTCTTGGACAGAGTGGTGTTTTTCTTTTAGGGGCACGGATAGACCGTAGCTTCCGTTTTTGTTGCCACAGCAGGAACGGCATCAACACTTCTCTCCCTTTTTCTCGCTCTTGTGCTGAAATTTGCGAACAGGATGAAAGATTCGAAAGACTACTCCAGAAATGGGGACGGTGCCCGAACCTGTTCTTGTTTGATTGGGGCGAGGGCACTGGTTTTTCGAAACTTTCGAACTTTTCGCTAATTTCAGTTGTTTTCTAAATTGGAGAGTTGGGGGTTGATGACCATCCTACTGGTGGGGCCCTTATTTTTTCTGATAAGTTTTGCTGCGTAATTCGGGTAGTTGGACGCGTTGGGATGGCTGTTCTTTCTCGTCCCCTGTTATTGGAAATTCCTGGGTTTTATCCAGCTGTTGGACCCGCTGTGTGGAGAGTTTGTAGCGACTGGGGAGTTGGAGTTTGTGTTGATAGGGGCTTACCTTTGGGCTTGGAGACTCCCTTTTGAGCCGTATTTGTTTCGAGGACGAAACTTTCTTTTAGTGGGGGAGGATGTGAGGACCCGAATCCCCACTCTAGGATTTACTGTTGGTTTGGTGGTTTCAGGGTGTGTCTGTGTGCGTGTCGGGCCCCAGAATTGAGTTTTTGGTAAAATTGGAGCTTGTTTTCTTTTCTGGAAGTCCATTTTGGGTGTGTAAGGTGTTTGCGCGCTTATTGGAGCTAAGAATGTGACCCGGCACAAAATTGGATCAAGTCTACTCTTCCGGGAATTTTTGGGAAACTTTAGAAGTGGAATTTGGCCGAACGGACCTCGAATTTGGATTCAGCGCGCGAAAACGAGCGAAATGGACTATTTACTTGAATTTTTCGGAGCCCGGACGCGAAAACACGGAAATCAAGGTTTGGGTTACTGTTCCGGCGGCCGGAGTGGTGCCGGCGGCGGCGGAGCGCGGCGGAGCGCGGCGGTTGGCGGCGGCGGGGGCGCGCGGTCCACCGCGGGAGGCGTGCACCGGGCGCGGGCCACGTGGCGCGCTCCGGTTGGCCGGCGCAGCAGGCGCGGTCCACGGGCCTTGGCGGGGTGCACGGTGGACCGAGGGTAGGCCACGTGGCATCTTGTGGTTGGTGCGGTGTTGTACACGCGGTACACGTATTTTCGGCTCTGGTGCACGGTAGACCGGGGGACACGTGGCGTTGTGTGATTGGCGGGTCCTGGTGCGCTCGATCCACGCGGCGGCGTTGGTTGCCTCGGGAGGCGTGCCCGACCCGGGGCCGGCGGCGGCGCGGCCGCGCACGTCGCGCGGCGTGGGCGTTGACCGGGGCGCCACGTGGCGCCCCGTGGTTGGTCGAGCGCAGCGGTGCACGTCGCCTGGTCGGGACGCGTGGCATCGCGTGATTCGTCGCGGAGCGTGCGCCGGGTGCGGGGAGCAGGTCAGGGACACGTGGCGACTTGTGGAGGTTTCGGGCGCGCACAGTAACGGGCCGGCCCGTTACTGTAGCAGCCCGAAAACTTTCGGGCGCCCGAAATCTCTGGGCCCAAATTCGAAAGTTGCTGTTTTTGGGCTGGGCCTATAAATACCGGGCTTGGGGGGGATTTTTCGCCCCTTTCCCGAGCTCCTCAGCCTAAGGTCCCTTTAGAAAAGTTGTAGGTCTTTGAGTCGCGCATCTTCTGGCAGAGGCTCGGATTTTCTGGAAGCTCCGGCGACGACGTTTCCGGCATCGTAGCGCAGTGCGACGAGTTTCAGTTGGAGGCCCGTTATCGCCGCATTTCGGTCTAAAAATTCCACAGAGCTACCCCGACAGTCTTTTTCGGCGATTTTTGCGGCGTTGGATTCACGAGAGGTATATCTTCGACTTTCGTGTTGAATGTTTTGTCTAGATGTGGGTTTTTGGCACGGTTTTTGAGGCTTTTCTGAGCCCTATTTTGCTGTGAGGATTCCTGGACAGCACCCACTTCGCGGATTTTTATCTCATCATTCGGACATCGGTTTTCGACGATTCAAGAGCCTATCGAAATCTACACTTCGCGAGGATCGCCGTGGTATTTTTATCGGAATTTCTGGAGGATTATTTTCAGGTGAAAATTTCGTGTGATTGGGGACTGTTCATGCAGATTTTGGAACTTGGATTTGTGTATGGAATTTAGTGTAATTGTGGATTGTTGTTGTACCCAGGACTTTGTGAGCCCCGCTATTGTACTCTTTGCTTAGCGGATACGGAGATTTGTCAGTTTCTGGACCCCTTTATCTGTACGATCCCGTACAGTTAGCGTGTTCAGGTGGGTGATCCTGCTTTCAAAATCTATGGACTGCACTCTAATTCTATGAATGTAGTAGCATGCATGTTAGTATATGAGCTAAATTATCTGTGCAAACTGTATGTTGAAACCACCGTTGCTAGTTGCTAAATCTGATGACCTCTTGGTAAAGTTTGCAACATGGAAACTTAACTTAGCATAATTGTCAGTTAATTAATTATCATGCTCAAATGAACTACAGTAACTTGAACATGTATCAGATTTGTTCATCACTTTAGCTTCCCCACAGTGGTTGTACTCTTGTCACTCTGGACATAGTGTTTTTCCCCCGAGTCGTGGGTTGGGAGGTTTATTAGCTGTGGATGCATTTGCACTCGCGTCTGGGGACCGAGTGGAGTCTGTAGCAGTCTGTAGACCAGTTTGCATTATGATAGTGATAGTGATAGTGATAGTGGATCTGGGATCCTTGGGACATGGTCATAGTGACAGTGTGGATTCTTAGCCAGTGAGCGAGACAGTGATTGGATCATAGCCCGCATGAGCCACATTTGTGCTCGACAGTGTTGCGCAGATATTTTACTCGTGTGGGTCGCTCCCCTCGAGTGCCACTCCGGAGTAGGCGAGACCGGGTTGTAGTACCGGCATTGAGATTGAGCTAGATACCGGGTTGTAGTACCGGCGTTGAGATTGAGCTAGATACCGGGTTGGAGTACCGGCGTGAGATTGAGCTCTCTATCGCGACTTGTCAATGCTTCTGTCCCTCTGGCTGAGCCAGTTTTGGCAGCTACGGACATACCTACATCAGTAGGTAGGCGCAGGTTTGACTGGACCCGATGTGGCAGTCAGTTTGGTTTGGGTGATTTGAGAAGAGTATCAGTAGTGGCATATTGACCTTCTATCCTATTCTTTGAGCATTTAGATAGAGGCATAGTAACAGTAGAGTTTACTTTTCCCAGCTTTCCTTACAGTACTGCATATGTTACTTTATGCCTCTAGTAGACTTAGTGGGCAGACCGTCGGGCTTGTTGGCGGCACCCACTGAGAACTACTGTGGGAGGTAGTTCTCACACCCGTCGTGGTGACTTTTTCCCAGGGACTTCTGCTCCAGTTGTTGATTCTGCTCCATCTGACCGAGGTGAGGGAGTCGCGAGATAGATCCCTTCCAGTCATCCTCTGAGTGAGAGTAGATGCACTCCTTACCAGTTGCTGAGTGTGTTATGTTGAGTGACTCTTGTAGTGAGGTATCGAGTTGTACATTTCTTTTACTGCAGTTGAGAGAGACTCTTGTATTTTGAGGTGAGGATTGGTCTGTATTATTTTAGAGCTGTAGTTGTATTTTATATCTTGTATTCAGCTTTTACTATTTCAGCTCTGATATCTGCTAGTGTAGATGTTTCTTTTGTAGGTTAGTCGCTACGTCTATACGGGGCTTCCCGTATGGGCGGCGGATCTGTTGGCGAGCCCGGGGCGCAGTATCGACCCCGGGGCATGACACTCCGTCCGCGGGCTCCCCTGAGCTGACCTGAAAAAGTTTTTAGCCGATTTTTACGGCAATGTTTCCACGAGAGGTAGATCTTCGATTTTTGTATTTACTGCTCCTCTCCATTTTGAGTTTTTATTAGGTTTTTCGGAGCTTCTTTAGACCCTATTTTCTACAGCAATTTCTGGACAGAGGTGGAGTAATCTTGCATTTTCTCAGTCTACGGTTGTCGGAACTGGGAGTTTAAGGACTCGATTGACATCTACACTTCGAAAGGAACACAACTGTATTTTTCTTGGATTGTTTTGAGGGCTCTTCTCAGGTGAGAATTTCTATTTTTGGGGACTGTTGCAATGAACAGTAAAATACAGATTTTGTGATGGTAATTTTTGCGGCGTTCCGCTTGTGATACAGTTTTCGCTGAGATTTTGGAGTTTCGCGGGGAAAGGGAAAGTTAGAACTTTTCGTCACGATCGAGGTGAGCATCTTTATTTTTGGCCCCGGCTGAAAATTATGTGCAGATTTTCTTCTACACTCGAGCGACGAGCTCACTGAAATTCGTTAACTTGTTGGACAGCACTTCAGTGTTTTGCTTGCCGCCGCCGATCCGGGAGGATTTTTTGGGAGTTCTTGAATTCGTTGGAACCGTAGGAGCTAGGGGGACGCACACACCAAATTTCAGCCCGATCGGATTTTGGATCTGCGCGTTCCAGGTGGGCTGTTAAGCACCTCTTTCTACGGCTTACTCACTAGGACTATTAGAGTGACCCCCGACTTGTTATTTATCATTTCGCCGCCCCATTGAAAATTATGCATGAATAAATTATTTTGATTAATTCTTAGCCTATCTATATGAAATTGGTATGCGATGGTTATGATATATTAACATGCATTGTTAGCACTTAGCCTTTCATGTATATTTGGTACTTATTGCGACACATGATCTTTCCTATATAAAATTGCTACTTGATGCTTTTCATTTCACATTACTTGAGAACAATTGCATGTTTGAATGGACATCTAAATAGATCATCTTTTATCGCTACACTATCATATTGGGAGTTGACTTAGGAGAAACCATACTTTTCCTTCTTTTCTCCTTTTTACATAGACATATGATTCATGTTGCTCGGGTTGCGAGCAGGGGTTTGGGATAGTATAGTCGAGATTATCGAGTCAGGACGGGATTGCGCCAGATTGTGGACTTATGGGGTGTCGCGGCTACCGCGGATATTGGGCGGTTGACTGGATGTTGATTTTAACATCGGATTGGGAATCGAGATTTCATTAGTGGACTGAGTTTCCCACTTTGAGTATAGTCGTGATTAAGTCATGTTGTATTGTGATACTTTTGGCTGATTACTTTACTCGCGTGGGTAGCTCCCCTCGAATGCCACTCCGGAGTAGGTGTTATGGCCAAGCCGTGTGCCGGTCAGTTATTGGGTTCTTAAGTTCGACAACAGAAAAGGTAATACTGGATTTCATACCGGTCCACTTGATTGGGTTTATACTGACATATATTGTTCACTAATGCATGCATACTGTCATTTTTATTCAATACTACATTTGAGGCATAGTAGTGGTAGTTTTTCCTATCAGCAGATTATTTTAGCATACCACTGTACTTCCTTTCTTGCCTCTAGTAGACTTGGTGGGTATTTCGGAGTTTGAGGATTTACCCACTGGGGCCAACTGGTTTTACTAGTAGTTCTCACACCCATTGTTGTTTTCCCTTTTCTTTCTCTTTGTTTTGTAGAGTCTTCTGCGGGAGCTGTTGGCCCTTCGGTAGCCGATCGAGATAAGGGGATCGCTGAGTAGGCAGATCTCTTGTGAGGCTGTGAGAGTTTTAGCTAGACTTTTGGTGTACCCACTTTACTTAGATTGTTGTACTCTTATTATTTTGGGTCTGGTTTCAGCTAGCTGGTTATATTATTTTGATGAGCTGGGAGATTTCATTGTATTTATAACAACTGTATTTCACTTTCAGTTTCAGTTTCAGTCTGAGATGATATAGTTTTTAGTTTCAGCTCTATACTTGTACTCTTTTGTTTTTCATCTTATATCTGAGCAGGTTTTTTTAGCGCTTCGTGTACGCGAAAAATTTTATGTGTACGACGGATCTGTAGACAAGTCCGAATTCTGATTCACCTCGGGACATGACAAATTGTCACGTGGCAAAGAGTGTTGAATATATATATATATATATATATATATATATATATATATATATATATATATATATATATATATATATATATATATATATATAATAGAGAGAGAGAGAGAGAGTTAGGGTGGAATACTATTAATATCACAAAGTCATTGATGCTATTAAGTTTTTAACCCTTAGATTAAAAGATGTGTAGTTGAGATTAGGAATGGCAATCCAGCTTGCTGTTCGCGAGCCAACTCGTGTTCGGCTCGAAATGAGCTCGAGATCGAATCGCTCGTTTAGTAAACGAGCCGAATTTTCCAGCTCGCTCGATTTTGGCTCGATAACAGCTCGAATATATATATATATATATATATATATATATATATATATATATATATATATATATATATATATATTACTATTTAGATTTTAGAGTATCAATTTTTTTATAAATTTTAATTATTAGATTAAAATTTTAATTTTTTGTTTTTTTTTAACTTTACACCTAATAGTAGTAATGAAAATCAAACTTGTTATTTGCGAGCCAGCTCGTGTTCGGCTCGTTAATAAACGAGCCGAACACGAGCCCACCCCAGCTCGCTCGTGTTCGGCTCATTGACACCCCTAGTTGAGATGAAAGTGAACCCCTTGGGTTTAATAGATGGTTGGAAAAATAGTAAAATATAACATATGAAAATGATCACAGGGGTTGATTTAAGAGTAGAAAACTTAATAGCACTAAATATTTGGTATTATCGATAGCAGCCGAACTTTATATATATATATTAGTTAAATATTTTTAACGTTATACTTATATTATTAGTTCAAACAGTAATTGACTTACTGATTGATTCGGTAATTCGGTAATTTTTGATCTAGTTAATTTTTTGAATTGCAATTCGATTTGATTTTTAAGATAAAATTAATTTTATATCGTTTTCTGTAACATATTGAATATCAAATATATTTTTATAAAATTTAAATTTTTATATTTATTTTTTAAATATTCTAAATTTTTTATATATATTTTTATGATTTATTACTATTAGCTCTTTTTTATTTTTTAATAAAATATAAGTAAAATATTCCTAACAAATATGTCACTTCAAAATCTCAATTATTTTAATAGTGTAAACATATCCCTCCTAAAAAATCACAACAGTTATTTTCTTTTTCTATAAAAAAAAATTAATTCTTCATTGTTTTCTATTTCTTCTCTCATCCATTTCTTTTTCACCTATTTTTTATTTATTTTTCTTTATTAAATCCTAACGGTTTAATTTTTCAATCTTTTATTCTTCTATAATAATTTGTCTTTTACAATGCCAATAAAACATATAAAAAAATAAAATAAATTACGAATACATCAATCTAAAATATATCAAATTAATTCAAAATTTTCAACTAATTATTACAATCGAATTTTGAATTCATTTTGTTCAGAAGAGGAACATGCGTTGTAGACGAATTTAAAACTAGTATGAAGGAGGATGAGAATAAGGAAGAGCGTGTAAAATAGAGGGTGTAAAATTTTTATTATTAAGATTTTGATCTTAAGTACTATATTAATAAAGTTATAATATTTTAAAATAAAAAAATAAACTTATCTCATCCACTAAATAAAATTAAATATTTAATTTATAATTAATTATATTTTTTTGATGATAAATTTTTTTAAAAAAATAAATACAAAAATTTTAATATTATAAAAATATATTTACTATTCAATAATTTTACAAAAAATTATATAAAATTAATATTTTTAAAATATTGCTAAAATATCGCGTGCGGCTTCGAAAAGTATGAAGAACCGGCTCCATTCAAAATTTTACGGATTCTCCTATACTACTCGGAAGGGGATTTTTTTAAAAATAACCCTCTGAAATTTGCAAATTTGCAAAATGACCCTCTCAAAAAAAAATTTGTAAAACTAACCCTACTTTTGCCACCTCGGCGCCACGTAGGGCAGCCAGCTTGAAGGCGCTGAAGCGGTCAGCGCCTTCACAATATTCCTATGAAGGCGCTGAACCCCTCAGCGCGCGCGCGCCTTCATGCCTTGTGTTGAAGGCGCTGAAGGGTTCAGCGCCTTCACAGTCTGTGAAGGCGCTGAACCCTTCAGCGCCTTCATGGTGTACGCTGAAGGCGCTGTTTCATTCAGCGCCTTCAGCATACACATAACGCGTCCAGGACTTGGGCATTTTTCGCCGCGAAATATGCCTAAGTCCTCAGTGTAAGCGAAAATTGGATTCTCTGTAGAGGCGCTGAGCCAGTCAGCGTCTTTAGTGTTGTGCACTGAAGGCGCTGAGTGGCTCAGCGCCTTTAGTGTAAAACTTAATGTTAAAGGCGCTGAGCGGATCAGCGTCTTTAACTTAATGTTAAAGGCGCTGACCGCTTCAGCGTCTTCTTCACCACCATAATCCCGCGCGGGCAGCAGTGTGAGGCACTTCATCTTCTTCATCTTCTTCAGTGCGTAGAGAGCTCGTGCCGATCTCGCCGTCGCGTTGCCCCTCGCCGTCGTCGTCGCCTTCGCCGTCGCCGTCGCCGTCGCCGTCGCCGTCGTCTTCGCCTTCGCCGTTGCCGTCGCATTGCTCCTCTCTCACTGTGAACTGTGAGTTCTCTCTCTTCTCTCTCTCTCTCTCTTTCTCTCTCTCACTATGAGAGATCACTCTCTTACAGTGATCTCGCTTCACTGTGAGAGAGTGATCTCTCACTCTCTCACAGTGAAGCTCTCTCACTGTGAGAGATCACTCTCACAGTGAGTGGTGCTTAGGATATGATATTAATATACGCTAATAATGCGGAGCCTAATGTTGTTTATAAAATTGAAATTTATGCACAAGTTTTACTAAACAACTACAACTGCTACAATAAATAGCAAAAATTACTAGTACAAAATAGTCTTAGCAGCAGCTTGATCTCTCACTGTGAGAGAGCTTAACTCTCTCATAGTGAGAGATTAGAGTTATCTCTCACAGTGAGAGAGCTTGATCTCTCACTGTGAGAGCTTCACTCTCTCACTGTGAGAGTGATCTCTCACAGTGAGAGAGCTTGATCTCTCACTGTGAGAGAGATTGATCTCTCACTGTGAGAGAGCTTCACTCTCTCACAGTGAGAGATTAGAGTGATCTCTCACAGTGAGAGAGCTTGATCTCTCACTGTGAGAGCTTCACTCTCTCACTGTGAGAGTGATCTCTCACAGTGAGAGAGCTTGATCTCTCACTGTGAGAGAGATTAGCTCTCTCAGTGATTAACCCCCCCCACAAAAAAAAAAAATTAAACGATAAGAACACAACTTATAATTTTGCTGCAAAGTCTATTTAAAAAATACTGTAATTTAGGGCTAGAAGCACTGTGAACTCACTATGAACTCACTGTGAGAGAGTAAACATCACTCTCTCACAGTGAGAGAGCTTCCCCTCACAGTAGTGAGAGATCGCTCACTGTGAGAGATCCCCTCACAGTGAGAAGTTAAAAGTAGTATTTTGAAGTGGTTAAATTTTGTTTTGTAGTTGAAATGGCTAATCGCATGCCCATAAGTGTTCATTGGGATGGACAGTTAGTTATCGATGGGAATGGTCCACGATATATCGGCGGTCAAAAAAAGCTAATCGCGATACCTTCTGATTGTACATATAGTAGGTTTGAGACGAGAATATATCGTTTAGTAAATTGTACAAGAGAACAATTTCGTCTAAAATTTACTATTGGTTGTCCCACGATCGGTGGTGGATATTTAGCTCACGAAGTACTAGATGATGAATCATTGGAGGGAATGATAGGATTATGTCAACATCATGGTGTTGTGACGGTATACATTGAGAAAGAGTTACAATCGTCGGATAATTTTGAACCGCAAGGTTATTACACTCAAATGCTCCACAATTATATTGATTTGGGTCCTTCCGCCAATGTAATGAGTGATCAACATATTCCACACGAAGGTGGTGTCAGAATGACAAGGTTAGAACAACAACCTAATAATTTTGTTATTTAGCATATTATTTAAATGGACTTAAATATTGAAAGCAAACATGAAAAAGCGCTTCAAGACCGACATATTGTTAAATAAATTCTGGGATATCGGAAAGGCTGCAACACCGACGGCATATAATCAGCTGAAGGAAGAATTAAAGGTGTTGGATAACGATGCTTGGGAGTGGGTCCATAATCTAGACAGATATAAAGAGTACTGGGCAAGAGCATTTGATGGAGGCAGACGGTTTGGATTGTTGACTACAAATCTTTCTGAATCCTTAAATGGGGTTCTTAAGGACACTCGTGGTTTGCCTATCACAGCTTTTGTTGCGTCTACTTTTTATAAGCTTAATACCTATTTCTGCAGTCGCCGTGTGGCCGGTGAACATTCGACGGACGCTTTTGTCACTAAAGTAAAAAATCTGATTACTGAAAATTTAGATACGGCGCGGGCACATAATGTTGTAAGATTTGGACTCACAGAATTTGAAGTTCAAACTGGAGATTTCGACTACAAAGTGATCGTCAATGGAACAAATGTCGAATGCTCATGTTGTGAATTATACCTTACAGGAATACCTTGCTCGCATGTCTTAGCAGTTTGTAGTACATCACATATGAGATTACCATACGAGAATTTTACTTCACCCTGGTATAGTACAGACTGCTATCGTGCGACGTACGCACCACAATTTCATCCTGTTCCTGATAGACGGCACTGGCCACGACCCCAAGGTCCCCCGATTGTACCGCTGTCATGCCCCGAATCCGCCAATTAGTACGGTTCGGGCACGCCAACAGACCCGCCAATCGGGTAAGACCTTTCACTACCCGAAAGGAACGGTAACATCCATAATCATACAACAAGTATATGCGGAAGCTCAGTATCAGAGTACTAAAAATCACTACTAATTTGAAACTTTCATTCAGCAACAAATAGTTAATGTGGTAATGAAAGCATACAAGAGTGAACCAAAAATTTAATTTATTACACTTTATATTTCTGAACTTGCAAATAAATTTATTACAATTCTTTTACATAAATTCCTCACCATACAAGGTTCACTCAAGAAATATATAAATGGGATACCTCTGCTAGACCCTCTTGGTCTCTATGCTGCTGGGCCCTTGCCACTGTCGTATGCCTCGCCGTCTGCATCTGAAACGTCTCGACCGCTGTATCCATACCTGAACCTGTGGGGAGGTCACCCAAGGGGTGTGAGAACTACGACAGAGTTCCCAGTGGGTTCAACCACCGAGAAAAAGTGTCCTACACCACTTGGTCCAATGGAAGCAATAATAATAGTTCTAGGAAACTAAAATCCTCAATATCAAAATGCCGCTATGCAATATAATATATCACTACACTATCTGTGTATACTCATCGACCCAGCACTACTCTGTCTATCCACACTAGGCTGCTAAGCACCAACTCGGCCACTATGCCGCTGCATACAGGGTCAAACTAACCCGGCCACCTTGGCCACTCTAATTTCTCTTTATTCTTTAAATTCTGGTGCTTTAGTTCAAGTTAACTCTCAGAAATTCTTATCCAACGGGCCCCAGCCCGGTAGTCCTGCTACCATAAGATAAGATTTCTAAGGTTGCCGATAACACCCGCAAGTGTTACCCCGTCCTACGAAAGAAACGTCCCGAACGGGTCTCTACCCGGGAGAGGGGCACTGCCTGCAACTCCAACATGGGCCGCGTTTCTCACCGTAGGTCCGCCCGTTTTATCTTTATCTTTTCTTTTGCCTTTAGCTCTTTGTTTTACCTTTACTTGGGAAGCTGAGTCTTGCTCACACACTTCCCCCGGGAGTGACATATGCTCAACCCTCCCGTTGGAAACTTAGTTTTAACACTTTAATTCACTTGGGAGTGACATATGCTCAACCCTCCCAATGGCCATTTAGGCTTTTCCTTTACGGGGTCCGAGGGTTCCAAAAGACGGATGCCTACAACCCCAATCAAACAAGAACAGGTTGTAGCATCGCCTCCCGTAGTGCTCGGCCCAATGTAGTTTATCTTATCCTTTTTACCTTTCATTAATCATTCTCTTTCTTTAACCACTCTCTTTACACTTTAGGTTCAGATGAGTTTAAGGCACCTTGGCACTCATCTACCCGGGAGTGACATATGCTCAACCCTCCCGTTAGCATTCATGCCTCAATGCTTCTCTTTTACTTTTCTCTTTTATTTCAAGCAATTTGCTTGTCTTGCTTATTAACCACTTTTAGCTCTCACTTAAGCTTTATTCCTTTTATCCTAAGTTCTTTACTCTAGGATAATTTGGGTGTCTCTAACACCAATTTAGGTTTGAACATCTTGTTCATTTACATTTCTACTTATTTTGCCACTTGGCAATATCTTTAGTTTCCTAGCCACTTTTACACTTTTTCTTACTTGTTTTCAACTCACAACCCTAAGCTTCAATTACCCTTAAGGTTGCACTATATCACTGCACTATGTCACTAGGACACTAGTTACTTTCAGTTTTATCTAACTTAGAGCTTAATAACGCTTCCATTTTCTTTTATTTAACTCAGATCGGAGTTAAACTAATTGATCCATTTACCCAAACGTCCTATGGCTTTCTGGGGTTACATTATTTAATTCTGTAACTTGGGAATCTAATCCCCCTGTTTCCTGATTTCTCACTGAATCCTAGAGTTTTACTAACTCTATTTTCCTGTTCCATGTTTAACCTAGGGTTGCACTAACTCTATTTCATCACGAGAGTTTAACCCTATTAGTTCATCTTAGGTTCCTTTACCTAAGTTCCATAACTTGTTTAACCTAGAGTTCTCTGACTCTATGTTTAACACTCTATTCTTAACCTTAGATTATTCCCTAAGTTAATGCCACTCGTCCACCTAGGTGTATCTCCTAGGTCATCATGCCACTCGTTAAACCTAAATCTAGGTTTTCTCCTAAGTCTTACTACCAACATGCATTTCTTTTTCCTTATGCTTTCACATGATTCCTAGGGTTGCACCCTAACATGATCACAACAATTGTTTACATCTACGCATGCAATTATTTCCATATTCATCATAAAATTGTCACGCCCCGGGGTCAAGACTGTACCCCGGGCTCGCCAACAGATCCGCCGTCCCTACAGGAAGCCCTGTAGAGGCGTAGCGTCTAACCTGCAAAAAGAAAGATACTACACTAAACAGGTATCAGAGCAAGATGAACTGCTAGAAATAAAATAATTACAACTCTCAATATACAATAAGTCCTCACCAACAAATACAAAAGTCTCTCAAAAAAAGCAGAAAAGTACAACTCGATACCTCACTACATAATCTCTCAAACATGACACAACCAAAATATAAGGGTACCTCTATAACCCACTGAAGCTGAAGGGGGAAGGGATCTATCTCGCGACTCCCTTACCTCGGTCAGGAAGAGCAGGATCAGCAACTGGCACCGCAGGAACTGGAGCTGGAGTCCCTGGGGAAAAGACACCACGACGGGTGTGAGAACTACCTCCCACAGTAGTTCTCAGTGGGTGCCGCCAACAAGCCCGACGGCCCGCCCACTAAGTCTACTAGAGATAAAAGTAACAAAAGAAATGCAGTATGAAAAGCTGGAAAGTAAACATCTACTGCTACTATGCCCCTATCTACAATGCTCAAGGGAAGGAACAGGATGACGATATGCTACAGCTGACACTCAACTCAGAATACCCAATCCAAACTGACTGCCACAACGGGCTCAGTCAAACCTGCGCCTACCTACTACTGTAGGTATGTCCGGTACTCCAACCCGGTATATAGCTCAATCTCAAGCCGGTACTACAACCCGGTCTCGCCTACTCCGGAGTGGCACTCGAGGGGAGCGACCCGCTCGAGTCAAACAACTGCGCAACACTGTCCAGCACAAGGTGGCACATGCAGGCTATGATCCAATCACTATCTCAGTTACTGGCTAAACATCCATACTGTCACTATGGCCATGTACCAAAAATCCCAGATCCACTGTCACTATCACTATCACCATGCAAGCCGATCTACAGACTGCTACAGACGCCACTCGGTCCCCAGACGCGAGTGCAAATGCAATCCCCAGCTAATAACCTCCCAGCCCACGACTCGGGAAAAGTCACTATGTCCAAAATGACAGGAGTAATAACCAATGTGGGAAAACTAAGCAATGAATAAATCCAATTCAGGTTAAAATTTACTATAGTCTGGTGGAGCATGATGTGTAATACTTAACAGGTATACTAAGCTAAGTTGAGTTTCCATGTTGTAAGAGTTCAAATAGTGCAAGTGGCTTAAAGAGGTCATCAGATTTAACAACTGTCAACTGTGGGTACTAACATTCAATTTGCACAGATTAAACAGCTCATATACTATCATGCATGCACTTAATAATCATAGAATTAGAGTGCAGTCCATAGGTATTGAAAGCAGGATCACCCACCTGATCGTGCTAACTGTCCGGGACGGTACAGATAAACAGTCCAAAAATCGACAATCTCCCAGATCCACAGAGCAAGGAGCACAGAAAAAGTGCTCTTACGGTCCTGAAAATAATTTTTTTTAAAATTCCAACAAAAATATCACGACGATCCTCGCGAAGTGTAGATGTCGATAGGCTCTTGAATCGTCGAATTCCGATGTCCGGATGAGGAGATAAAAATCCGCGAAGTGAGTGCTCTCGTGAATCCAACGCCGCAAAAAATTGCTGAAATCGGATGTCGGGGTAGCTCTGTGGAAATTTTTGACCGAAATGCGACGATACGGGCCTCCAACAGAAAACCGTCGCTCCGCACTTCGAGGTAGAAAACACAGTCGTCGCGGCTTCCAAAAGTTCTGAAATTTCACCAGGAGATTCCCAAGAGGAAGAGGAAGAAATTTGGTAAAGGGAGCAATTGCTAAATCCCCTCGGAAAAGGCTCCAAAACTCGGCCCAAGGAGGCCTATTTATAGGCCCCAAAGAAAACAGCCCAAAAAACCAACCCATCACTTTCGGGCCCAGACTTTCGGGCGCCCGAAAGTTTTCGGGCGGCTACAGTAACGGGCCGGCCCGTTACTGTGCGCGCCCGAAACTCCCAGAGGCCGACACGTGTCCCACCGTACCGCCTCCTGCACCCGGCGCACGACCCCGACGAATCACGGGGTGCCACGTGTCCCGACCAGGCGTCGTGCACCCCTGCGCCGGACCAACCACGGGGCGCCACGTGGCGCCCCCACGCCGACCCTGGTCAACGCGCACGTCGCGCGACGTGCGCGGCCGCGCCGGCGCCGGACCCGGGTCGGGCACGCGCCCCGAGGCACCGCCTCAGCCGCCGCCGCCGTGTGGACCGGGTGCACCAGAACCAGCCAACCACACAACGCCACGTGTCCCCGGTCTACCGTGCACCAGAGCCAAAAGTTCGTGGACCGCGTGCACAACACCGCACCAACCAGAGAATGCCACGTGGCCTACCCTCGGTCCACCGTACACCCCGCCAAGTCCCGTGGACCGCGCCCGCTGCGCCGGCCAATCGCAGCGCGCCACGTGGCCCGCGCCCGGTGCACGCGCCCCGCGGTGGACCGCGCGCCTGCGCCGCCGCCCGCCGCCGCCGGCGGTCCTCCGGCCGCCGGAACAGTACCCCAAGCCTCGATTTCCGTGTTTTCGCGTCCGGGCTCCGAAAAATTCAAGTAAATAGTCCATTTCGCTCGTTTTCGCGCGCTGAATCCAAATCCGAGGTCCGTTCGGCCAAATTCCGCTTCTAAAATTTTCCAAAATTTCCCGGAAAAGTAAACTTGATCCAATTTCTGTTCCGGGTCCCATTCTTGGCTCCAATAAGCGCGCAAACACTTCATACACCCAAAATGGACTCCCAGAGAAGAACAAGCCCCAATTTCACCAGAAACTCAAATCTGGAGCCCGACACGCACACCCACACACCCAAAAGCCTCCAACCAACAGTAAACCCTGTCGTGGGGATCCGGGTCCTCACATCCTCCCCCACTAAAAGAAAGTTTCGTCCTCGAAACAAACACAGCTCAAAGGGAGTCTCCAAGCACAAAGGTAAGCCTCCAACACACAAACTCCAACTCCCCAGTCGCTACAAACTCTCCACAAGGCGCGTCCAACCGCGGAAAACTCAGAAATTCCCAAACACCGAGGACAAGAAGAACAGCCAACTCTACGCCTCCAAACTATTCGAATTACGCCACAAAACTTAACAGGAAAGGAAAGAGCCCCACCAGTAGGGAGGTCATCAACCCCCAACTCTCCGATTTAGAAAACAACTGAAATTAGCGAACAGTTCGAAAGTTCCAAGAGACTAGTGCCCTTGCCCTAATCCAACAAGAACAGGTTCGGGCACCGTCCCCGTTCCAGAAGTAGTCTTTTGTATTCTTTATCCTGTTCGCGAATTTCAGCACAAGAGTGAGAAAATAAAGGAGAGAAGGGTTGATGCCGTTCCTGCTGCGGCAACAAAACCGAAACTACGGTCTATCCGTGCCCCTAAAAGAAACACCGCTCTAATCCTGACCCCTAGAGACAACCGTCTAGTCCTAGGCGTCACCTAAGCTCGACAAGTCGCACCTAACCCAAAGCCGCCGAAGCCACTGCTGCAGGAAGGATGCCTCAGTAACCAGTAGAAATGATCTTCTGTCGTCCAACTCGCGGAAAGGCCACTGTTCTCCGTTCGCAATCAAATGTTGCACGATACCGCACCAACTGGTCCATCCCAAGTGCTCAACCTGAGTCGGGGAGCTGCAACTGAACCAACACAACAATCGGCGTGCCTCGCAAAGTTTCAGCCGTTCTGATCACACTCCCAAAATTCGCCTCTGCTGGAAGACACTAGGATGAATCCAAACGCTAATGCAAGTCACAAAATTCCTATCCCGTAATTACGCCAAGATGCACATGTCCCGATGCCATGCAGATGGATGCAAAAACTCTACTGAAGAATGAGATGCACCAGTATCAAAAGGAACCCGAGCACGGAGTGCTAAGATCAGAATAATACCTGCAACGACCTGCTCGGCTGCTGAAGTGACCTCAACCGGAGCGGCATAAATACGACCGCTCGGTGCCGGGGGACGTCGCTCTGGCTGTCGGGAAGAAGATGAGGCAACATCTGGCCTGCTATAGGCCGCTGAAGGATCGGCTGGCTGGTAAGGGACAAACGGTGCAGATGCTGATGAAGGAGCTGGATGGCCGGCTCTAGGGCACACGCTCGCAAAGTGACCGGCCTGCCCGCAGCGAAAACAGTGGCCCTGTCTCTGCGGGCACTGAGTCGGTAAATGTGGGCCTCCACAGATAACACACCGATCTGGGCGCTGCTGCTGAAGAGTCTGCTGTGAGAACTGCTGCTGTCGTGGGGGTCGACGCTGCTGCTGCTGTATCTGGCGAGACGCCCCCGATCTCTGATGTCCCTGGTACCCTTGGCCCTGCGAGTGGGAACGTGGAGGTCTCGGGGGTCCCTGCCTACTAGACTGCCCCTCCTCCGGAGAAGCCGGGCGCTTCGCCCCAGGAGTCGCTACAGGGGCCGGAGATACCTCATCCATCACGGCCTCTCCACTCTCCACATACAAAGCCTGCTCCATCGAGGCCTCCAAGGTCTGCAGTCGGCGGGATCGGACAAACTGGTAAATATCTCGGCGAAGTCCTCGCTCAAACATATAAACGCGATGGCTCTCGTCCCTGGCCACATGTGGCACACATGCCAAAAGCTGGTTGAATTCTGCGATGTACATCTGCACCGGCCTATCTCCCTGGCGGAGATTCTTCAATTGCTCCTCCAGTCGCTGTCGAAGACTCTCAGGAAAGAATGCTCCCAACAACATGCTCCGAAACTCGGTCCAGGAAAGAAGCTGCGTCCCAGGTGGACCAGCTGGTCGCACACGCCGCCACCATGCCTCGGCGTTGCTCTCCAGAAAATGGGTAGCCAGAATAACCCGATACCTCTCATCCACAAATAAACTCTCAAAGTGGCGCTCCATGGTGGTAATCCAAGTCTCAGCTGCCCAAGGCTCAGCACCCATGCCCGAAAAGCGGGGCGGATCGAACCGCCGGAATCTCATCAGCAAATCAACAACCTCCCGCTGCTCGGTCTCAGTCAACGCTCCCATCGCCCCGGCCGGTGGCCTACTCGAAACCGGTTCAGCTGGAATAGGGGGTGCCACAACAGGGGAAGAAGGCACCGGCGGAGCCTCAGGGGGTGCCACTGCCGGCTGTGCTCTCTGCTCCAGTAAGAGCGTCAGCCGCGCCACTGCCTCCTCCTGGCGTCTAGCCGCCTCCGCTAACTGTGCCATCTGGGCACGGAGCTCCTGAATCTCAGCCTGAGGTCCTCGCCCCGAGTCCTCCTGCTCGGGCTCTGAGGACGAAGGCTGCGAGCGCGTCACCATCGAACGTCGAGGAGGCATCCCCACCTGAGGGACAAAACATACAATCAGAACCAGAAGCAACACTCGACCCAATCTAGCGAAAGTCGAAAGGCATGTCCCCCTTCCCGAAGCACTATGTTGTCTGCAGCCAACATAGTCGCCACGGAAGGAAGGCATGTCTATCACTCGTCCCTACCACTCGGGAGAGTTGGATACCCAATCAAGACTTTCGCTAAAAGTCTCGGCTCTCACGTGGGTCATCCTAGGGTTTAACCATAAGCCTAGGGTTCCTAAGTCCTCAAGACCTACACCCTAAGCTCTGATACCACTCTAATCTGTCACGCCCCGGGGTCAAGACTGTACCCCGGGCTCGCCAACAGATCCGCCGTCCCTACAGGAAGCCCTGTAGAGGCGTAGCGTCTAACCTGCAAAAAGAAAGATACTACACTAAACAGATATCAGAGCAAGATAAACTGCTAGAAATAAAATAATACAACTCTCAATATACAATAAGTCCTCACCAACAAATACAAAAGTCTCTCAAAAAAAGCAGAAAAGTACAACTCGATACCTCACTACATAATCTCTCAAACATGACACAACCAAAATATAAGGGTACCTCTATAACACACTGAAGCTGAAGGGGAAGGGATCTATCTCGCGACTCCCTTACCTCGGTCTGGAAGAGCAGGATCAGCAACTGGCACCGCAGGAACTGGAGCTGGAGTCCCTGGGGAAAAGACACCACGACGGGTGTGAGAACTACCTCCCACAGTAGTTCTCAGTGGGTGCCGCCAACAAGCCCGACGGCCTGCCCACTAAGTCTACTAGAGATAAAAGTAACAAAAGAAATGCAGTATGAAAAGCTGGAAAGTAAACATCTACTGCTACTATGCCCCTATCTACAATGCTCAAGGGAAGGAACAGGATGACGATATGCCACAACTGACACTCAACTCAGAATACCCAATCCAAACTGACTGCCACAACGGGCTCAGTCAAACCTGCGCCTACCTACTACTGTAGGTATGTCCGGTACTCCAACCCGGTAATATAGCTCAATCTCAAGCCGGTACTACAACCCGGTCTCGCCTACTCCGGAGTGGCACTCGAGGGGAGCGACCCGCTCGAGTCAAACAACTGCGCAACACTGTTCAGCACAAAGGTGGCACATGCAGGCTATGATCCAATCACTATCTCAGTTACTGGCTAAACATCCACACTGTCACTATGGCCATGTCCCAAAAATCCCAGATCCACTGTCACTATCACTATCACCATGCAAGCCGATCTACAGACTGCTACAGACGCCACTCGGTCCCCAGACGCGAGTGCAAATGCAATCCCCAGCTAATAACCTCCCAGCCCACGACTCGGGAGAAGTCACTATGTCCAAAATGACAGGAGTAATAACCAATGTGGGAAAACTAAGCAATGAATAAATCCAATTTAGGTTTAAATTTACTATAGTCTGGTGGAGCATGATGTGTAATACTTAACAGGTATACTAAGCTAAGTTGAGTTTCCATGTTGTAAGAGTTCAAATAGTGCAAGTGGCTTAAAGAGGTCATCAGATTTAACAACTGTCAACTGTGGGTACTAACATTCAATTTGCACAGATTAAACAGCTCATATACTATCATGCATGCACTTAATAATCATAGAATTAGAGTGCAGTCCATAGGTATTGAAAGCAGGATCACCCACCTGATCGTGCTAACTGTCCGGGACGGTACAGATAAACAGTCCAAAAATCGACAATCTCCCAGATCCACAGAGCAAGGAGCACAGAAAAAGTGCTCTTACGGTCCTGAAAATAATTTTTTTAAAAATTCCAACAAAAATATCACGACGATCCTCGCGAAGTGTAGATGTCGATAGGCTCTTGAATCGTCGAATTCCGATGTCCGGATGAGGAGATAAAAATCCGCGAAGTGAGTGCTCTCGTGAATCCAACGCCGCAAAAAATCGCTGAAATCGGATGTCGGGGTAGCTCTGTGGAAATTTTTGACCGAAATGCGACGATACGGGCCTCCAACAGAAAACCGTCGCTCCGCACTTCGAGGTAGAAAACACAGTCGTCGCGGCTTCCAAAAGTTCTGAAATTTCACCAGGAGATTCCCAAGAGGAAGAGGAAGAAATTTGGTAAAGGGAGCAATTGCTAAATCCCCTCGGAAAAGGCTCCAAAACTCGGCCCAAGGAGGCCTATTTATAGGCCCCAAAGAAAACAGCCCAAAAAACCAACCCATCACTTTCGGGCCCAGACTTTCGGGCGCCCGAAAGTTTTCGGGCGGCTACAGTAACGGGCCGGCCCGTTACTGTGCGCGCCCGAAACTCCCAGAGGCCGACACGTGTCCCACCGTACCGCCTCCTGCACCCGGCGCACGACCCCGACGAATCACGGGGTGCCACGTGTCCCGACCAGGCGTCGTGCACCCCTGCGCCGGACCAACCACGGGGCGCCACGTGGCGCCCCCACGCCGACCCTGGTCAACGCGCACGTCGCGCGACGTGCGCGGCCGCGCCGGCGCCGGACCCGGGTCGGGCACGCGCCCCGAGGCACCGCCTCAGCCGCCGCCGCCGTGTGGACCGGGTGCACCAGAACCAGCCAACCACACAACGCCACGTGTCCCCGGTCTACCGTGCACCAGAGCCAAAAGTTCGTGGACCGCGTGCACAACACCGCACCAACCAGAGAATGCCACGTGGCCTACCCTCGGTCCACCGTACACCCCGCCAAGTCCCGTGGACCGCGCCCGCTGCGCCGGCCAATCGCAGCGCGCCACGTGGCCCGCGCCCGGTGCACGCGCCCCGCGGTGGACCGCGCGCCTGCGCCGCCGCCCGCCGCGCCGCCGCCGGCGGTCCTCCGGCCGCCGGAACAGTACCGCAAGCCTCGATTTCCGTGTTTTCGCGTCCGGGCTCCGAAAAATTCAAGTAAATAGTCCATTTCGCTCGTTTTCGCGCGCTGAATCCAAATCCGAGGTCCGTTCGGCCAAATTCCGCTTCTAAAATTTTCCAAAATTTCCCGAAAAAGTAGACTTGATCCAATTTCTGTTCCGGGTCCCATTCTTGGCTCCAATAAGCGCGCAAACACTTCATACACCCAAAATGGACTCCCAGAGAAGAACAAGCCCCAATTCCACCAGAAACTCAAATCTGGAGCCCGACACGCACACCCACACACCCAAAAGCCTCCAACCAACAGTAAACCCTGTCGTGGGGATCCGGGTCCTCACAAAAATAATATTAATCTCCTACGCATGCCACTATTATCATGATTCCCTAACGCCTCTAACAGGCTACTATCATGCTTCTGGATCGAAAAGCAAAGGAGCAAGGGGAGAGGTCACCCAATTTCGGCAGAATCCCCCACCTCGGTGTTTTTCTTTGTTCTTGAAAGAGACAAAACTTTGCTCTTTTGATCTCCAAGATTTTCCTAAAAGAAAAGGAGAATCATGAATCATTGATTCTTACGATCTAACAATTCCATAGAAATTTAACTAAAAACCCCTTTTTAACACAAAGGGAAGAACCCCTATTTGATCAATTTCCTCCCAAAAGGCTATTTTTGGATTGGCTTACAAAAATGGGAGAAAAACAATCCCCCTTGACATGTTGCCAAAGAGAAATTCGCTCTATTTGGCCACGGGCCAAAATGCTCCAAAAATTTGGGAAAAACTCAATTTGAGCAATTCCCACCATTACCGATTTCTCACATTGGCAAAATCAAGAATTTGCATACAAAAATTGGAGAGAAACTCATTTTGAGTGATTCTCCCAATTTACCGATTTTTCACATTGGCAAAATCGAGAATTTGCATTCAAAAATTGGAGAGAAACTCAATTTGAGCGATTTCCCCAATTTACCGATTTCGCACATTGAAAGAAAAAGAAGAAAGAAAAGATTTTTCTTCTTTTCTTTTTCTTTCAATTTTTCTCTTTCTTCTTTCTTTCAATTTTTCTCATCTTTTTTTTTTGTCGAAAGCTGCTGCAGGGCAGCAGCTTGCATAGTTGCTGCCCTGCAGCGGGTAGCAAACAGCAGCAGCATTTGCTGCTGCTGCAGCTGCTGGCTCAGCCAGCAGCAGCAGCTTATGCTGCTGCTGGCTGCTCAACCAGCAGCAGCAGCTGCTGGTGGCCCAGCCAGCAGCAGCCAATGCTGCTGCTGCTGCTGCTGGCTCTGCTGGTGCTGCTGCTGGCTGCTCTACCAGCAGCAGAAGCTGCTGGTGGCCCAGCCAGCAGCAGCAGGCGCAGGGCAGCAGCAGCATCTAGCTGCTGCAGCCCAGCCCTGCACCCCCTCTCTTTTTTTTTTTTTTTTTTTAAATTCTCCTACCAAGAAAGAGGAGAGAGAGAGAGAGAGAGAGAGAGAGAGAGAGAGGGAGAGAATACCTTCTTCTCTTCCTTCTTCCTTTCCTTCTCCTTTCTTTCTTCTTTTTCCTTTCTTCTTTCCTTCTTCTTCTTCTTTCTTTCTTTCTTTCGTTTCTTGCTCCAGCAAAAAAGAGAGAGAGAGATAGAGAGAGAGAGAGGGAATAAATGCCTTGCAGGTGGTGGTTGGAGGGGAAGTGTGAAATTACACTTGTGCCCTCAACTAAACCATTTTTTCCCAAAATGCCCTCCAATTCTGCAGTTTTGCCTCTGTAGAGAGCAATTTCGGGTACCCCTCTTTCTCCGCGTTTTGCCGTCAACTGGAGAATCGAAATTGAAATTTTTCTTCTCCCTTTTATTCTACAAATTTTTCTTAAACTTCCCACGATTTTGTTTAAATTTTTGGGCTACTCTAAGCCCTCGAAAGAGAGCCCCGAAAAAGCTTCCGACCAACTGCACTGTCAAAAACTGCAGTTTCAGAATTCACGAAGCATTTTTCTTCGCTTCGTTCTCCATTTTTCCTTTAATCGCTCACCTCGGTTTTTCTTCCCTTTTAATCAGAAAACTTTTGTGAGACACCCCACGATTTCTTTTAAATTTTTGGGCTACTCTAAGCGCTCGAAAGAGAGCCCCGAAAAAGCTTCGCGATCAACTGCACTGTCAAAAACTGCAGTTTCAGAATTCACGAAGCATTTTTCTTCGCTTCGTTCTCCAATTTTCCTTTAATCGCTCACCTCGATTTTTCACCCCTTTTAATGAGGAAACTTTTGTGAGACACTCCACGATTTCTTTTAAATTTTTTTGACTATTCTAAGTCTCCCAAACAGGGCTTCGAAAATGCTTCGTGATCACAAATTTCAGAAATTCCAGAATTTTGCTAAGTCCTCGGGGTTCAAGTCACTTTTCTACCCGATGCCCTTCGCGTCAGCCCGAAACACACCGAACTCGACTGTAATCATATTTAAAACATGTTACAACTCTTCTCGCCGAATTTTGCCATTTTGCGAACTCGGCGAACTCGGGTCCAAATTTTGCAAACTTGAGGCTTCGCTTTTCAACTACAACTCACTTTTCGACTCAACGGCTTTTTCGTCGATTCGAAATGCTTCCAACCCACTTGTAATTACATTTGAAATGTGTTACAAGCATTTTTGCTGAGTTTCGCCACTTTCTAGAAATCGGCGAACTTAAGCTTTAGAATTTGAAACTTCAAATTCTCTACTTACAACTCACTTTTCGACTCAACGGCCTCTGCGTCGATTCGAAATGCTTACAACTCACTTGTAATTACATTTGAAATATGTTACAAGTATTTTTGCTGAGTTTGGCCATTTCTAGGTCACCAAAAGCCTCGCTGTATCAAAAATCGCTGGCGGACCCCGTTCTCGCAATCCGGGTGTCCGATCAACGCGAAATTTTTTACTGTGGCCTTAAAACAATATTACGGAGCTCCCATAATTTTTCTCGGAATTTTCCGACACTGTGAATTTTTCACTAAAAATCTAGGCCCCCTTTCTCCAATAAAATTCTAGATCTCCTTATTTTATCCCGATTTGGGCCCAACTCGCTTCCAAATATTCTTTATTTCCCCAATTTTCATAAAAATGGTATTTCATACCATTTTTATTTATATTTATTTATGTGCCGAAAATTCGGTACTTTACATTCTACCCCCCTTAAAATAAGTTTCGTCCTCGAAACTTAAGTCACACTTCGACTCAAATCTGATCGAGAGGGAGGAATCTTACCCCCAATGTTGGGCCTACTATACATCGTTACTAGGCATCATACTGCCACGAATGACCCAGTCTTTGTTTGCGAAATTTCCACTTTAATTTCCGCCGTCATTCTTTCACAACGAGGTTGCATCTGCAACCAATTACACTTACCGCATTTTTTCCGGTCGCTCCGCTGCCTACTGTGGAGGGCAAAGGCCAATCTACAAGTCCTCAGCTATCACGCACGCTGCTAGTGCTCTAAGTCCACGGGTTATCAGCTAACCCGATATATCGGACTACTTATAGATTCACAAACCACGGTCCAACAGGGGCCTATAGCCCAAAACTAGTCCAACACTGTGCAACGGCTCTCGCTAGCCCACAGACCCAATCGTCAAACTGGTAGATCCACACTTAGGATTACTCCCCCAACACTCCCACTAGGAGCTACAGTATCACAACCATCACTAGCTCTACGGCCTGGTCATATCACACTCTCAGTGTACTAACAGCCTCAAGGCTCACATGTGGCATTCCACGTCCCCGGGTCATCGCTCGGACTACCGTCCCGACCAAATCTCTATCATGCCCAGCCATCAGGTCTCGGGCCGCTGTCTCTCACAGCCGACTGCGCCTGCCCACTGGGCTACAGGCCCACAGTCCACAAACATGGTCTAGGCACGGATCGTCCCCAAGCGAACCCGACAATCGTCGCCACGCGACCACTACGCTCCACTGAGCAAGAACCCACTAACTAGTCGTTAATCCACGACCCGAACTCTCTATCAACTCTGGTCACACTGGGTAAAGGCTAATACGCCACCTAATCAACTCTCTCTGGCTAAACGACACCTGTGCTCCATGAGCATCCAAACGGTTGGGCGTCCTACGCCCCCATGCTAACTCGTAAAAATCTAGTGTTAAGCAACTTGCTTATACACCCCAACGGCACTGGTGCAACTCTCCCAACTGGGTCGAGGCACCACAATAACTGTTCACCAACTCTGGTGATTAACACGCAAACCCTGTGGTGGCAATCCTTGCCATTATGCTGATCCCTCAGACCGGCGCTATAAAACTCTCGCTCTTTCGAGAGATCCTCGCACCTTGAAGCCTACTCTGGGCCTCCCTAACTTCACTACGCGGCAACTCAGCCACAATCAATACGTCACACGGTCACTACCGTCGTCAGGGGCGAATTCCCCTACCAGGCCCTTAAATCTTTCTTGCCCTAACCCTCAGGGCACATTAACTTGGTTCTCGCACATAGCGATCACCAACACTCTGTGAGTCGGTCTCTCGCTGGACCTCTTTATCCACACTTTGCCAGCAATCCAGCTGACACAGCTTATAACACACCTTGCTGAAGGTACGGGGTGCGTCGACAAAAGCTCGGCGGCCACTGCCACTCTTTCTACTGTCGTCCCTGCATGCGGCAACGTCGTATGCTCACGCGTCATTTATGCAGCCTCAGCTTGCTGCGCTATCAGCCACTGGAGCCTATCGATCTGCTCTGACTGTCGCCTTGACACCACCCTTAGGCGTTAGAGTCCGCCTCCCTAACAGCGAAAAATTTCCGCCTTTCGGCGAGAAGATTCAGCATGCTGCTGGACCACACCAACAAGTGCTGTCACCTGCTATCGCAGCTCGTGTACCTCGTTTGACCCCGAGCCCTCTCGTGACTCGAGTCAATACAGATGCGTCTCCCTATGTGGTGTCATCGCTAATATGCACACCACAACGAAACAACCAGACAAACTTAGCCGTTTGAGCAACGCGCAGTCTATATACCGACAAAAAGGCTCGTCGACCCAATCATGCGAAAGTATAAGAGGGTACTCCTTTTCATCTCCAACATTACGTTGTCGGCCGCCAACGTAATATCCGAAGAATGAAAGCTCGTCACCCTCGATCAGTCCCAATATCCTTTTTGGGAACAACAATAACCAATCAAATACTTTCGCCCAATAATCCACACACTCTCTCGTGCTAATCCCTAGGGTCTCCCTAAGGTTGCTAACCACCTAGGACTGTTCCTAGGCTCTGATACCACTCTAATCTGTCACGCCCCGAATCCGCCAATTAGTACGGTTCGGGCACGCCAACAGACCCGCCAATCGGGTAAGACCTTTCACTACCCGAAAGGAACGGTAACATCCATAATCATACAACAAGTATATGCGGAAGCTCAGTATCAGAGTACTAAAAATCACTACTAATTTGAAACTTTCATTCAGCAACAAACAGTTAATGCGGTAATGAAAGCATACAAGAGTGAACCAAAAATTTAATTTATTACACTTTACATTTCTGAACTTGCAAATAAATTTATTACAATTCTTTTACATAAATTCCTCACCATACAATGTTCACTAAAGAAATATATAAAAGGGATACCTCTGCTAGACCCTCTAGGTCTCTATGCTGCTGGGCCCTTTCCCCTGTCGTATGCCTCGCCGTCTGCATCTGAAACGTCTCGACCGCTGTATCCATACCTGAACCTGTGGGGAGGTCACCCAAGGGGTGTGAGAACTACGACAGAGTTCCCAGTGGGTTCAACCACCGAGAAAAAGTGTCCTACACCACTTGGTCCAATGGAAGCAATAATAATAGTTCTAGGAAACTAAAATCCTCAATATCAAAATGCCGCTATGCAATATAATATATCACTACACTATCTGTGTATACTCATCGACCCAGCACTACTCTGTCTATCCACACTAGGCTGCTAAGCACCAACTCGGCCACTATGCCGCTGCATACAGGGTCAAACTAACCCGGCCACCTTGGCCACTCTAATTTCTCTTTATTCTTTAAATTCTGGTGCTTTAGTTCAAGTTAACCCTCAGAAATTCTTATCCAACGGGCCCCAGCCCGGTAGTCCTGCTACCATAAGATAAGATTTCTAAGGTTGCCGATAACACCCGCAAGTGTTACCCCGTCCTACGAAAGAAACGTCCCGAACGGGTCTCTACCCGGGAGAGGGGCACTGCCTGCAACTCCAACATGGGCCGCGTTTCTCACCGTAGGTCCGCCCGTTTTATCTTTATCTTTTCTTTTGCCTTTAGCTCTTTGTTTTACCTTTACTTGGGAAGCTGAGTCTTGCTCACACACTTCCCCCGGGAGTGACATATGCTCAACCCTCCCGTTGGAAACTTAGTTTTAACACTTTAATTCACTTGGGAGTGACATATGCTCAACCCTCCCAATGGCCATTTAGGCTTTTCCTTTACGGGGTCCGAGGGTTCCAAAAGACGGATGCCTACAACCCCAATCAAACAAGAACAGGTTGTAGCATCGCCTCCCGTAGTGCTCGGCCCAATGTAGTTTATCTTATCCTTTTTACCTTTCATTAATCATTCTCTTTCTTTAACCACTCTCTTTACACTTTAGGTTCAGATGAGTTTAAGGCACCTTGGCACTCATCTACCCGGGAGTGACATATGCTCAACCCTCCCGTTAGCATTCATGCCTCAATGCTTCTCTTTTACTTTTCTCTTTTATTTCAAGCAATTTGCTTGTCTTGCTTATTAACCACTTTTAGCTCTCACTTAAGCTTTATTCCTTTTATCCTAAGTTCTTTACTCTAGGATAATTTGGGTGTCTCTAACACCAATTTAGGTTTGAACATCTTGTTCATTTACATTTCTACTTATTTTGCCACTTGGCAATATCTTTAGTTTCCTAGCCACTTTTACACTTTTTCTTACTTGTTTTCAACTCACAACCCTAAGCTTCAATTACCCTTAAGGTTGCACTATATCACTGCACTATGTCACTAGGACACTAGTTACTTTCAGTTTTATCTAACTTAGAGCTTAATAACGCTTCCATTTTCTTTTATTTAACTCAGATCGGAGTTAAACTAATTGATCCATTTACCCAAACGTCCTATGGCTTTCTGGGGTTACATTATTTAATTCTGTAACTTGGGAATCTAATCCCCCTGTTTCCTGATTTCTCACTGAATCCTAGAGTTTTACTAACTCTATTTTCCTGTTCCATGTTTAACCTAGGGTTGCACTAACTCTATTTCATCACGAGAGTTTAACCCTATTAGTTCATCTTAGGTTCCTTTACCTAAGTTCCATAACTTGTTTAACCTAGAGTTCTCTGACTCTATGTTTAACACTCTATTCTTAACCTTAGATTATTCCCTAAGTTAATGCCACTCGTCCACCTAGGTGTATCTCCTAGGTCATCATGCCACTCGTTAAACCTAAATCTAGGTTTTCTCCTAAGTCTTACTACCAACATGCATTTCTTTTTCCTTATGCTTTCACATGATTCCTAGGGTTGCACCCTAACATGATCACAACAATTGTTTACATCTACGCATGCAATTATTTCCATATTCATCATAAAATAATATTTATCTCCTACGCATGCCACTATTATCATGATTCCCTAACGCCTCTAACAGGCTACTATCATGCTTCTGGATCGAAAAGCAAAGGAGCAAGGGGAGAGGTCACCCAATTTCGGCAGAATCCCCCACCTCGGTGTTTTTCTTTGTTCTTGAAAGAGACAAAACTTTGCTCTTTTGATCTCCAAGATTTTCCTAAAAGAAAAGGAGAATCATGAATCATTGATTCTTACGATCTAACAATTCCATAGAAATTTAACTAAAAACCCCTTTTTAACACAAAGGGAAGAACCCCTATTTGATCAATTTCCTCCCAAAAGGCTATTTTTGGATTGGCTTACAAAAATGGGAGAAAAACAATCCCCCCTTGACATGTTGCCAAAGAGAAATTCGCTCTATTTGGCCACGGGCCAAAATGCTCCAAAAATTTGGGAAAAACTCAATTTGAGCAATTCCCACCATTACCGATTTCTCACATTGGCAAAATCAAGAATTTGCATACAAAAATTGGAGAGAAACTCATTTTGAGTGATTCTCCCAATTTACCGATTTTTCACATTGGCAAAATCGAGAATTTGCATTCAAAAATTGGAGAGAAACTCAATTTGAGCGATTTCCCCAATTTACCGATTTCGCACATTGAAAGAAAAAGAAGAAAGAAAAGATTTTTCTTCTTTTCTTTTTCTTTCAATTTTTCTCTTTCTTCTTTCTTTCAATTTTTCTCATCTTTTTTTTTTTGTCGAAAGCTGCTGCAGGGCAGCAGCTTGCATAGTTGCTGCCCTGCAGCGGGTAGCAAACAGCAGCAGCATTTGCTGCTGCTGCAGCTGCTGGCTCAGCCAGCAGCAGCAGCTTATGCTGCTGCTGCCTGCTCAACCAGCAGCAGCAGCTGCTGGTGGCCCAGCCAGCAGCAGCCAATGCTGCTGCTGCTGCTGCTGGCTCTGCTGGTGCTGCTGCTGGCTGCTCTACCAGTAGCAGAAGCTGCTGGTGGCCCAGCCAGCAGCAGCCAATGCTGCTGCTGGCTGCCCAACCAGCAGCAGCAGGCGCAGGGCAGCAGCAGCATCTAGCTGCTGCAGCCCAGCCCTGCACCCCCTCTCTTTTTTTTTTTTTTTTAAATTCTCCTACCAAGAAAGAGGAGAGAGAGAGAGAGAGGGAGAGAATACCTTCTTCTCTTCCTTCTTCCTTTCCTTCTCCTTTCTTTCTTCTTTTTCCTTTCTTCTTTCCTTCTTCTTCTTCTTTCTTTCTTTCTTTCGTTTCTTGCTCCAGCAGAAAAGAGAGAGAGATATATAGAGAGAGAGAGAGAGAGAGGGAATAAATGCCTTGCAGGTGGTGGTTGGAGGGGAAGTGTGAAATTACACTTGTGCCCTCAACTAAACCATTTTTTCCCAAAATGCCCTCCAATTCTGCAGTTTTGCCTCTACAGAGAGCAATTTCGAGTACCCTTCTTTCTCCGCGTTTTGCCGTCAACTGGAGAATCGAAATTGAAATTTTTCTTCTCTCTTTTATTCTACAAATTTTTCTTAAACTTTCCACGATTTTGTTTAAATTTTTGGGCTACTCTAAGCCCTCGAAAGAGAGCTCCGAAAAAGATTCGCGACCAACTGCACTGTCAAAAACTGCAGTTTCAGAATTCACGAAACATTTTTCTTCGCTTCGTTCTCCAATTTTCCTTTAATCGCTCACCTCGGTTTTTCTTCCCTTTTAATCAGAAAACTTTTGTGAGACACCCCACGATTTCTTTTAAATTTTTGGGCTACTCTAAGCGCTCGAAAGAGAGCCCCGAAAAAGCTTCGCGATCAACTGCACTGTCAAAAACTGCAGTTTCAGAATTCACGAAGCATTTTTCTTCGCTTCGTTCTCCAATTTTTCTTTAATCGCTCACCTCGGTTTTTCACCCCTTTTAATGAGGAAACTTTTGTGAGACACTCCACGATTTCTTTTAAATTTTTTTGACTATTCTAAGTCTCCCAAACAGGGCTTCGAAAATGCTTCGTGATCACAAATTTCAGAAATTCCAGAATTTTGCTAATTCCTCGGGGTTCAAGTCACTTTTCTACCCGATGCCCTTCGCGTCAGCCCGAAACGCACCGAACTCGACTGTAATCATATTTAAAACATGTTACAAGTCTTATCGCCGAATTTCGCCATTTTGCGAACTCGGCGAACTCGGGTCCAAATTTTGCAAACTTGAGGCTTCGCTTTTCAACTACAACTCACTTTTCGACTCAACGGCTTTTTCGTCGATTCGAAATGCTTCCAACCCACTTGTAATTACATTTGAAATGTGTTACAAGCATTTTTGCTGAGTTTCGCCACTTTCTAGAAATCGGCGAACTTAAGCTTTAGAATTTGAAACTTCAAATTCTCAACTTACAACTCACTTTTCGACTCAACGGCCTCTGCGTCGATTCGAAATGCTTACAACTCACTTGTAATTACATTTGAAATATGTTACAAGTATTTTTGCTGAGTTTGGCCATTTCTAGGTCACCAAAAGCCTCGCTGTATCAAAAATCGCTGGCGGACCCCGTTCTCGCAATCCGGGTGTCCGATCAACGCGAAATTTTTTACTGTGGCCTTAAAACAATATTACGGAGCTCCCATAATTTTTCTCAGAATTTTCCGACACTGTGAATTTTCCACTAAAAATCTGGGCCGCCTTTCTCCAATAAAATTCTAGATCTCCTTATTTTATCCCGATTTGGGCCCAACTCGCTTCCAAATATTCTTTATTTCCCCAATTTTCATAAAAATGGTATTTCATACCATTTTTATTTATATTTATTTATGTGCCGAAAATTCGGTACTTTACAACCGCCCCCTTTACGAAGGAAGAAAGGTCGTCCACGATCTACACGTATTCGTAATGTAATGGACGAGGGGGGTGGCCGATGAGGGAAATGCTCCATTTGTAAGCAGGCAGGCCATTATAGGAGCACTTGTCCACAGAATACAGAAATAGCGCAACGAGGACGCCGACGTATGATTTACACAATTATATTTATCTTGTCTTAATAATTAATTATTTCTATCTATCATGTTACTAATATGTAGATTGCTAATTGCAGATGGCAGATCACGAGGGCGCGGGGCCAGTTGATGGGTCTGTACTGGTAGACCAGCATCGCCATAGGTCGGCCTTTATCAGCACTGAGGTAAGATATATAATTTTTCATTTTTTCAAATATTATAAATAAGCTGACTATATTTTATATGTAAGAGCTAACTATATTTTTTTTTGCATTACAGGATTATCGTCCCGTCCTGTTCGCAGAGCACGGCCGCAAGATGAACCAGTGGGAGCTTGATCATCCAGGGGTACTCGACCTGCTTCGCCAATCGGGATTCTACGGGTTATCCCGACTGCGACGATTGGTACTGGATCAAGCTCTACTGGGCGCTCTTGCCGAGAGGTGGAGACCGGAGACCCAGACCTTCCATTTCCGCCACGGTGAGATGACCGTCACACTCCAGGATGTGGCAGTCATCTCGGGTCTCCGTGTGCATGGTGCACCGGTCTCTGGTTCCACCCTCCACGACTATCCTGCTCTGTGTATGGACTTATTGGGGGCGCTACCTGATAACATCCAGAGGTATCAGGTTTCACTTGATTGGTTATATCAAAATTTTCATGATATACCTCTGGATGCCCCCGCCGGATTAGTCGCAGCTACCGCCCGCGCTTATATGCTATATCAGATCGGCGGTAGTCTGAGTCCAAACCCCAGCGGATACAAAGTTCATCTAAAATGGCTCCCACTTTTAGCTGACTTTGATATCTGCGGCGCTTATGCGTGGGGCGCTGTGACACTGGCGTATCTATATCGGGCACTAGCAGATGCCGCGGTGAACAGGAGGGCCGAATGCTGTTGTTTTGCTACCCTATTGCAGGTATAAAATCTGATTTCTAGATTTCAGATTTATCTTTATATTGGTAATATATATTTGTTTAATTAATTTAACCTGTTGGCGTGAATTTACAGATCTGGGCTTGGGACCATCTTCACATCGGCCGACCTACGCGCATCCTAGATCAGCCCGAGATAGTCGATCGACCCCTGGGTTGCCGGTAAGATATTTTTTTTCATAAAGTAGATTTTTGTATTTCAATTATAAATGCAACTAATATATATTTTTTATAATCTAGATGGGGCAACACTGGAGGGCTGCGTTACAGAACCAATGTCAAGACGTGTGACATTGAGTTCTACAGAGACGAGCTGGATCAGCAGCGAGAGGCGCAGGTATGTAGATCTTTTATTAAATACTTTAAGTATGTAGATGTTTTATTCAACACTAATTTTTTTGTCGATTAACAGGTTATATGGATGCCCTACACAGATCAGGTTATAGAGACATTACCTGATTTCTGTGTGCATGGCTCAGCGGTCTGGCGTGCACGGACAGTCCTGATATGCTTTCATATCGTGGAGATGCACGTGCCAGACCGAGTCATGCGGCAGTTCGGTCTTCTGCAGCATATACCTGTCAATGTGGAGTCCATCCCACGCATCACAGGACGTGGGCGTGCGGATGAGGACTGGATAGCATTTCATGCTGCCCACATTGAGAGGTGGTCCGAGAGGCTTGATCACATTTTTTATCAAGCCCCGGCTGCTGGTGAGGACCCACTGCAAGCGGCATCCATATACATGCAGTGGTACTGGACCATTACACGACGATGGATTTCTCATCCAGTACAGCGTCCTCCGCTGACTTTCCACCCTCGTGGGCATGTCGAGAGATCACTGGTATTAAAATTTATATATATAAATTTACTATATTCAACTTTCCTCATATAAATTTAATTTTAATTTTTAATTTATAATGCAGGCCGACACACTACGACATGTTCAAACCATTGTCGACCAGATAGTGGACGACCCACCGCCGACTGATACTATTCTTCGGACTTTGAGAGAAATGAGCGGCGATATTCAGATGGTACTACAGCATGTACCATCTGAACCTACGGCCAGAGAGGCAGCCCGACCTTCAAATGAGGGAGCGACCTCGAGTCATCAGGTACCATTTAGCATAGAATTCAAATTAAGATTTCAAATTCATATTAACAAACTATTTACACTCTTTCAGGTGCCACGATCTCCATCTCCTACCATTCAGGCACCGATGACATTTCCTTCGACGTCAGCATCGCTCCCGCCGCCAGTCTCACGGACATCATTTGCATCGACATATTCACGCCGTCGTCCAAGGTCATCATCGCCACAGGAGATCGAGCATATAGCGTCACAGGATGAGGGTGGTATCATCGAGGAGCTCGATCAGTCGGCAGCAGTCGAGCTTCTCGATGATATACCTATCATCGACCTTCCTGTTCCCCGTGGGCGAGGGCGAGGGCGAGGGCGAGGGCGAGGGCGAGGGCGAGGGCGTGGACGTGGGCGTGGGCGAGGACGTCGAGGTCGAGGACGTGCTCAAAATTGAGCTTTTGAGTTTAATTTTTGTAAATTTTATTTTTTGATGTTACTCAAGCCTCAATTTTTGTAAATTTTATTTTTTGATGCTATGAAATGATTGTTGGTTGATCAATTGCTGTTTGTGAATGTAGTTTTTATTTCTTCAATGTTATTTGTCAATATTTGAACTTGTTGTAAAAATTTGGGATTTTTTTAAGGTGATCTTAAGTACTGTTTGTAGGTGCAGGTAAAGGCGCTGAGCTAGTCAGCGCCTTTAGTGTTCTGCACTGAAGGCGCTGAGCCGCTCAGCGCCTTTAGTGTTTTACACTAAAGGCGCTGAGCCACTCAGCGCCTTCAGTGCACAACACTAAAGGCGCTGACTGGCTCAGCGCCTCTACAGAGAATCCAATTTTCGCTTACACTGAGGACTTAAGCATATTTCGCGGCGAAAAATGCCCAAGTCCTCGACGCGTTATGTGTATGCTGAAGGCGCTGAATGAAACAGCGCCTTCAGCGTACACCATGAAGGCGCTGAAGCGGTCAGCGCCTTCACAAGAAATCCTGTGAAGGCGCTGAACCCTTCAGCGCCTTCAACACAAGGAATGAAGGCGCTGAGGGGTTCAGCGCCTTCATAGGAATATTGTGAAGGCGCTGACCGCTTCAGCGCCTTCACGCTGGCTGCCCTACGTGGCGCCGAGGTGGCAAAAGTAGAGTTAGTTTTACAAATTTTTTTTTGAGAGGGTCATTTTGTAAATTTGCAAATTTTAGAGGGTTATTTTTAAAAAAATCCCAATCGGAAGACCCACCCAAGTGGCGTCCCATGTAAATAAGTACAATATCAAGGGCACTTGTTTTGCAGCTTATTTGTGGAAACAGAGTGTATTCCCGTAAATATACTTCAAATCGAGGTCCATTTCTATATGCTACTTTTAAACTAAACCCTATATAAGCCAAAATCATCGCCGCTGGAATCAAAAACCACATTTCCCAAATTCACCGCCAGAATCCTTGATCCGCGATCGTCTCTACTATGGCGGGTTATCCACCTGGCTCCGGCTATTCCTACGGCGGCGTCGGCGGCGCCGCCCCTCCCTATAGCGGCGGCGGCGCTCCTCCTCCCTACGGCAGTGGCGGCGCTCCTCCTCCCTACGGCGGTGCCCCTCCTCCCTACGGCGGCGCCGCTCCTCCTTATGGCGGCGCGGCTCCGTCGGCTCCGTACGGGCCCCCGGGGGCAGGGGAGAAGCCGCCGAAGGAGGGGAAGGCCCAGCCCTACTACGCCCAGTACGGGGCGTCGCCTCCGTACGGGGCGGCGCCACCGTACGGGGCGGCTGCGGCGGCGCCACCGTACGGGGCGGCGGGGGCGAGCCCGTTCGCGGCACTGGTGCCGTCGCAGTTCCCACCGGGGACGGACCCGAACGTGGCGGCGTGCTTCCACGCGGCGGATCGGGACGGGAGCGGGTTCATCGATGATAAGGAGCTGCAGCAGGCGCTGTCGACGTACAACCAGAGCTTCAGCCTCAGGACCGTCCACCTCCTCATGTACCTCTTCACTGGCACCAGTGTCCGCAAGATCGGTACGGCCTCCCAATCTCTTTTAATCTTGTTCTACTTTTTCTTTTTTTTTTTTTTTTTTTTTTTTTCGAATTGCAATTCTCCGAACCCTGTTCGTGAGATTTCGTTCGGAGTCACAAGGACAGTCGCAGATTTGGAAAGATGGCGCACGATAGCTGCCCTTGGCGGACAGAGCTAATTTGCGCCCGATTTTGGCGTTGAAGATCTATTTATGTTTTAATAAGAGGCAAGATTTTTTTTTTTAAAATAATTAAGAATGAACGCACGTTAGCTTTGACGCGTAGAACAGCCCTTGCCAGCGGGCAAAACCTGGCGAGGTTGAACGTGTGATTTTTGCTTTTGTTTTTGTTTTTTTAATTGTTTTATTGTTAATAGAATTATACTACACCTTGTTGAAGTGGAAGTGTGGAAGTGGAATAGAGTGGACTTTTTTAAATTTAAAATTTGGTTGATAAATGGGATGATTTTGAATTTCAAGGTAAGGTGGTGATGGAGAGCCTGTAGGGAACAGGGCGTACTGGCTACGGTAAAATAATAGATTTTCTAACGTTCTGCTAGCAAATCTGTTGAATGCGCCAATCCTGTAAATAAGGGTCTTGACTATCATCATCGGCAGTTCCCCATGAGCTTAATCATTCCTAGAGTCTTGCACCTCTGTAGCTGGCGGTTTCGTGAAGGGTGGGAAGAAGATATTTCATAGTTCTTTGAATAAGACAATTGAATATGAATCAGTTTTTCTTGTAATTTGCCTCATGGAAACAGAAGAATCTATTGGTGGCTGGATAGATCCTTCGCTAAGTTTTCATTGACTCTAGCAGTTTCATGAGGCATCAAATTGTGAAAACGCCGTGCAACTGCAAAATACTCACAACTCATCCGCTTCAAACTGACTGAGACGGAGCTCGATGATGTAACCTTCTTCTCTTTTGCGTATTTAGAACCTTCTCGATGGGATCAAACCGGTCACCTAGGTTATGCTCTAGAAAGATAGGGGGCGATCCGATCTGAGTTCAGAAGCCATTTTTCTTCACCTCAATCTTTTCCTACGTTGTTTGGTTTTGGTTTGATACTCAATGTGCAATGGCGCAACTCAGTCAATGCCATGGGCTAGAAATTTGGCACATTGATTGTGCGGTGCTACCATGTTCCACTTGTAAGATGCTGACAACTATGCAATGGAAAGAATGAAAAAAAATAACACTTGTATAGCTAAATTTGTTTAGAAAACACGAATATTGCTAAAAAAATGATAAGCCTGTAGGTAATTTCTTTGTTTTTCTCTTCTTATCAAGTTATGTGAATAATGACTTCATAGGTACAAAAACTTTAGCTTCAGGAAACCTATAAAGAGTAACTACTCTGTAGTCTTTAAGTTAAAGTTGCGTAATAGTTGCTGGAGATCTCTGAATCGAGAAAAAAAAACAGATAAACTTCACTTTCAAAGGGTGGAATTGTGATAGTGTAGTGGTTGGTTTCCCTTCCTTGTTTGGTTGTGTGGTTAGATAAGTTATATTTTTGTTAAAGGTATTTCTGTCATGCTTAGCCATTGCTAAATATAGTCTAGGACCTAGGTAGTGCCAGAATCATTAGTGACACATATTAGTAGCTTGCCATTTTGGAAAGTAAGCCTTAAAAAAAAATTCTGTCGTGCTTAACTATTGCTAAATATATCCTAGGTAGTGCCAAAATTAATAGCGACTAATATTTGTAATTTGACATGTTAGAAAGTAATCCTTGCCGTATGCATCAATTAGGCATATATTTCCAAGGTAAGGATTACATAATTTACAGGGCTTGTTGTCTTATCCTTCATAAGTTAGCAATCACTTTTATTTTTCCTTATTTACTTTCTACATATTTTGTACATACTCCTTTTTTAACGTAATTTGTGTTGTATTGGTGTTGTTAAATGCATCCTAATGGTGGCATGGTGCCACAATAATGCCATGATAATTATAGGTAGTTTGAAATTGTTGAAAAGTAAGGCAAAATTAGCTGCATTACTGAGGCATGTATTTCTGATTAAATGATCATTTATTGTATAGGAGTTTTACTTCATAAGACACCAATTATGTCATAGTGCATTTTTATTTTTTATGATTATCAGCTGATTTAGTACCACTTTTGAAATGTTATTGACATCTTGTGATGTTCTGTCTTTATGGGGACTTGTTAATTTCTAGTTCTGACCTGATATTTGGTTGGATGGCCTAGTAGGAATGTTGTTAAATTAAGCTAAGCGACGGTTAAATTCCAACTAAATATTGGGTTTGAGGATTTAAGCGCCCATCGACAAGGGCTGTGCCCACCGTCCCGTATTGTAAAGACAAGGTATTGACACGGCCTGTGCCCACCGTCCCGTATTGTAAAGACAAGGTATTGACACGGTCTGTGCTGATGGTATCACTCGAAACCATCTTTTTTTGAAATTGGCAATTTATTACATCAATAGAGTGCAAAAGATTTGTTAAAAAATGTATTAGGAGCAATTAAAATAAACTGGTGTTGAAAAATAATGAATTTTGCCATGTTAAACTGTTTCTGGACACAAGTATTGTATCAGCTACACACATTGTCACGGTATGCACCGTGCCGCACAATGCTGGCACGTGCTGGGCACAGCCCGATATCTGGACATATAAATTTTTGATGGTGTCAATTTTAGGTGGAAAGTTGTGCAACTTATTCGATTTACTTTTTAATCCAGTTTCGGAAACAATTAAGTTAAGATCAAATGCAGAATTACCCTTTATCTGGTATTCTCTGCAAAAGGATGGTGCATCTTGAGCCAACCTGATTGAATTTCTAAATTTTGGATTAAGCTGTGTGAAATCATGGGAGTTGGATATAGTTGTATGCTAGTGGTACCTGGTCAGGTTTTGTTGACTTGATTATGACTATCTGACCTCATCTTCCTTTTTGCACTATATAAATAGTTACAACAATTTTTTTATGCTGCACATTCATGTGCGTAGGTATTCTGGTTGTAAAAGAACTCCAATTATTTCACAAATTGTCATCTGGTATATTATCATCCAAGGAATCCTAAGATATCTCCAATCTTCCATAATCATTATGAATTTCTCTTGTTAGTTTCAATTGCATTCTGGCATATAGCTAAATGGTACTACAAACTACAGTTAAAAGGTGTGGTAATTAGGGGTGAACATATATGATATTATCCATCCGAATTCAGATCAGAATCAGGTTAGAGGTAGATTCAGATGATAACTAGTCTATCCAATTTGAATTTGGTCGCTAACCAAATTTTTGGATCCAGTTTCAGATTTGCATTTCTCAATAACGCTGTATAAGTATTTATGTATATGTTTTCTAATTCGGATTCAGATAGGGATATCATGTATACAGCACATGTATAGCTATATACATACATATGTATGCAAGGAATTAAGTATCCGTTCGTGCCTTATGGCATGGGGCGATACGTATCGTGCCACCAATTAGGAGGCACGGTACAGGGGGGGTCTTTCTTGGACCCCCTGTGCGGCGATACCCTCTGAATATCGAACGAGACAAAACGGTACCCAGAGGGCATCACGGTATGTGCCTCTGCGTGCCCACACAGACACACAGTGTTTTAATTTTTTTTTTTTTTTTTACTTTTTTGGTTTCTCGCATAGACCGTTATCCCTCTCGCATCGCATTTTTTCTTTTAACTTCTACCTTTTCTTCTATTCTGTGTTCTCTTTTTTTTCCTCTCATATCTTATTTTTTTTATTTTTTTTCTTTCTATCTTTTCCTCCCTTTGTTTCTCATAATTTTTTCTTTAATTTTTTTTTTAATCTCTTATTATTCTTTGATCACTTCGATTTTAAAGAAAAAGTAAAGAAATAGTAAAATTGAAGATCCACTTATTAGGTAAGTCAAGAAAATTTACAACTTAAATTTTTTTTCCATACAGTTAGAATATATTTAATTTGTAAAGTTCTTTTTGTGAAGAAATATGAAATTATGCAAATTTTTATTAACAACTTACAAAAATATAAAAATATATTCACTTGATTTAGTCATTATATGGTCCATTTTTAATTTTTTTTGTATGAATTTAGTATTTTGTGCGAGATTTAAGATATTCTTAACTTTGAAAATTTTATTATTAAATTTAGAAACATGAAAATTCTAATAAAATTGAAAACTAAATAGAAACAATTGATATTTAAATTTACTTAATGTATATGTCATATAGTTTATTGTTAAATTTTCATAAATAGATCTCACAAGGTTTCTTATTTAAATTTAAGAAAAAATAATTTTCTTGGATGAACTTGCAAATTTTGCATAATTTTTTTTAAAAAATAATTTTCTCCGATTTATATTTTATAGTTTTTAAAATTCTAAAAAAAATAAAGATAAATCAAGAAAAAAAAACTAGAAGTTAATCAATTTTTATTATTGCTTAATTTATCGTATGGTTTATTATTAAATTTTCATGGACAAATTTTAAATTTTTTTAATATTTTTAGAAAAAATAAATTTCTTCAAATTTTCATAAATATTTAAAAAAAATTTGAAAATGTAAAGAAACTATCGGCGCACTTGGGGTTCCATTCTAGTTTAGTTTAGTCATCATACGGTCCTTCATCGAATCAATGCGAATGAATTTTATAAATTTTTATAAAAATTTAAAGAAAAATAGTTTAGCTATGAGCTGTAGGTGTATTTTACTTCACATATAAAGAATATTATTACTATATTAAGTTATTAACTAATAAGTAAGACAAATCAATACATAGCCGAAACTTATAATTATTACTCTAAACTTTTAAAATAATTTTATAAAGTCTTATTGAACAAAAAAGAATTAAAATAAGATTATGCCAAAGTGTGCCACTAGGAGGTCGTGCGTGCCCATCGGCACGAAGCGTGCCATGTGTCGGCACGCAAGCGTGCCTGTGCTGTATCGTGTCAGGCAACAGCCGGCACACCCCCGTGCCACGACACTTTAATCCTTGTATGTATGTATGGATATGCATTTATATATACTATAAGTATGCATACAATACTTGTATAGTTTTACGTACATAAATAATCTTTATCAATCCTATATTGGTTTGTATTTGTCCAAAATCTCATTTGACTGTGCTCGACCTAAAACCATTTTGTATCTGATCAATTTTGATATGCGTGGCTAAACTCGTTTTTGTGTGTAAATGGTTTTTCCTTATATTCGACCGTCTTCGACTGATTTCACCCCTAGTGGAAATAGTAGTGCAGCAGCTATTATTGTTTCTGTTTTGCACTAGCTGCTTTCTCTGGCATGTTTAGACGTCCCTATTGTTTCTGTGTGGCGGTCTTCTGCTTTGCCCTGTTATATTTATATCATCTTGTTGGACTGGCCCTATGTCCTCCATCTGATCAGACTTGAGTGGCTATCTGGTTAAAGCTTCTGCCAATTACATGTCATGTAATCTGGCTCAACGATAATGCAGTTCATTTCGATCCAGTTCAAATCTGCCCCATTACATGTGGTGCACTCCTATCACATGATTTATGTAAACCCTAACATGTTTTTTTCGTTAGTTTTTCTAAACTTGGTGAAACCCATGCCTGTCTTGTAAGTCCTTTGCTTTAAGTTATTTGAGTAGTATAGATCTGCTCTAAGTTGAAGGCTACTTAGCTTAATTTGTGAGTAATGTAGAGTTTCATCCAGCTTAATTTGTTATGTTGTTTTATGTCACACCCCAAACCCGAGGCGTAACTGACGCTACATACTTGCTAGACCAGTAAATACACAAGACTACAGAATCAAACAGAAAACATGTAGAATGATGATCACAAGGAAAAACTACCGAATCCAAAGAATTAGAAACATGAGACTAACAACAAAAAATTTGACCAGAATTAAATTAATTCTCACAATTGTAAAATTAAGGTCTACAACGAAACACAAAAGTAAAACTTGGTTCGACAGATTCCATAAATAACAAAAATATGAGGTACGGAGAAAATAAACGAAATAGAAGCAAATAAAACTAGATGCTAGTTTACGAAGTCCAATTATTCGTATATAACTACACCAGACATAAAAATGAAAGATGACAACCCAAACGACAACTATGTCTAGCATTCACTTGGCCTTGCCCCCGCATGGCAAAACAGTCTTGGTATTTGGGTAAGCAACCATACACCACATTAGTTGGATTAAGCATACAACGAAATAAATAACAAAAGGTTCTTAAGTAAAATTTTCATACATAAATTAATTTAAGCGATTGCTCTTTCTTTTGAGAAATTTTAGAAAATAGAGATTATCATAATTTGAAGTTCATATCAAATAGAGATTATAAGTTAACAAAGTAATTTTCTTTTGGCAAATAAACAAAGTTAAATAAATTAGTCTCCGGTAACTAACTATATAGAATCACCCGTTGGTGAGATTTAGAGGCATCCATACGCACAATACATAACAAAGGTACCCAAAGGTGCATATACAGAACAGAGACGCTCAAAAGCGCAAATATAGAATAGAAGTGCTGGCAAGCGCAAGCATCTGGAGGTGCAATACAGAGTCGAAGCTAGCTTCTATAACAGAACACATGTTGACATGGCCAACATTAGTGTAGCAGAATACCAAGAGACATTATAATTTAAAATACTTATCCAGTCATTAATTTACATAACAAAATATCAAATTTCAGAAATCTTTTACTAAAAGAGTATGGCAATCAAAGTTGAAACTCATTTTCTAGAAGCGTCTCATTAGTTTTAAAATCTACAAAATAGGAATTTTCTTATAATCAAACTATTTTCTTATACTATATTGCAGAAAACTAGCGGGTGTTTGGTCGCTTACCTTAGAAGTAGTTTTTAAGCTAAGAAGCTATTTAGTTGAAAATGCATAGAGAGTCAATCATCGGAACCTATATTAAGAATCATGATTTCTATAAGCTACTAAAAAGAATAAATACAAAAGTGACATGATACACAAAAATTTCAATGTAATGAATGGAGCCTAAAATAAATAACAACAAACATCACAAGCACAAAGTACGAAATTAAACAATCACAAACTTATTAGTTTCCTATTGAGTTTTCAAAAAGAAGTTTGACTCATCAAATACAAAACTAAACTATTCATAGCAAGTATGATTATAGTGAAGTGATACACAAACAACTAAATTTGGATAGGCTCACAAAGGTTAATAATGTCGATTACAAATACTTGCAAATAGGTCGAGATCGAGCATGAAAAAGATTTAGAATGATAACTCAACGAAAACTCGACTATCTATCAAGAAAAGGTAGAATTCGAAGGACTAAGCTATTCAAAAAGCAAGATAATATGAATGAAATTTTAAATTATTAAACGAAGGTTCTAATACTCGAAAAATATGATTTTCAAATGTTGAAACATAAGTTTGCTCAAATGAGATCAAAATTAGAAACAAAAACGACATTTGCCTTCTTTTAGGCATTTTGTCGAACACATGACGGGCATTCCGAATGGCATATAGAATGTAGAGAAATTATGCAACTAAATAAAAAGGAGACAAAAATAGATGAGAGGAAAAGAACCACTTCAAAGACAGAAGCGACGACGACGACGAGATGCCGTTGTCGACGGCGAACCAAAGATGTCGACTGTGCTTGAGAAGTGTGGCTGCGGCGGCAGTGGCTGCCATGGTTGATGGCAATGACGACGACGGTGGATGAAGGTGATCCAACGGGCGTCGCACGCGTGCGTGGGCGAGAGGGGTACAGCACAACAGGGAAGAGAGTCGTAAGAGGGATAGAGCGAGATGGAGGCTGATTGATACGAATGGGAAGGAGAAAAGAATTAGGGATAATTAACACAAAATGCCGCAAAGTCCCTTAACTTCTAATATTTATAAAATGGTCCAACTTTAAAAAGAAAGGGGCCCATATCAAAAGAACATAACTTTGTGGTGTTACACTTTAGGTGAGGCTGATTGGGATGGCTAGGTTTTTTTCAGAATAATTAAGCATGAATCCTCGCTAGTAGGGGTTATACTACTAAGACCCTAATTTGCTGCATTTTCCCTAGTAATATGTGCATATTTTTAGATATTTGAACATTGTAAGAAATCCTATCTGAAAAAACCGTAATCCAATAATCCCTTGCTACCATGATTAATGGACAATATTGAAACTTGCCTTGTATGGTACTTATTAGGTTCTCTCTGATTTTTGCTTGAGATTGATTGTTGACTAAGGATGCAAATATATTGTTGTGCCTGCTCATGTAGCTGACGTTCTTTTATTTCTATTGCTTTTTCCACACGTCTAGCCAGATGTATAGAATTTTTTTTCTCTTATTTTTTCTCTTTTATGTCTTCGAGAAAATTGATTTCCCCACAAATGTTTCAAGAACTTTATCTACCAAGAATTGTAGCGGAAGGTCCAGCTGAATTGTTGTCTAAGACCCATTTATATCTACCAAGTAACTTGTGGGGGCATAGATTTTTCCCCTAATATTGTTCACTATATTGCTTTCTTTTCCCTTTATATATCAAATGCATTAAGATATAATGCATTCTTTTGTCTAAACTATTTTGTGTTATACACTTTGGACATATTTAACTTGCCTTTGCTACTTTTAGGACCAAAGGAATTCATTTCTGTGTTCTACAGTCTTCAGAACTGGAGGGTCTGTAAATATCTAGGCCTCATTTTTATTATTTATCCAGTCTCCGTTTTTAACTATGTGGCCAATGTGTTAATATCGTTATTCTGCACGCATGCCATTTCCAGGCCATCTTCGAGAGATTTGATCGTGATCGAAGTGGGAAAATTGATGTGTCCGAGCTGCGTGAAGCTCTTTTGAGTCTCGGATATGCTGTTTCTCCTGTCGTCCTGGACCTGCTCGTGTCCAAATTTGACAAATCAGGAGGCAAAAACAAGGCCATTGAATATGATAACTTCATCGAGTAACATACATTTCTCATTCCCTCAGATATTTTCACTCATCTTTAGCATGTTTTATATACTCTCTTCAACATCTCAACTGAACTATTATTATTTTTCCTTTTTTTTTTTTTTTGCATGCAGATGCTGCCTCACAGTTAAGGTAATTCATCTACAAATTTTATGTACATTGTGGTCTTTGCTGAAATATGCTAGTTTTATAATGCTCCTTTGGTTGGGTTGGTTCTTGTCTCAGGGTTTGACGGATAAGTTCAAGGAGAAGGACACTATGTGCTCTGGATCTGCATCTTTCACATATGAATCTTTTATGTTGACTGTTTTGCCCTTTCTTATTGCCTGAAGATTTAGGTGCTTGTATGATATGACAAAATGTATGTTACATAAGCAAGCCTAGAGTGGTCCTTTTCCTAACTTCAAAACTTTCTTGGTCATGTTGGTGAGATGTTTGGTACTTTTGTTACTTTTTCTGCTTATGATGCATATTATTCACTGTATGGGAAACTTTGTAAATGCTCTTGCTTTTCTTTTTTTTGGTTTCTGGTCTTCATTTCTATTTGTCTATTGATGTGTGGTATGTTTTATTTGGCTTCAGAAGTAAAAAATCAGGAAGACTTCTGGTCTACGGGGCATCAAGTCCACATTAGGTTATTAAGATAGAGTTGGGCTTGTATTGTGGATGGTGGCAAGCAGGACTTTCATGCGTTTATGAATCACGATGCGACGGGAGTGGGTTTTTTTGTTACATCTCATAAATTTTAGCAATTAAAATTTAGGAATTTGTGTGCTGTAATGAACTGTTTGTAGCTATTGAAATAATTTAATAAATTTTGAAAAGAAAAATAAACCTAGTCGGATCTCTTTTTAGCTTGCTAAGTGTTGGGATTAAAAAGTGGTTGTACTGCGATCGGTCCTTGAGTGGTGGCTCTCAGAGAAGTTGAATGCGCTGCATGCCAACAAATCAAGCGATCGGGTCGAGGAGGAATTCATTCGGTCGGGTTCTTCTCTGGTAACTCTCACGATCGCTCAGCCGGAGCAACCGAGTCGAGTTTACGGAGGTAGAGATGGATCGCCGGTTTCGACTTAGAATAACCGAATCGGGTAAAAAAATAATGATACGGCTAAGGAGCCGATTATAACTTTAAAATACAAGAAATACAAATAAAGAACGGCCGAATGAGCTGGTTTACACTTTATATTGATTTTGGAGAAGGGGATATAAGGAAGAACGTAAAGATAGAAGGATTATAAGTAAGCCTACTCCTAGGAAAGCAGTAAATGCAGGTATAAGAAGTTAAGTTAACCTACTCCTAGATAAATGAAGAAGTTGGGATGGTTCCAGGCTTACGAGGTTGTTGAATCCCTTTTTCTTCGTTGGTTCGCTTATTTATACAATTTCGAACAAAGGTGTATAACTGCCGAATATAAATCGGCGCGATCTAAGAGGAATGATCGTAAATTTCTCAACTATTTTCTTTTGAGTCGACTCTCCTCGAAAGGATATTAGTTGTCTTTCTGTCCAAATTCATTCCCCAATTAGCACACCGGAACGTGATCTTCGGCGTTCTCCAATGCTGGACGTCGCTTGCCGTTTCGGAGCCTATCGTGAGATTCGCGTCTGAATCTCGCCTTTATTCTGTTCAAGATCTTTCCTTCTGCAGCTTCGAGCAGCTGAGGATTGACCTTGATTTCGCCTCTTTCGTCAATTGACCGAGGCGGTTTGATATTTATCTTTTGGCCGAAAGACGGTCCAGGATGAGGCGATAATCTTCCTATTGACCTCTTCTCTTGTCGGCTAATTCCCCTATCGGCTTGTGCCTTCAACCGATAGCATTTGTCGCGTCTTGTGTCTTCTCGTGATTGAGATCGGCCCGGATCGGAGACGCAGACTCTTCTTCGGCTAACCCGTCCTTCCGTCGACTGGTGTCTTCGTCCGATGGCGTGCGCCTCGTACTGTACTGTTACACGCCTAAGACCTGTCTGAATCCAGACGTGGGTCTTTTCTTCTTCGGCTTGATTAACCGAAGGTTGATTCTGACTCCGCCTGCTTCGTCGTCTGATCGGGGCGGTCGGATACCTTCCTTCAACTACAGTCGACCCTAAACAACGTGATAATCTCTGCGTTGGTTGTTTCTCATATCGGCTGATGCCTTCACCCGATAGTATACCAAGTGCTGTACGCCTCCATTGTCACGCCCCGGGTGTAAACCAGAACCCAGGTCCGTCTACAGATCCGCCGTGCACACGGTATTTCCCGCGTACACGAAGCGTCGGTAACCTGCTCAGATATAAGAAATGATAATAAAAGAGCATAAAATCAGAGCTGAACTAAAACTACTATATCTCAGACAACAGCTGGAAGTAAGTAAGAACAACTGTAAAAATAAATACAAATATCTCTCCCAGCTCACCACAAATATACAACTAGCTGGCTAAAGCCAGACCCAAAATGAAATATAATAAAACCGTCTAAGAACAATAGGGTACACCAAAACTCCAACTAGCAACCGTCGGGTGGACTCTCTATCTAGTCCGCTATCCTCTTACCTCGATCCGCTGCTGACGGCCCAGCAACTCTCGCAGAGGACTTTGCAAAACAAAGGGGGAAAAACAAAGAAAAGACGATGGGGGTGAGAACTACTATAAAAACAGTAGCCTCCCCTAGTAGGTAAAGCCTCAAACTCAGACATGCCCACTAGGCCTACTAGAGGCAAAAAGAGAAAAAGAGGTGGTAAGCTAAGTATAAAACTGCTGATGAAAAAGCTACCACTAATATGCCTCTACATGTCAAGCTAATAAGAATAGCTAAATGTATGCATCAGTATCTAAAAGCTTGCCTAAATAACCCAATCCTACCACCAGTAGACACTGGTACTGCCTGCTCTGCCTGCCACATCGGGTATGTCAGCCTACGCATAACACCGATGCAAAGAAGTCTCAAAGACTCAAAGCCTGACTGACGCACACTCCGGAGTGGCACTCGAGGGGAGCGACCCATACGAGTAAAGTAAGTAGCCACAAGTAATTTGATATAGCAGGACTGGATCGTGACTCAGATCAAGTGGGAAAAACCATCCACGAAAGAAAGCCCGATCCCTCTCTCCCAATCTGATGCATAGTAACAGTTCGGTCAACCACCCAAGATTCGTGGTTACCGCAATACTCTGCCATCAAGCCCAGCCTGTCCCAAATCCCCTAAAAGTCTGACTACACTATCCCAGCCCCCGCTCAAACACGAGCATACTATCCCTGAAGTCTAGATGACAGGAAAAAGAAATAAAAGCAAGGTTTCTCCTAAGTCAAATCTCAAAGATAGTGTAGCAGTAAATAGTGACTTATTTATATAACCATTCAAGCATGCAATTGTCCCAGTGTCACGCCCCGGAGGTCTAAGGATAAGCGGAAAAGCGTATATATATTTTTTTGAATAAACGAGCTCGCCTACCGGTGCGTGTCAGACCCGCCACATATACAAATTCACTCTGAAAACGGGCAGAGTCTCCTTTGTATATGCACGGCGTCACATTTACATTAACTTCTTTAACCACACAGTCACAGTGAAAATAACAAGAGGGAGTAATACCATTTAATCACATCAAGAGATAAAACTACGGGTTTGCAAACGGTGTCCACACGACACCCAGTTTTTCCAAAGTGTTTACACATTCACAATAAGCGGCTACATCTTTTTGAAAGGATAAATCCAGAGGTTTTCAAGATTGTGCCCACACGACACTTGGTTTTTGGAAAGCATTTTCGAAACCCTTGTTTAATGTAAAACGGCCGCATAAGAGTTCATAACAGTATGTCAAATCCACAGTATCAACTAATTAACCATCCAACATCCAGTATGATCCACAATCAAGCAAATGAAACTAACAGTTAAACGAGGAAGAGAAATGAGATAAACCAAAACAAGATTGATGTAGTAAAGCCTCATACGGCTATGGTCCTCTAAACGCTGCCTCACCACCGTCCCAGCTACTACACCTAATCGGACCTGTCACAGTGTGGGAAAGTCAGTGACAAATAAAGTAGATGATTCAAACATTTAACAGTAATTTTAAAGCAAACCGAATACACCGAAACCTTTCGCTTGTCCCCTCATGAGTCAACACATCCTTTGTTTTAATTACATGGTACCTGTCGGGAGGTCGACGATCCCCCCTCGTGAACAATTATTTTACTTACGTGATGCCTTTAACCCCTTCACGGCGCTAGTGCTGCACTTATAGCTGGCGTGAAGAGGTCCCCACACGGCACTTTCACTTTTGTGGGGTACACGGGTCATTCAGACCACTTCTCCGGAAAAGCACACCCATGCGGTGGCCAAACCGCCTGTGTACGTGTAAGCATCTAAGAACATGATAGCCGAAATCGGCGTGTAACAATCACCGCGACCCACAGTCGCCACAGTTAATAATAGAAGAAACGGTAAATATTCATGCGAAAGATTTAATCAGTTGAAACATCTCATCTACTTTATTAGACAGTTTATTGTACTTTTTACGATGTCATATTGCACTTATTGCAAGGGTACCCACCTGGTTGCGGGAAGATCGGAACACCGGGATCTTTGACACACTCCCGCTGCGCACTTGGACCTAAAGAAGTCCCCAAAAACGATAATTAATAAAACGCACTAACACCGCGTGTAATGACACGACTTTTTCTGTAATTTTTACCCTCCTTCTAATAAAGTACTCCTTTTAGTGGATCGAAATTATCGAGTTTCTCTAAGTCGGTCGGAGTGTTGCATGAGTATTTTTTTGTGAAAGAGCACGAAAAACGAAGACCGACGGTGCAATCGAATCTGAAATCCGACGTAGGGATCTCCCGGAACAGGGTTTTTAGAGTTGCGGTGACTTAACGTGCACCGAAATCCGTGTAAAATATCCTGCACGTTTTATGAGGAAATGTGGGTTTAACCCGTAGGATTAATTAATTAAAGAATTAATTAATTGGTGACAGAAATTAAAAGGTGGGATTTAATTGTACGTACGAAAAGGGAAAAATTCCACTTTTCGCAAAAAGAAAAACCCTAGCCAGAGAGAACGAGGGAGAAAAGAGAAGAAAAAGGCAGAACCCTAGCCGGAGGAGGAAAAAGGAAAGAAAGAGGAAGAAGACGGAGGAATCCGACCACCCCGAATACCGTACCGGAATTTGAAGAGCAATCGGTCGACTCCCCCGTCGGGATTTTCGGTAAGTAGTTTCCGTTTCGTGCGTTAATGGGGTTTTCTCGCGTCTTTTTCGTTGTCTACATCGCCGTCTCCATCCCCGTCGTCATCACCGACCCCACCGCCGCCGCCGCACGATCTAGGGCACGGCGCGGGCGGGCGAACGACGCGGGCGCCACTAAGGCACGGCGCGGGCGGGCGGAACGACGCGGGCGCCCCGGGCGCGCAACCGCGCGGCTTTGCGCCGCGCGGGGCGCCCGCGGGCGGGCAGCGCCGCGCGGGCGCCGCCCCCGGGCGCGCACCGCGCGGCCTTGCGCCGCAGGGGGCGCCCGCGGGCGGGTGCGCGCCGCGCGGGCGCCGCCCGCGTGCGACGCACCGCGCGGCCTTATGCCGCGCGGGAGGCCCGCGGGCGGGCGCGTGCCGCGGGCACGCGTCGCGCGGCCTTGCGCCGCGCGGGGCTCCCGCGAGGCTGGCGGTCGCCGTACGGGCGCCGCCCGCGGACGCACACCACGCGGTTTCGGGCCGCGCGGGGCATCCGCGGGCGGCGGCATCCGCACGGGGGAACCGTCAAGTGTCGTAAGAGTGTCGTCTTTGGGTTTTTCATCGTGGGGTTAGTTGTGGATTTTCGTTTTCGCGGTGTTAGTGCGTGGTATTAATGATTGTTTTTGGGGACTTTTTTAGGTCCAGGTGCGCAGTGGGAGTGTGCTAAAGACCCAGGTGTTCCGATCTTCCCGCAAATAGGTGGGTACTCTTGCAATAAGTGCAATATGTCATCGTAAAAAGTGTAATAATTTGCCTAATAAAGTAGATGTGATGTTTTAACTTGATTTAACCTTTCGCATAAATATGTACTGGATCTTCTGTTGCTAACTGTGGCGACTAAGTGTCGCGATGATCGTACACGCCAGTTTCGGCTATCATGTTTTTGGATGCTGCACGTACACAGGCGGATTGGCCTCCGCATGGGTGTACTTTTCTGGAGAAGTGGTCTGAATGACCCGTGTGCCTCATGATTTGTGTAGGTGCTAGTGGGGACCCCTTCACGCCAGCTAAAAGTGCCGCACTAGTACCGTGAAAGGGGTTAAAAGCATCACGTAAGTAAAGTGATTGTGCACGAGGGGAGATCGTCGACTCCCCGACAGGTACTAGTTGTAATTAAATCAAGTGAGGTGGACACATGAGGTGGAAAAGCGAAAGGCTCCGGTGTAATCGTTTTATTTTTAAAGTTATTGCTAATTGTTGAAACATCTACTTTATTTGTCACTGACTTTCCCACACTGTGACAGGTCCGACTAGGTGTAATAATCGGGACAGTGGTGAGGTTGCGTCGAGAGGATCTTAGCCGTATGAGGCTTTGCTATGTTATTTTCGCTTGGTTTATCTCATTTCTCCTTTCAGTTTAACTGTTAGTTTAATTTGCTTGAATGTGGATCATGTGGGATGATGGATAGTCAATTAGTTAGCACTGTGGATTTGATATGCTTTTATGGACTTTTATGCGGCATAATTGATAACAAACAAAATGGTTTCGAAAATGCTTTCCAAAACTAAGTGCCGGGTGGGCACAATCTTGGTAAACCCCTGGATTTATCCTTTCTAAAAGATATAGCCGCTTTAGTATGGATGTGTAAATGTTTTCAAAAACTGGGTGTCGTGTGGACACCGTTTGCAAAACCCGTAGTTTAACTCTTGATGCGATTGAATGAAATTACTTTCCCTTCTTATGTTCATCGTGACTGTGTGGTTAAAGGATGTAGTTGTTGTTGTTGTTGTTGTAAATATGACGCCGTGCATATACAAAGGAGACTCTGTCCGCTTGAAGAGTGAATTTGTATATGTGGCGGTCTGTTGCGCACCGGTAGGCGAGGTCGCTTATTTATAAGAAAAAAAAAAATATACATGCTTTTCCGCTTATCTTTAGACCTCCGGGGTGTGACAGATTAAATGGTATCAGAGAAAATAACTTTAACCACAGTAGTCGGTGACCAACACCCACAGTGCATGATGCCACAAGCAAATTGAATATGAGATAACCAAGATGTAGGTGCAGTAGATCGTGAGTGTACGGGGGAAAAAAGGGGATTTAATTTAGGTGCGTCCGTAGGCCGGGTGTTAGGCCAGTAACCTTAGGCTTAACGTGGTTTCTTTGTATACAGTTGATAATGGCCCGGACAAGGTCATCCACCGATAACGCGGGTGCGGAAAATGCGGCCTCGGCCACCGCGGAGAACCAACTCCTCCGGCAGCAATTGCGAGAGATGGCCGGACAGTTGGCAACACTGACGGAACAAGTTCGTCAGTTAACGCAGCGGCAGGCAACTGCGTCAGTGGAGGACGTTTCGATCCCTCCGCTCGAACCGACCGCCCCCACTACGGGACCGCCAGGGGCGGGTGGGGCGACTACAGCCGCACCCCATCAGACCTCGATGACGGGTGTGTCGACAGAGCGACCCACAGCCCCGTTGGACTCCCCCACCCCGACAGCTTCGGGGCCCATACCGGGAGCGACTACGGGAGACCCGGCAAGAGAGGCGGCGACGACCCCTACTCCCGGGAGTACCGCAGCTGCAGGAGGAGCTACAGACCAGCGAACTGAACACGAACGAATTAGGACGAACTTGGCAGAGTTCAAGAAGTACGATCCGCCCATTTTTGAGGGAGAAACGACCGACCCCTGGGTCGTAGAAAAATGGGTGGATACCATGGAGAAGCTGTTTGAAGACCTATTGATGGAGGAACATGAGCGAGTCCCCTTAGCCATCCACTTCCGTGAAGGGAACGCCTGCATTTGGTGGAAGACGGTACGCCCGGACCCGTCTACGAATACTCCGCTACCATCGTGGTCAGCTTTCAGAGAGGAGTTGTTTGGGGCCTTCTTTTCCAACAGTGTTAAACGACAGATGGAAGACGACCTCAAACACATTAAGCAAGGAAATGGATCGGTCATGGAATATCAGCGCGAGTTCGTGAGATTAACTAATTGCGTCCCGTTCGTCATACTGGATGAATCCCACAAGGCCCGTCTTTTCGTAGACGGGCTGCGAAGCGACATCTTCGAAGTAGTCCAAGCGGCAGATTTACACACTTTCCGGGCAGTAGTCGACAGGGCCACTATCGTGGAACGTGGCTTCGCCGTCACACGCGCCCGACGGGATGGCACGGAATACAATCGGGACAAGAAGCGGACGCAGTCTTACCCCGGATGAGGCTTTTCTGGCGGAAACCGGCGCCCAAAGTACCCCAAGACGCAACAGGGGACCAAGAGAACACCGGCAGGGGGACAGCGGCCGGTAGACAGACCCTGCATTATTTGCGGAGCAACGCACCGAGTTACAGAATGCCCCAAGAGACAAGACTATTGTTACCGCTGCGGCAAGCCTGGGCATCTCCGGTTTAACTGCCCCTTGAACACGGGGGCGGCATCCTCCGCGGCTTCCACCTCGTCACCGCAGCCACAAGGACGAGGGAGGGCACCATCGAGAGTACCCCCACGCCCCTCAGCACCTCGACAAGAAGGAGAAATGCGGCCACAACCAAGATGGAGAGTCTACGCCATGAGCCAGCGTGGAGCAGAACCACCGGAGGACGTAGTAGCAGGTATTACTTCAATCTCCGATTTCCGAGCTCGAACTCTTTTTGACACCGGAGCTTCTCGCTCTTTCATCTTCCGTACTTTTGCTCATACACATCTGCTAGAAAGTAGACCCCTATGCGACTTGATGACCGTCCAGACCCCTGGGGGACCAATTGAAGCAACTAGTTTGGTACCTTCTTGCTCGATTAAGCTGGGAAGGTTGTCCTGCCCCTGGGATCTGGTAGTCATCCCGTTAAAAGAATTCGATGTGGTGCTAGGCATGGATTGGCTCACCGAGTATCAGGCGGTAATAGATTGTGAGAAGCGTCAAGTAAGACTGCAGAAAACGGGTTTCCCGGAACATGTTTACTTGGCGTGTAAAAGTACTTCCTTCTTGACCGTCATCTCCGCGTCTCCAGCCAGGAAACTAATAGAGGGCGGGTGTGTCACGCCCCGGGGTCGAAACTGCAACCCGGGCTCGCCAACAGATCCGCCATCTGTACGGAAACTGCCGCACAGACGAAGCGTCTACCCTGCAAGTCAGATCTAGAACTAAATCATGTATCAGAGCTAAAACTATAAATTAAAAACTACACTGTAAAACTGAAATAAATAAATTTCCAATAATACAAATGTCCTCAAAACAGGTCCCTTAAATGAAAACAATAATAATAAAATACAAGCCTCACCCTCTCAGTACAAGTATCCTAATCTCTCTGTACAAAAGTAGAATCATAAAACTAACAGGGTACATCTACCTCTGACTCAGAATGCTGGTAAGGAACTACTCGGCCACGTCCTCACCTCGATCAGCTGTCTCTGCGCGAGCTAAGCCGGAACAGCCGCCTCAGAAAACCTGTCACCGCAGCGGGTGTGAGATCTACTGCAGAAGGCAGATCTCAGTGGGTACCGTCCCAATATTCACGGTATGCCCACTAAGTCTACTGGAGGCACAACAAAAGGTATGCAGATAGGTAGATAGATAGATAGATAGATAAAAAGCTGAAAGGAACTATAGCTATCATGTCTCAAAATACTCAACTCTGATCCTGCTACGCATACACCCTCACTACTAATAATATGCCTCAAGTACTATGCTCAAAGGAAATCTCATCTATGAACATGCAATGAAACTCACTCACACAAATCACTCAAATCTCAAATGACTGTCCCTCTTTGGACCAGTCAAAGTCAAACCTGCGCTCATCTACTGCCACTACGCCCAAACAGGACTTGGTCTTACGTAGGGTGTCCCTCTAGGACCATCTCAGTAATCACATCGCAGCCTCGTCAGGCTCGGTATCATCATCGCATCCGGAGCGTAGCTCGCGGGGAGCGACCCCGCGAACTCAAGTATCCCAAGTATCTCATAACTGGCATAAAATGCCAGGCTCAGCAGGCTATAATCCACGATCAAACAGATCGGTATCTCAAAGCTCGAAAACACAACTCAGTCGGAAAAGAACCTCGACTCAAATAAGAATAGCCTAAACACTCTCACAGCTATGTCGGAGAACCCTCAACGACTCAATCTGATAATGCACGACCATGGCTGAGTCGGAAAACTTCACGATTCGATCTGCCGGAACCCCAAGAACCACGAAGCTAAGTGGGAGAATCACCTCCACCACTAAATCAGAATACGACCCATGATCTAGAGTAAACCCATCAATCCCAACAAGGAAGAAAAACTCTCATGACACTAGGACTTGACAGTTAATGCGCTAAAAAAAATACACTCGGCCCTTTGGCGCGAGTACACATGCAACTTGAACAGTTTGGACCATTCATAATGTTCTCAATAATTAAAAACCCCTTTAAAATAGAGTTTTATTTAAAACAGGGTACAAAAAATATATGAAGGTCCAGATGCAGCCTGAAACTCAAATGAACATGTAGTCTCCCATTCATAATGTTCTCAATAATTAAAAACCCTTTTAAAATGAAGTTTTATTTAAAACAGGGTACAAAAAATATATGAAGGTCCAGATGCAGCCTGAAACTCAAATGAACATGTAGTCTAGTGTCAAATAACCTCTGGATCAAACTAAGAATGACTGGGGCTCATGAATGTAATTCTACAATTTTCTAGGCAACTATCAGATTTATCAATATATAATAAATCAGCTAATCATGATCAATATGTGATAAATAAGCTAGACATGATCAATATGCTTCCAGAAGCATTAGAGGGCATTTCATAAATTTTGGAAAAATTCCAACCCACCTGGAACGCATTCCGCAGGCAACGCTGAAGTTGGTGTAGTGCCGGTACCTCGAACTAATGAACCTCGAAAATGCGCCGCGCGCGCGCACACTGTCGCGATCCTCGGAAAAAGAAAACCCGGAAGCTCAACTAAAATTCTTGAGTCCACTACCGATAATCCGGCGTACTCAAATCACTCTCCAACCAACACACAGCACCACAAAGGCTCAAGCATACAAAAATTTCAATGCAAACAATAATTAATGTCTATAGCCCAACTCAATTCACTTCATCCCCAACAGCACACTTAAAACTCCAATTACCCACACACATAAGTCCACCATAAAATCTCTGCTCACTATTTAATGAATGCACAATTAACCACACAACACTTAAGTCCAACTCCAGCACATTCCAACATTCTCAACCCTTAATACCATCACAAAAATCCCAGAATCATCTTTGAAGCTCCAAATACATACATCAAATTCACATAACTCCAAATCCATCATAGAAATTGCACTCTAACAAAGTAATTGCTCACTCATTCACAAATCTTACTGCACACAATAAAAGGATCCCCTCACATTTTCTCTGAGCTCCACAGTCCACACCGACCAAAAACACATAATTCCGACATACATACGGCCACCGCAATAATAGATACAAGTTCACATTATAACACTAACCATATGCCCACACCACCACCTCACACAGCACACACACACAAACACAGCCTTCACTAAAAATAGTTTCTCCCATAGCGATCAAATTAAATAAGTCCGGCATCGTCAACAAAACCAACAAACAACTGATCATAACCTCAACTTACACACACTTATTTAAGCTCCCAACACACCTTAACACAACCCAAAATGCTAACAAAACAACTTGTAAAACCCACACTCACAGCACCATCACAATCCACAAAACTGCACACTTCAAAGTCTCAGCACAAATAATTCTCATAACACCTCTCATAAGCTCCTAGCACATCCAAGGTTCAAGTACACTTTAATCCACCGAAGCATCAACATTAAACATCAGCATCATCATCTTCATCAGCATCATCAATATCCTCAAGTTGATGTCCTGATGTTGAGGAGGAATGAAGAATCACCAATTGCTCTAAACTTGGCAGCAACACTTCATCAATCTGACTTGAATGCCAAACACCATTCACTTCACAACGATTCTCAAGAAGATGCCCTGAGAGAGAAAAGAGAGAGAAACCAAAGAAAATCGTCAAATTTAATCTATAAAAACCCAAGTGAACCCGGCAATCCCCAAGCCTCGGTGTGCGTGCCCACGAACCACCAGCATCGGCCGCCGCTCATGTGCCGACGCCGCGCAGCAGCTGCGTCGCCTACGCGCGCTGCCGCCGCAGCTGCTGCAGCGCGGCACCAGGGCCCGCAGCGCGCCCTGCGCACCCGCGCGCGGCGCGCCTTGCGCGCAGCGCGCGCAGTGCGTCCCGCACGCATCGTGCGCAGCGCGCCCCGCGCGCGGCGCCCCCCGCGCGCCCGCGCGCGGCGCGCCCTGCCGCGTGCCTGCCGCGCGCTGCAGCGGCGCGATGCCCGCAGCGCGCCCTTTCCGCGATGCCCGTAGCGCGCCCTTTGCGCGCTACTGCAATGTGGCACAGCCAAGAGAAAGAAAGAAAAAGAAAAGAAAAGAAAAAAGGACAAAGGAAAAGAAAAACAACAAAAACCCCCAAACACCTCAGGTTCCTTCCAACCAACCCAAAACCCAACCGAAAAACTCTAAGAAAAACCAAACCGAGCTCAACAAAAAAAAAAAAACTGCAACCTACCTTCCTTGCGGCTCGGCGTGCGCGTTCCACACGGCTCCAACGGCTTCTAAGAGAAGGTCCACCATCAAGTTCCCATCCACTCCTCTCTTTCCTTCTTTTCATCTTCTTCTTTCCTTTTTCTCTCTTTCTTCTACTTCCTCTGTTTTCCATTCATTCCTCTGCTTGCTTTATGAAGAGGAAGGCGATGACGTGGCACACTTTAATTAAAATTCCTAATTAGTGGCAGGGGGAGGACACTGTAGCAGGAATTAAAAATTCCCCCAACTCCAAAATATCTTAGCCACTCAAAAGCATAGCCACTAATTCAAACTCTTCTAATAAATTTTCTTTTTTTCCACTAAAGCTTCACAGGCAACACTAATAAATCCAAAATTAATTAACTTAATTAAATAATCTCTCAAATGACCCTGCCAACTCACTTTTTGTCCTCGGGGCTTCCGCACGGGTCCGAAACCTCCCGAACTCTGCTGTAATCTGAAAATACACATGTCCACAGCTTTTTCTCCTCAAAAAGCTCAACCGTGGAGCCGGTGTGCTAAATCCAAAAACCGGCTCCAAAACTGCCAGTTCCAACTCACTTTTCGCCTTCGGGTCCCCCGCGTCAGTCCGGAACCTCCCGAAATCCGCTGTAATTCCAAAGTACACCTGTTCCAGATATTTTCCCAATTTTCTGCACACCACGGTGGAGTCGATGCTTCCCCAAAACCAGTCCTCAATCGGCGCACAAAGTCCGAAAATTCCCCGAATCAAGCTGGGGCTTCCGCGTTGATCCGCATCAACCCGACATCATCTGAAAACACATAAGCAACATCCTCGAGGCAATTTCTCCGCACCACGCCGTCTTGCGAGGTCGGCGCGCCATCCGAATTCCTAGTACTCTACAGGGTGTGTGGCCTATTTGGCCTCGGTAGACTTAGCCACTCGACCCACTCCCTCACTTTCTGACATCCCAGTTGTAAGAGAATTTTCGGATGTATTTTCGGTGGAACTCCCTGGGATGCCACCTGAACGAGAGGTTGAATTCCCTATTGAGCTGCTCCCAGGCACTAAACCCATCACCAAAGCACCGTACAGGATGGCTTTCGCCGAGTTGAAGGAACTCAAGGCACAGCTGGAAGACCTTTTGGATAAAGGCTTCATCAGACCGAGCGTGTCGCCATGGGGCGCGCCTGTTCTGTTCGTAAGGAAGAAGGACGGAAGCCTTCGTTTGTGTATAGACTACCGAGAAATAAACAAGGTCACCATCAAGAATAAATACCCCCTGCCGAGGATCGACGATCTGTTCGATCAGCTACAAGGGGCAACGGTGTTCTCAAAGGTCGATCTGCAGTCCGGCTATCATCAGCTCAGAGTAAGGGGTGAGGACATCCCCAAAACGGCCTTCCGGACTCGCTACAGCCACTACGAATTCACGGTAATGCTGTTCGGGCTCACCAATACCCCAGCGGTATTTATGGACATGATGAATAGGGTGTTCAAACCCTTCTTAGATTTATTCGTAGTGGTCTTCATCGATGATATCCTCATCTACTCCCGTACAGATGAGGAACATGAGGAGCATCTACGTATAGTCCTTCAGACCCTCCGGGATCAAAAACTCTACGCCAAACTCAAAAAGTGTGAGTTTTGGCTCCGCGAGGTGGACTTTTTGGGGCACATCGTTTCGGCGTCTGGGATTGCAGTAGACCCGAGGAAGATAGACTCCGTAACGGACTGGCCCCGACCGACAACAGTAACAGAGGTACGAAGCTTCCTGGGTCTGGCAGGGTATTACCGGCGCTTCGTGGAAAGCTTCTCCAAAATAGCTACCCCCTTGAATCGCCTGACCCAGAAGGGGGAGAAGTTTATCTGGACGGATTAGTGCCAGAGGAGTTTTGAGGAACTCAAGGACCGATTGACCCGAGCCCCGGTTCTCGCCTTACCGGAACCTGGGGAGGATTATGAGGTTTACTGCGATGCGTCGCGAAACGGTCTCGGAGGGGTGCTCATACAACAGGGCAAGGTCATAGCCTATGCATCGAGACAACTGAAGGAGTACGAGAGAAATTATCCCGTGCACGACTTGGAGCTTGTGGCAGTCGTGTTTGTTCTCAAGTTGTGGAGACATTATTTGTACGGGACACACTGCAATGTGTATTCCGATCATCAGAGCCTCAAATACCTCTTCACCCAGAAGGAGCTAAACTTGCGGCAAAGGCGGTGGCTGGAGCTACTGAAAGACTATGACTTGTCAATCCACTACCACCCGGGGAAGGCAAATGTGGTGGCCTACGCCTTGAGCTGCAAGGGGCAGACAGAAGGAGCAGGGGTAAGTGCTATTACCTAGCAGGACCGCCTGATTGTAGAGTTTTCGCAATTGAGGCTAGAGGTGGTGCCCGTAGGTACGGTCGCACGACTCACGACCCTGGTAGTCAGACCCACCCTGCTGGATAGGATCTTGGAAGGACAATCGAAAGATACCCAGTTACGACTTGTGAGAGACAGAGTACCCTCAGACCAAGGGGGCGATTTCGCAGTAGGCTCTGATGGCACAATACGATTCCGAGGACGAATTTGCGTGCCAGACCTACCGGAGCTCAAAAAGGAGATTCTGAGGGAAGCGCATACTGCTCCCTACGCAGTGCACCCTGGGGGAACAAAGATGTACAAGGATGTAAAGCAAACCTTTTGGTGGCCTAAGATGAAGGAAGACGTGACCCGGTTCGTGGCATATTGTCTGGTGTGCCAACAAGTAAAGGCTGAACATCAATGCCCAGCAGGGAAATTGCAACCGTTGCCGGTGCCTGAATGGAAGTGGGAGATGATTACGATGGATTTTGTGACCGGCTTCCCGAGATCGCCACAAGGACATGATGCGATATTGGTCATAGTGGATCGTTTGACGAATTCGGCTCACTTCCTGCCCATACATACGACGTGGACTCGGGAACGACTGGCGCAAACATATATTAATGAGATAGTGAGGTTGCATAGTGTGATGATCCGGATTTTTATGAAGGATTTTGCAGCGTTAACGGCGATTAGAGGAAGCCTACACAGTGCAATGGAGCTTGCAGCGTCGAAAACGGACTTCAGAAATGGATCCGGCGCGAAAAACGGATCAAGTGGGCCCTTCGGGAGCTTTCGGCAAAATTTCGGATGAGAATTTGAAGAAACGGACGGCGGATTTGGACTCAGCGCGCGAAAACGATCAAAATGGTATATAAATCTCATTTTTCGGCACATTTTTACTGTTCACCGGAACAGTAACTCCGGCCGCCGAAAAATACTGTTCCGGCGACCGGCGGCAGGCGGCGGCGCGGCGGAGCAAGGCGGCGCGCGGCGGCGCAGGGGCGGAAAGCGGCCGCGGGCAGCGCGGGCAGGCGCGCTCGGGCGTGGGCAGGTGCGCAGGCGCGCGGTCCACATGCAGGCGTGCACCGGGTGCACGAAAAATACCTCCTGCCACGTGTCATCACCTGATTGGTCCGGCGGCGTCAAGGGAGGCGGCTGGCGTGCGACACGTGGCATCACCCCATTGGCCGACAGGATCCGGAAGACCCGGCGCGTAGACCGGGCGCGTGCGCCACGTGGACACGTGGCTACTGTTCACTGGCGGGCGCACGGCCGCCCACGTGCGCCGGGCGCGTGGAAAACGTGGGCGGCTGGGGACACGTGGCGCGTTTGTATTGGCCCGTACGGATGTTTCCTGTTTTGGTGAGGCGTGGCGTAATTTGGTTGGCTGGATTTGCTGTCCCGTGTTCGGCCCGGATCTTTTGTGCAGCCCGAATAGGGATTTTGGCCCATTATAAATACTCCCTCTCTCTCTCTCTGCCATTTGCGAATTCTAGAGAGAGAAAATGGCAGTGAGCCCTTAATGAAAGTTTTCCCTTTCTCTGTCCTCTATCTACCCTAGAAATTTCAGAATTTCTGGATCTTCCGACAGCGAGTTATCTGCGACACGGCGCACTGCGACGATTTTCAATTTCGGCCCATTTTCCGTCACAGTTCAGTCGGAAATTCCCTGTGTGCTAACCAGGAGGAATTTTTGAACGATTTCTGCGACAGCGCGACCGTAAGAGGTAAGGCTTCGTTTTTCGTGTTGATCACTTTGCTCCGTTTCGCACTTTTGGCACGGTTCCCGAGGCACCTTTGACCCCTCTTTTTGCTGTGATATTTTCTGGACAGCATCGACTTCTCCGATTTATATCTTGAGCTAGGAACATCGGATCAAGACAAATAAATAGTCGATTTTGATCTACTCGTCGTAAGGAACGCAACCGTAATTTTTCTGGAATTTCTGGAGCACTGTACAGAGGTGAAAAATCCCTTCTTTTTCGTGCTGTTTGGAAAAACAACAAAGGCTGTATTTTTGGGAGTTGTATTTACACCGGGTGCATTGTTTTGTGCTGTAGTATACTGTTTTCAACAGATTACGCTGTTAGGAGACTGTGGACAGCAAGGAGGCTTTCTGGGTGTGGATTTTGCTTTTCGAGGTGGGTGGTTGTTGCTTACCTCACTTCTGACTATCTCACTAGGAGTATTAGAGACTCCCGACTTTAAACTGATAATCGGTACTTTTAATCATGAAATACATAAGTAAACCCCACAAATAATATGACAGCTCATTTATGATAAACCGGGACACTGTTGTTGGGACATATGCTGTAACCTATCATCGCATGCAAAAGACTTATCATAAAACCATCTTTTTCTAAATAAATATCCGATACTTTCCTTCAGTTTTTAAAAGCGAACCTTTGCATGCTTGTTTGGACACCTAGATAGGCCACTGTTTATTGCTACACTATTATTGGGACTTGACTTAGGAGAAACCATGTTTTACTATTCTCCTTCGCATCTGGATACATGTTGCTCGGTTTGAGCAGGGTTTGGGATAGTGTAGTTGAGGCCTTGAGTTTGGGACAGGTTAGACTCGATTATGGGTTGTGGGGCATTGTGGTAACCGCGGACATGAGGCGGTTAGCCAGATGTTGATTATTTTATCAGATTTTGGACTTATAGGGTGTTGCGGCGACCGCGGACATTAGGCGGTTGACCGGATGTTCACTTATGCATCAGATTGGATTTCAGATTTTCCTAGTGGATGGTGTTTCCCACTTGTTGATTACTATTGCATCTGATTGGGGATCAGGGTTACTTTAGTGGATGGATATTTTCCCACTTTGATCATAGTCATGATCTATTCCTGCTATACAGAGATACTGGTTACAGGGATACTTATTATAGAGGTACTTTACTCGTGTGGGTCGCTCCCCTCGAGTGCGACTCCGGAGTGCGCGGCAGACTATTCTTGAGTCCTTGAGACTTCTTTTCGCATCGGTGTTATGCGTGGGCTGGCATACCCGATACGACACGGCACGGCATAGCAGGCAGTACCAGTTTTCACTGGTGACTAGATTGGGTTTATTCAGGCAGGCAGGATAGATACTGATGCATACATATAGTCATTTCTTTTGGCATGGCAGTAGAGGCATAGTAGTGATAGTTCCCTCTTTTTCAGTAGTCTCTATAGCATACCACTGTCCTTTCCTTTTGCCTCTAGTAGTCCTAGTGGGTGCGTCAGTGTTTGAGGTTTTACCCACTAGGGGAGGCTACTGGTTTATCTAGTAGTTCTCACCCCCATTATTGTTCTCTGTTTCTTCTCCTTTATATTGCAGAGTCGTCTGCGGGAGCTGCTAGGCCGTCGGCAGCTGATCGAGGTAAGGGGATCGCTGAGTAGATAGATCTCCTGTGAGCTGAGGGATTGTATTAGACAGATATTGTACCCAGACTATTGTGCTTTCCTTTTATTTTAGGACTGGCTATAGCCAGCTGGATATATTATTTTGGTGAGCTGGGAGACTATTGTATTGATACAGCTTTACTTGTATTTCAGTCTGAGTTACTATGTGGTCCTTCTATTTCAGCTCTTTATTATGCTCTTTTATTGTACATCTTATATCTGAGCAGGTTACCAGCGCTTCGTGTACGCGGGAAATTCCGTGTGCACGGCGGATCTGTAGACGGACCCGGGTTCTGGTTACACCCGGGGCGTGACAGATTAAGTTGGTATCAGAGCTTAGGGATAGGTCAGTTGGGACTTAGGAAACCCTAGGCTTTTGGCAGACCCTAGGATGATAGGGCGTGAGAGACGTGATGTTTTGCGAAAGTCGGTGATTTATTTATTTGACTCTTCCAGTGAGTGAAGAGGGATCGACATATCCTATTTCTGGTGAACAGTTATGTTGGCTGCAGACAACATAAAGTCACAGAAATAGGGGGATGTCTTTGACTTTCGCTAGATTGGGTCGTGTGGGGTATGTTACTGATTTGTGGTTTCTTGTGGTAGGATGCCTCCGCGACGCAGGATGTTGACGCGTTCTCAGCCCTCTTCCCCTGAGCCCGATCAGGAGGAGTCCGGGCAGGGTCAGCAGAGTGAGGTGCAGGAGCTACAGGCTCAGATGGCTCAGATGACGGAGGCTGTTCGGCGTCAGGAGGAGGCCATGGGTCGGCTGACGCAGATGTTAGAGCAGAGAGCGCAGCCTGTTGTAGCACCCCCGGAGAGTTCTCCCGTACCATCATCCCCTGCTGTGGCTCCCCCAGTTGTACCGGTGACCCCAGCATCCCCTGTTGCTCGGGGTACTGGTAGACAGCCGTCTGGGTTGACGGGACCTCTGACCACGGCAGAGCAGCGGGAGATGGTCGACTTGTTGATGAGGTTTCGCCAGTTTGACCCACCCCATTTCTCGGGGCAGAGTACAGAGCCGTGGGAGGCAGAATCATGGATTACGGCGATGGAGCGACGTTTCGAGACATTGTTCATCGAGGAGCGATATCAGGTGTTATTGGCGACGAACTTTTTGGAGCGCAACGCCGAGGCTTGGTGGCGGCGTGTTCGACCTGCTGGTCCACCTGGTGCTCAGCTTCTGACCTGGGCGGAGTTCCGCAATCTACTTCTTGGGGCTTTCTTTCCGGAGAGCGTTCGTCAGAGGCTGGAGGAGCAATTGAAGAATCTCAGACAGGGAGATCGGCCCGTGCATGAGTACATTGCAGATTTCAACCAATTGTTGGCGTGTGTACCACACGTGGCCAGGGATGAAACACACCGGATTTATATGTTCGAACGAGGACTGCACCGGGATCTTTTTCAGTTAGTCCGTTCACGTAGATTGCAGACCTTGGAGGCCTCTATGGAGCAGGCACTCTATGTTGAACGCGGGGAAGTAGTTATGGAGGAGGTAGCCCCAGCCCCCGCAGTGATCCCAGGGGCGAAGCGACCAGCACAGACGGATGAGGGGCAGTCGAGTCGTCATAGACCCCCGAGACCTCCACGATTTCATTCTCAGGGTCGTGGGTTTCAGGGACACCAGAGATCAGGTACATTCCGCCAGCCCCAGCAACAGCAGCAGAGATCTCAGTCATCGCAGCGTGGGCCTCAGCGGCAGCAACGGTCTCAGAGACAACAGCAGCAGTCGAGACCGACCCAGCCTACAGAGACGTGTGTTTTCTGCAGAGGCCAGCATCCATCAAACACGTGTGATTTGAGGATTGGCCGCTGTTATCGATGCGGACAGCCGGGTCATATACGAGCTACTTGCCCGGTTGCGACATCTGCAGCTCCTTCTTCAGCATCTGCTCCTTTTTATCGCAGCAGCGGTCGACGGCTCAGCGGCCTTATGCTCCAGCAAGCAGGCCATCTTCTTCCCATCCCACGGACTATCGCCCTCCAGCTCAGAGTGGGCGAGTGTATGCTGCGAAGGTAGAGGACTCTTCGGCAGCAAATCATGTGGTAGCAGGTATCACCTTACTTTCTGGCATTAGGACTCGTACTTTATTTGATACTGGAGCATCACATTCTTTTATTAGTAGATCATTTGCATCATTACATGGGTTAGAGGTAGGACTTTTGCCACGTGCACGAGAGGTTCAGATTCCCGATCACACTTTGCACGTGGAGGAGTGTTGTTGGTCCTGCCCGATGCAAATCGAGTCCTGGATTATGCCAGCAGACCTGTTGGTCTTGAGACAGCTGACGGACTTTGATGTGGTCCTCGGGATGGACTGGCTGGCTCGGTATTTCGCGACTATTGATTGTGCCGCGAGGACTGTCACTTTTAGAGAGCCAGGCCAGGAGATGTTAGTATACCGGGGATGTCAGAGTGCTTTCTTTGCCTCTATGGTTTCGACTTCCCGAGCGAGGCAGATGATCCATCGAGGATGTGTAGCCTTTTTGGCTAGTGTTGTTGAGGGGCCTACGGCGGCACCGGGACTCGGGGATATCCCTATTGTTCGCGAGTTCCCGGATGTCTTTCCACCTGAGCTGACTAGCATGCCGCCAGATAGGGAAATTGAGTTTGTGATTGACGTAGTTCCAGGAACTGCGCCAATCTCTAAGGCTCCTTACCGGATGGCACCGGCTGAGCTGCGAGAGCTTAAGGCGCAACTCCAGGATTTAATGGATAAGGGTTTTATTAGACCAAGTGTGTCGCCTTGGGGAGCGCCGGTGCTATTCGTGAAGAAGAAAGATGGGTCACTTCGATTGTGTGTGGACTATAGGGAATTGAATAAAGTGACCATCAAGAACAAGTACCCTTTGCCGCGCATCGACGATCTCTTTGATCAGCTGCAAGGGTCTTGTGTCTTTTCTAAGATAGATCTGCAATCCGGTTACCACCAGTTGAAGGTGAAGGCCGAGGATATTCCGAAGACAGCTTTCAGATCACGGTACGGGCATTATGAGTTTACAGTTATGCCTTTTGGACTGACTAATGCCCCTGCCGCATTCATGGATTTAATGAACCGAATCTTCCGACCATACTTGGATCGATTCGTAGTAGTGTTCATCGATGATATTCTGGTTTACTCCCGAAGTGATGCTGAGCATGAGGAGCACTTGAGGATTGTGCTACAACTTCTACGAGAGAAGAAGTTGTATGCCAAGCTGGCGAAGTGCGAGTTTTGGCTTCGGGAGGTAGCTTTCTTGGGCCATGTGATTTCCGCCGCTGGTGTGGCAGTAGACCCGGCGAAGATTGAGGCAGTTCGAGATTGGCCCCGACCGACGACTGTTTCTGAGGTGCGCAGCTTCATGGGATTAGCTGGTTATTATCGTCGGTTTGTGGAAGGCTTTGCGAAGCTCTCCACACCCCTCACTCGCTTGACGCGTAAAGGAGTGAAGTTTATCTGGAGTGAGGACTGTCAGAGGAGCTTTGAGGAGCTGAAGAGTAGATTGATGACCGCTCCTATCCTTTCCCTCCCTGTTATGGGGAAAGGATATGTGATCTACAGTGACGCATCGCACAGTGGACTTGGTTGTGTGTTGATGCAGGAAGGGAGGGTAATTGCTTATGCATCGAGACAGCTCAAGGATTATGAGAAGAATTACCCTACCCATGACTTGGAGCTTGCTGCCGTGGTGTTTGCACTGAAGCTTTGGCGCCATTACCTGTATGGGGAGCACTGTGAGATCTACACCGACCACAAGAGCCTAAAGTATCTGTTCACACAGAAGGAGCTAAACCTAAGGCAACGCAGATGGTTAGAGCTGTTAAAGGATTATGATGTGGAAATCCTTTACCATCCAGGTAAGGCCAATGTGGTTGCTGATGCTTTGAGCAGGAGAGCAGTGCAGAGTTTGTCCATGTTGATTACAGATCAGGCGCCCTATTAGAGGAGATGAGACGGCTCGAGATAGAGGTTGTGTCCCCTGGGGTCTCTGCTAGACTGACGTCTTTAGTCGTGCAGCCCACTCTGCTGGACCGGATCAGGGAGAAACAGAGTGAGGACCCCCACTTGACCAGGATTAGAGATCAGATTCCGAGTGATCAGTCAGGGGACTTTATAGTGGATGCTTCGGGAGTACTGAGGTACAGGAACCGAGCATGTGTGCCAGTGGATGCGGAGATCAGAGAGCAGATATTGCGAGAGGCCCATTATACACCTTATACCCTACATCCTGGTGGGACTAAGATGTATAAGGACCTCAAGGCACACTTCTGGTGGAATGGCATGAAGAGGGATATCGGGAGATTTGTGGCTCAGTGTTTAACTTGTCAGCAGGTAAAGGCTGAGCATCGAGTGCCAGCTGGCAAGTTACAAAGTCTCCCAATCCCCGAGTGGAAATGGGACCACATTACGATGGATTTTGTGGTCGGATTGCCAAGGGCACAGGGAGGAGCTGATGCTATCTGGGTAGTTGTGGATCGACTTACCAAGTCAGCGCACTTTTTGCCTATACAGACTACTTGGCCACTCGAGCGACTAGCCCAGTTATATCTTGATGAGATAGTGAGATTACATGGAGTACCAGCCTCCATAGTATCAGATAGAGACCCGAGGTTTGTTTCGCATTTCTGGAAGAGTTTGCAAACAGCCTTGGGGACTCAGCTCAGGTTCAGTACAGCCTTTCATCCGCAGACTGATGGGCAGTCAGAGCGGACTATACAGATCCTGGAGGACATGCTGAGGGCTTGCGTCTTGGATTTCGGCGGAGGGTGGATTCGACACTTATCTTTAGCTGAGTTCGCGTACAACAACAGCTTTCAAGCGAGCATTAAGATGGCTCCGTTTGAAGCGTTGTATGGACGCAAGTGTCGATCACCGCTTATTGGAGTGACGTGGGCGAGAGGCGGACCTTGGGACCAGAGCTATTGATAGAGGCAGAAGAGAAGGTCCGAGTGATTCGACAGCATCTTCAGACCGCCCAGAGCCGACAAAGGAGCTATGCCGATGTTCGGCGACGAGACTTAGAGTTTCAGGTTGGAGATCATGTATTTTTGAAAGTCTCGCCGTCCAAAGGAATCAGGAGGTTTGGCATCCGCGGGAAACTTAGCCCCCGATATATTGGACCCTTTGAGGTATTGGAGCGTATCGGGCCAGTTGCTTACCGACTTGCACTTCCCCCGAGACTTGCTGGTGTCCACAATGTATTTCATGTTTCTACTCTGAGGAGATATGTCTTCGACCCGTCGCACGTCATCGACTTCACACCACTCGAGATCAGCGAGGATTTGAGGTACGAGGAGCGTCCACTGCGAATTCTGGATCGAGAGGTGAGAGAATTGCGCAGTCGGACTATTCCCTATGTGAAGATCCTTTGGAGCAATCATGACGAACGCGAGGCGACGTGGGAGCTCGAGTCAGAAATGTTGGACACTTACCCCTACCTGTTTGAGGCTTTGGACTGAGGTATGATTTTCGTTTCGAGGACGAAACTCTTTTTAGTGGGGGAGGATGTGATGATCCAGATTTTTATGAAGGATTTTGCAGCATTAACGGCGATTAGAGGAAGCCTACACAGTGCAATGGAGCTTGCAGCGTCGAAAACGGACTTCAGAAATGGATCCGGCGCGAAAAACGGATCAAGTGGGCCCTTCGGGAGCTTTCGGCAAAATTTCGGATGAGAATTTGAAGAAACGGACGGCGGATTTGGACTCAGCGCGCGAAAACGATCAAAATGGTATATAAACTTATTTTTCGGCACATTTTACTGTTCACCGGAACAGTAACTCCGGCCGCCGGAAAATACTGTTCCGGCGACCGGCGGCAGGCGGCGGCGCGGCGGAGCAAGGCGGCGCGCGGCGGCGCAGGGGCGGAAAGCGGCCGCGAGCAGCGCGGGCAGGCGCGCTCGGGCGCGGGCAGGTGCGCAGGCGCGCGGTCCACAGGCAGGCGTACACCGGGTGCACGAAAAATACCTCCTGCCACGTGTCATCACCTGATTGGTCCGGCGGCGTCAAGGGAGGCGGCTGGCGTGCGACACGTGGCATCACCCCATTGGCCGACAGGATCCGGAAAACCCGGCACGTAGACCGGGCGCGTGCGCCACGTGGACACGTGGCTACTGTTCACTGGCGGGCGCACGGCCGCCCACGTGCGCCGGGCGCGTGGAAAACGTGGACGGCTGGGGACACGTGGCGCGTTTGTATTGGCCCGTACGGATGTTTCCTGTTTTGGTGAGGCGTGGCGTAATTTGGTTGGCTGGATTTGCTGTCCCGTGTTCGGCCCGGATCTTTTTTGCAGCCCGAATAGGGATTTTGGCCCATTATAAATACCCCCTCTCTCTCTCTTTGCCATTTGCGAATTCTAGAGAGAGAAAATGGCAGTGAGCCCTTAATGAAAGTTTTCCCTTTCTCTGTCCTCTATCTACCCTAGAAATTTCAGAATTTCTGGATCTTCCGACAGCGAGTTATCTGAGACACGGCACACTGCGACGATTTTCAATTTCGGCCCATTTTCCGTCACAGTTCAGTCGGAAATTCCCTGTGTGCTAACCAGGAGGAATTTTTGAACGATTTCTGCGACAGCGCGACCGTAAGAGGTAAGGCTTCGTTTTTTGTGTTGACCACTTTGCTCTGTTTCGCACTTTTGGCACGGTTTCCGAGGCACCTTTGACTCCTCTTTTTGCTGTGATATTTTCTGGACAGCATCGACTTCTCCGATTTATATCTTGAGCTAGGAACATCGGATCAAGACAAATAAACAGTCGATTTTGATCTACTCGTCGTAAGGAACGCAACCGTAATTTTTCTGGAATTTCTGGAGCACTGTACAGAGGTGAAAAATCCCTTCTTTTTCGTGCTGTTTGAAAAACAACAAAGGCTGTATTTTTGGGAGTTGTATTTACACCGGGTGCATTGTTTTGTGCTGTAGTATACTGTTTTCAACAGATTACGCTGTTAGGAGACTGTGGACAGCAAGGAGGCTTTCTGGGTGTGGATTTTGCTTTTCGAGGTGGGTGGTTGTTGCTTACCTCACTTCTGACTATCTCACTAGGAGTATTAGAGACTCCCGACTTTAAACTGATAATCTGTACTTTTAATCATGAAATACATAAGTAAACCCCACAAATAATATGACAGCTCATTTATGATAAACCGAGACACTGTTGTTGGGACATATGCTGTAACCTATCATCGCATGCAAAAGACTTATCATAAAAGCATCTTTTTCTAAAAAATATCCGATACTTTCCTTCAGTTTTTAAAAGCGAACCTTTGCATGCTTGTTTGGACACCTAGATAGGCCACTATTTATTGCTACACTATTATTGGGACTTGACTTAGGAGAAACCATGTTTTACTATTCTCCTTCGCATCTGGATACATGTTGCTCGGTTTGAGCAGGGTTTGGGATAGTGTAGTTGAGGCCTTAGAGTATGGGACAGGTTAGACTCGATTATGGGTTGTGGGGCATTGTGGTAACCGCGGACATGAGGCGGTTAGCCAGATGTTGATTATTTTATCAGATTTTGGACTTATAGGGTGTTGCGGCGACCGCGGACATTAGGCGGTTGACCGGATGTTCACTTATGCATCAGATTGGGTTTCAGATTTTCCTAGTGGATGGTGTTTCCCACTTGTTGATTACTATTGCATCTGATTGGGGATCAGGGTTACTTTAGTGGATGGATATTTTCCCACTTTGATCATAGTCATGATCTAGTCCTGCCATACAGAGATACTGGTTACAGGGATACTTATTACAGAGGTACTTTACTCGTGTGGGTCGCTCCCCTCGAGTGCGACTCCGGAGTGCGCGGCAGACTATTCTTGAGTCCTTGAGACTCCTTTTCGCATCGGTGTTATGCGTGGGCTGGCATACCCGATACGACACGGCACGGCATAGCAGGCAGTACCAGTTTTCACTGGTGACTAGATTGGGTTTATTCAGGCAGGCAGGATAGATACTGATGCATACATATAGTCATTTCTTTTGGCATGGCAGTAGAGGCATAGTAGTGATAGTTCCCTCTTTTTCAGTAGTCTCTATAGCATACCACTGTCCTTTCCTTTTGCCTCTAGTAGTCCTAGTGGGTGCGTCAGTGTTTGAGGTTTTACCCACTAGGGGAGGCTACTGGTTTATCTAGTAGTTCTCACCCCCATTATTGTTCTCTGTTTCTTCTCCTTTATATTGCAGAGTCGTCTGCGGGAGCTGCTAGGCCGTCGGCAGCTGATCGAGGTAAGGGGATCGCTGAGTAGATAGATCTCCTGTGAGCTGAGGGATTGTATTAGACAGATATTGTACCCAGACTATTGTGCTTTCCTTTTATTTTAGGACTGGCTATAGCCAGCTGGATGTATTATTTTGGTGAGCTGGGATACTATTGTATTGATACAGCTTTACTTGTATTTCAGTCTGAGTTACTATGTGGTACTTCTATTTCAGCTCTGTATTATGCTCTTTTATTGTACATCTTATATCTGAGCAGGTTACCAGCGCTTCGTGTACGCGGGAAATTCCGTGTGCACGGCGGATCTGTAGACGGACCCGGGTTCTGGTTACACCCGGGGCGTGACAGATTAAGTTGGTATCAGAGCTTAGGGATAGGTCAGTTGGGACTTAGGAAACCCTAGGCTTATGTTGGACCCTAGGATGATAGGGCGTGAGAGACGTGATGTTCTTAGGCGAAAGTCGGTGATTGGGTCATTTAACTCTTCCAATGAGTGAAGAGGGATCGACATATCCTATTTCTGTTGCACAGTTATGTTGGCTGCAGACAACATAAAGTCACAGAAATAGGGGGATGTCTTTGACTTTCGCTAGATTGGGTCGTGCGTGGTATGTTGCTGATTTGTGGTTTCTTGTGGTAGGTTGCCTCCGCGACGCAGGATGTTTACGCGTTCTCAGCCCTCCTCCCCTGAGCCCGATCAGGAGGAGTACGGGCAGGGTCAGCAGAGTGAGGTGCAGGAGCTACAGGCTCAGATGGCTCAGATGACGGAGGCTGTTCGGCGTCAGGAGGAGGCCATGGGTCGGCTGACGCAGATGTTAGAGTAGAGAGCGCAGCCTGTTGTAGCACCCCCGGAGAGTTCTCCCGTACCATCATCCCCTGCTGTGGCTCCCCCAGTTGTACCGGTGACCCCAGCATCCCCTGTTGCTCGGGGTACTGGTAGACAGCCGTCTGGGTTGATGGGACCTCTGACCACGGCAGAGCAGCGGGAGATGGTCGACTTGTTGATGAGGTTTCGCCAGTTTGACCCACCCCATTTCTCGGGGCAGAGTACAGAGCCGTGGGAGGCAGAATCATGGATTACGGCGATGGAGCGACGTTTCGAGACACTGTTCATCGAGGAGCGATATCAGGTGTTATTGGCGACGAACTTTTTGGAGCGCAACGCCGAGGCTTGGTGGCGGCGTGTTCGACCTGCTGGTCCACCTGGTGCTCAGCTTCTGACCTGGGCGGAGTTCCGCAATCTACTTCTTGGGGCTTTCTTTCCGGAGAGCGTTCGTCAGAGGCTGGAGGAGCAATTGAAGAATCTCAGACAGGGAGATCGGCCCGTGCATGAGTACATTGCAGATTTCAACCAATTGTTGGCGTGTGTACCACACGTGGCCAGGGATGAAACACATCGGATTTATATGTTCGAACGAGGACTGCACCGGGATCTTTTTCAGTTAGTCCGTTCACGTAGATTGCAGACCTTGGAGGCCTCTATGGAGCAGGCACTCTATGTTGAACGCGGGGAAGTAGTTATGGAGGAGGTAGCCCCAGCCCCCGCAGTGATCCCAGGGGCGAAGCGCCCTGCACAGACGGATGAGGGGCAGTCGAGTCGTCATAGACCCCCGAGACCTCCACGATTTCATTCTCAGGGTCGTGGGTTTCAGGGACACCAGAGATCAGGTACATTCCGCCAGCCCCAGCAACAGCAGCAGAGATCTCAGTCATCGCATCGTGGGCCTCAGCGGCAGCAACGGTCTCAAAGACAACAGCAGCAGTCGAGACCGACCCAGCCTACAGAGACGTGTGTTTTCTGCAGAGGCCAGCATCCATCAAACACGTGTGATTTGAGGATTGGCCGCTGTTATCGATGCGGACAGCCGGGTCATATACGAGCTACTTGCCCGGTTGACTTGTATTTTTCGGAGCCCGGATGACGCGCACGTTTTTTGAGGCAGGTGGTACTGTTCCGGCCGGCGGCGGGCGGCGGCGGCGGCGGCGGAGCGCGGCGGGCAGCGGTTGAGCGCGGGCACGGGCAGGCGCGAGTGCGCGGGCAGCCGCGCGGGCCTGCGGGCAGGTGCGCGGTCCACGGCGCCGGCGTGCACCGCGGGTAGGATACGTGGCGGGCTTGGAGTGGTCCGGTGTAGTGGACCGGGACCACGGTGCGGGCGCTGCCTCGGGGCGCGTGCCTGGCAGGGATGCAGGCAGCGCGTTGACCGCGTTTTCCCGCGCGAGGTGCATGCCACGCGTCGGCGATCCGCAGTGGCCACGTGTCGCCCGCGTAGTGGTCCGTTTCGCTGTACGCTGTTTCGCGGGCGACGTGGAGGCCCACGGTTGATTCGGGCCCGCACAGTGTTGGGTCGGGCCCAACACTGTAGCGGCCCGATTTGCGCGGGCGCCCGAAACCGGGGATACATCCGTCTTTTCTCAAATTGTTTTCTGGGCCTATTTAAGCGATCCGAGCCGCCTTGTTCACCCCTTTTCCGCCATTTCCAAGCTTCCCCTCACCCCGAGCCCTTAAGCAAAGTTGCTCCCCTTCGTGTTCTTCTTCCACCTGTGGATTTCGGGCATTTTACGTGGCACGCTTTTCGAGATACCATTTTCTTCGGCGCGTCGCGATGCTCCTTCGGCGGTGTTCCCTTTCGTCGCGTTTCGGTGCGCGAGCTCCCCCGACCTACTTCGACCACCTTTTCAAACAATTCTTGCGCCATTGGAACCGCAACAGGCAGAGCTTCGATCTTGGTACTTTCTGCTTCCCCTCGTTTCACGCTTTTCAAGGTGGTTTTCCTAGTTTTCTGTGACACGGTTTTTGTGGTGGAGTCTTGGACAGCGGCTCGCTTGTTTGGCGATATCTCCGCACTCGAACCTCAGCTCGGGACGTGCCTATACACTTTTTTCATCTACGCGTCGCAAGGATTCTCGTCGTATTTTTTTGGGATTTTTCTGAGATTTGCCCGAAGGTATATTCTTCTCCTTGTTACTGTGCAGAGTATTACAGTTGAGTTGTTGTGAGATTTTGCGCACCTGTACTGTGGAATTTGTAACTCGACCTACGGTGCTCGGAATTGGACGTGCAGGTACCCGTTTCGAAGATCTCGACGCGAGGATCGCTGTGATATTTTTATCAGATTTTTCAGAGTCTGTTCTGCAGGTGAAAATTTCACATCTTCGGGACTGATTTTCAGATTTGCGTATACTTCGTTAATTTGGGATTTAAGTGTAACTGTGGACTATATGTTTGTACCAGGAAGAGTTGTTCAGTGTTTTTGGATCGGACTGTAGATTAGTGGGGATTGTTGCTCCTGGCAATTTTAGATATTGGACTTTGGACAGTGTAGCACCTACAGGTGGGTGGCCTTGTCTCCAAGTTTGATGGACTGTACAGTAAATCTGCTATAGTAGGTGTCACGCCCCGGGGTCAGAACTGTACCCCGGCTCGCCAACAGATCCGCCGCCCCTACAGGAAGCCCCGTAGAGACGAAGCGTCAACCTGCAAAAATAGATTAACTATACTAACAGATATCAGAGCAGTAAGGAAAAACTAACTATGAAAAGAAATAATACAGTCTCTCACAAAATATACAACATATCCTCACCAAAATACAGCAGTCTCTCCAAAGAAACAAAAGAGTACAACTCGATACCTCACTACATAACTCTCAAACATAACACAACCAAAATATAGGGGTACCTCTATAACACACTGAAGCTGAAGGGGAAGGGATCTATCTCGCGACTCCCTTACCTCGGTCTGGAAGAGCTGGATCAGCAACGGGCACTGCAGGAACTGGAGCTGACGTCCCTGGGGAAAAGACACCACGACGGGTGTGAGAACTACCTCCCACAGTAGTTCTCAGTGGGTGCCGCCAACAAGCCCGACGGTCTGCCCACTAAGTCTACTAGAGGCATAGAGTAACAAAAGAAGTGCAGTATGGAAAAGCTGGAAAGTAAAACATCTACTGCTACTATGCCTCTATCTAAATGCTCAAAGGGCGGAACAGAATGAATATGATGCCACGACCAACTCTCTCTCTCAACTCAAATCACCCAATCCAAACTGACTGCCCCATAGGGTCCAGTCAAGCCTGCGCCTACCTACTGCCGTATATCCCAGAGGACCGGACTTATGTAGGACGTCCGTGACTGCCAAAACTGGCTCAGCCAGAGGGACGGCGTCCGTGACTGCCAAAACTGGCTCAGCCAGAGGGACGGTGTCCGTGACTGCCAAAACTGGCTCAGCCAGAGGGACACGTAACAAACCCAACTCCGGAGTGGTACTCGTGGGTAGCGACCCCACCGAGCAAAGTATCTGCACATCTCTGTCGATCTCAAGTATGGCTCATGCAGGCTATGATCCAATCACTGTCTCACTCACTGGCTAAAATCCACACTGTCACTATGACCATGTCCCAAAGATCCCAGATCCACTGTCACTATCACTATCACTATCACTATCAGAATCTCAATGATGAACAATCTACAGACTGCTACCAACACTACTCGGTCCCCAGACACGAGTACAATGCATCATAGCTACTAAACCTCCCAACCCATAACTCAGGGGAAGACCACTATGTCCCAAGAGGACAAAAGTAACAATGATATGGGAGAACTACAGCAAGGGCGTAAATCCAATAGTAGCTGTCTGAGGATGACATACAATGTCTAATAGATGTGCTAAGTCAAGTCTTTCTCCAATTGTGGTTCGTATGATGCAAGAGTTCCAAAAAGGTTATCAATTTTAGCAATTATTAACTGTGGTTACAAACATATAAATTGCACAGTTTTATTAGCTCACATACTATCATGCATGCATCTAAATTGCAGAATTAGAGTGCAGTCCATAGGTATTGAGAGCAGGATCACCCACCTGATCGCGCTAACTGTCCGGGACGGTACAGATAAACAGTCTAGAAACTGATAAAACTCCGAGTCCACTAAGCAAAGAGCACCATAGCGGTGCTTACAATGTCCTGGGTACAACCACAACTCACAATTACAACCAAATCACACATAAAATCACTATTCCAAAATCTGCATGGGCTGTTACTGTTCACACGCGAATTTTACCTGAAAATAAAATTCACAAAATTCCAATAAAAATATCACGACGATCCTCGCGAAGAGTAGATGTCGATAGGCTCTTGAATCGTCGAATTCTGATGTCCGGATGAGGAGATAAAAATCCGCGAAGTTGGTGCTGTCCAGAATTCTTGCAACAAAACAGCGGCTCAGTAATGCCTCGAAATCCGTGCCAAAAACCCAAATCTGAACAAAACACTCAACACGAAAGTCGAAGATTTACCTCTCGTGAATCCAACGCCGCAAAAATCGCTGAAATCGGATGTCGGGGTAGCTCTGTGGAAATTTTAGACCGAAATGCGACGATATTGGGCCTTCAACAGAAATCCGTCGCTCCGCACTTCGAGGTAGAAAACACAGTCGTCGCGGCTTCCAGTTTTTCTGAAACTTCACCAGGAGATTCCCAAGAGGAAGAGGAAGAAATCTTGTGAAGAGAGCAATTGCTAAATCCCCTCGGAAAAGGCTCCAAAACTCGGCCCAAGGAGACCTATTTATAGGCCCCAAAGAAAACAGCCCAAAAAGCCCCTTTAGTCACTTTCGGGCCCAACTTTCGGGCGCCCGAAAGTTTTCGGGCTGCTACAGTAACGGGCCGGCCCGTTACTGTGCGCGCCCGAATCTCTCTCAGGCCGCCACGTGTCCTGCCGTACCGTCTCCTGCACCCGGCGCACGACCCCGACGAATCACGAGGTGCCACGTGTCCCGACCAGGAATCGTGCACCCGTGCGCCGGACCAACCACGGGGCGCCACGTGGCGCCCCCATGCCGTCCCTGGTCAACGCGCACGTCGCGCGACGTGCGCGGCCGCGCCGGCGCCGGACCCGGGTCGGGCACGCGTCCCGAGGCACCGCCTCAGCCGCCGCCGCCGCGTGGACCGGGTGCACCAGAACCAACCAACCACACAACGCCACGTGTCCCTCGGTTCACCGTGCACCAAAGCCAACATTCCGTGGACCGCGCCTGCTGAACCGACCAACAGGAAAGCGCCACGTGTCCCATCCGTACGGTGCACGACCCCGCGGTGGACCGCGCGCCTGCCCGCGCGCCCGCGCGCCTGCCCGCGCCGCTCGCCGCCTGCCCGCGCCGCTCCGCCGCCTGCCCGAGGCTGCTCCGCCGCGCTCCGCCGCCCGCCGGCGGCCGCCGGCGCCTCTCCGGCCGCCGGAACAGTACCCCATGCCTCGATTTCCGTGTTTTCGCGTTCGGGCTCCGAAAAATTCAAGTAAATAGTCCATTTTGCTCGTTTTCGCGCGCTGAATCCAAATCCGAGGTCCGTTCGGCCAAATTCCGCTTCTAAAATTTTCCAAAATTTCCGGAAAAGTAAACTTGATCCAATTTCTGTTCCGGGTCCCATTCTTGGCTCCAATAAGCGCGCAAACACCTCATACACCCAAAATGGACTCCCAGAGAAGAAACAAGCCCTAATTTCACCAGAAACTCAAATCTGGAGCCCGACACGCACACCCACACATCCAAAAGCCTCCAAACCAACAGTAAACCCTGTCGTGGGGATCCGGGTCCTCACATCCTCCCCCACTAAAAGAAAGTTTCGTCCTCGAAACAAACACAGCTCAGAAGGGAGTCTCCAAGCCCAAAGGCAAGCCTCCAACACACAAACTCCGACTCCCCAGTCGCTACAAACTCTCCACAAAGCGCGTCCAACCGCGGAAAACTCAAAAATTCCCAAACACCGAGGACACGAAGAACAGCCAACTCTACGCCTCCAAACTATTCGAATTACGCCACAAAACTTAACAGAAAAAGAAAGAGCCCCGCAAGTAGGAAGGTTATCAATCCCCAACTCTCAGATTTAGAAAACAACTGAAATTAGCGAACAGTTCGAAAGTTCCGAGAGACCAGTGCCCTTGCCCTAAACCAACAAGGACAGGTTCGGGCACTGTCCCTACTTCTGGAGTAATCTTTTATATCTTTTATCCTGTTCGCGAATTTCACCACAAGAGTGAGAAAATAAAGGAGAGAAGGGTTGATACCGTTCCTGCTGCGACAACAAAACGGAAGCTACGGTCTACCCGTGCCCCTAAAAGAAACACCATTCTAACCAAGACCCCTAGAGACAAACCCTCTAGTCCTAGGCGTCACCTACGCTCGACAAGTCGCACCTAACCCAAAGCCGCTGAAGCCACCGCTGCAGGGAAGATGTCTTAGTACCCAATAGAAATGATCTCCTGTCGTCCATCTTGCGGAAAGGCCACTATTCTCCGTTCGCAAACAAATGTTGCACGATGCTGCACCAACTGGTCCATCCCAAGTGCTCAACCTAAGTCGGGGAGCTGCAACTGAACCAACACAACAATCGGCGTGCCTCGCAAAGTTTCAGCCGTTCTGATCACACTCCAAAATTCGCCTCTGCTGGAAGACGCTAGAATGAATCCAAACGCTAATGCCAGTCACAAAAAAATTCCTATCCCGTAATTACACCAAGATGCACATGTCCCAATGCTATGCAGATGGATGCAAAAACTCTACTGAAGAATGAATGAAATGCACCGGTAACTAAAGAGCCCGAGCACGGACTGCTGAGAACAGACTAATACCTGCGACGACCTGCTCTGCTGCTGAAGTGTCCTCAACCTGAGCGGCATAAATACGACCGCTCGGTGCCGGGGGACGTCGCTCTGGCTGTCGGGAAGAAGATGAGGCAACCTCTGGTCTGCTATAGGCCGCTGAAGGATCGGCTGGCTGGTGAGGGACAAATGTAGGGTTTAGGTTAATAAGGATCTAATAGGGGAAAAAACACCTAGAGGGGGGTGAATAGGTGTAAACAATAAACACTCAAAAATCTTTGTGCGATAAAACCCAATGCGGAAAAATAAAAGAACACACAAGATTTTTACGTGGAAAACTCCAAACCGGAGTAAAAAACCACGGGACCGATAACACGGCGAAATCCACTAGAGTTAACACACGTACAAGGTGATATAACGTACTCACAGACGACTCAACCTTTTACCATACGCCCCTAGTCGATCTTCTCCGCTCGCTCCACAACGCTTCTCGAATCCACGATCCGCGCCCAACGCTGAATCCACAGCGTCCAACGTCGAATCCACGACGTCCGACCGAATCCACGGTCTTCACCCAATGGTACGCTTCGAATCCACGAACGCACCTCGCTCCGAATCCACGAAAGCGATAACACCTTGAATCCACAAGGCCACGCGAGTCCACGCGCCGATTTTGGGGTAAATCGTTGTTTGTTTGGGTGGTGATGATCCGCCGAATACTTAGATCAAGAGTAGATCGGAAATACCATCTAAGTATTCATTAGTTTGATTCAACTCAAGATATGAGTATGAAAACCTAGAATCAAACTAATCAATATAGATGAAGAACCATTAAATAGATCTAATGATTTCCGTTCTTCTCTATATGTGGATCTAAGGCCGTATAAAATGATATTTGAAAATGACGGCTCTTTTTCCATGTGTGGATTGCCCTAGAAATGAAAAGGAAGGGCTATTTATAGGTTAGAAACCCTAGGAAGAATATTCGGATCAAAAACAAACTTTTCTGGAAAGTTTTACCGACGGCGATCCGGATTGCGCAAGTCACGATCCGGATCGCTTACGCGTAGAGAGCAATTTCCAGAAAACCGCCTGTTCGGGATCCGGATCATAATCTACGATCCGGATCGTTCATACAGTTTTACCAGAACAATGTGTTCGGGATCCGGATTGAGATTCCACGATCCGGATCGTTCAAGCCAACAGGTAAAACTCATGTTCGGGATCCGGATCATCAAATACCATGATCCGGATTGAACTAGTGTATGAACGAGCACCCTTCGGGATCCGGATCGAAACAACATGATCCGGATCCTGAACATGTCCCATGTCCAGTTTTTGATGAATATGCAGTTAAAACCTCTTCCGGGTGTTTCTACACTATAAGAAGTATTCGGATCATCACAAATTATTTAGTTAAACGTACCTGATCCTTTTGAATTCTTCTTTCTTGAGATTGAGGTAGTTGATCCAGAGTTTCTTCATCTTCAATCTTCAAGACTTGAACTATTCACGAAATGCGCCAACTCAAATTCCGTAACAACAAACGGTGCAGATGCTGATGAAGGAGCTGGATGGCCGGCTCTAGGGCACACGCTCGCAAAGTGACCGGCCTGCCCGCAGCGAAAACAGTGGCCCTGTCTCTGCGGGCACTGAGTCGGTAAATGTGGGCCTCCACAGATGACACATCGATCTGGGCGCTGCTGCTGAAGAGTCTGCTGTGAGAACTGCTGCTGTCGTGGGGGTCGACGCTGCTGCTGCTGTATCTGGCGAGACGCCCCCGATCTCTGATGTCCCTGGTTCCCTTGGCCCTGCGAGTGGGAACGTGGAGGTCTCGGGGGTCCCTGCCTACTAGACTGCCCCTCCTCCGGAGAAGCCGGGCGCTTCGCCCCAGGAGTCGCTACAGGGGCCGGAGATACCTCATCCATCACGGCCTCTCCACTCTCCACATACAAGGCCTGCTCCATCGAGGCCTCCAAGGTCTGCAGTCGGCGGGATCGGACAAACTGGTAAATATCTCGGCGAAGTCCTCGCTCAAACATATAAACACGATGGCTCTCATCTCTAGCCACATGAGGCACACAAGCCAATAGCTGGTTAAATTCCGCTATGTATAAGTGCACAGGCCTATCTCCCTGGCGGAGATTCTTCAACCGCTCCTCCAGTCGCTGTCGGACGCTCTCAGGAAAGAACGCTCCTAACAACATGTTCCGAAACTCGGTCCAGGAAAGAAGCTGCGTCCCCGGTGGACCAGCAGGTCGCACACGCCGCCACCACGCCTCGGCGTTGCTCTCCAGAAAGTGAGTAGCCAGAATAACCCGATACCTCTCATCCACAAATAAGCTCTCAAAGTGGCGCTCCAAGGTGGTAATCCAAGTCTCGGCTGCCCAAGGCTCAGTATCCATGCCCGAAAAGCGGGGCGGATCGAACCGCCGCAGTCTCATCAGTAAATCAACAACCTCCCGCTGCTCTGTCTCAGTCAACACTCCCGTCGTCCCAGCCGGTGGCCTACTCGAAACCGGCTCAGCAGGAACCGCTAGCGCCGGCTGCACCACAGGGGGTGCCACAACAGGGGAAGAAGGTACCGGCGAAGCCTCAGGGGGTACCACTGCCGGTTGTGCTCTCTGCTCCAATAAGAGCGTCAGCCGCGCCACTGCCTCCTCCTGGCGTCTAGCCGCCTCAGCCAGCTGTGCCATCTGGGCACGGAGCTCCTGAATCTCAGCCTGTGGTCCTCGCCCCGAGTCCTCCTGCTCGGGCTCTGAGGACGAAGGCTGCGAACGCGTCACCATCGAACGTCGAGGAGGCATTCCCACCTGAGGGACAAAACACACACACAATCAAAACCAAAAGCAACACTCGACCCAATCTAGCGGAAGTCAAAAGGCATGTCCCCCTTTCCGAAGCACTATGTTGTCTGCAGCCAACATAGTCACTACAAAAGGACGACATGTCTATCACTCGTCCCTATCCACTCGGGAGAGTTAGATACCCAATCAAGACTTCCGCCAAAAGTCTCGGCTCTCACGTGGGTCATCCTAGGGTTTAACCATAAGCCTAGGGTTCCTAAGTCCTCAAGACCTACACCCTAAGCTCTGATACCACTCTAATCTGTCACGCCCCGGGGTCAGAACTGTACCCCGGCTCGCCAACAGATCCGCCGCCCCTACAGGAAGCCCCGTAGAGACGAAGCGTCAACCTGCAAAAATAGATTAACTATACTAACAGATATCAGAGCAGTAAGGAAAAACTAACTATGAAAAGAAATAATACAGTCTCTCACAAAATATACAACATATCCTCACCAAAATACAGCAGTCTCTCCAAAGAAACAAAAGAGTACAACTCGATACCTCACTACATAACTCTCAAACATAACACAACCAAAATATAGGGGTACCTCTATAACACACTGAAGCTGAAGGGGAAGGGATCTATCTCGCGACTCCCTTACCTCGGTCTGGAAGAGCTGGATCAGCAACGGGCACCGCAGGAACTGGAGCTGACGTCCCTGGGGAAAAGACACCACGACGGGTGTGAGAACTACCTCCCACAGTAGTTCTCAGTGGGTGCCGCCAACAAGCCCGACGGTCTGCCCACTAAGTCTACTAGAGGCATAAAGTAACAAAAGAAGTGCAGTATGGAAAAGCTGGAAAGTAAAACATCTACTGCTACTATGCCTCTATCTAAATGCTCAAAGGGCGGAACAGAATGAATATGATGCCACGACCAACTCTCTCTCTCAACTCAAATCACCCAATCCAAACTGACTGCCCCATAGGGTCCAGTCAAGCCTGCGCCTACCTACTGCCGTATATCCCAGAGGACCGGACTTATGTAGGACGTCCGTGACTGCCAAAACTGGCTCAGCCAGAGGGACGGCGTCCGTGACTGCCAAAACTGGCTCAGCCAGAGGGACGGTGTCCGTGACTGCCAAAACTGGCTCAGCCAGAGGGACACGTAACAAACCCAACTCCGGAGTGGTACTCGTGGGTAGCGACCCCACCGAGCAAAGTATCTGCACATCTCTGTCGATCTCAAGTATGGCTCATGCAGGCTATGATCCAATCACTGTCTCACTCACTGGCTAAAAATCCACACTGTCACTACGACCATGTCCCAAAGATCCCAGATCCACTGTCACTATCACTATCACTATCACTATCAGAATCTCAATGATGAACAATCTACAGACTGCTACCAACACTACTCGGTCCCCAGACACGAGTACAATGCATCATAGCTACTAAACCTCCCAACCCATAACTCAGGGGAAGACCACTATGTCCCAAGAGGACAAAAGTAACAATGATATGGGAGAACTACAGCAAGGGCGTAAATCCAATAGTAGCTGTCTGAGGATGACATACAATGTCTAATAGATGTGCTAAGTCAAGTCTTTCTCCAATTGTGGTTCGTATGATGCAAGAGTTCCAAAAAGGTTATCAATTTTAGCAATTATTAACTGTGGTTACAAACATATAAATTGCACAGTTTTATTAGCTCACATACTATCATGCATGCATCTAAATTGCAGAATTAGAGTGCAGTCCATAGGTATTGAGAGCAGGATCACCCACCTGACCGCGCTAACTGTCCAGGATGATACAGATAACAAGCCCAGAAACTGATAAAACTCTGAGTCCACTAAGCAAAGAGCACCATAGCGGTGCTTACAATGTCCTGGGTACAACCACAACTCACAATTACAACCAAATCACACATAAAATCACTATTCCAAAATCTGCATGGGCTGTTACTGTTCACACGCGAATTTTACCTGAAAATAAAATTCACAAAATTCCAATAAAAATATCACGACGATCCTCGCGAAGAGTAGATGTCGATAGGCTCTTGAATCGTCGAATTCCGATGTCCGGATGAGGAGATAAAAATCCGCGAAGTTGGTGCTGTCCAGAATTCTTGCAACAAAACAGCGGCTCAGTAATGCCTCGAAATCCGTGCCAAAAACCCAAATCTGAACAAAACACTCAACACGAAAGTCGAAGATTTACCTCTCGTGAATCCAACGCCGCAAAAATCGCTGAAATCGGATGTCGGGGTAGCTCTGTGGAAATTTTAGACCGAAATGCGACGATATTGGGCCTTCAACAGAAATCCGTCGCTCCGCACTTCGAGGTAGAAAACACAGTCGTCGCGGCTTCCAGTTTTTCTGAAACTTCACCAGGAGATTCCCAAGAGGAAGAGGAAGAAATCTTGTGAAGAGAGCAATTGCTAAATCCCCTCGGAAAAGGCTCCAAAACTCGGCCCAAGGAGACCTATTTATAGGCCCCAAAGAAAACAGCCCAAAAAGCCCCTTTAGTCACTTTCGGGCCCAACTTTCGGGCGCCCGAAAGTTTTCGGGCTGCTACAGTAACGGGCCGGCCCGTTACTGTGCGCGCCCGAATCTCTCTCAGGCCGCCACGTGTCCTGCCGTACCGTCTCCTGCACCCGGCGCACGACCCCGACGAATCACGAGGTGCCACGTGTCCCGACCAGGAATCGTGCACCCGTGCGCCGGACCAACCACGGGGCGCCACGTGGCGCCCCCATGCCGTCCCTGGTCAACGCGCACGTCGCGCGACGTGCGCGGCCGCGCCGGCGCCGGACCCGGGTCGGGCACGCGTCCCGAGGCACCGCCTCAGCCGCCGCCGCCGCGTGGACCGGGTGCACCAGAACCAACCAACCACACAACGCCACGTGTCCCTCGGTTCACCGTGCACCAAAGCCAACATTCCGTGGACCGCGCCTGCTGAACCGACCAACAGGAAAGCGCCACGTGTCCCATCCGTACGGTGCACGACCCCGCGGTGGACCGCGCGCCTGCCCGCGCGCCCGCGCGCCTGCCCGCGCCGCTCGCCGCCTGCCCGCGCCGCTCCGCCGCCTGCCCGAGGCTGCTCCGCTGCGCTCCGCCGCCCGCCGGCGGCCGCCGGCGCCTCTCCGGCCGCCGGAACAGTACCCCATGCCTCGATTTCCGTGTTTTCGCGTTCGGGCTCCGAAAAATTCAAGTAAATAGTCCATTTTGCTCGTTTTCGCGCGCTGAATCCAAATCCGAGGTCCGTTCGGCCAAATTCCGCTTCTAAAATTTTCCAAAATTTCCCGGAAAAGTAAACTTGATCCAATTTCTGTTCCGGGTCCCATTCTTGGCTCCAATAAGCGCGCAAACACCTCATACACCCAAAATGGACTCCCAGAGAAGAAACAAGCCCTAATTTCACCAGAAACTCAAATCTGGAGCCCGACACGCACACCCACACATCCAAAAGCCTCCAAACCAACAGTAAACCCTGTCGTGGGGATCCGGGTCCTCACAGTAGGACCATGCATGATAGTGGATTCTTATGTAGCATGCTAGAATGTAGGAATGGTTATTCCTTGTAATTATCTGTTGATCTTATGATCTCTTTTGCTTCCTACTACCTGTTTAATTATAGTTATCTTGGAACTTGACCTAGCACCCCCGCCATATGTTGCATCTGTAACCAGACCAGTAGAAAACCCTCCTCTGGGCTAGGTTTACTTATGCTTTAGATATCCACACAGTTCTTCTATTCCTGGACATAGTATCTTCCTCACCCGGTTAGTGGGCTGAGTAGTCGGGTTCTCTTAGTGTGGGATGCATTTTACACTCGTGCTTGGGGGCCGAGTGGAGTCTGGTAGATAGAGCTAGTTGTTCTGTTCTGTCGGGAGCCGTTTGGGTAGATGGTGGTCCCGAGATGTTGTGTTCTTCGAGTTGGTTGTCACTACAGTGGTAGTGGCAGTAGTGTACTAGTGACGGCAGGACCTTGAACCCAGAACCTTTTTGGACGCACACATGATTTTAGTCAACCAATCTTTTCTTCCAAGCCTCGCAGGGTCGTCTGAGTCTGTTCTTGTTTGATAGGACGAGGGCATTAGCTCTTCGAGGTTTGGACAAAAAACTTGTTTTCTAACTGTTTTCCTAAAAAGACTAAAAATCATTAAAAATAGATTTTTCTCAGATCAAATGGTTTTCTGTAATAAATGTCACTGTTTCTTATAAACTTACCCACTCGAGATGATTCGAGTGGTCTGGGTTCTAAGGGCTGCCTTCTCTCTGGGTCAAGAACCACGAGGGGCTATGCCTAGGGCCTGTTCTTGTTTGATTTGGGTTGTAGGTTCTAGTCTCTCGGGGTTCTCGGACCCATCATCGTTATTAGATGTGGAGTTTCTCCAGTCTTGTGGTTTTAGCACGTTGGCAGAGTGATGTCAGTTTTAGGGAGCCGTTGGGTGGACAGCGGTCCCGACTGTCGAGTGTTCCTTGTTACTGAGTTAGAGAGGTGATTTGGGTTTTGTCGATCTTGTTGATCGTGATTTGGACTATAGCCTGCATGAGCCATATTGAGCTCGACAGAGATGCGCGGATACTTTCCTCGGTGGGGTCGCGCCCCTCGAGTGCCACTCCGGAGTTGGGCCTGTTACTTGCTATCGCGACTTGTCGATGCAGTCCCTCTGGCTGGGCCAGTTTTGGCAGTCACGGACACCCTACGGTAGACCCGTCCTTTTGTGGATGTGCGGCAGTAGGTGGGCGCAGGTTTGACTGGACCCTATGCGGCAGTCAGTGTAGATTGGGTGACTGTACTTGAGTATCAGTAGATGCATCATGGTTCCATCTGTTCCTCTTTTTGAGCATCTAGATAGAGGCATAGTAGCTGTAGAGTTTATTTTTCCTGCTCTTTCCCTTCAGCATTGTTTTCGTTACTTTATGCCTCTAGTAGACTTAGTGAGCAGACCGTCGGGCTTGTTGGCGGCACCCGCTGAGAACTACTGTGGGATGTAGTTCTCACACTCGTCGTGGTGTATTTCTTCCCCAGGGACTTCTGCTTCTGTTCCTGCTGCACCAGTTGCTGATCCTGCTGATCGAGGTAAGGGAGTCGCGAGATAGATCCCTACCAGTCGTCCTCTAGAGAGAGTAGATGTACCCACTTTTTGTATTTTGAGAGAGTTACTGTTGAGTGACCCTTGTAGTGAGGTATAGAGTTGTACTTTACTTTTATGGCTGAGAGACTTATGTATTTATGTGAGGCCTTCTGTTGTATTTTATTTATTTCTAGCAGTATACTTTTCAGCTCTGATATCTGTGTAGTATAGTATCTTTCTTTTGCAGGTTAGTCGCTTCGTCTATACGGGGCTTCCCGTTTGGGCGGCGGATCTGTTGGCGAGCCCGGGTCGCAGTTTCGACGCCGGGGCGTGACAGATTAGAGTGGTATCAGAGCCTAGGATGTAGGTCATTGTGGACTTAGAAACCCTAGGCTTGTGGTTGGACCTTAGGATGACTACGTGAGAGTTGTGACTTGTAGCGAGAGTCCTGATTGAGTTTTTAGCTCTCCCAAGGGACGGGATGAGTGATTGGCATGTTTATTCTCCTAAGCGATTATGTTGGCTGCAGACAACATAATACTATGGAATGGATGACATGTCTTTGACTTTCGCTAGATTGGGTTGAGTGTTGTTTTGGTTCTGTCCTGATGTTTGAATGTTGCTGCAGGTGAGCACGATGCCTCCCCGACGCAGGATGCGGACGCGTTCACAGCCTTCCTCCTTCGATGAGCCTGAGCAGGAGGAGTCAGCTCAGGGTCAGCAGTTTGAGGTACAGGAGCTTCGGGCTCAGATGGCCTATTTGTCTGAGACTTTTCGGCGCCAGGAGGAGACTTTACGGCGCCAGGAGGAGACTTCACGGCGTCAGGAGGAGACTTTCCGGCGCCAGGAGGAGACCATGGACCGGATGATGCGCATGTTGGAGCAGAGAGCGCAGCCTGTTGTTACACCCCCTGAGAGTTTCCCCTCACCTCCTCCGCCAGCCGTGGCACCCCCTATTGCACCGGTTACTAGTGGACAGCCGTCTGGGACGGCAGGATAGTTGACCCCTGCAGAGCAGCGTGAGGTGGTTGATTTGTTGTTGAGGTTTCGACAGTTTGGCCCACCTCGGTTTTCGGGGCAGAGTTTGGAGCATGGGAGGCACAGTCGTGGATCACGACGATGGAGCGATATTTTGAGAGCATGTTTATTGAGAAGCGGTATCAGGTGCTGTTGGCGACAAACTTCTTGGAGCGAAACGCCGAGGCTTGGTGGCGGCGTGTTCGACCAGCTGGTCCGCCTGGGGCTCAGCTTCTTATCTGGGCGGAGTTCCGCAGTCTACTTCTTGGAGCTTTCTTTCCAGAGAGCGTTCGGCAGAGGTTGGAGGAGCAGTTGAGGAATCTCCGACAGGGAGATCGGCCTGTGCACGAGTACATTGCTGAGTTCAACCAGCTGTTGGCCTGTGTACCACACGCGGCCCAGGACGAGGCGCATCGAATTTATATGTTCGAGCGAGGTTTGTGCCAGGAGATTTATCAGTTCGTCCGTTCGCGCAGACTGCAAACTTTGGACGCGTCTATGGAGCAGGCACTCTATGTTGAGGGCGGAGAGGCTGTGATGGTTGAGGTGACTCCAGCTCCAGCGGTGAGTCCGGGGGCGAAGCGCCCAGCTCAGGATGACGAGGGACAGACGAGTTGGCAGGGACCTCCGAGACCTCCATGATCTCACCCTGAGGATCGTGGGTATCGGAGGCGCCAGAGATCAGGTGGGCCCCAGCAGCAGCAGTTTCAGCAGCAGCAGTATCGGCAGCAGCGACAGGATCAGTGTGTTATCTGTGGCGGGCCTCATTGTAATAATCGTGAAGTTTTAAACTTAGCGTCAGGCTTGAATTATTTTTTTTGAATTGTTTAAATAGCAAAAAAATAAATAATTAATAGTGGAATAGTGGCCCGAAAATACCGACTTTTGATCGGAGTCTGATCTCGAAAATTTGAGATCACCATTAAAACCGTCTCGTCGAAACATGAAAAATTCATATACATATGTCTTCGATCCGACGGTCGGATCTTCCAGAAATCAGCGAAGAAGCGGGCGGGTCCCACAACTTAAGTTGTGAATAGTAACCCATGTTTTAAATTCCCCGTCGACCGACGTTGGCCGTTTCGCTGTTTGGACCCCGAACCTGGCAACATGAGTAGTCGATTCTAACTAATTTCGACGCTCTGAACGCAATGGCGCTGTCGGATTTCGGGTTTGGCGATCCGGGTGCATCGAAGTGCGTGCGCCAATCCGCGACCTAATAGAACATTATGGCCCGAGATTTTATTTGAACACCAAATTAGTCGAGCAAGGGCTCTATTTGATAGGTCTCACGAGCCGGACGTCGTGGCGAAGTCCGTTTCGTGTTTGGACGATCAGATTTGTCTCGAAATGCGTGAAAAGCGCCGAAAAAAGTAGGTATTTTCGATAAAGCCTTTATTTTTTATGTACCGTTTCGAATGAGATTTTTTGGTGAGGTATCTGGGTGCAAGATGGACCTACAGTAGGGACCTAAGGGCTTAGGGTTTGTTGTGTGGGGACCAAATAGCATTTGTGGCAAAAGATATTTTGTTTTTGAATTTTGGCTTGGGACCTTTGGCTGCCCGTAGTGGGGGGGGGGGCGGTTACAAGGCATATATGGAGGCTAATTAAGCTCCTGGGGTGCAATAAAGATAGCAGAGCCGTGCAGAGAGCGCCATGGAAGGTGTTATAAATGTGGCCAGCCGGGCCACGTGTCCTCAGAGTGTTTGAGGGTGTGCCTTTAGCTTGGGCGACTGCAACGAATCAGGGTGCCCCGTGGTAGGATTCGGGGGCTGTATTGGCCCTACCAGCAGAGCGACCAACTACGCCAAGCCAAGTGTCGGGTGGGCAGGCAACTCTACTTGGGTAATGGAGGATGATCCAGCTGTAGACGACGACGTCATGGTAGGCATGTGTTAATTAATGCAATTGCATATAAATCATAACCATTATGAGCACTGCATCCTAGCTAGGCTGGTTGTGTTAGTTGTGCGCGAGTAGGCGCCAACTAGTTTGTAGGCGAAATGCGACCGATTAGGTTCAGCTATGACTCGGTGGGAAACCGACTCACAAGACAATGGTGATCGCTATGTGGTAAAAGCCAAGTGTTGTGTCCTAATATTTAGGGCAAGAAAGACTTATGGACCAAGTGGCGATAATTCGTCCCTGATGACGGTAGTAACCGTGTGACGTGTTGATTGTGGCTAAATTGCCGCATAGTAGGGTCGGTGAGGCCCGAAGTAGGCTTCAGGATGCGAGGACCTCTCGATAGAGCGGGAGTTTTATGGCGCCGGTTTGACGGATCGGTGTAACGGCAAGGGTTGCCACCGTAGGATTCGCGTGTTAATCACCGGAGTTGGTGAATTGTTGTTGTGGCGTCTCATCCCAGACTGGGGGAGAGCACATAGGCCATAGGTGTGTTTAAGCAAATCGCTTAACACAGTAGATTCTGCGAGTTAGCGTAGGGGCGTGGGACGCCCAACCGTTTGGGTGCTCGTGGAGCACATGTGCGGTTAGCCAGAGAGAGATGGTTGGGTGGCACGTTAGCTTTTGCTAAGTGTGGCCTGAATTGATAGAGAGTTCGGGTCGTAAATTGACGACTAGCGAGAGAGTATTGCTCGGATGAGCGTGGTAGTCGCGAGGCGACGATTAGCGACGATTAGCGGGTTCGCTTGGGGACGATCCGTGCCTAGACCATATATGTGGACTGTGGGCCTGTAGCCCATTGGGCAGGCGCAGTCGGCTGTGAGAGACAGCGGCCTGAGACCTGAGGGCAGGGCATGATAGAGACTTGGTCGGGGCGGTAGTCCGAGCGATGACCCGGGAACGTGGAATGCCACATCTGAGCCTTGAGGCTGTTAGTACACTGAGAGTGTGGATGCGACCAAGCCGTAGTGCTAGTGATGATTGAGATGCTGTAGCTCCTAGTGGGAGTGTTGGTGCAGTAATCCTAAGTGAGGGTCTACCCGTATGATGATTGGGTCTGGGTACTAGCGAGAGCCGTTGCACGGTGTTAGACTAGTTTTGGGCTATAGGCCTATATTGCACCGTGGTCTGTGAACCTGTTAGTAGCCCGAGATAACGGGTTAGCTGATAACCCGTGGACTCAGAGCGCTTGTAGCGTGTGTGGTAGCTGAGAACTCGTGGATTGGCCGTTGCCCTTCACATCAGGCAGTGGAACGGCACGAAAATGTTGAAAGTGTAATTGGTTGCAGATGCAACCTCGTTGTAAAAAAAAAAAAAAAAAAAAAAAAAAAAAAAATGGTGATGGCGGAATTAAAGTAGAGATTTCGCAAGAAAAGACTGGGTCATTCATGGCAATTGAGAGAGCAAGTGCTCGAATGTGTCTTTCACTCGCTTAGTGAAAGTGATTAGACACGAGGTCTGAAATTTCTCTGAGTGGAGATAGGGATCCACGAATGGGATGTTCGTATAGTTTTGGTGGGCCGGCGATGTGATGCCGGTAATGATGTGCGATGAGCCAGCGTTCAGGGGCGTAATCCCTCTTATTCGATTAATTTCAAATTGAGATACGATTTAAGTTTCGCGGACGAAACTCTTTTAAGGGGGGTAGAATGTAATGTACCGAATTTTGGTATATAAATAAATGTAAATAAAAATGGTATGAAATACTATTTTTATGAAAGTTAGAGAAGTAAAAAATAATTTGGAAGCGAATTGGGCCCAAATCGGGATAAAAAGGAGATCTAAAATTTTATTTGAGAGAGTGGGCCCAGATTTTTAGCAAAAAATTCACAGTGTCGGAAAATTCCGAGAAAATTACGGGAGCCCCGTAAATATGTTTTAAGGCCACAGTAAAAGTTTCGCGTTGATCAGATGCCGGATAGTGAGAACGGGCTCCGCCAACAGTGTCGAAAAATTCTGAAAAAATTCGGGGAGCTCCGTAATATTGTTTTAAGGCCACAGTAAAAATTTCGTGTTGATCGGATACCCGGATTATGAGAACGGAGTCCGCCAATGATTCTAGATACAGCAAGGCTTTTGGTGATCCAGAATAGCCCAAACTGAAAATTTAAAATATTCTGTGATAAATTAAGTTGAGATGAGCCTGCCTGTCAAATTTGAGCGCAAACGGACACTCAGAAGGGCTCCGCAGGCAAGTATCAAATCAAAATTGGACTAAATAGTGAATTACCATTATTGTGGGGGGGCCTTTATGCATAAAAGGCTAACTTTACCTTTTCACCTTCTCCACCTGCACGCAGCATGGAGAACTCTCCACCCGCACGCAGCATAGAGGAGTTCTCCAAGGAGAGCTTTCTCTTTCCTCCTCCCATCACTTTCTCTCTCTAAATTTCTCACTCCAATGCGCACGAAATTGCGGGGCGATTTGCGAGGAGCCTACAACGAGCGAGGGCGAGCTTTTGAACCAAGAAAAGCTTGAAATCTTGGCTCTTTGAGGTGAGTTTTGCGAAAAATAAATTTAGTTTTTTCGTAATTCCTTTAGATCTATAATCTATTTGATCTTAGAAGGATTCTTGTCGAAGAAATCGGCGAAAATCGCGAAGAAATCGCGATGAAATTAAAGAAGTTTGAACCTAGGGCTTAAAACTTAGAATCTTAGTTTTTGGGGTTTTGATCTAAATTGATCATGCAAATCCCTAATTAGAGGTTGGAGAAACACACTCAAAAGAGGTGAGTAAAACTTAGAGTTTCATTTTAAGTGATTACTTGTGGGATTCAAAGAGAATAAAAAGTATTTTAAATAAAATGATCTCTACTTATAGAATTTCTTGTGGACCTACAAAAAAGCATTTTGGGAGTATTCCAAGTGGACTCCAATTCCTTTCTACCTTCTCTTTTGAACAAAAGTTCTAAAAGAAAAGGTAAGAGCAAAACTAAGGTTTCTCTTTTAAGAGTTTGCATGAAATTTAAAAGATCATAGAGATGAAATTTTCTTTATGTTTCATATCATGTGTAGGGTTCTCTTGAGGATCAAAGAGACCAAGAGAGCAAACTTTTGCTCTCTTTTGAGAACAAAGAGAACACTCAAGTTCCTCACAAGAATCACGAGGTGGGGGATTCTGCCGAAATTGGGTGACCTCTCCTCTTACTCCTTTGCTTTTCGATTTAGAAGCATGATAGTAGCATGTTAGAGGTGTTAGGGAATTATGATAAATATGCATGTGTAGAAGTAAATATTGTTATATGAATGAGATGAAAATAATTGCATGCATGAAAGTGGTTAGCTATTCTTGATTGTGATCATGTAGGGTGGTATAACACTAGAAATCATACATGACATAAAGGAAAAGAGCATGTTGGTAATAAAACTAGGAGAAAACCTAGTTTAGGGGTTTAATGAGTGACATCAACTTAGGAGTTGATCCTAGGATTTAACGAGTGGCATTGTCTTAGATGATAACCTAAGGACATTGGATAGAGTGATCAACATAGAGTCAAGGAACTCTAGGATGAACATGACCTGGAACTTAGGTAAAGAAAACCTAAGTTTGAATATATAGTACTTAACATAGAGTTTATGAACTCTAGGACAAGTAAAGCATGGAAAAATATATGGTCAAAGTACTCTAGGTTAAGGTGAAAAAAGAGAAAATCATAGAGTTAATAAACTCTAGGGACATTGAAAAATGGAACTTAGAGTCAATAAACTCTAAGGTGAAAATGATGTGGAGTTAAAATAGAGTTAATGAACTCTAAGAATAAGTTGAATGCAATTAGAGTTAATAAACTCTAGGCCAATGTGACGTGAACGTAGAGTTAATAACTCTATGCCAAGAAATCTGAAATGGTTAATCTCCTTGTGATATAGTGAAACCCTAAGGTTAATTATGAACATAGGGTTGCAAAATGAAAACAAGCAAGTAGGAAAAATTAAAAAGGGTCTAAGGAGCTAAAGAAATCGCCAAGTGGCAAGGCAAATTGTAAATGTAAATGAACAAGGAGTTCAAATCTAAATTGGTGTTAGAGACACCCAAACTATCCTAGAGTAAAGAACTTAGGATAAAAAGAGAAAAGTAAAAGAAAAGCATTTAGGCACAAATGCTAACGGGAGGGTTGAGCATATGTCACTCCCGGGTAGATGAGTGCCAAGGTGCTTTAAACTCATCTGAAACCAAAAATGTAAAGATAATGCTTAAAGTGCAAAGAAGCTAAAGGCTTAATTCAATAAAAGAAAGTAATGCTCAAAGAAAAGTAAACCACATTGGGCCGAGCACTACGGGAGGCGGTGCTACAACCTGTTCTTGTTTGATTGGGGTTGTAGGCATCCGTCTTTTGGAACCCTCGGACCCGGTAAAGAAAAGTCTAAATGGCTAATGGGAGGGTTGAGCATATGTCACTTCCAAGTGAATTAAAGAAAATGGGCAAGTTGCCAAAGGGGAGGGTTGAGCAGATTTCACTCCCTAGTGAATGAGTGCCAAGGTGCTTTAAACTCATTCGAGACGAGAGGGTTGAGCAGATTTCACTCTCGAGGAAAATGAGTGCCAAGGTGCCTTAAACTCATTTGAGGCAATGAGAAAAGAAAAGAGAAAAAGAAAAGCTATCGATAACCTTGGACTATCTCGCCTTATGGTAGCATGACTGCCGGGCGGGGGCCCGTTGGGCGAGGTTTTCTAAGGGGCGAGTAGCTTGAGATTTAAAATACAAGAATGTGAAAAGAATAAAGAGGTAATAGAGTGGCCTTGGTGGCTGGATTAGTTTAACCCTATATACAGCGGCATAGTGGCCGAGTTTGTGGTTAGTGGCCTAGTTTGGCTGGACAGAGTAGTGTTGAGTCGAGGAGTATACACAGATAGTGTAGTGACATATTATGTGCATATCAGCATTTTAATATTGATGTTATAGCTTTCCTAGCATTCTATTATTATTGCTTCCATTGGACCAAGTGGTGTAGGACACTTTTTCTCGGTGGTTGAACCCACTGGGAACTTTAAGTAGTTCTCACACCCTTGGGTGACCATTTTTCCAGGTACAGATACAGGTACGTCGAGCGAGGCACACGACAGGGGCAAGGGCCCGGCAGCTTAGCGACCAAGCAGTCTAGAGTCGCCAGTTCACACTTTGTGTTTTTTATTTTGAGTGAACCTTGTAATTGTGAGGAAAATGATGTAAAAGAATTGTAATATTTTAATTGCAAGTTGAAAGTTGTAAAATGTAATAAATTTATATTATGGTTCACTCATGTGGTTGCTTTCATTATCATTTAAACTTGTTGTTTAATGGATGAAAGTGTTTAGTTAGTAGTGGTTTACTCTGATATCATCCCTCATTGATTGATTGTTTTTATTGAGATGAATGTTGCCGTTCCTTTCGGGTATAGAGAGGTCATGCCCGATTGGCGGGTCTGTTGGCGTTCTCGAACTGTCCAAATTGGCGGTCTCGGGGCGTGACAGTACGGGAAGCTTGCTGGGACTATGAGGAGCCTAACCATGCATGTGCATGGGCCCCATGCAGACTAGATAAGAAATCACCATTAGAGGTGAAGAAGCTCAAAACCGAGCTTGCTCCGCCGCCTTCTCCGCCGCATCCTCGCCGTCGGGTTTTGGTCCAGAAGTGTTAGTAGTGATGAAGGGCACCTAATGGTGCTGTTGTTGGGGGCTCAGAGACCAGAGATGGAAAATTTCCATTTCGGGTCATCTTCTTCATCATCCCCAACATTGCCCGCGGCTAACCATGGGTGCAAGCTTGAGTCCAAGATGATGGAAATGCTCTTGCATCTTTGAGAATCATTTCCATCCAAGTCACAGGCACCCAGGTCCCTCTGTTGCAGAAAACAACTTGAAACTTGTTAATAGTTATGTTGTCGAAGTAATGCATGCTAACTGTTTGTGTTAATGCCTCAATGAAGAAAATTATGGATTTAGATTTCGAGCATAATATGAAAAATTCTCCATGCTGTCCCCTGAGCTTGATGCTCACTTCAGATCAAACGAGGTCCGTGTGGACTTGTGTGTGGAGCAATGTAGTAATGTTAGTAAGCAAGGGTTTTGGATCTCTTTGATCCAGCAAAATCTGGGCTGCCCAATGGTGAGCCTGGGTGTCCTGGTGATCTCTGGAGACAGATGCTTCAATTTAAATTAAATTTTCACAACTATGTTTAAAGTTATTGTAATTTGAAGCTTTCTAGTTAGTAAATGGCCATGGGATTATTTTGGGCTGTTTACGAGGCTGCGACAGTGAGCTCCTGGCTAATTTGGGGTCACTGAACGCGATGCTTGCATTTAATTTCGGTTTCGTTGAGTCGAAGAAACGAAAATGCGTTTAGGCTAGGTTAGAATAGTAATTTGTGGCCCGAAGTTTTTCTCAGGTTCCATGCTGTCGCAAATGGGTGAGCACGGTGTTCAGCGAGTCGAGGGTCACCTACTGGAGGTGACGGATCGTAAAAATGATTTTCCAGTTAAGAGAACGAGCGAAAACAGTGCTCAAAATGCATTAAAATACGGTTTTTAGAAACCTTAAGGGTCTAAACACAATTGTTGCAGCATGTGCTGCCTAGGGCTATGTGTATTTGATTCCTAAGCTTTTTGTTAGGAATCCAACGACTCTCGTTGAGCGAAAATTGGATAACCCGAGAATCGGCAAAATCGTTGATTTAACGGCATCACGGTGGCAATCGCGCAATTCGGGAAATTGCGGTGGTTCCGCCTAGCCGACTGTTGAGTCCCAGTAGAATCTGGTTGAGTCAGCGGCAAGGATTAAAGCCTGGGTCTCCCAGAAATCCAAAAAGGATTCCTGGGAGGGGCATTTTGGTCACGCCCCGGGGCGAAACTGCGACCCGGGCTCGCCAACAGATCCGCCGCCCTTACGGGAAGCCCCGTAAGGACGTAGCGTCTAACCTGCAAAAGATCATCTACACTATACAGATATCAGAGCTGAAAAGTAAATGCTGAAATGAAATAAATACAACTCTAGAAATATACAACCCATGTCCTCACCATAAATACATAAGTCTCTCAAAAAAAGAAGAGTACAACTCAATCCTCACTACAAGATCACTCAACGAGAACTCACAAAGGTGAGGGGTACAACTACTCTCATACGACATCTGGTAGGGATCTAACTCGCGACCTCTTACCTCGATCAGCTGGATCAGCAACCGTGCAGCAGGAACAGAAGTAGAGGTCCATGGGGAAAAAGACACCACGACGGGTGTGAGAACTACATCCCAAAGTAGTCCTCAGTGGGTGCCGCCAACAAGCCCGACGGTCTGCCCACTAAGTCCACTAGAGGCATACAGTAACAGATGCAGTACCGGAAAGAAAAGCTGATAAAATAACTCTACAGCTACTATGCCTCTATCTAGATGCTCAAGGGATGGAACAGAAAGAAACACGATGCAGCTACTAACTCTCAACTCAAATCACCCAATCTACACTGACTGCCACATCGGGTCCAGTCAAACCTGCGCCTACCTACTGCCGTTACATCCACGGAGGACCGGACTTACGTAGGGCGTCCGTGACTGCCAAACTGGCCAGTCAGAGGGACTGTGTTGACAAGTCGCGATAGCAAGTAACCCGCCTAGCTCCGGAGTGGCACTCTGAGGGGGCGCGACCCCACGAGCAACGTATCTCTCTGGCCGCATCTCCTGTTCGAGCTTCCCTAGGCTCATGCAGGCGTAAAGCCCCAAGCCACGTCAACAAGATCGACAGTAAACCGAAAGAACCCTTCCACTCAAGGCTGGAAAACTACACAGCCGAGACCCCCTGCTCACCAGACAGTACCCAAAGACACCCTGATCAAA